>JAJKFI010000030.1:3969984-4021695 GCA_029204185.1 Lerista edwardsae
ATCATCATCATCATCATCATCATCATCATCATCATCTGGATATATTTGAGCATCAATTGCAAAGAAAGTTGGTCCATTGCAAGAGCAATTGTTTGGTACCTTTTCTGTGCCACATTATAACTAGAAATACAAGTGTTCCTGATGAACACTCAAATGGGGTCTGAAAGATTGAGGGGGGCTCCTCCCAGGCTTCCTGGAATGTCACCCCCGAGGAGAGTCCCTGTCCTCCTTGGGTCCACTTGCCAACCACAAGCTGATATTTCACACCCTGAGAGTGCAGTCCTAAGCAACTTTCCAACACCGGGGTAAGGGCAGTGCAGCTTTAAGGGAGCAAACATTCCCTTGCCTTGGGGAGGCCTCTGCAACTATTGCTCCACTGCAGAATGCAGAACAGGCCCCATTGGCACAGCTATCGGTGCTGGAAAGTTGGTTAGGATTGCGCCCTGATTGAGCTCCCAAAGTGGTCCGCCCAGTTTGTGATGGCGGAAAAGGGGAAAAACTAGAAAACCCTTTGAAAAACTGGAAATGTTCTAAATGAAAATACATTTGTTGCTACAAAATAGGAAACTAGAGCACCTGCTTACACAATACGAAAATCGGATACTTCTTTCTTCAAACCCAGGACTGAATCACGTATTTATTTTCTCATGTCGTAAACTCCACAGGTGCTGACTTCCTGCCCACTGTTCATTCCTTTCATACGGGGAAGGCTTGTCACTTGCAAGAGATGTGACTGTCCCCCTTGATGCCACTCAAATACCGAGAGCTCTCATTGGCTGTGAAATCCAAACTGGGAGGTTCCCTTTTCCCCAACTCTGAATGTGTTTTCCTACATGAAAAGGCGGAGCCAAGTTCGGTTCTGGGGCTGCGTTTAACGTTCATGTTTGCCCAGTGAGGGGTGTTTGGGTGGGTGGTTTGGGTATTAGGATACCTGAAAGGAAGCCAAGCCTGGATAGCTGGGAAACCCAACATCCAGCTGACACTCTCTTAATTTTCCTTGACAATGAAAACAGAGAATCTTGCTGAGCCTCAACATACAGCCCAAGCGTGACTAAATTCCCATACGGCAGTGCATCCCATGGGGGAATGTCTTAATCCTGCAGGCTGCTGGAGGTATCCTTGGGATAAGAGGATATTTGTTTGGACCTTGTTGCAATCACAGGCGGATGAAGGGTGTAGCCCGGGGTGGCGCGAGCCATGGGCACCGGCAGCGGCGGGACGACATTGCACGGAGTCCGCAGAGTCTGCGGACTAACCCGCATGCATTTTGGCCCGCCCGCCCTCCCTGGTGTCCATTCTGCTCCAAAATGAAGCTATTCCGGGTGCAGGGAGGCATGGCTGGGTGACGCACGGGGGAGAGGCGACGTGCTGGGGGCGCGGTTTCGTCACCCTGCCCTGGGCGCACTCGGGGCTCCGTTCATCCCTGGTTGCAATTCCTGGGCAGCCCCAAACTGCCCCCACCCAGGGATCACAGGATGATGATGTCCCATCCTGGCCACCGGCAACCTCCTGTGTCTCGGGAGGCATTTCCTTTCCCCAACCAGTCCCAGTAGCTGAGCCGGGCTGAGCCGGGCCTGGTCCTCAGGGGCTCATGACTGACCTTTCAAGCCCTCTACAGCTTGGGTCCTGTGTACTGTACTTGAGAGACCGTCTTTTGGAAACTGTCTAGCCCATTGTCTTCGTCATTTGAGAGGGCCTTGTTGGTTGTGCTGCCACAAGGAGAGGTTAGGGGGATGGCGGGCAGGTACAGGGCCTTCTCAGTGGTGGTGTCATTGCTATGGAATTGCCTCCCCTTTGAGCAGAGAACAGCTCTCTCACTTTTCACCTTCCGGTGCGGCCTGAAGACTTTTTTTTATTTCAAAAAGCTTTTGATACCCTGTGATTTCGCAGGGTATGATGGCTGCAGACAGCTGTGTGCTTTTTAGACTTTTTTTTTTTACTGTTTTTATGCTGGTGCTGCTGAATAATTGGCTTTTAATGTATATTTTATTATTTGTCTATATTACAGATTTATGTGCTACTATTTATGGGAGGGCAGGCAGGGCAAAATCACTCACCTCTCTAAGAGGCGAGTTGCCTCGTCACTGCCCTCCTCCCACCCCAGCAGAGCTGCGCCCAGGGCTTTTGCCCCCACAAAATGGTAGGATGACAACTGGGCATATAAGCAGTCTGTGGAATTCATTGCCACAAGATGTGGCCAGTAGCTTGCACCCCCCAAATAAAGCGCTGGACAATGACTGGTTTGGTATGAGGAAGTCTTTATTGAACAGTAACATAAAACCTGCAGCAGGGAATAACCAACACCCAAACATGCTGGCGCTGGTGATTCGGGGGAAATGGCCCTAGCCGTCTACCTCCCCCAGATTTCCCCTCAGAGCGTCACACCTTGGCTCAAGGCCTCCCCCAATCAAAGATTGGGCTCGCCTATCACAGCCAATCCAAAGGATCGAGGCAGTTGGCTGGCACAGACCCACACAGGCAAAGCCTAGTGTTGGCCTTTGCCCAACCAGCCAAGGGGTTTGCCAGCCAGCATCCCAAACTGGAAATGAATTGTCAGACTGGTACTGGTTTGCCCCTTGACTTTTCTTACCTACAGGGTGTACGCGAGCATCACCTACCTACCCAGCCAGCACGTGACCTGCCAACCCAAGCGGAAAATATAACCTAACAACACCACAACCACAGCGCCAGTCTGGGGTAGGTGAAAAAACTGCCAATCAAGACCAATCAGATATGACAGCAAAAAATTCCTATCCAGCCCCGAAACCGGTGACCAGCTAATCCCAGACTGTACACAGGGCAGGTGGGAGGGGCTCCAAATCCGGCGCGACTGAGCTGGACGGCGCTCTGCCTCCAGCTAACGGTCGCGCTGAGCCCCCCACGTGCCTTGGACAGCCAATTGGCGTCCCAACAGTTCCCGCCCTTGCCCAGCTCTGGGGGTGGTGGTGCTAAGGGCAGCAAGGCTCAACAGAGCCCCACTGGCAATTCATGAGGATTGAACCAATTCATGGAGGAAAGGTCTATGAATAGCTACTAGTCATAAGACAGATTCTTGGGGGGGGGGAGCCAAACAGCAGTAACTGCTGTACTCTCCCTCCCTCCCTCCCCCCCTCCCTCCCTCCCCCCCTCTCTCTCTCTCTGACTTTATATATGTTTCAGCATTCTCTGACCAACTTTGTCTCCAGGGAACAAGGATAAAAGGTATGAAAAGTAAACGTATGTTTTAAATATAGAAAGAGATCTGCTATTGCTGCTGCTGCTTGAGGACTAAAAGGTAGCACTAAAAGGTAGTACTGCATTAAGAGAGAGAGAGAGAGAGAGAGAGAGAGAGAGAGAGAGAGAGAGAGAGAGCATCCAAAAGTGTGAGGTTCAAATACATAAGCCTTGAAGCTGTAAGGGAGAAAAAATGCATGGCAAAAGATGAATCGCCTTATCTGCAAGGAGAGAAAAAGATGCATCCGACACTATGAGTATTTTATGCATATTGCTTTTCACACTGGTACTTTTGTCTCCCTCCCAGCTCCATATGTTACTACACTTCATCCATCCAACTTCAAGAGGAGATGGATCTCTCCACTCTCTCCTCAGTGGCATGTCAAACAGTTAACGAATGGCCCAATCCTATCCGGGCCTTGCGCTGCCAAAATGTGTGCTCCAGCTTCACATGGCTCTTTGCCAGGATGCCATTACCCGCTCCCGGGCCTCTGCTGCAAAGAGCCAGGCGTGTGGTGTGCCTGCTACAGGCTCTTTTCCGATATCAATAGCAGCAATGGCGCCAGGAGGGGAAGCTCAGGGTTGTTCCAGGGCAGGAAGGGGGGAGTACCAGGGGCAGTCAGCAGGCTGGAAGGGGTGGAGCTTGGCAACAAAGGCACATACCAAATCCTATCCCACATTTTTTAGCCTGCCTGAACCCTTTCTCTCCTTGGACTTTCGCCACCTAGATAGCTAGCTATCATGGGTCCAAGGAGACAAATGGGTGGCGAGGAAGCTGGTCTTTTTATTGCTCCCCAAACATTAGATTCAGCACACGCTACATCAGCACATCATCCTCAATGGTGGAGGACGGGGCTGCTAGAGTTGCAGAACATCCTTTGCTCAGAAGTTTACACAAAAGTCAAGTTTTGTGAAAGACAGCCAGAGCACCATATTCTGGAAGAAATATTATCAAATAAGTCTCTGGGCAGTTTCACTTCAACGTGTGGAACTAATTCTTGGATAATTAAATAGTCCGAGCAATTCTGGTGGGTTGCTTTCTTCCATGTTAACCTCATTGTTTCTTTGGGTCTTCTGATTTGACCATTCTCCACATACCATGGACATGAAACTAGACTGATGGATGGCCAAAAAGATCAGGGCCCTTCCTGTGATGCCCACCACATGGTAGGTTTCCTAAGGAAAATCTTTCCCGTTTTAGCTTTCAAGATATTTGTTGTCTTGAGTATAACTAAGTACTGCTTTCAATAGCTGCACAATGCATATGATTTTTTTTGGGGGGGGGGGAAATCACTCTAATCCCCAGTCCTACCCCCTCCCTCATTGTCATACAGAGGGTTGTGAGCTCAGTGAAAGAATATCTGATTTGTATGTAGGCAGTTTCAGATTCCATCGGCAGCATCTCCATTTATATCCAGGCTGGAGAAAATAAGCCAGTCTGAAACTTTGGCATGCCATTGCCAATCAGTCTCAACAATATCGAGCCACGTGGACCACTGATCTGATTCAGTATAAAGCAGTGCTCTATGCAGTGGCATAGCTAGGTCATTTTGCACCAAGGACCCATCAGTTTTTGACACACACCCTGACAAAATTCGTGGACACATCATGCAGACCCACAGGCTGTATATTTGACACCCTTGCATTTTCACATATATTTGACACACTTGTATTTTCCGCTGTTTCCCCCCCCCAATAACTTTTGTTAGAATAACGATATTACACTCCACACTTTTTCAAGGAATACCTTGTGAAATTTCACATCAGATATACAGCATGATGGTATTATTCCTTAAAACCATGATTTTAAAAAACACAATTTGTACAAAAGAAGTTCTATTTTCGTTTTTTAGTTCTTTGGCCATAATGCTCGCTAGAATAGAGATATTAGACTCTGTTTTTTCCATTGAATTCCAGGTGAAATGTTGCATCCAACAGTACACAGAATGATGGTAATATTCCATAAACTCACGATTTTCAAAATTTGGGGTTCAATGGTGACATCCCCCCAAGGATGGGGCACTGGGGCACTGCACCCCCACCCCATAGGTTGTGACACCACTGGTCCTATGTCCCTGTTTTATGTACCAGTTTTTCATTCTCCTTGCAATTTCCTTTTCAATTTTCTTGTTTTTGGGGTGCAAAAACCACTCCCTTGTTTGCAAGAAAACTTTGCTCACTAGGGGGATTCACTTGTCTGTCGAGGGCTTTTGCTTTGTCTTCTAATAACCCCCCCCTCCTGCCTAATGTTATGCATTCTTAAAGCATAATTGATGTGCAAGGCACCTAACAGGATTATCACAAGGCGTGAAGATGGGGTTCCCACCTGGATCACTTTAGACATCAGCCAGGTGACATCAAAGAAGGGAAAGTTATGCAGGGAAAGGTACATGGAAAAACAGACCTTCCTACTTTGAAAGAAAAGGTGGCAAGTTGGGAAGTTGATGCAGAAAAGCAAGCACAGTATTTTTTTATGCAGTTCTCAGGAACGCATCGATTTTCCTTAATCTGGTTGGGGAGAAAAAGATGCTCACATTCTTGAAAGAATGATGTTTCCCTCAAGAGCCAAGTGATATGTGCTATGAAGTCTTGATTGAAGCACATAAAAAGGCATCATGTAGCCCAAACAAACTTCACAGCTCAGCTGAAAGTGATACATTTTGCTCTAGAAAGCCGGAGAGAAAAGGGAAGACTAGAAGGATTGCCATTGGAGCCTTGCTCAAACTCATTTTAGGGCCTAAGATGGTACATTAAAATTCAGTTTTGAGCTTATTTTCCTTGTTTTAATGTATTTATTTGGGGGGGGGAGTTTCAGATCCCTCAAACAGACTTGAGGGGGGCTGATTAGTCTGGGGGAGGACTAATAACCCCCATATACATACACATACTGCCGTCCCAATCCAAACTGGGGGAGCATCCAGAATGCTCCTTTATCTAGGAGAAAAACTCATAAGAAGGGACAAATTTGTTCTCATCTGCCTTTAACTAGGTCCAATGGGTACAAACTGCAAGAAAGGGGATTCTGGTTGGACATCAGGAAGAATTCCTTGAGGGTAAGGGCAGTTTGCCAGTGGAGCAGATTGCCGAGGGAAGTGGTAGATTCTCCCTCACTGGAGACCTTCAAGCAGAGGCTCAATAGGCACTTGCTGGAGATGCTCTAGGACAGTGGTCAGGGAACAGGGGTAAATTACCCCAAATGGGGTAAAAATGAAATTCCTGGGGGTAATGGACAGATAGGAGTAAGCCCCGCCCCCTTTCCCCTCATCCTTCCTTCATGACCAACGTTCTCTCTTCTGACCAATGGGAAGTTCCTCTCACGCTTGATAGATTTCCCTTGCTTCCAATAGGAGATTAGAAGCGGCAAGGTACTTGGCCCCCAATAGGCAGCGTTCACCTCCCTTCCCAGGCGGCGAAGAAGGCTGTGGTTATCGATCCCGCTGCTGGTAGAGGGAGAAGGAAGCAACAGCAGAGAAAATGGTGGCCGTGGCTGCAACTGCAGCGGTGATGGGTGATGGGTGAGCCAGCGAGGCCAAGCCTATTCCGGGCAGCAAGGCCGGCGCAGACCCGCTCCTGGCTGGCAGTGCTCAACGCCAGGGAAGAGCCCGAACCAGCTCCAGGTGGGGAGACCGAGGAGCCGCCACCGTCACCGCCACCCAGGAGCCCGGCAGGCACGCGAGACGTGCAGGCGTGGGGGAGGCTTTGGTGAGCGGCTGAGGTGTGTGTGTGTGCATGTGCCCGCAAGCGCGCACGTGTGTGTTGAGAGGACTTCTGTGGACGTGCCTCTTTGCTTGTGAGCAGCTAGGGCTCTCCCTGGGTTTGCCTTGTCTTGCTGTCCCAAGGAGTGGGGCGGGCGGGCGAGCGGGGGTAGGGCTGGGGTGCCTGCGCCTGTGCAAGGAGTCAGGGAAACAAAGAGAGGCAGGAGGCAAGGCGAACAGCAGAAAACAGCCACAGCCACAGCCAGCCAGCCAGCCCCAATCTGAATTCATTATAGAGAGAACTCTTTAAGTCCAAGCACCTAAACCTGTTGTCAAAAAGGTAAGCTAGTTGTAACCCGGAAGGGTTGAATTCTATTCTCCCAAGGTCTGCAGGTGTACCCAAACTCTTTACAACTTCATATTTACATAGCATTAATTAAGCTCATTAATTAATCAAATAAAAAGCAATGGGTTCCAATATGTAATTTTTTTTCTTTTGCTCTGGCGGGGGGGGGGGTAACGTCAAGGGGTAATGTTGGCATATCTAAATATATTTTGGGGTAAAAGGTAAAAAAGTTCCCTGACCCCTGCTCTAGGAGGATTTCCTGCTCCAGGCAGGGGGTTGGACTAGATGACCTTGTAGGTCCCTTCCAACTCTATGATTCCTTTTGGCAGCAATGGGAGCGCCCATTCCAAAAGAGGAAGTAGCTGCAGGATCGAGACTGTGCCAGAAAAGAAATGGTTATGAGGTGATGGTTTTTTTTCGGGCTATGGGGGATATGGGAAGGAATGACCAGATAAAAATAACTAGAAATCAATTAATGAGCACATCTATGGAGAATGAAACTAACACAAATGGAGAGGACAATTAAGGTCCTTTCATTAAATGTTAATGGTTTGGCCTCAGATCTCAAACGTTACAGATTAAATAACTTGGCAAAGGGTAAAGGGATTGATATTTTATGTCTACAGGAAACTCATAAAGCAAAAAAGGATTTAAGACCACTGTTAAATAACAAAATATGGAAAATGCAATTTGAATCAAGAGGAACAAAAAAGCTAGGGGAGTGGCCATTCTTATTAATTCTAGACTTAATATAAGTCTTTTAGAGCAATATCAAGACAGAGAAGGAAGAGTCATATTTCTGAAATTTAGTATGGATGGTAAGAAATATACCTTAGCAAACATATACGCACCGAATCAGGGCCAAACAAAATACCTCAATCAAATCTTTCAAAAAATCCAATTATTTTATGAGGGTAATTTAATAATTACGGGAGACTTTAACAATGATATTATGACAAATAAGAAATTAAAATTAAAAAAATGGAGATTGATTGAAGTATACAATCTTTTACAGAAAGAAAAACAGCCCACATATTTTTCAAACAGACATAAAAAATTCACCACTATTGACCATGTCTTGGTGAAAGAAACAAATGATATGAAAGTGGAAGATATAGACACAGGGACAATTTGGTTATCAGATCATGCACCATTGATAATAGAGATTAGGCTAATAGAAAATCAACGAGAAAAAAGATGGAGATTTAACTCCAGAATATTTTTTCAACAAAAGGATAAAGAAGATTTAAGGAGGGAAATACAACAATATTTCATGGAAAATAAAGGATCTGCAGAGGAAGGGATAGTATGGGATGCAGCTAAAGCGGTGATTAGAGGAATATGTATAAATAAAGAGATATATTTTAGGAGAAACACAAATATGAAAAGGGAACAAAAATTAAAAGAGATTGCAGAAACTCAAATGAAATTACAAAGAAAGTATGAAAAACAAACCCAAGAAAATCTATCTAGATTAAAAGAGGAACTGCAAGAATTGGATAATCTCTCCTTATGGAAAAAAGATATACTAGTAAAAAATCAGTATCAAAGAATTAGTATTAATTCAATGAAAAGATTGGCAAATTATTTAAAAAAAAGAAAGGAAAGACAAATGATAGAGTGTATGAAAGATGAAAAAGGGACTAAGAGATATAAAGATAAACAGATAAGAGAAATATTTGAAAAGTTTTATAAAAAATTATTTAAAGCTGAAGATGTAAAAAAGTTTGAAGAAGACGTAGGCAAGAAACTTAACAAACAAGAATTAGCAGGACTTAATGCAGAAATAACACAACAAGAAATAATAGAAGTTATAAAAAATTTAAAAAATGGGAAAACACCTGGATTAGATGGAATAGGAGCCGAATTTTATAAAATGGTGGTAAACGAAATAATTCAGGAAATGCAAAATCTCTTCAATGGAATATTAAAAGGAGGAAATACTCCAAACTCTTGGAAAAAATCTGAAATAGTAACCATTTTGAAACCATCTAGAGATTCAATGGAACCTAATTCGTATCGTCCTATAACCTTGGCTAGCCAAGATTATAAAATTTTTGCTAAAGTGTTGGCTAATAGACTAAAAAAAATACTTCCAAGATTAATAGAAGAAGATCAATATGGGTTTGTACATGGAAGATATATCAGTCACCCCATAAGAAATGTGATCAATACTATATACCATGCAAATAATAAACGAAGATACGCTCTTCTGAAACTGGATGTATATAAAGCGTTTGACACAGTAAATCATAATTATCTATTTCAGGTGTTGAAAAAATTAGGTTTTGAAGGATCTTTTATGGAGACTTTAAAAGAAATTTATAGGGAAGGGAAAGCGGTGATTAAAGTTAACAACAATTATACGAATGAAATTTTTATGCAAAGAGGGGTGAAACAAGGCTGCCCTCTTTCCCCAATGCTATTTGCTTTAGCAATGGAGCCTCTAGCAGATAGAATCAGGCAAAGTGTTAGAATTAAAGGGTACAAAATAGGAAAAGAGGAGATAAAACTGAATCTGTATGCAGATGATATATTGTTGATAATACAAAACCCATTGGTAGCAGTAAAGGAACTTCTTATAATATTGAAAGATTTTAAATTGTGTTCTGGATTAGAAGTGAATATTGAAAAATCAGAAATTATGTTTAAAAGAGTAGATATTAAAGAACAAAAAGAAATAGCTAAAATGACAGGGATGAAATTAGGAATTAGGTTTATAAAATATTTGGGAATAGTAATAACAAATAATGTTAAAAATTTGATGGAAAGGAATTATATAACATTATGGAAAAAAATACAGCAAAATTTAAAGCAATGGGAAAATAAGAATTTAAGTATATTAGGAAAAATAAGAGCAATTAAGATGTGTATATTACCTAAAATGTTATACCTCTTTCAAACGCTTCCAGAGAGAATATCAAAGAAAAAGTTGGCGACATGGGATGTGGAAATTAAAAATTGGATATTTGGGGAAAAAAAGAGCTAGGACAATAAGGAAGGTTATATACTCACCACAAGATGATTTGGGATGGGGCGTTCCACATTTAGATAGTTATTATCAGGCATTTCAATTAAGAATGCTCTTGGAAATGGATGGCAATAATACAGAAAAATGGGTGAGATGGGAAGATGCAGTAAATAAGGAAGCAGGGAAATTCGGAATATTTACATTAAACATCAAACATGAGATTAAAAATACAATGGGACCAAGATACACAGCATTGAAAATATGGGATAAATATAAATCTAAATGGTTGCCGAACATTTCCAAGTGGGCCCCACTTGAATCTTTATATGAAAAACCAATAGATATAGATAAAAATTTTTGGGTCAAATTAAAGGAAAAAGGTTACTATATAGTTAAAGATATGTACACTATGCAGGGGTCGTTGTATCCGTTACAAGAATGGTTGAGGGAAGTTGGAGGGAAACATTGGTTCTGGGTAACCTCTTTGTATAATGTATTGAAACAAAGAAAATGCCATCTGATGGTAAATAAGGAGGAAACTGAGTTGGAAAAAATTTATAGAAACAAAAAGGAAAATAACAAAGGGATGGCAAAAAAGATATATACATTAATACTAAAAGATAATGTGGCACTGATCATACAGAACCAGTGGGAAAAGGAATTGAAATTGTCAAAGCAAGAAATTGATAGATTGATAATAGGAATTAGGAAAATAAAAATAGAAAAATTTAGAGAACTTGAGATGAAACTTCTATTAAAATGGTATAGAACCCCTTTGCAATTATCATATATGTTTAAAGGCAATAGTCCAAACTGTTGGCATTGTGGAAAGGAAAAAGGATATTATATTCATATGTGGTGGGAGTGCCCAAAGGTAAAAAACTTCTGGCAGCAAATATTTAAAAAAGTGGAGGTATTATGCAAAATCAAACTAGAAAATTCAAGAAAAGTAATCTTTGCGGGAATATTGGATAATAACAAAGTAGAAGATAAAGAATTGCTAAAAGCAATAATAACGGCTGCACATGCAGTGATAGCGAAGGAATGGAAAGATACAACAAAATGGAATATGGAAATATGGAATTCCTATCTATATCAATGGATTCAGTCAGATATACTCTCAATCTTGGGACAGGAAGAAACATGGGAGGAAAAACAAATAGAGATAAGAAAGAAATGGAATAGATATATAAAATGGGTAAAAGAAGAAGGGGCCAATAAAGATATTTATGTTAAAATCCAAAAGATGTGCGTATGGTTAAAAATATAAGTTAATGGTCTAGATTCCATGGAGGGTGGGAACATATGGGAGAAAATAAGAAAAGGTGCATTGTCAGTAATAAATTATTATGTGTATGAAAACAAAAAGGTTGTATGAAAATGTGGACATGATAAAATAATTGTAAATATGTAATATGTAAATAAAATAAAATATTTGACTTGCAAAAAAAAAAGAAAAGAAAAGAAAAGAAATGGTTAAAGACCCCTCCTCCCACAACATGGTGCGGATCCCGATTGTCCTTTGCCTACCAATTAAGTTTGAAAAAACAAGCTGGCCTGCACATGTATGTAATATATAACACATAGCTTGGCCTTAAGGATCCACTTGCAAAGAGAGATGATTTTGGCAGAGGAAAGGCGGGGTAGAAATTTCTTTCTTAAATAAATTTTGTGTGCACAGTCAGAATTCCTAGGATAGAAGAGTGCCCATTGAATGCTCTTCAAAGGAAGGAAGGTAAACTAGAAGAAATTAGAGATGCAAGAGCATCCCGGTGTTTGATCCGAAACGGAGTGGTATGATTGCACATGATCCAAGCAAATGTTTGCAAAAGCAGGAGTCTTCACGAACTGTCAGCTCGATCACATACAACGGCTTGAATGTGTCCACAAAAGGCTGAAACTTTGTCAGCACTGACCACTCACAAAGGTTCACAAACGTTTGAATAAAAAGATCCATTTTGGTCAATTCACTTGTGGTCTCAAACGTTTGACGGAATAGTCTGTCTTGATTCTGCTTGCAAACGTTCCAATGGAAGAATTCAATATTGCCAGCTTCCCTGGCAGATAATGTATACCTTGGCAGTATCTCTGGAAGGAATGGCACTTAAGGTTCAGAAATATCTAACAATATGTGAACATGTAGTGCATACTGTTGATTGGGCATACTGTTCAGTGGGCATCCACTGAAATTGAGTGTTGGGAGAGTTAAAACAGATAAAAGAAAATACTTTTTTACCCAGTGGGTAATTGAGCAATGGAACTCCTTGCCACAGGAGGTGGTGATGGCATCTGGCCTAGATGCCTTTAAAAGGGGACTGGACAGGTTTCTGGAGGAAAAGTCCATCGTGGGCTATAGGCCATGATGGGTTGGGCAACCTCCTTACATTAATAGTAGGCAGTACTGGGGTATAACCTCAAAAATGATAGAATGATTTCCATTCGGATCCAAGGCAAACCTTTCAACATCACAGTAATCCAAGTCTACGCCCCAACCACTGGTGCTGATGAGGAAGAAGTTGACCGCTTCTATGAAGACCTAGAACAGCTTCTAGAATTAACACCCAAAAAAGATGTCCTTCTCATCATAGGGGATTGGAATGCTAAAGTAGGCAGTCAAGAGGTAAGAGGAATAACAGGCAGGTTTGGTCTTGGAGTACAAAATGAAGCAGGGCAAAGACTGATAGAGTTCTGTCAGGAGAACACATTAGTCATAGCAAACACCCTTTTCCAGCAACACAAACGGCGACTGTACACATGGACTTCACCAGATGGTCTACATCGAAATCAGATTGATTACATTCTTTGCAGCCAAAGATGGAAAAGTTCCATACAGGCAGTCAAAACAAGACCTGGAGCTGACTGTGGCTCAGATCATCAGCTCCTTCTTGCCAAATTCAGGCTTAAACTGAAAAAAGTAGGGAAAACCGCTAGGCCCTCCACGTATGACCTAAATCAGATCCCCTACGAATATACAGTGGAGGTGACAAATAGATTTAGGGGCTTAGATTTGGTAGACAGAGTGCCTGAAGAACTTTGGACGGAGGTCTGTAACATTGTACAGGAGGCAGCAACTAAAACCATCCCAAAGAGGAAGAAATGCAAGAAGGCAAAGTGGCTGTCTGACGAGGCTTTACAAATAGCTGAGGAAAGGAGAGAAGCCAAAAGCAAGGGAGAAAGGAAAAGATATACCCAACTGAATGCAGATTTCCAGAGAACAGCAAGGAGAGATAGGAAGGCCTTTCTAAATGAGCAATGCAAAGAAATAGAGGAAAACAACAGAATGGGGAGGACTAGAGATCTTTTCAAGAAAATTGGAGATGTCAAAGGACAATTTCATGCTAAGGTAGGCACAATAAAGGACAAAAATGGCAAGGACCTAACAGAAGCAGATGAGATTCAGAAGAGGTGGCAAGAATACACAGAGGAACTCTATAAGGCCGATCTAAATGCTCCTGATAACCACAGTGGTACAGTCACTGAGCTCGAACCTGACATCCTGGAGAGTGAAGTCAAGTGGGCTTTAGAAAGCCTCACTAACAACAAAGCTAGTGGAGGTGACAGCATTCCAGCGGAATTACTCAAAATCTTAAAAGATGATGCTGTCCAAGTGCTGCTCTCCATATGCCAGCAAATTTGGAAAACCCAACAGTGGCCACAAGACTGGAAAAGATCAGTTTACATTCCAATCCCAAAGAAGGGCAATGCCAAAGATTGCTCGAATTACCGCACCATTGCACTCATTTCACATGCTAGCAAGGTCATGCTCAAAATCCTACAAGCTCGGCTTCAGCAGTATGTGAATCGAGAACTACCAGATGTACAAGCTGGTTTCCGAAGAGGCAGAGGAACTAGAGATCAAATTGCCAACCTTCGCTGGATCATGGAGAAAGCAAGAGAGTTCCAGAAAAACATCTACCTCTGCTTCATTGATTATGCTAAAGCCTTTGATTGTGTGGATCACAACAAACTGTGGCAAGTTCTTGAAGAGATGGGAGTTCCAGACCACCTGATCTGCCTTCTGAGAAACCTTTATGCGGGGTCAGGAAGCAACAGTTAGAACTGGACATGGAACAACCGACTGGTTTAAAATTGGGAAAGGAGTACGACAAGGCTGTATATTGTCACCCTGCTTATTTAACTTATACGCAGAGTACATCATGAGGAAGGCAGGGCTGGATGACTCACAAGCTGGAATCAAGATTGCTGGGAGAAACATCAACAACCTCAGATATGCAGACGATACCACTCTACTGGCAGAAAGTGAGGAAGACCTAAAGAACCTTTTGATGAGGGTGAAAGAGGAAAGTGCCAAAATTGGCTTGAAGCTCAACATTAAAAAGACTAAGATCATGGCAACCACTCCCATCACTTCCTGGCAAATAGAAGGGGAAGAAATGGAAGCAGTGACAGACTTTATTTTCCTGGGCTCCAAGATCACCGCAGATGGTGACTGCAGCCATGAAATTAAAAGACGTTTACTTCTTGGGAAGAAAGCTATGGTGAACCTAGATAGCTTAATCAAAAGCCGAGACATCACCCTGCCAACAAAGGTTCGCATAGTCAAAGCGATGGTTTTCCCAGTAGCCATGTATGGCTGTGAGAGCTGGACCATAAGAAAGGCAGAGCGTCGAAGAATCGATGCTTTTGAATTATGGTGTTGGAGAAGACTCTTGAGAGTCCCCTGGACTGCAAAGAGATCCAATCGGTCAATTCTCCAGGAAGTCAAGCCTGATTGCTCCCTGGAAGGACAAATGCTGAAGCTGAAGCTCCAATACTTTGGCCACCTGATGAGAAGAGAGGACTCTTTAGAAAAGACCCTCATGCTGGGAAAGATTGAAGGCAAAAGGAGAAGGGGGCGACAGAGGATGAGATGGTTAGATAGTGTCACCGAAGCAATGAATATGAAATTGGGCGAACTCAGGAAGCTAGTGGAGGACAGGGAGGCCTGGCGGGCTGTGGTCCATGGGGTCGCGAAGAGTCGGACACGACTTAGCGACTGAACAACAACAACAACAACTTCAGAATGCCAGGTGCAAGGGAGTGGCAACAGGATGCAATCATCTTGCTGTCTACTGAACTCCTTTAGGCACCTGGTGGGCCACTGTGAGATACAGGAAGCTGGACTAGATGGGCCTTCGGCCTGATCCAGTGGGGCTCTTCTTATGTTCTTAATGTATCTCTTGCTAATCCCACAAATAATGCAAAAGTGTACTTTTTTTTCCAAACTGCTGAGATAAACCCTAGAAAGGCTAAAAATCAAGAAGGAAGGGAGAGAATGAAAATGGATTATCTGTGAAAGAATTTAGGGAAGCATGTGGTCATAGGTTTTTTTGAGGGGGAGAAATTCAACTTAAAGGGACTCCCCCTTTTTATAAACAGGCAAAAAAAAAATATGTGGCTGCTCATTTTTGAAAGCGTTTTGATTGATATGCCAGGAGCTGTTTGGCATTCAGCAAGCCTTTAATGGTCAGGACTGATTCATACTATGCTAGGCAGTTAAAAACAGAGCTGTACAAACACTGCGCGTTATTCAATGTGGAAAGCTATTGAGTGCTGTGTTTCAGATAATTTCGACCAAATCATACTAGTGTTATCGAAATAGAAGGGGATGCATGGGTCAGTGGGAAGCAGTTGCTTGCAAAGCTCTCACTGGTTGGCTGCTTTGCCACAGGCTGCTCCTGAGCAAATCATTTCCATGCACTATGCATTGAATTTTATCAAAAAGCATTCAGATCCGCACATTAGATTTTTTTTTTAAAAAAATATTCAATAGAATAGACTGTGTACAGTAAGCATATTCAACATTGTTTTCCTTCAGAGACATATCTATCACCCTGCAGCTTACTGTGCTGAGAAGCATCACGTAACAATGTGCAGAAGAGAGTAGACAGGATGCCGGGCTGCTGGTATGAACCAGAATAGCGGCTTTTGCCCTAGGTGAAGATGCACAAATGTTGAATTTCCATCTGTTCCTAATATATGTCAGTTAACCTCCTCTACCCCCTTGACAACTTCATTTTGAGATGGAACTAGCTTGTATGCAGACAATTTAAACATGCGTGCTGTATATCTAATGGGATGTGGTGCTGCTGGGCTTTCCGACTGGAAGGTTGGGAGTTCAAGACTGTGCGATGGAGTGAGCTCCCATTGCTTGTCCCAGCTCCTGCCAACCTAGCAGTTCGAAAGCACCTAAAATGCAAGTAGATAAATAGGGACCACTTCGGTGGGAAGGTAACGGTGTTCCGTGCGCTACGGCGTAGAGTCATGCTGGCCACATGACCACGGAAGCTTGTCCTCGGACAAAACGCCGGCTCTACAGGCTTTGAAATGGAGATGAACACTGCCCCCTACAGTCGGTCACGACTAGACCATTCGGTCCTGGGTAAACCTTTACCTTCACCTTTACTATATATCTATTAAAAGACCCCTTCCTGATGTTGCTCTCGCCATACATCAGAGAGAAATGTTGACATGTGCACCATATTGTGGTGTAATCCTGGATGGGGGGGGCACCTCTGTGTTTGTGATAAGGGAGGAAAAGGTGGAAGGGGGAAATGCACTGGTTGCTACTTTTGTGGCTTCTCGTTGGAAGCTCAAAAGAGTCTCTTGTCTCTGATTACATTCCAAGAAACCAAGGTTTGCTGGCTGGACTATCTGCCAAGAAAATCCCTCTTCTGTGTCTTAGAGATTTCATTGCTCTGAGGACAAAGGAAAGAAAACATTAAGGCAAGGAGAAGAGGCCTTTGAAGGTTTGGAGAAAAACGTGCGTTGGAGATTGAGAGCTCAATCCTAACCTGGAGTGAGGCCGGCACAGTGAGGCCAGCAAAGTTTGGCCAGCACAAGGGACACCGTAAAGTATGTTTGGACCACTCTCAGAGTCAGAGAGGCCAGCACACAGACTTACGCCATCTTATAGTTTAACTACGAGTTCTGCATCCATGCATAAATGTGCACTTGCTGTTCGGTTTCAGTTCCATGGGCTCCACCCACCCTCCTTATCCACCTATCATTTGGCTCCTTCCCTGAGCTTGCTCCAGCCCTAGAGCAGCCTTCGGGTAGCCTTCCAGAGACCTCTCATTATCACTCTCTCTCTCTCATCATTGCCAGAGTTGAGAAGGATCAGCTGGAGTCCCCAATAGGGTACCCAAGATGATGGGGCAAGTCTGGAAAGTGGACACAAATGTGTCCAATGATTCTCCATGGCAGTGGCAATCCTACCTGTTTGTTTTGGGGGTTAAGTGCCACCGGGAGGTGCACCAGTTGAAGAGAGGGGGTGGCACGGAGGTGCGTGGCACTGCCGGCAGCGGGCAGCATTTCCCTTGCCTGCCCCTGTGCTTGGATTGCTCCAAAATGGAGTGTTCATTGACATTGGGGGCATGGCAGGGGCGGGGTGGGGGGAGGTGCCAGCATAGGAGGCAGAAATCATTGGACCTGGGCCTGGGACAGAGACTCATCTGGGTCTGCCACTGCTCCATGGACCAATACCAATGCCTATTTGATGTAGAAAATTGACCAAATCCAGACAACGCTCTAAAAAAGGAGGTGTCTAATTGGCTGGATGCAATTACTGCAACCCCTTTATTCCCCCATTGGCTGTATACTATAATGCCCTCCCTCATTGCCCTCTTCTCTTCCTCCCATGCTGCCTTCTGTTTGCTAGGGAGCCATAGTCTCTTGTCCTCCCCACAATCTCTCTCACCTCCTCCCATCCCTGTGTTCGTGTAGGTGCGAGCCCTCCTACCCTGAGAGCACAGGTACAGTATTTGCGAATTACGAGAACAGAGCTGCAGATAATGAGAAGTAGATGGCAATTCTGCCCTCACAGGTAAACCAATTTGTGGGTAGTGACTTCACTTATAAAGAGAACAGATTGTATTTGGATATTTTTATCCCATCATTTTTTTTTATATCTAGGTGTTTTAAACCAGCGGTTGTCAAACCTTTTAGCACCAGGACCCACTTTTTAAATGAGAATCTGTCCAGGACCCACCGGAAGTGATGTCATGGCAGGACGTGCCGCCATTGTGATGCCAGAGCCTGCTGCTTTCCTGAGAATGCAGCAGTCAGTTGGGTTACCTCTTGGACATCTTCCAAAAGCAAAGTGAATCAGAAAGGGGGGGGGAAGCCTATTTACAACCTTGACAGAAGCAAAACAACCACACAGCCCTTCCCCTTCCCAGCATCCCATCTTCCCATCTTTTCAATATGGCTGCTCCAGGTGCTTCGCAACCCACCTGAAATTGGTTCGTGTGACCTACCAGTGCATCCCAACCCAAAGTTTGGGAACTATGCATTATAGTTCTACAATAAACCCCTGATTACATTTTTGAATGAATAGCTACATACCTATGTGGGGGTGGGGAAACAGGTCAGTGGAATACATGTAACTTGAACTCTGATATTTGTGCATACACACAATTTTACATTTACTGAAAACTGGACGCACCCAGCATCCCATCTTCCCATCTTTTCAATATGGCTGCTCCAGGTGCTTCGCTATCCACTTAAAATTAGCTCATGACCCAGTCCTGGCCACAGTTTGGGAACCCCTTTTTTAAAACTATTGCAACCCACTCCAAAAGTCTGGGATGCAGTGAGATACCTCATTCAGTGAGTAACTTTCAGCGTAGAATAAGTGAAAACATTCTAATGCAAAAATGTGAGGTCAACTGTTTTGTATCGTCTTACCGGGGTATAGCTATGGAGGTGTGGCTAATTGGGGATGGGTGCTATGTCAAGCTCCTGCAGTTCAAAATTCACCACTCCAGCACTATGCTGTATGCATAGGGCTTTTGTGCACTCCTTTTGCATCAACCCATTCCCAAGAAGTTGGTTGGACTTTGAGCCTTCCTGAAGCCAGCAAGAAAGAAAACCATTCACATGACCACATCTGCATCATGATAACATCCACCAGAAAGGGGTCAGCCTCATCACGCCCATCCCAGGTGAAGGTGCGTGTCTGACCGCACGTCCGCTCACAATGTCAATCCACCGCCTTATTACTCTGGAGGGACTATATTAAAGCATGAATGAGGTACTCACTCATTAACTTTTCTCTCAAAACAGAAAACAGAGGAGCTCATTAGCACTAACTGTGGCTGTGGTGTGTAAAAATCTGACACTTCTTTCTCCGTTGGGAGCTTGACAGCAAGTCACAGCCTCCCCGTGAGTGTATCGCATCTTAGAGGGTCTCTGCAGTTTGGAAATTCTATGAAACTGTTCCTATATTCTGACTTCTCCATAACTTGTGGCCAAAGGATGAGTGAGGACAATGAAGTATGAGTCACATTTAGCGGGCAAAGTAGCCACATCTAAGCGACAACGTTGTGAAGCCAGGGGCTGCAGGCTCTTTTGGCCAGAGGAAGGAATAAATGGTGTTCAAGGCTAGTTTACACATATAATAAATGACAAGACTTTATTACAAAACAACCACAAACATTAACAAACACAGAACACAGGAACACCTCTGAACCCCAGAGGTGTCTCCAGGCACCCATATCCGTGGTGTCATCTACTCCCCAGTAGACGGTTCGCTGGGCGGGAGTAGGGAGTGATTGACAGTCCGTCGATTCACTTCCGGTTTCTTCGCGCGCCCCGCGCGGCTTTCCCTCGCCTCGGAGGGGGCGCCTGGTCACCCAGGCACCCGGCGCGCCCCCCACCCATCCCCAAAGGCGAGCAGGCGCCCCCTCCGAGGCGAGGGAAAGCCGCGCGGGGCGCGCAAAGAAACCGGAAGTGAATCGACGGACTGTCAATCACTCCCTACTCCCGCCCAGCGAACCGTCTACTGGGGAGTAGGTGACACCACTGACCCATATGTACAATGAGGCATCCCGCCTCAGGCAACACAGCCCCCAGCAGAATCTGGGAGAGTGTTCAGGTGACCCTCCAGACAACGCAGCCTGTTAGCGTTCACAGGGTCCGGGGGCCAAGTAAAGGCCCCAAAGCCAGGCTTTTATTGGCCACAATACCGGCTGAATGGCCAGGAGTTAATTCACTGGCCAATCCCACACAGACACTCGCTTGTTGAACTACACCGCTGATGATAATTTATGCAGTAAGATTAGCAACAGCTGGGGCTCTTGGTCTGTGTCCAAACTCTCCTGGATATTTCTCCTGGGAAAAACTCCACTAGGACTCCCAGAGGCCAGGAGGCACCCAGATTGTTTTTGTGGGCTGGCACTAGCCATTACAAGATACTAGTAGCAGATCATATAAAGATAGTAAAACTGAATGGTGTTTGAAGGTGTATCTCTAAACAAGGAGGGCTTTCATCTCATGTGGAAGTAAACCGTTGGGAAATGTATAGGGATGTGTTTTTTTGTTTGTTTTTTATCCCAGCGGTATTCAAACGTTTTAGACCATGATCCATTTTTTAGAATGGACTCTTGTCGGGACTCACTGGAAGTGATGTTGTTAACCAGGAAGTGATGTTGTGGCAGGAAGTGACATCATCAAGCAGGAAGTGTTATTGTAACATAATAAACTGGCACACCTGAACTGCACACTGGTATTCTTGGACTGCAGCAATTGTACAACTATGAAAGATCCCTGTACTGACAGAAAGCAAGTTAAGGACAACATATTATGTAAAAGCACTGAACTAAAAACAAAATTTTTAAAAAACCCTCCCTTGAAAATTCAAACTGTTCACACTCACGAAAGGAATATAACAACTGCAGTAAGGTCTGCAGTTTCCAAGATGGCTGCTCCCAGCTTTCCGTGACCCACCTGACATCAAGTTGCAACCCACCAAGTGGGTCCCAACCACCAGTTTGAGTAACACTGCTTAATCCAGTTCTCTCCCTTAAGTTTGGAGCTCTGAATTACTGATCTTGTTTCCTGGCCATTAAAAATTCCCTGTTGTGCTTCATTCACCATTGTTTCATTAATTATGTTCAGATTTTGGGCAGAACGTAGCACATGCAGTTTGCTGAGGCTTTCAGTTCCTTCACTTCATGCATTTTTCTGCATTACCCCCTCTACATTAGTGATGCTTATGGACACTGCAAAAACATACTCTGGATGTGATCCTATATATACCTGCATCAAGATTGTGTGACCTGAGTGATGGTGGTGATGCCGTGGCATTCTTGGCATTCCTCCACACCTCTCTTGTTCTTGCTCTGCTATCTGATGTCCAGCATAGCTAATAATTTGACACCACAAAGGTCCCAAAGGTGCCAGAGTCAAAGAATTCTACAGTAGCAAAATTGCCCTGTGACATCATCCCCTGCACTGCAACATATTCAAGCCTCCCAGAAATAAGGTAGCTAACTGTGGTCCAAGGGGCCAATGAAGAACTCCCCATTATTTTTCCTGGTCTTTGTCTCATGGGAGTCATATTGATGGCATACTTCGTGTTTTACTTAGGGTGCAATCCTAAGCAACTTTCCAGCACTGAGGTAAGGGCAATGCAGCTCAAGGGTAAGGGGGCAAACATTCCCTTACCTTGAGGTGGACTCTGTGACTGCCCCCCTGCACGGCTCTGCAGATTACACGGCTTTGTCAATGCTGGAAAGTTGGTTAGGATTGTGCCCTTATTCATTCTTTGTTTCTTTGTTTCTTTGTTTCTTTGTTTCTTTGTTTCTTTGTTTCTTTCTCTCTCTCTCTCTCTCTCTCTCTCTCTCTCTCTCTCTCTCTCTCTGTGTGTGTGTGTGTGTGTGTGTGTGTGTGTGTGTGTGCGTGCACATGTCTAGCAGTTTTCTGATTGTTCGTTTTTTTGTCCTGTTTTAGTGGAAGCTCAAGATCTGCCTTGAGCCTCATTCCCCAAACAAACCTCCTTGATTGATCCAACAACCCTGCCAGTGGGAAACTCCTATAATGTCAATAACCCTTCGGAGACTTCTATTGGTCAAAAGTGCTTATTCAGTGGGCGATTCTAGTTCCCTCACTGCAAATAGGTGAAGGGCATCGGTGGCTTATTTTGAGGCTCCCCCCTTGCCTGTGGCCCTTGGTTCAGGCTACAGAGAGTCACTTTGAGCCACCGCCTTTTGTCGAAGGTCAGGTCCCTTATCTTTTGTCTCCCATTAATCCCTCTAGAGCAGGAATGGCATCCAAATCCTAACCCGTGCTAGAACAGGGAGGCTAACTGGTCTGCCTGTGTCCAGCACAGGATTGGGGCTGGATACCCCATTCCCGTGCTGTCATGCCATAGCCATGCCATGTCATGCCTCAGCCATCCCAATAGGGCTCTTTGGATCTGCACCAGTGAGATTGCTAGCACAGATCTGAACAGCTCGAGGAAAGCTGACCAGGCTGGGTTGGATCCAACCTATGTTGGCCGGTTCAGTCCCAACCCCCTCCTCAGGCCAGTCCACCCATGGGTCTGCCTCCCACTGCCTTCTCCCTACCCTGATCCACCTACTCTCCAGTTTTCCCCCACCCTCCCCAAACCCCCGTGCTGGCCTCCCTTGGCTGGCCTTACCTGAGTGGCGCAGATCCAGGAAGCAGTGCTGACTCCCTGACTCCTGGGTCATCACAAATGTGCCTTATGGCACATAAGAGACTCATGGCTCTTATGCCAGCCTAAAGAGTGCTCTGTATTGTGTTCTAAGATAACACGGGATGCCAACTGCCCAGCAAAATATGGCCTGTCCTGCTCTTGTGCCTATAGCAGCTAATGGGAAGACATCAGCAGGTAAATATAGTCTGAGCATGGGTATTACCACCTGTGATAAGCTTTATAGTCTTGCTAACGCCTGCAGATCAAGCCGCTGATTAGACATAGAAGCAAGGGCTTGTCAAAATTTCACAACTTTCTACGACTGCGAGGAAATGTGGCTACATGTACTTTTTAATAAGTAAGATGCTTTTAAGAAGAACATTGAAGGAAAAAAAAACACCCCACTTATTAGCAATGTTATGTATCTTCTGAGAAACGCAGGATTTTTTTCCTCCAACGTTTCCAGGTGGGTGTCGACTTTAATTAGGGATGGTGTTAAAGCAATGCTCAGGAGCTCAAGAACCTGGCAGAGACTGAATGTCACACTGTCATTTTGACTCCTGACGAAAACCAAGATGTTTCTCTAGCATGACCTGTAGCTGGCAACCAGGAGAGTGGAGGGAATTTTGGAGAACACTGCTAAAGAGGAGGATCACGGGGCTTTGATAACCTTGGGCTGGGAAGTCCTCAACTTTCAAAGCAGGCTAGAAATGATGGAGCATTAACAGTGGGTGCAGTTGCCAAGAATAACATAAAATGAGAATTGTAAAGCGCTTGGTATGTTGAGAAGCAACGTGACATCGCCTTTTCCAGAACTTTTAAGAGAAGGTCAAATGTAATCTCTCTGCCCATAAAGTATTGGGTTGTGAACATCCAATGCTTAGTTCTATTGATCTGGACCAATATTGGTAAGTATTGTCTACGCTTGTCCGGCAGTCAATAGCATAGCCGGAGGGGCAGAGGCTCGGTAAGTACAGCAAACACCGCAACGCACTGGATAAGTGGCCCCTCCCACTCACCATCAGAGTCATTCCGCCAGGGACAGCAACTGCTGTCACAGCATGGAATGGCTCTGATGGCCACTTACACAACATGTTGCGTCACCTGCAGTAGAGACCCTCCTCTGGCCAGTCCCCTCATGGGTCTGCCCTCCCAGCTAGTATAGGTTGAGGGCGCAATACTAACCTGGAGCTAGGCAGGCATAGTTAGGCCAGCAAAGTTCAGCTGGAACAAGGGCCACCATAAAGCACATTTGGACCACTCTTGGAGTCAGTGGAGATGGCACACGTCTGTGTGCTGGCCTCTCTGACTCTGAGAGTGGTGCAAACATACTTTACGGTGTCCCTTGTGCCGGCCAAGCTTTGCTGGCCTAACTGTGCTGGCCTAACTCCAGGCTAGGATTGCAATCTCCATGTAGTATTGTGCCAAGCGCATGCTCTTAATGCAAAGTGTGACCACTTTTTCTTCTTTTACGAGGAGAAAAGAAGAATAGGTCGGATTGCGGTAACGCAGCAATCAAGATGTGCAGTTTCTCCACTGGTACCAAATAAATTTAGCAGAGCTGTAATAGCTAACTACAACCTCATTCATGCAAAGTTATAGTAGGCTACAAGTCAAAAGACCCTACTCATATTCCTGAAAATCGCCTAGCTTAATAATTAGTAAGATATAATTAATTTGGTTCAGCTTATTATCTAGAAAGGGGCAAGTACAGTGTTAATATGACGGCAGGCTATTTTAAGGTTGCCATTCGTCATCCAGATGTATGGTATCCTTTCTGTTTTTCATTTGCTTCCCCACTGATAAAACACCTAGGATGAAACACCGCAAGCTTATTTTGTACCTATTATTCCTCTTCTAGTCCGGCTCTTACGATATTTTCATCAGCTTTGCTGGCAGAAGGCTTCCGGGCCGCAGGGAGCTCAAGCATTTTACAGCAGTTTTGCTGCACTGTAATTTGGTCCTCTGTATGTACACAACTTCCAGACAGTCAGCATTGCTTCATGAACAGCTTGAAGTTTGGTGCCTGCACTGAAGCCCAGCAGAGAGGCTGAGGTGCTTGCTGGTGTTTTGCAGGAGTCTATGTTTTGCCCAAGAGTTTCCCAACAGTTTCAAATAAATAGTTCCTCACTAAGCACTGAAATAGCTCAGATTGTTCTGCTGTCCCCACTATGAAACATTGGAGAAAAGCTATAGGTCAGGGCTGGCTTTAAGCCAATGTGACCAATGTCCTCAAATCGGGCCCCGTGCTTCAGGGGGCCCCGCACTAGCAGGGTGAGCATATTGCCTGTGGCTGCAGCTAGGATCTCTATGGGCTGTAAGTCAGTGGAGTTAGCAGAGCATCTTTACCTTGGTCTCTCCCACCTGCCTCTGCTTCTGAACAGCTCAAAATGGACTACCTGGAAGCAGTTTGCAGTGATGTTATATCCAGACATGTCATGTAGCGGGTACGTGCGTACCCATTCCTAGGATTAGGGCTGGCCCTGCCCATTTGCCCGTCCACTCGTCGATTCCATCAGCGCTCTGCTCCGCCTCCTGCAATGTTTGAATTGCCTGCGCATTTGAGTTGCCTGCACGTTCTCAGAGCCAGGCAGGCAAGCAGCGCAGCGAGGGAGACCGATGGCAGCAGCAGCGTGAGCAGGTAGGCTGCCTGGGGCTCCCTCCCAAGGAGGTGCAGCAGTTCCTGAGGGGGAATCAGTAGCACACGCGGCAGCCCCGGAGAAGGCCCGGGACTCCCAGGCCTTCTCCTGGGCCACTGCGTGGCCTACTGAGGAGGTGCAGCGGTTCCTGGGGGCAGTTCCTGGATTCCGGCTATGGCCTCTCTTCCGGTGGGCAGGCCCCGACACAAGTGCCGATCAAAAGTGAGTACTTGTTGCTAAATCATTTAGATGCCATTACTGGTTATATCACCACCAACTACTTCCACATGCCATGCTTTGCATGTGGCACAAACAGCGCTCTTCTTGGTGAGTGGGGCCCCACAGGAATGCCCCACATTGGGCCCCGCTGCTGCTAGAGCTATGCCTGTTATAGGTCATTGGTTGAGCATCTTCTTTGCATGTAGAGTTGAACCTCAGGGTTCACTCCTGGCACAGCATATATACCCTGCATGTAAACCTTCTGCCAGCAGAAGCATAGCAAGAGAGTACTGAGGTTTTTCTCTGGGTAACCTCGCCAATGAAGCAAATGATGATTGGGGAAGTGCCTTTTCAGTTGTGGCACTTCATGTGTGGAACTTTCCAGAGACACTAAAATGCAGGCATCATATAAAGGGAGTGAAAACACACAGTTAAGTTGGATGCACTCTATTCCCCCCCCCCACACACACACTGTCCATTCCTTTTGACTGATGTGTGCATGGCACAGACCTGTTTGTGGCTTTGAGAAGATTATGCAGCGAAGCAAGCAAAAGAGTTAAAATCCCTTGGGTTTCTTGGCACAGAATCACGGTGTGTTTTGCACGAGGTGTACACAATATTGCACAACTCTTCTTTCAGCCTGAAATTAAAAAAAAATATTTTGGCTCCCCTGAGCCATCTGGGAGAGGATCGACAAAACAAGCGCTCTCACCACACAAATGCCATTGTGACCCTATCAGTCCTTCCCGAGGCAAGCTCCCTTAACTGAATATGGAAGGGCAGGAGTCCCAAGTAGTCCTTTCTTTGCTTTGAAGAGGCTCGTGCTATTTCTAGTGGGTTCCATCACTGCCTTTGAGAGAACGAAGTCTTCACTTTGAGAACTGTCATGCACATACACGGTTGTATCTGCACTGCTTGTAAAACTGCAGAACGATAGGACTGGAAGGGAGTGTTCAATGACATTATCTGGACCCCTTATTTAAATCTGTGACAAGCCACAAGCAGGAAGGACATGCAAGGCAATTTTTTGGCTTGGAAGGAATCCACATCTATGAACAACCACAGGGTTCTTTTTGTCTCCTTTCTCCTTCTGCTCTCTGATTCATCTTTCCTGGCCACATACAGCTCTCATCTGTGCTACCCCAATCACATGCATTGCCATCTGGGCTTTTTTCCCAGCATGGAGAGGCAATTTTGCAAGAATCTCATTTTCCTGATTTTTTTTTTTTTGAGAGGAGACTTAACAGGGAAAAGGCTACAAAAGAAGGGGGAAAATGACCATCCTTCTAGTTATACCTCACTGCCCTGTGGCGAAGGGATTAATGTTAACATCCAAAGGTGGGTCTTTGACTTCTGTCCCTGCATCTCCCATCTGCAATGAAAAGGTGTTGCGGACTTTATAACTGACCCGCTGAACAGCAGTTGGTGTTACCAATTCTTGATTCATTCTTCCTTTTATGCTCACACCACCCCCCTGCATAGTAAAGACTGAATTACATACTGGATTAAAAGACTTTGGGGGGTCCCCACCCTAAACCCTGTTTGGGAAATCTACATACTGTATGTTACAACACATAGGGAGCATATCAAACTTTCTTATATTGACTCCGGCCATTGAGCCCCCCCCTAGCTCAGCACTTGCAAGCTGAAGGGTTTCTGACTCTGATCCTTCTCAGCTCTATTTGGAGAGTTAAAGCAGTGGTCTTCAACCTTTTTTGTGCCATGACCCCAATACATAAATAAATAAACTGAAGCATGAGGCTGGGGACCCAACTCCAATTCCTCCCCCCCCTCCTGGAACCTGATCTGCCCCTTTCAATACCCATCCACCCTGCCCTATTTTCCCTCTACTTCTTGCACTCACAACAAGGTAGCAGCCTAAGCAGGGCTGATCTTCGGAGCTGCAGGGCAAGACAGCAAGGGTATGCAGGGTTATGTAAAGAACTCGGTAAGGCAGTGCCATTGTTGGATTGGATCCAAGTCTTCTCTTGCATAGGCTTTGCAGGTTGCCTGTGACCCCGCTATTGGGGTCCTGATCCACAGGTTGAAGAGCACTCATGTTCATTGAAACAACATTCACTGAACATTGAAACTGGGATTGTCTGTGCTCTGCTACTGAGCTACGACCCCTCCTCAAATGCACAAGCACAGCATTCCATTTCCTGATCATTTCTCCGGATCAAATGGTGGTGCTTTGAATTCTCATGGTGTTTGTACCCATGTCATTTAATAGAGGTAACACTGCCATAATCTCAAGTGGCATAGAATGGTGGGGGCGGGGAAGAGAAAGCCTAGTGCAAGGGAATAAGAAGGACCAACCAACTTCACCTTTACATTATAGTGCTAAAAGATAATTTGCTGAAAGAGGCCAATCCCGACCTATACTACAGCACACTTAGCACAACAGTGAATACAATTTTGGCTGAACTTTTCATCGGTTCAAGATGGCAATGAAACCAACTTGAGATCCTCTTGCAGGAGGCAGTGTTCAATTTGATACTTCTCTCTGTGTTTTATGGATTGAACAGATGAAGCTGCCTTGCATGGAATCGGACCTTTGCTAGTTTCCCATCTATTGATAGTTCAGTATTGTCGATGCTGACTGGCAGAAGCTCTCCAGGGTTTCTGACAAGGGTCTTTCCAGCCCTATCAGAAGATAGCAGATATTTACCCGGGACCTTCTGTATGCACAATATCCACCTCTGATCTACAACCCCCTTTCCATTGTTCACACTTCTGTCATTCATGTTTGCAGAGCTCTATTCACAGTATGTAGAAAACAACTGCAGGGAGTGCGTCCGGTTTTCAGTAAATGTAAAATTGTGTGTATGCACAAATATCAGAGTTCAAGTTACATGTATTCAGTGGTGTCATCTAAATGATTTAAGAACAGGTACTCACTTTTGATTGGCACGTGTCGGGACCCGCCTACCGGAAGTGACATCATAAGCCAGAAGTGATGTCGTGGTAGGAAGTGACATGAAAAAAGCCCTTTTTGAGGCCTCAGACGAATTTAAACTGACCCAACAGTTGCAACAGTATTCCACAGCACCCCCAGAACATGTTAAGGAGGCCTGGCATCATGTTAAAGTGACCCAACAGTTCCAAAACCCCAGAGCAGCTCATTTTTCAGTGGCAAGGAAAGGAAAGGCTCCGCTCACTGCCTGCCTGCCTGGCTGGCTCTGAGAACATGCAGGCAACTCAAACATGCAGGAAATTCAAACGTTGCAGAGGGCGGAGTTGACGAGTGGGCGGGCGAATGGGCGGGGCCAGCTGTAATCCTAGAAACCGGTACTCGCATACCCCCGCGTACCCCCTGCATGACATCACTGCATGTATTCCACTGACCTGTTTCCCCACCCCCATATAGGTATGTAGCTATTCATTCAAAAATGTAATCAGGGGTTTATTGTAGAACTATAATGCATAGTTCCCAAACTTTGGGTTGGGATGCACTGGTAGGTCACACGAACCAATTTCAGGTGGGTTGCGAAGCACCTGGAGCAGCCATATTGAAAAGATGGGAAGATGGGATGCTGGAAAGGGGGAGGGCTGTGTGGTTGTTCTACATGTGTCAAGGCTGTAAATAGACTTTTTTTGCTTTCTGATTCCCTTTGCTATTGGAAAATGGCTGTGAAATAACCTGACTGATTGCTGCATTCCCAGGAAAGCAGCAGGCTTTGGCGTCACAATGACAGCACCTCTGGTGGGTCCTGGACAGATGGTGATTCTGATGAGTGGGCCTTGGTGCTAAAAAGCTGGAGAACCACTGCACTGTGGTATGATGTTGTGAGTCTGAACTTAGATTGACACTGGCATAGCTCTGCTGTTATGCCACAGAACCCTTAAGTGATGGAACACTGCCAGTGCAAGGACTGAAATGGGCAGGATTAGAGCTTAGTTCGGAAGGAATCCCTATACTCAGTGACTGATTCCCCCCCTTGTGATGACAGTGGAATGCAATGCCTGCAAAAGAGTAAAATCTTCCTATTGGGGACAATGGAAAGCCCCAGGTGATCTTCCCAGCTTCTTTCCCAGCAAAAATGGAGGATAAATTCCAACTAACTCAGCAACAATACCAGGACCATATCAGACAGAGCATGCATGGGAAGTGCAATTAGCCCAAAGCTAACAATGATATAGGAAAGGCAGATGGTTGGCCATAGCAATGGCGATTTTTCATCTACAGTGCTCTGAGATAATTCTGTGTTCCGGGCAAGTAGGGGCATTCAAGATGATGTCTGGTAGGAGGCAGCTGCATATTGCACTGCAGGCAGTGGCAAAAGCAAAGAAAAAATACAGGCATGCCTTTCTATACAGGCATGCCTCGGTATCCACTGATTCCGTATCCATGGTTTCGGTTATCCACAGACACCGTAGATACTGGGATGCCTATTAAAAAGATGGGAGGAACATTAAACAAATCTCATTTTTTTACCTTGTTGCAGCAAAATCACTGATCTTTATACAAACCCCTATCTTTAAAAGGCCATCCCCAGTATCTATGGTTTCAAGTATCCACCGGGGCATCCAGAATGGAACCCCAGCAGATACTGGGGCATGCCTCTATACAAAGAACGAGTGCAAAAGCAAAGCAACCCAGGTTCCTTTAAATGGGTTCCAAAATGAATGGTGCAGGGCCATTCCGCGTTAATCGGCAGCGTGATCGCTGGTTGCGTTATGGCGAAAGCATGCCCGCTACAGCGGGCGGGCTTCCGCCATTACGCAATGGAATGCAGCGATCATGCTGCCGATCAACGCGGAAGCCCTCCCCGCAATGGACGGAACTCCGCCCAGCGAACCGGTAGGGTGACAACACTGCCTATCACACATAGCTAAAAAGGACACAAGGATTGCCAGAGGAGAGCCCATGCTTAGAGCAGGACAAATCATGCATTACCTTCCACGGTATGGCTAATTTTTGGTGTCGGTTTACTGCTATTATTTCTCATATATGCTGCCAGTCTGGTGCCAGGGTTTTTGTTTGTTTTGCTTTTTTATGTTGCTGTTTAGGCATCTTTTTAAAAAAAAAAAATTGGAAAAGACATTTCCTGCATTCATTCCCCCATTGATGTGAGCTGATGCTCAAGCAAATGTACATTAATAGATTAGTCATTTTTTTAAATGAAAAAGCAAACCTCAGAATGTGCTCTTGTGCAGAAATACTTTTAATTCTACAGTTCTTCTAAAAGCCATGTATTTTTAAATTCTGCTGCTGTGTACTAATATGCATTTTAAAAAAAACTTTAAATATTCCGGTGTGTGCTAATGCATATTAGAAGAGCCTTTTTAAGGCCTCATTTGATGTGCATTCGTATGGTTTCAACAGTGCCACTGACCCACTCTTTTCTAGCCAAATTGCCATTGCAAGCAGGACAGGAAACCCCAAAGACAGATCTTGTGGAGGCTGTTGCAAGAAGGCAGAAAAAAATGGGATTGATGGTTTTTTTGTTTTTTTGTTTTGTTTTTGGATTTTTCTGATTTTTCTGAAAAATCCAAAAATAAATAAATAAAATCTGAAGATTAAGATATCAGATGATGTATGGAATGGGATATGGAAGAATCAAGTATATAAGTCTATATCTGTAAAATTAAAAGAAGCGGTACTAAAGACTACTCATAGATGGTATTTGACTCCTAGGAAACTCCATCAAATAAAAAAATAAAAAAATTCCGGACAGGTGCTGGAGGAATTGTGGATTAGAAGGAAATTTGGAACATATGTGGTTATATTGTCCAAAAGTAGTATTGTTTTGGAAAGAGGTGATAAAATGGTTAGAAAATATTACACAACAAAATATAAAGGATAATTGTACTCTTCTATTATTTTCACTGTTCACTAATGAGAATGATAATTTAAACAACAAGAAGTTGATAGAGATTCTTATTGGAGTCGCAAGAATTGAAATTGCTAATAATTGGAAAGAATTGAAAGGACTGTCATTTCAAAAATACATGAAAAGAGTTTGGGAAGTAGCTGTTATGGAAAAACTAACAATGCGAGTAAGGATTATGAGGGGAGAGGTTAAAAAGGATAAGTTTTTAGATGTTTGGTACCCATTGTTGAAGGTTGAGAAGACAATGGATAGGGAATCAACAGATTTGATATACTGGACTACACAGTATTGAGAATGGAATTGTCTTTTGTGGTTTGTTTTGGATTGTAAAGTTTATCTTTGAATGTTAATTAATAAAGATTGTCTATTAAAAAAAATGGGATTGATGGATTAGCATAATTCCAGGCAGGTCTACTCAGATGTAAGTTCTATTGTGCTCAGTGCCCATCTCCCATTTCCTTTTGCATTGTTCCTTCCCAGTGGTGAAATTCAGCCAGTTCTCACCAGTTCTGCAGAACCGGTTGCTAATTTTAGGTTGGGATAGGGAAGAAAGGCAGCGGATGGCCCTGAAGGACATAGAACCGGTTGTTAATTTATTTGAATCCCACCACTGTTCCTTCCCCTGATCTATCAACCTTGGTCTTGCAGTGAACATTCTCCTTGGCCATTTTGCCTCCCCCCCCCACTCTGCAGCTTTCTCCTAAAGGTAAAGGTTTCCCCACGACCGAATGGTCTAGTCGTGACCGACTGTAGGGGGCGGTGCTCATCTCCGTTTCAAAGCCTGTAGAGCCGGCATTTCTGTCCGAGGACATGCTTCCGTGGTCATGTGGCCGGCATGACTCCATGGAACGCCGTTACCTTCCCACCGAAGTGGTCCCTATTTATCTACTTGCATTTTAGCTTTCTCCTGGGGGGGGGGTGTAAATTGTGTGAAGTGCTTAGATCTACCAACTATGGGTTCTACATGCAGGCTTCCTGTCAACTGGGCCATGGAGGGCGCAACGTATCACTTGTACATTATGCATGGGAGGTGTGAAATACAATTCGCACTCTAGCCATTGCCCATAGGCTGCTTCATTACTGTGTTTCAATGCAGCGTTGATCAACAACTACGCTGATGGGAGTGTATAGGATCATGGCTACCATATGTGGCTGTAGTAGTGACATAGTAGCTGCCCGGTGTAGTGGGACAATAGGACAACTGCTTCACTGTTATTCATGAGGAACAGTGGATCATAGAACAGCCTTCGAATCTCCATAGCCACCATGTAAAACATTGGACTGAATTGTGCAGTATGGCTCTCCCAATGCAGCCTATTGTGTGGAAAAGGAGTATGCACAGCTGCTCCCAGCAAGCCCACCTCTGCTGTCTTGCACACTGCCTGATCATGTGGTTGATTTTCCATTCTTAATATAATTGTTTAATTAGGGAAGTTGATTTAGGGCCCAATCCTATACGCACCAGCATAGGCAGTATGAGTGTACCGCTGGCACTGGTGTTACAAAGCTGACACAAGATACCTCCAGTTCCCGTTGTAAGCCCTTCCTGCTGGTGCTAGTCTAGTGCCAGAGCCCACAGCCCAGAGGTAGTGTTGCAGAGCCGACAAGCAACGAGTTTCACTGTTGCCAGCAGTGTACCATTTCTGGGCAAGCAAGTAGGGTGGAACTGGGAGGGGGATGGATGAAGCAGTGGCTTCAGCTGCCAGATCCTGACCTCCATGTTGGGTGGCTCAACTCAGAGTCCCTCAAATCTGCTGGCTAAAAAGCCCATAGGCAGACCCATAGGCAGGTCTCCAGGTTTACTGTGAGGAAGAGGACAAACATCCCCTTCTCCTGATGTCAGTGTCAAATGAATGTCAATTTCACAAACTGTGGTCTGTTTCACAAACTACCAAAAATTAGGTCATGACCCACTGGTGGGTCCCAAACCCATCGTTTGGGAATCACTAATTTAGGAGATTCTTAACTTGTGGGCATTTCATCCCATGATCATTAGATGGTATTAGAGAAGAAAACACATATTCCTGAATTTGGTGATTTGGTGATGCTTCAATCATGTTTCAATTCTGTGTAAATGTATACTTTTGCCATCAGTATTGTAATTTGGAGATCTTAGTGGTCCTGCACCTTCTAGAAAAAGCAGCATAAAATTGTAATGAGATGGGAAGCCCAATTCTAAGTAAGGCCGACATAGTAAAGCCAACATAACAGGGCTGTATCCTAAAGCGCATTGGGAGACAACATGCGGGCCAAGGGGAGGCTTTCCCCTTGCACCCGCGTAAACCCCAGTCATCCCTATGGACCTGCTCGGATCTGCGCCTGCTGTTTTCCAGGCAGAGGTGCACATGTGCAGGAGTGGTCCGAATTGGGGCTGCCCTGGCCAGGGATGGGGTTTAGGATTTGGTACTATGGCCATCCTGCATCACAACCCCTGTCTCTGCCCACTGCGCCACCCAGTTACGCCCCCAGCATGCCTCTGGAATGCCCTCAGCAAGGCCCAGCGCAGAACGCGCGCTATCAACGCTCGACCGGCACAAGGCCAGCACTGCTGGCGGTCGCGGTGGCGCCTGAGTGCTGCTGCTGCGGCTTGCGCTGGTCCAATGCCTTACCACTGCCGCTGATGCGCTTGACGGCATGTTTGTGAGAGCGTTCGGCCAGCGCAAGAGCGTATTGCCAGCGCAATGGGGGTATAGGATTGCGCTCTGACTTACATTATGAATAGTTTTTGATAATGCTTTCTTATGCTTATTTCCATTGTGGCAGATCAAACCAAGAACAGAAGGATTTCTCCCCCCTTTTTTTTGTTGTTGAGCAAAAATTTGGAAAATCAATACAGTCATTTCTGACACAACCATATTTTGTATTATTATAATTTGGGGGAGAGAGAGAGAGAGAAAGAATAATCTGTCAATTTGTCTCTGCACCACCCGTTTTTGAAAACCTGGAACTGAATCTTCTGCTTCAACCTCCCACCTTTAAATACCTTAAAAAATAGTGTCCTTAAAAAAGCTTCTTCACCATAGAGGTGAAATTGACACGAAGTTAGAAAGCCCTTGTCAGTTCCCTTTACACTAGAGAGAGATCTCATCCCTGGCTGCAAAGGTGTGGGGGAGCTTGCCAGTTTCACAGCTGCTCTTTGCAACCTTCGCACACAATACCCTGAATTTAAACAATATGCTGCATCTTGTCCTCACCACCAAGTCTGAAATGAGATGTGGTGAAACTGTCAGGCTTGAATTGGGAAAAGCCACTTTAGTGTCGATGTAAAACTGACAAGAGCTGGGCTGAAATAATGAATTGTATTTTTAAGGGTCCTTTCAGGAGGAACACAAAATGGAAGTGAAACCTTACCTGTGGTTGACAACTGCAATACTTCTCATGGCAGCTACCATTGTTTTTACGCAGAATCCGCTGAGTGATGTGCTATGTCATGAAGGAACATTGTTTGGCAGAGGTTCTGAGAAAGCCAGCACCATCACAAGGAGTGTCACAACTACAAATGCAGCCACTACACAGGAAAAGCCAGTGATGTCATGCAGGGGGTATGCGGGGGTACGCGAGTACCTGTTTCTAGGATTATGGCTGGCCCCGCCCATTCACCTGCCCACTCATCGACTCCGCCCCCTGCAACGTTTGAATTTCCTGCATGTTTGAGTTGCCTGCACGTTCTCAGAGCCAGGCAGGCAGCGAGCAGAGCCTTTCCTTTCCTTGCCACTGAAAAATGAGCTGCTCTGGGGTTTTGGAACTGTTGGGTCACTTTAACATGATGCCAGGCCTCCTTAACATGTTCTGGGGGTGCTGTGGAATACTGTTGCAACTGTTGGGTCAGTTTAAAATTGTCTGAGGCCTCAAAAAGGGCTTTTTTCATGTCACTTCCTGCCACGACCTCACTTCCTGCTTATGACGTCACTTCTGGTGGGCGGGTCCCTACACGTGCCAATCAAAAGTGAGTACCTGTTCTTAAATCATTTAGATGACACCACTGGGTAAGCCCCATTTCATCCTTGAGGTCCCACCCTCGGAACTGAAGTTCTCACCTGAGACTTTTTGACATGACCCAAGTTTTTCCAGTATTTCCAGCAGTGGCATTCCTAGAGGGGGGCAAAATGCTAAGTTTTGCAGGAGCCTGAGCTCCTGGGAAAAGCAGCCCCTCCCCTTCACCTTCACAGCCATTTGTGGCTTGATGAGCAAACCCTCTGAGCTGGCTTTCCAAGTCATGAATGGCTCTGGAAGTAAGGGGGAGGTGCCGCATTACACAGGAGCTCAGGCTCCTGCAAAACTTAGCATTTTGCCCCTCTCTGGGAATGCTACTGATGTCCAGTTTCTGAGTTCTGAAGGAACTTCTCCAGACTGATTAGAGAGGTGGCATGACCATTGGTCAGTTTCAGTGCTATCCTTTGTAACCTGTGAATGAGCTATTGCAGTGTTATTCAAACTGTGGGTTGGGACCCACTTGGTGGGTTGTGACCTGATGTCAAGTGGGTTGCGCAAAGCTGGGAGCAGCCATCTTGGAAAGTGCAGACATGACTCCTGTTATATTCCTTTTGTGAGTGTTGACATTTTGAATTTTCAAGTGAGGGTTTTTTTTTTAATTGTTTTTTAGTTCAGTGCTTTTACATCATAAAAAGATAAGGGTAAAGGTTTCCTCATGACTGAATGGTCTAGTTGTGACCGACTGTAGTGGGCGGTGCTCATCTCCATTCCTAAGCCAAAGAGCCGGTGTTTGTCCTAGGACAAGCTTCCGTGGTCATGTGGCCAGCATGACTATATGCCATAGTGCACGGAATCCCGTTACCTTGCCACCGAAGATAGCCTATTTATCTACTCACATTTTTACGTGCTTTTGAACTGCTAGGTTGGCAGAAGCTGGGACAAGCAACAAGAGCTCACTCCGTTGGTCTTGAACTGCCAACCTTCTGGTCAGCAGCTCAGCGGTTTAAGCTGGAAGCAGCACCACGTCCCTCCTTAAGAGCTTTTGAATGTGCTTTTGAACTGCTAGGTTGGCAGGAGCTGGGACAAGCGAGGGGAGCTCACTCCATCGCACGGTCTTGAACTGCCAACCTTCCGGTCAACAAGTTCAGCAGCAGTGGTTTAACCCGCAGCACAACCACGTCCCTTTTTACATCATATTTTGTCCTCATCTTGCTTTCTGTCAGGGACATTTCATGGTTGTACAATTGCTGCAGTCCAAGAATGCCCATTTGCATTTCAGGATTGTCATTTTATTATGTTGCAATAATAGCACTTCCTGCTTGATGATGTCACTTCCTGCCACAACATCACTTCTGGTGGGCCCTGACATGAGTGCCATTCTAAAAAGTGGGTCCCGGTCTAAAAAGTTTGAATACCACTGAGCTATTAGACTGAACTGGTAACTAGATGTACGAACAAGTAGGGAGAGTTTTTTTTGTAATGGTCCCGATGCCCTGTTCTACTACTTGCCCCAGGAGGAATCCGTATGGCAAGTTCCAAGGAGAGGGCCTTCTAATTGAGAGTGTTATAACTTTGGAAAGGCTTCCCCAGTGGAATGTGTCTGGCTCCCTCTTTTTCTGTTTTGTAAATGGAGATTGAAAACTTTATTTTTCGCAAGATCTTTTATATTGTTTTGATTTGATAAATGATGCTGCACTCTTATCTTCTTCAGCTTGCTGCTTTTATCTGTTGCTTTTAGCGTAGTTTTATGACTCATATTGGTATTTTTAAGGTTTTAGTTTTTTTATGTGTTCTATATTATTAGCCTTGGGCTGTAATTTACAGGAAAGGTGAGATATAAATTCACAATTGATTGAGTGAAAGAATAAATTAGATTTGCCTGGTGAAAGCATGATGCTAGCAAGCCACAAAGAATGCTAGTGTACAATTCAGGATTGCTCATTGCCAAAAACAAAAACCAAAAGATCAGGTCTGTGCAACATTAAGATATGAGTAGAGCTATTTGTTTCCAATTAGTATGACAGGATTACAGCCTAAGGGCCCAATCCTATTTAATGTTCCAGTGCCGGTGCAGCCGTGCCAATGAGATGTGGGCTGCATCCTGTGGTGGGGGCGTGTCCACAGAAGCCTCCTCAAGATATGGGAACATTTCAGGGGTGTCATCCTCAAACAACGTTCCGGAATGCTAGGCGGGACTTACTGCCTGATTGGCTGCCCGTCCGTGACATGTCGCTGCCTGTCCGCCCGCCGCGCGGGCACCCCTGGCTTCAGAGGGGGTGCCCGCTTGCCGGGGGGGCGCACTGGGTGCCTGGGCAAGCAGTGGAGGGGCATGCCAACCGGGGGGGAGCCCACGCGGCGGGCGGGCAGGCAGCGACACGTCACGGACAGCCTGTCAATCAAGCGGTAAGTCCCACCTAGCATTCCATAACTTCATTTGAGGATGACACCGCTGGAACATTTGTTTCCTTATCTTGCGGCTGTACTGTGGCAGCACCAGTGCTAGAAAATGGGATTGGATTGGGTCCTGTGGCTACACACCTATACACACCAGAGAGTAAGAGCATCATCCTAACCTGGAGTTAGGCCTTTCTGGCCTGTGGATCTGAGGCCTTTTTTTTCCTTTAGTTCATATACAATAGCCACATGCACATGCCTCCTACATGCCTTAGAGCTCAATCCTAACCTGGAGTTAGGGCGGCACAGTTAGGCCAACAAAGTTTGGCCGGCACAAGGAACACCGTAAAGTACGTTTGGACCACTCTCAGAGTAAGAGAGGCTGGCACTCAGATATGTACCGTCCCCCTTAACTCCAAGAGTCGTCCAAATGTGCTTTACGGTGGTCCTGGTGCCAGCCAAACTTTGCTGGCCTAACTGAGCTAGCCTAACTTCAGGCTGGATTGGCAAGGCCGGCCAGCCTGTGCCAGGTCCCAGTGCTGCTCAGGGAGGGTGGAGCCTCCACATGGCAAGGGCACGTTCACGCTCTTACTTATGTGCTCCTTGGATCTGAGCCAGCAGGCAGCACTGGTTCTACTCCTCAAGCGCTGACACAGGAGTGCCGATTGGCGCCCCCACACCGGTGTGATGTCCGTCGTGTCGACGCTATGATGTAGCATCAACGCGACAGGCAGCATAGGATTGCGCTGCCCATCTCATTAAACGCAATAGAATTTACTTCTAAATAGACATGCATAGGATTCTGCCGTCTTACTGAACACAATGGGTTCTGAGTAAAATAAATAACCCCTCTTTCAAACACCTGTAGGTATGGGTGATTCCCGAGAGTGCACTTACATAAGAACATAAGAACATAAGAATATAAGAAGAGCCCCACTGGATCAGGCCAAAGGCCCATCTAGCCCAGCTTCCTGTGTCTCACAGTGGCCCACCAGGTGCCTAAGGGAGCTGGGTAGGCAACAAGATGCTTGCATCCTGTTGCCATTCCCTTGCACCTGGCATTCTGAAGTAGCCTGCTATTAATGTAAGGACGTTGCCCAACCCATCATGGCCTATAGCCCATGATGGACTTTTCCTCCAGAAATCTATCCAGTCCCCTTTTAAAGACATCTAGGCCAGATGCCATCACCACCTCCTGTGGCAAGGAGTTCCATAGCTTAATTACCCGCTGGGTAAAAAAGTATTTCCTTTTATCTGTTTTAACTCTCCCAACACTCAATTTCAGTGGATGCCCCATGGTTCTGATATTGTGAGAGAAGAAAAAAAACTCTATCCCTTCCGTGCATAATTTTGTATGTCTCAATCATGTCCCTCCTCAGGCGCCTTTTTTCTAGACTGAAGAGCCCCGGACGCTGCAGTCTTTCTTCATAAGGGAGGTACCCCAGCCCCGTAATCATTTTTGTCGCCCGCTTCTGCACCTTTTCCAGCTCCACTATGTCCTGTTTGAGATGTGGTGACCAGAACTGTATGCAATACTCTAGATTTATTTATTTATTTATTTATTTTATTTATACCCCGCCTTTCTGCCCATAGGCATGCAAGGTGGCTTACAACAAAAAACAGTAATACAATAACATTCACAACATTAAAAGCAGTACTTTAAAAACAATATTAAAACAATTAAAATTTAAAACAACAAGCCCCATGGATCATAAAATATAAGCAAGAGTATAAAAACCAGCCAGCCTGTCAACAATTAAAAGCTTTTCAAAATAAAAAGGTCTTCAGCCCCTGCCGGAATGTTACCAAAGAGGGAGCAGTTCCCAATTCTAGGGGGAGGGTATTCCAAAGTTGGGGAGCCACCACCGAGAAGGCTCTGTTCCTGGCCGCTGTCCCTCTCACCTCTTCTGGTGGCAGCACAGGCAAAAGGGCCCCCCCCAGATAATCTGAGAGCACAGGCAGGATTGTATGGGAGGAGGCGGTCCCTCAAATACCCCAGACCCGAGCCATGAAGGGCTTTAAATGTCAAAACTAGCACCTTAAATTGGGCCCGGAACAGAACCGGCAGCCAATGTAGTCGCCGAAGCCCGACAGAGTCAAACCGATGTGCCCCAGCAACCACCTGAGTCTCCGCATTCTGTATGACGTTTACTGCTTGGGAGGAAAGCTATGGCGAACCTAGACAACTTAATAAAAAGCCAAGACATCACCCTGCCAACAAAGGTTCACATAGTCAAAGCTATGGTTTTCCCAGTAGCAATGTATGGCTGTGAGAGCTGGACCATAAGAAAGGTGGAGCGTTGAAGAATAGATGCTTTTGAATTATGGTGTTGGAGAAGACTCTTAAGAGTCCCTTGGACTGCAAGGAGATCTAATCAGTCACTGCTACAGGAAGTCAAGCCTGATTGCTCCCTAGAAGGACAAATAATGAAGCCAAAGCTCAAATACTTTGGCCACCTCATGAGAAGACTCTTTAGAAAAGACCCTCATGCTGGGAAAGATTGAAGGCAAAAGGAGAAGGGGGCGGCAGAGAATGAGATGGTTAGATGGTTAGATAGTGTCACTGAAGCAATTGGGTGAACTCTGGAAGCTAGTGGAGGACAGGGAGGCCTGGCATGCTGTAGTCCATGGGGTCACGAAGAGTCGGACACGACTTAGCGACTGAACAACAACAAATAATAATTTTGGCTGTTTTATTTTCAACCCCTTTTTTTAATTACCCCAAGCATGGAATTGGCCTTGTTAATTGCTGCCACACACTGAGTCGACACCTTCATTGAGTTGTCCACCAGCACCCCAAGATCTGAACAGAACCCATTAGCCTATAGGTGAAGTTTTGATTTTTTTGCCCCAAAGTGCATCACTTTACACTTATCTACATTGAAACACGTCTGCCATTTTGCTGCCCATTCCCCCAACTTGGAGAGGTCCTTCTGGAGCTCTTCACAATCCCTTCTAGTTTTCACCACCCAGAAAAGTTTTGTGTCATCCCCTGCTAACTGGGCAAGAAACACTTTTTCAAGTGGTGTCCTCTTATATTTAGCAGGGGGAGAGCAATTGTCCCTCTTCACCCCAGCACAGTGTCTTTCTCGTGGCTGTTGCTGGTGGTGTTCTCTATTCTTTTAGATTGTGAGCCCTTTTGGGACAGGGAGCCATTTAACTTTAATGTTATTATTTGCCTGTAAACCGCTTTGTGAACTTTGTGTTGAAAAGTGGTATATAAATACTAGTGATTGATTGATCCCTTTTCCCTTTTTTAAAGATTGGTGTAACATTGGCTATCCTCCAATCCTCTGGCACCGTGGCTGTTTGAAGGGACAAGTTGCATACTTTAGTTAAGAGGTTGGCAACTTCATTCTTTAATTCCTTGATAACTCTTGGGTGGATGCCATCTGGGCCTGGTGAATTATTTCTATGTAATTTATCAATTTGATCTAAAATATCTGCTCAAGGTCTTCTGCCGTGAAGACGGACGCAAAGAATTCATTTAATTTCTCTACAATTTCCAGGTCCCCTTTTATCTCCTCTCTCCCTCCCTCACTGTCCAGTGGGCCGACCGCCTCTCTGGCAGGTTTCCTGCTTCTAACATATTTGAAGAAGCTTTTATTGTTCCCCTTTATGTTTCTGGCCATGCGTTCCTCAAAGTCTTCCTTGGCCTCCCGTCTTACAGGCTTTTGCCAGAGTTTATGTTCTTTTTTATTCTCATCATTTGGGCAAGACTTCCATTTCCGGAAGAAAGCTTCCTTGCTCTTTACGGCCTTCCCTTGTGTTTCAAGAATGGGGAGAGGGAGTAATGGGAGAGTTTTTGGGTGGGGAGGAGCTGTATAGAGTGTGGGAAGGGATGGTTATTGGTGGCAGTGACTCAGTGGATATCCTATCTCCCCCCCCCCTTTCCTGGTCTTAATCTAGCTCCCAGGGTCCAATTAGACTTGCACCAGCAAAATGGCTGGTGCGGATCATAGGAGACCCATTGGGACAGTGGAGGCTTGTCCCTGCAGAAGCTAATAAATGTTTCCTTGAGGAAGACTCCAAGGTCTTGCAGATGCAGCAGACATTCCTTTGGCACTGCTGCATTAGCTGGGTAAGGGGGATGGGCGTAGGTTGGGCTGTTAGGGTTTCAACTAACTGCTCTATGCCACTTTGTATGTTTTTTGTTGCAGTCGTATTTTAAGCTTCTTATCAGGGCTTGGCCCTGAAGACAAATATGGACGGGAGCATTCTGAGCATATGTAGCCTTGTAAAAGAAGGTACCCTGGGACTAGACTGAATTATTCTGGCTCTGAGTTTTCTTTATTGTGGTCAAAGCGTGGTGTGCTTGTCAGGCCTTCAATATCACTTCCATTTCTCTTTCATGATGTTCAGCAGAGGGAAAGAGCTTTTCGTGCGGCCTCTCTGGGGAGGCTCATGCACAGCTGGAAGTGCCCAGAAGGGGGGGGAAAAGAAAGGCAGCCAAGACAGTTATGATGTCCAAAATAGAAAGCAATTTACATGGACAATTAAGATGGAATCACCAGGGAACTAGGAAGAGGAGAGCTTGGTTTATGAAGCCAGGAAAGTCAACGTTTTTTTTCTTTTCTTTTTCCCAAGATGGAATCACCTGAGATCAAGGAAAAATGAATAGAAAAACCTGTGAAATAAGTTAGTTTTTTACATTTCATCCAACGGATTACTAGCTGGCTGCTTAGTCAAGATGGATACCTTAAAATGGCAATCCTATGCTTTCTCAAGGGACATAGCCATGGGGTGGGTGGGTGGAGATCTGGATTGGGGGAGGAAAGAGTTAAAATCTCCCTTATCTTCCACCACAATTCAATTTGTTTTGAGTTCCCATGGCTGACTTTTAGCCAAAAAGCACACACGCACTCAAGGACCAAAATATGTGTTCAATATAATATGGATTTGGCCCCAAGTGCCAACAGTGAAGGAAGAGAAATATTGACAGTCCAATAGTGACCACCCTTCACTTCCACTATATGGCAAAGTGGAATTCAGCATCTATCAAAAAGGTTTGTATTTGAGCCATTCATCCAAGAGGTTGGAGGTATGCTAATCGAGAGAAGTATGAATTATTTGTATTGGTTACCCAGCACCTTTGATATACTTGATCGTAACAATGAACCTTCACTTCCGTTTAAACTCTCCTGTCCTTCCTGAGATTGCCAGCTCAATTCAACTTGTTGCGTACCAGGGACTCAACAATCTCACTCACGTACCTGTACAATGTTTTGGTTCATTCCTATACAAAGCAAATCAATAGAATCACTGCGGTGCGTACAAACCACTTTTTGGATAAACCTCATCCATTTTGGGGAAGCTTGTACCAGCAACGTCCCCAGTGGAATATGCCCTGCATCTGCCTTAAGTTATGTCGCATTGTGCAGATTAAAGGGCCCAGTCTCTGCTTCTCGTTTTCTCCCCTGCGGCAGATACCCAGGAGGGAATGGTCAGCGATTCATGTAAACATAAAGTTGCTCCATTCCCCCGGCTTTAATTGTCAGTGTCTGACACAAAGCACTTACTTTATCTGTTCATTTGTTATAGATGAAGCCCCAGTATGCTCTTTGCAAGGTGAAGCGGAGAATGTGAGTTAAAGTGCATTAACCTTTAAAGCCGACATTAAGGGGTATATACTTTAGGAAGGCCCATTACGGCATATATTTTCAGTTGTCTCAATGTACAGTACATTAGAGCTTGAACTCAACCAGTGTTTGAATCGTGGGAGGAAAAGGTAGGGGGGGGCCTTCATGAAATCCACAAGCATCAGCACCTTGATTCCCCTCAACTTTAACTAGATCAGGACCCCTGGAATGGACACTGCATAAAGTTTCTGCACCATTGATAAGATAGATGTAGATGAACCACTTCTGTGGTTCTCAGAATGTGACCCATTTTTCAGAATGGCACTCGTGTTGGGACCCACTGGAAGTGATGTCATTAACCAGGAAGTGATGTCATGACCGGAAGTGACATCATCAAGCAGGAAACACCATCATTGTGACATAAAATGACATTCCTGGCATACAAACTGGCATTCTTGGACGGCAGCAATTGCACAACCATGAAACATCCCTGTCAGAAAGCAAGATTAGGACAAAATACTATGTCAAAGCACTGAAAATTCAACACTTGAAAACACTTACAAAAGGAATATAGGAACAGTAAGGTCTGCAGCTTCCAAGATGGCTGCTCTCAGCTTTCTGTGACCCATCTGACATCAGGTCGCAACCCATCAATGGGTCCCAACCCACAGTTGGGAAACACTGGCCTACCTCATCTCCTGTGAATGGCTACCAATACTGCTGTGGAAGCAGACAGTAGGCCAGCATTGTTCAACCGGTGGCACACGGTCCACCAGCGGTATGTGAGATGTTGCCCAGTGGTATGGAAGGGGCTGTGGCACCTGGTGCTGTGATGTCGCTTCTGGGTTCAGAAAAGAAGCGACAACTCTGAGCAAAGCTGAGAAGCTGTAGCTGTGACCTGTTTTGTGGCAGCTCCAAGCTTTGCCAAGTCATTGCCTCCTGTTCTCATGAACGCTTGTGAAAACGGCCACAGCGACTGCTTGTTGGAGCACAGAAGTGACTGCTTGGATTTTTAGAACCCCAGTAGCGAAGTCACAACACCAGGTATTTTAGGAATTGGTGATACTTGAGATAATTACAACATGCGAAGTGGTACATCAGGTTAAAAAAACAAGTTAAAAAACACTGCAGTAGGCCATAAAGTTATTGATGCAAGCTATCTTGAAAATGTTTTTACATTACAGGAGGATATAGTTGTTTACCAATAAATAATAGCAACTGTGCAAGCAGCAGCTGAGTGCCAGCAAAGTCTTGTTCAGTTTCAACTCATGAAATGTTGGAGAAGAGTTCATGGCGAGGCCTTGGCCACAGGAAGGGGAGGCCTGCGATGATGCTATTGTCATGGCAACCGTGCGTTCTGCTGACTCTCATTCTTTGATAAGCTACAAAGTGATTATTATATAGTCAGATTTTTAAACACATCTTGCTTTCCAAAAAGATTGTAAGAGGTAGGAATGTACATTTGAATGCAATGCAACCTTCTCATCTGTTCAGGTGTTTCAAAACTGAAGAGACGGCAGATGGAGATCCCACAATGGTGTTCCTTTGGTGAAATGCTCAAATAATTCCCTGTGTTAACAGCTTCAGTTCATTTGTTTAGATTACAGAAATGCACCACCAGGTACAGTACCACCAGGTACAGTTGTTGCCAACTTACCATGTTGCCAGCTTACCAAAGCACAGCCATATTGCATAGTAACTTGTCTATACTATGGCTGCGGAAATATGTAACTGTTTTCCATCTTTGCTCCCATTGTTCTCACATAGGCCTCACTTGTAATGTTCTCAATTCAATGTTGCTAACATTCACAATTCAGGCCTGTTGGCCCTGTACAATAGATAAGGTGCTGGTTCAGGCTAGCAGAACCTCCTCCCTTATCAAAATTGTCACGGCATTCTCATGGCCCAGTTAGCTTAGAGCATCTCATGCTCCAGCCCCTATGATGTAATTTCTAACCAAGCAGGAACTTGGAGGAAGGAATCGGAAGGGAGAGTATAAAAGTGCTTGTATTGTATATATTTTTTGCCTTTCTCTCTGAGATTGGTCCGCCTGCGCAGGTGTAAATAAACATGAACCTAATACTCTCTCGTTTGGTTGTTTGCCTTTTTTTTTTAAATGCAATCCCCACCACAGAAACCATACTTTGCCTACTTTCGGCAACACAGTAGAAACATGGGAGAGTGCACACAATTATGGAAGCAGGCCTTTTCTAAGTCTCTTCCTTTTTGTTGAAGGTCCATTCCTATTTATTTCATTTAAAATTAACTTCAGGGCACCATCATAACCAACTTTCCCACTGACATAGCTGTGCCAGTGGAGCATGTGCTGCATCCTGCAGTGGTATAGTAGTAAGGTGACCAACCGTCCTCCTTTAGGGAGGACAGTCCTCCTTTTGTAAGTTCTGTCCTCCCTCGAAAAGTGTCCTCCTACATGTCGTCCTTTTCGATATTTGAAGACTAATCTGTAAATCTCCGTATTCGATCGATGCCGATCCGATCGGTTGCGTGTGATGTGACGTATTTGTATTTGACATGACGATTCGTCAAGGCTCGGTGTAAAGAGCAAACAAGAAAAAGCTGGGCCCTGGCCTGACTTTATTTTGAAAGAATTGTAACACAGGCAGGATTGAGAGAGCTTATTTCATTGGTTGTTTGCAAACGGTGTGAAGTTATAGCTGGGGTCAGGAATGCAAGCTATTCAGAAAGGTTACATGTAGCTAGTGCTGAAAACAGGAGATGGCCCCTTTACCCTGACAGGCTAATTGATTGAGCCTGAGGGGTGTGGCCGCACAACCACCATCAAGACCTTCCAAACTGCAAGACTCCTCCAGATCATCCTCCAAGAAGATCATCAGACCTGATAAAGCCCCGCCTTTCCTTCAAGCCCCGCCTCTCCTTCAAGCCCCGCCTCTCCTTCAACCCCCGCCTATTTACGATATTTTTTTCTTCAATTTATTTGTGTCCTCCTTTTCATTGTAAAAAAGTTGGTCACCTTAATAGTAGTCATGGAGGTCTTCTCAAGGTTTGTTTGTTTGTTCCCTTACCTCAGAGCTGCATTGCCCTTACTGGTGGAACGTGCTGGAAAGTTAGTTAGGATTGCACCCTCAGTCAGTTCATGTTCCAATGAACAGTCATCACCTCATGATAGAATTTTACTCTGAAACTCATTCTTGGACTGACAATTCATGACAACTCATGGGGGTGTGGGGTGGAGAGGCTTAAACCCAATTAAGCTCCAATTATGTTGTGGAAGTTTCAGGGATTTGGGCCAAGCTATTTTATTCATATATTGAGCCCAATTCTGGATCAAAACTGGAGGATATTTGTCAGTGCCTGAGGGCAGAGAAGGTTGAGGCAGTGCCCCCTGACCCCTGGCAACTAGGCCTCAGCTACCGTGTTGGTGATGGTGGGGAGAATTTAAGAGTTCATAGTCCTTCCGTTCCACACAGTACTATCTCATGATCTGGAAAGACGGGCCTGCATTGTGGCTAAAAAGGGTTTGGTGTTCCGTTACCTTGGTGATGAATGATAAAAGACTAGCATACTTTATTTTTTATTTTAATGAAGTGCTGTTAGAGTAAAGGTGAATGTTAATGCTGCATTTCCATGCCAAAAGCAATTATGAATTGTATAAATTGACACAGTTCTTTGGCAAGAAATGTAAAATATTTGTCTTTAAAAAGCAAGCTTTTTTCTATAGGTTCAGCCCTGACCACGTTAGAATTTTTACTCCATCTTGGGCAAAAATCCACACTCACTGGTAATTAAAATCCAGACAAATGTGAACCTGGCTTTCAGTAAGCATTTTTTTTTCATGTAAATGTCTAACGGTGCTACTAGAGGGGGGCAAAATGCTACATTTCCCTGCTAACTGGGCAAGAGGCACTTTTTAAAGTGGTGTTCCTCGTATTTAGCAAGGGGAGAGTAAATGTCCCTCTTCATTCCAGATCAGTGTCTTTTCTAGTGGCTGTTGGGGGTGGTGTTCTGCATTTTTTTTAGATTGTGAGCCCTTTTGGGACAGAGAGCCGTTTAACTTTGTTTTTTGCCTGTAAACTGCTTTGTGAACTTTGTGTTGACAAGTGATATATAAATACTGTTGATTGATTGATTTTGCAGGAGTCTGAGCACCTGTGTAAAGTGGATCCTCCCTCTCCCCTTCAGAGCTCAGCTCGGACTCTGCTTTCTGAGCCATGAATGGCTCTGAGGGCAAGAGGAGGGGCCGCTTTACACAGGCACACAGACTCATGCAAAACCTAGGAGCACCACTGTCTGATGGAACCAGGTAGAGGAACTTTTTTGAAGAATGACAGAAGTTTATATCAGGTCAAATAGACAATTTTGTTAGCCTTGTGGAGACCATACATTGCCTGCCTTTTGCAAAAACTGTCCATTCGTTGAAATGCAGCTACCATTTCAACTTATAGAATCGTAGACATATAGAGATGGAAGGTGCATAAAAGGTCATCTAGTCCAACCCTCTGCCTTGAGCAGAAAATCCTCCTAGAGCATCTCCACTAGGTGCCTGTTGAGCCTCTGCTTGAAGGACTCCAGTGAGGGAGAATCCACCACCTCCCTTGGCAATATTTTCCACTGTCAAACTACATTTACCATCTGTGATATCTTCCTGATGTCCAATTGGAATCTCCTGTCTTGCAGTTCGTACCCATTAGATCTAGTTCTGCTTTCAGAGGCAGATAAAAACAAACTTGCACCACTTGTTATCGAATCTACATCACAAGATTGTTTTAAAGGAAGAAGCATGTATGCCTTTTTGAATGCCTTGGAGAAAAGGTGAAATGGATGCAATAAAATACTTCACAAGCAACACCACCACTGTAGAACAGGATCCAAGGGCCTGGGCAGGGTCCATGGCATCTAACATCCCATTGTGGTCCTGGAAAAGTTTCCATAGAAAGCTGGGGGTCCCTCTGAAATGGCATTCAGCAACAGCCCAAGGTGCTGCAGGCTGAAGGGGAAATGGTGCTCAGTCCCTGTACTTATGTTGATCACATACTCTGGATTTTTCAATCCTGCAGCTGTAAATCAGAATGCACAGGATTCCGCACAAAATCTGCCCTGATTGAGAAGGAACTGGCCTGTGTTCCTCTTCCTGGTCAAGTGCAGAGGTTGGGATTGCAGGGAAGGACCTTCTTGGTCATCTCACCCAGAGGATGGAATTCTGTCCCATAAAACCCAGCAGACTATTTATTTGAGTACATGTCGGCACAGTTTACCCATTCACAATCCAATCTTATGCATGGGATGAGCTGCCGGGGCCAGCATTGCAAAATACAACACTACAGTGTGCCGCCAGAAATGGTTCTCGTAAGTCAGCAGCAGAGCAGGACATGAGAGTTATTCAGGGGGACCAGGGGATGGGGAGAGTGGGTGAATACTGTGTACAGAATGACTGCCAGTTGGAGTGTAGCTATTTGCAGGAGGGAACTCCTGCTAGTGAAGCAGTCTATAAAGGAGAGGGAAGATAGAGTGGAAGTATGGAACAGTCCTGTCCCCCGCCCCCCAATTTCTAACCTTTGTAATTAATATGGATGAAAATCTGTAGATTGTAATTTCAAACCTGAATATTCAGGACTTCTGAGCCCAGTAAACCCATCTCCCTGTTCCCCGCTGAAAATGCAAACTGGCATTAATGTAGTCAGATAGTGTTGATTTTCCTTAATGATATATGAAATGGGTTCTTTTAAATTGGGATGATGAATGAGGAAAGTCAGAAATCTTCTTGCTACAGCAGCCAAAGCCGTTTTTATGCACCCATCTCATAAAAGTGTCGAGGATATTTAAAAGAGAAATATGCTAAAATTAAAATGGAGTAGCAAAAACTCATTTTACATCTTTAATGGCATAATGAAGGCTTTTTAATGTAATTTTCTTTACTCTTCTGATTACATATTCCAAGAGAGATTCTTAACTTCCATCTTTATTAGGGGGAATGTTTGTCATCATTACGGGTTAAGTATTTTCATAAACATTTGATGAATATTAACCATTTAAAATTAAAAAATAATAGTTTACTCTCACTCTAATGACTGCTGGATATGGAAATATTAATATCTAAGTAAGTAGAGACAAGATCCCTGTATAGTACATAAACACCGATGCATATCTTAGATTTGTACATACGGTGAAGACTCACAGGCTGAAAGACAGTGTTTTCTCTAGGTCTTTGGGCAGCAATGTAGCCTCACTTCTGACAGCCCAATCCTAACAAAATGTGCTACAATGCAGCGGGAAATGCAATGCAGTGTGGGAAATCTAACAGTCAGTCAGTCAGTCAGTCAGTCTTTATATAGCACTTTTCAACACAAAGTTCACAAAGCGGTTTACAGGCAGATGATGATGATGATGATGATGATGATGATGATAAAAGTTAAATGGCTCCCTGTATCAAAAGGGCTCACATTCTAAACAATTCAGAACACCACACCAGTAGCAGCCACTAGAAAAGACACTCCGCAGGGGCGAATAGGGACAATTACTCTCCCCTGCTAAGTAGCACCACTTGAAAAAGAGCATTGCCAGGAAATCGTGCCTGGGAGGGGGATAAGTTCTTGGGTGACATATGTTGACATTAGCCATTGTTTTAACCCTGGTAGGTCCTGCAGTAGCTATACCGTCTACCATACCTCAGGGCGCAATCCTAACCTGGAATTAGGCCAGCACAGTTAAACCAGCAAAGTTTGGCTGGCACACAGCCACCATAAAGGGTGTTTGGACCACTCTCGGAATCAGGGAGGATGGTGCACGTCCGTGTGCTGGCCTCTCTGACTCCGAGAGTAGTCCAAACATACTTTACGGTGTCCCTTGTGCCAGCCAAATTTAGCTGGTTTAACTGTGCTGGCCTAATTCCAGGTTAGGATTGCGCCCTCAGTCCCAGTTCTCCTGGGCTGTGGCCGAGATCCAGCCAAAATTAAGTCCCAATGATTTCAAGGAAAGCAAGAGCTTAAATATCTTCCATGGAATCATTTTTGTGTGTGGTGGGCATCCCATCCTATATGTTTAGCCATGAAAAGTGAATTCTTTTGAATCCTCGGTCCACTGACGAGGATTAAACATTGTATTCATTACTACATTTTCAAGCACAACAAAACCCTGCCAATTTCCCCTGAAAGTCCGGAGCCACGCTTACAATGTTGTCAGATTTTCTGACAATGGTTGGGACTGGGAGGAGGAGAGGGTTTTTCTTCCCTGCTGTATAAACCATAAACTGGGTCACTTTAATTAAACCCTGTATAACCCAAGCCAGACTCAGAGGGCTAAGCAGCCCAAGGGCCCTGTTTGAGACAATGGCCGTGTCTTGACTGGGTTAGTTTAATAATAATTAGTTGTAGTTGCTTAATTGGTATTGAATGTATGGGGGTTCGTATCCAGGTTCGTTTAGGCTCAGTAAGCAGTTTGTACAGGAACTGAATCTGTCTCACATTGGAGCTAAAGCTCCATCTGGAGGCAGAAGGCTAATAATTTGGCTCCCTTCCTCACCTCTGGCAAGGGCAGGTGGTATAAGCCTCCCCTGACACAAAAACTGACAGCATGGCTTAGGGAAGCGGCGGTGGGGGGATGGACTGGCATGGTGTTTTATTGTTAGCAGAGCTACTATTAAACCCCTCCAATACACAGCTGAGTTTTATTAAGTTATTTACTGCAACAATGAAGAAAAAAAACACATGCAACTATTGTTATGCAGGTAGAAAAAGAAAGCAGGAAAACATAACTACTGAGAGAACTAGTTGAAGCAGGAGAAAGCAACCCACAATTTATGAACAAAATCAGCTCCAGCGCCCTGTACCACGGAGGTCAACATTTACATCCTTGCTGACTGTATACAGGGTAGATCTGCTCACAGGCTGTTACTCTTCCAATACTTCTGTCAGTCACTTTTCAAGATGGCCACCATCTGAACTTTCTACTAGCCTTTGAGATTTGTTTCCAAACACCCTTATCCCTCCAGTTGGTGTGGGATGCTTCTCTGTTGCAATTGCTTTCTCGGCACTCTGGAAGGAAAAGCCTACTCTAAAATCTGAATAATGCACATTGCACACACAGTGCAGATACCACTGGAAACAGTGTGTGTTATGGTGCAATGCTATGGTATTTTGACTTATAGCTGCTGCATTGTGGCAAAGCAAAAAAAAAATAATAATGATAAAAAATGCCAATGAAATAAAAGGAGAAGAAAAGCCTTTGAAATAAAATACATGCAATCTCATAACATATATGTTAGTGGGGCGTAATCCTAATTTGGAGTTAGGCTGGCACAGTTAGGCCAGCAAAGTCTGGCCAGCACAAGGGCCACTGTAAAACGCATTTGGACCACTCTCGGCATTAGGGAGGATGGTGCACGTCTGTGTGCTTGCCTAACTCTAGTTTAGGATTGCACCCTCTCTCTCTCTCTCTCTCTCTCTCTCTCTCTCTCTCTCTCTCTCTC
>JAJKFI010000030.1:4024558-4039333 GCA_029204185.1 Lerista edwardsae
ATCTATCTATCTATCTATCTATCTATCTATCTATCTATCTATCTATCTATCTATCTATCTATCTATCACATAAAATTTTAAAAGCCCCACCAAAAAATTATGAATTTTTTATACTCTTTTCGAATCAGAAATGAAAAAAATGCCTACTTACAACCTTGTCACAAGCAAAATTAATACCCTTTCCAGGGTCCTATCATCCCATATTTTCAATATGGCTGCCCTACATGCTTCGCAACCCACCTGAAATTGGCTCGCAACTCACTGTTGAATCCCGACCCAAAGTTTGGGAACCACTGGCTTAGAGTTACCTAGGCATGTCGCCATATTGCCTTCCTCAGAGGTATGGGGAAAAGCAAGTTTGGAATAGGCAATCCATAAAACTCCTTCCATCCCTTTGATTTGAGCTTTACACAGTGGCACTCCTCAAGAGCAAGCTGCACTGCCTTCCTTCTCTTCCCTCCACTCTTTCCCATCCGTGACAGGGAGCGCTATCCTCCTGCCATCTTCAGCAAAGGCTGTGGCTCGCTTTCTCATCTCCTCTTCCCCTGAGGTAAAAGAGTTCCCCCCACACTCTCACCAGCTAACGGAGCAGTTTATCAAAACTCACAGCCTCATCTATCAGTCCGATTCATCTCTCCTTTCAGCCTTTGGGGAGAGGAGAAGCAAAAACCACAAGCTGCCTTTCTAAAGAAACTGGTCATAGCCATGGGCATTGATATGAGAAACTAGGAAGGTGTCATTTTTCATTCAAGCTGACATTTAAGCTGTTTTCTAAATAGGAAATCAAAACAAGGAGGCCAGATGGGCTCCCATCCTGTCCTCCGCTAGGTAGGAATGGCTGTGGCATTCCTTTTGCGAGGCTCACCGTGAGGAGTCATGGCAGGACTAAGGGAAGGCTTTGGAAACAGGGACAAGATGGAGGATCGTGCTGTGTAGATCAAAATGGAGTCATTCAGCAGTATACAGTGGGTGGGTGGTGCTGACTCTACCTTAGCCTTGAAGGATGTATGGAACAGTCTTCTGTTTGTCTTCTTAGCCTGAGTGCTCGGACGAATTAGAAATAAGCCATCCCATTGCTATGCAACATTAATTCCATTGGCCTCTGCAGGCCCAGCATGTCTTGTGGAGGCAAACTTGATGTTGCAGAAACAGAAACCAGAAGTGGCTTCTGGTTGATTCCGCAAAGTATTCTGGGGCCTGTAGAGGCCAATGGAATGATGTAACCCAGAAGCAGTCTCTGGTGGGCCCGGTGCAACCCAGAAGTGGTCTCTGGAGACTCCCAGTAATGTTTTGCGGTGCAACAGAGAGCATTGTATTGTGACCCTCTGCACATCAGATCGCGACCCACAGTTTGGGAAACGCTGTTCTAGGGCATATACTAGGACACATACTCTATTTTCTTGGGTCTTGGGACATGGCATTTCAGTCCGTCCGTTCCCCCCCCCCCACAAACTGAGGATAAGCCCTAGAAGACACTCAGTGGTCCCTGTAGGTTCAGATCGTTGAGGAGATTAGAAGTGGTAGACAAGAGGTCTTGCAGGAAAGGTTCTCCATCATGAATGGTTCTTCTCTTCTCGAGTATCTATACTACAGTGCAAACCTTCACTGAAAATTCCAAGCCAGGTCTTTCTTTGGAACAACGGAGGAGGAGTCTGTGGCTCAAATAGAGAAGCCATGTGCCAGGTGTTGAAATGATTCCCCTGCACCATATTTGGGCTTTGGGATTCAGCCAGGGAAAACATGCCATAACTTGTATCTCTGGGCAGTAAATATTATCAGCAGCAGTGTCAAGGGCTAAAAGAGCCCAAAGCACTAGGCACAGATTAGGACAGCTCTGAAGTTACCTCTGAGGCCTTGAAGCAGCCGTTGTTGACCCAGATTTACGAAGCTGCTGGACAGATCTTCCACTTGTGGTCCAGGGCCAACCTAACCACATCATTATCGCCAAGCAGTTGAGCCTGGAGCTCTCTGGAAATCCAAAGTGCTCATTCTGATTGTTGGGCTCCAAGAAAACTAAGCCTGGCTGGCCAGTAATTGGGAAGGATTTTTTTTTCTCCTTTCCCTGAAAGATCACAGAGCCTAGAAATTGAGAAGCGTTTAAGTGTGATTATAAATATGCCTTGGCTAAAATTAAAGAGCGACAGTTTTTCTTTCTCAATGTCTCCCACAATAATTTATGAAAAGAAAATTGTGTTCCTGCGCTGGGAAAGTACACTGGGTCCCTGCTGCTTGCGGTTCTGCAGCCACCGAGGACCATTTCGTCGCAATTTAAAACACTGGATGGGCCATCGTGGTTGGCATGGTCCCAAAGAAGCACTCAACTCATTCTATACATCCGAAAGTGCTTTGGAGCTTTTCTTCTTGAACAGCGACTCTCCGCCCCGCCCCACCTCACCCTAGTAAGAGACTTTTCCAACCAAGGGGAACCACAAAAGCACTTCGCAATTTAGCATGGGGTGTATCCATGTGTGAGAGCATGCACGACTGCGAGTCAAATAAAAGGGAAGGAAGTAAAAGGACCCAAGGAGTGAGCACAAGCTTTTTCGGTCCTCTCAATCTCCGAAGAGGTTCTGCAGTGTGGATTTCCGGCGTGATCTGGGATAGGAACATCACAATCCTAACTTGGAGTTAGGCCAGTACAGTTAGGCCAGCAAAGTTTGGCTGGCACAAGGGACACCACAAGTATGTTTGGACCACTCTCAGAGTCAGGGTGGATGGTGCATGTCTGTGTGCTGGCCTCTCTGACTCAAGGGTGGTCAAAACATACTTTATGGTGTCCCTTGTGCCAGCCAAACTTTGCTGGCCTAACTGTGCCGGCTTAACTCCAGGTTAGGATTGTGCCCTGAGAGTGGTGTAAATGCACTTTATGGTGTCCCGTGTGCCAGCCAAACTTTGCTGGGCTAACTGTGCCAGCCTAACTCCACGTTAGGATTGCACCCTGAAAAGAATTACAGTACAGATGTATACCCTACTTGGATTACAACCAGGCATAGCCTGAATGCATGGGAGGAGAAGGGAGAAGAAGGAACATATCTGCTGCCCCCACACTAATTTCTGTATGTTCACCCAAAGGTCTGAATACAGCAACATACATGCATTTGATTGGGGACCCAACCTTTTTACATAAAGCCTGATCACATAGAGGAAGTGTATATAATTTGTAGCATGCATTTTCACAGCTTCAGCAGAAAGTGTGGAATTTATAGAATGGGAGGAGCAGGTGCAATCCTATTTCACCTTCCATGTGCCCAGGTAAGAAAAAGACGCGCATGTATGCATTTGCTGTCTCTTTTTTTCCTCTCTCACAAGTCTATATTTATATTTGTCTCTATATCTGCATCTGTCTAGCTATGCACAGAAAATGCATGCACATGGTATCTGTATAAGAGTAATCCAAGCTGATGCGCCATTTGAAACATCAGAGGATCTGCCGCCCAGCCCCACAAATTCCACTGCCCCCACCAGCATACATACCAGCACCACACCAGCCAACCAGCACACCCAGACACCTACACCAGCAGTCACCTCATTGTTGTCCTTCTCCTCTTTGATTTCTGGTGAAGTATCAGGCTGGGAGGATCCTTAAAGGACACTCCCAACCAGCTTCTCACCTTCTGCAACCTGCCACCTGAAGTGAGACTATCAACAGGCTTCATGGCTGGGTGGCCTCTGCATCTATATGCACAAAAATGCATACATGCGCCTTATGGGGATGGAGGCCATGTGCTGCCTGAACTAGCATTCTGGCAGCACACAAGTATTTTACAGCAGTGGGAAAGCTGGCAGTTTCACACACTTCTGGGCAGCTGCCAGAAATGGGCAGCAGGGCATGCAGCAGCAGGTCAAGAGGCCTCTGTCAGTGGTGGTAAGTTAGTGGCAGGGGCGGGGAGGGAAAGGGAAGAGAGCAGAGGGAGTTTTGGGGGAGGGCAGGGGGCAGGGAGGGGGAGGCAGAGGGTGTATCCTGGGAGCAGTGCCTTGCACCAGTGCCTTGCACCAGAATCCTATCCCCTCTTTTTGAATCCTCCTCTCCCCTTTTCTCTTGTTGGACCTACACCAGAAAAATGATCGGTGTAGGTCCAATGAGACACATACAGGCAGGCAGCCTCCTGGTGGATTGTTTACGTACTTCCTGCAGTCTGTCCAATCACATACTCACGCCCAAAATGGCACAGCCTCTGTTGGCACAACTGCACGTGATAATATGGCAGGGGTAGGATTGGGCCGACAGTCTTGCAGGTCTGTTTCTCTCACCTATAATTCTTCTTCGGTTCCTTTTCAGCTTGTTGTGTTAACAGTCTTCACCTTAACCCCGACTGGGCAGCCCCAAGCACATTGTTGGATACTTTTCAACCAACTGCTTCTTCTAGAATCCTGTTTTACTGTTCGATGTTTCCTTGGTGCAAACAGGAGCTTGGGATGATTGATACATTTGATGTGATGAATGTTGGGTCTGGGGATTGAACAAATAATGAATGATGGAAACTCTGATGGTGATGAAGCCCCCCAGTGGAGAGAAACTGGTCTGTGCTACCTCCTAACGTGATTTTGTACTGCCAGGGAAGCCCACTGAGCAAGGTGTTTTTTCTACAGAAACATACACTTACAACCATTTGTTCTAGAGGGAGAGCTAAAAGACGGATTAACACCCCATCAGTTTCCCAGCATCTTGGCAATTTTAAAAGGACACGGAACAGACTAGAGGGCTGGTCTCCCTGGTAGCGGCCGCAGGAGGAAAAAGAGAAAGAAAGAAATGTCAGGCAGGCCAAACTGGGAAAGGATGGAGGAGGCATCATGTGGTGGGTCCCAGCTCAATAGTGCTTATGGCTTGTAGGAAAAAGCAGGGAGAAGCTGGGAAAAAGAATTCAAAGGGCTCTAATCTCACGCTACTAAATTGTAATGGAAAAGAAGGTCCCCAGCAAGCAGCAGCAGGCACAAACCACTTAAGCGACTGCTGAAAAAAAAAGGGGGGGAAAAGAGACTATTCCTGTGATTTCCACGCATAATATCTATCAGGACTGTACAACACCCAGAAGATGATGAGTTCAATTCCCCGCTGCTTTTAATCATTCACACTTTTCAATAGGGCATGAAACTCCACATTCTGAACGGGTAATATACAAGGGTAACAAATGACATCTGCTTACGCTTTTGCTATTGGGTATTGAAGCTGTAATTGCGTTGAGAGCACCACCTGCTACCACTTGGGTTTTAGAGAGTGCCCTTAGGTAGGAAGTTAAGATAGACTCGAGAATTCTTCGGGTCAACCACTAGAGGGAGCCATGATTACAGGCACTGCGCTGAGTCATTACACAAATGGTCCAGGAAGGATGATGTCCCTGTTGTCATGTCCCTATTATAATGCAGGGAAGGAAGCGCTGATTAGATTCCAGTACAAAAGGCTAAAAGTCATTCTCAGATATTCTGTCTCACTATTCTGTCCACTGTATTTCTATGTGCATACAGTTCCTGTGCCGTTTGTGCTTTTCTCCACACTGACTTTGAGGTTTTTCCAACAAAATGGGGAATTCACTAAAAAGGTAAAGGTTTCCCCACGACCGAATGGTCTAGTCCTGAGGAGGTGCTCATCTCCGTTTCGAAGCCGAAGAGCCGGCATTTGTCCAAGGACAAGCTTCCTTAGTCCTGTGGCCAACATGACAATATGCCGTAGCGCACAGAATTCCGTTACCTTCCCACCAAAGTGGTGCCTATTTATCTACTCGCATTTTTAGGTGCTTTCAAACTGCTAGGTTGGCAGGAACTGGGACAAGCGATGGGAGCTCACTGCCAGTTCGAGATCGCATGGTCTCGAACTGCCAACCTTCCGGTCAACAAGCTCAGTTCAGTGGTTTAACCTGCAGCGCCACCACGTCCCACTGGAAGCTACTATTTTTAAACTAGGGAAGTGGGTGTGGGCAGGAGGACAGATGTTCAGGTGAGAGGCATTCTCAGTTTAGCAGTGATGCAGAGGCCATCCTTCAAACTCACATTTTTGCAGCTATGAATTCTCATCTGAAATGCTTGCACTGGTACTCAACGCATTCAATTTGCTTTTTGTGTTGTTAACTGCATCACCTCTGTTAGTTCCAGCCTGTGTCAATATTCTATGGCTGAAGAGGCAAGAGGAAGGACACTCTGGCCCCCAATGGCCTGTCAGAGTACCGGGGGCTGTTTGGAGGTCATACAACACCCTGTCAACATGAACATCAGCAAGGAGACGAACACCTTGGCCTAAGCAGTGATGTCATCCGGGCGCACCAGGAACCGGAATGCCTGGAAGATTGACAGCCCTCCGCCCCTATGGCGGAGGGCTGCCACGCCTCCCTAAGCCTCACAGCGCCTGAATCGATCCATTTCAGAGCGATTCGGGACGCGGGGGAGGGCGGGCAGGCCCAGCAGCAGCTTGCCCGTCCTCTGGAGAGGCGGTGCGGCCCGGGCCCATCCACAGAACTAGTGGAACGGCGTATTGGGCCGTTCCGCCTGCATGACACCTCAGGGCCTAAGTTATTACAATAGTTAATCCTTGATTAACGTTTCAAGCATCACAAAACTGGTGCCAACAGTTCAGCCTCCCTGATGGTCCAACTCCATGCAGATACCATGCAGATGGTGAACACACACACAGGCAAAATGTCCATCATGCCCTAGGCCCATCCTGGCAATGCCGCACTGATGGCACACCTACGTTGATTCAACAAAAGCCAAAGGCCAAGACTTCCCTGGCAAAGGAATGCTGGTGCAGCCTTGTAGCACTCCTGGCACCCAAGGAAACATCAACACAGCCTGTTACCCATGGATTGGCATCCAGAAACCAGTATCCCATTGCTGTGACATTGGCATGACATTTGTGCGCCATCGCCAGGTCATTCCTGGCATGACGTCGCCACACCATGGGTGTGATGCCTGTGTGTCAACGTCATGCTGCTGCCGTGTCAGCCATGTGACATCTGGGTGCCATTGCTGGAACATCACCTGTGCGACATCCATATGCCGTTGGTACCCAGAGCCAATCCCGGCACTCAGTCAGCCCCAATGCTGACCGCCAGAGAAGTACTGCCTGGGTGAACTGAGCAGGGGGCGGGAGCAGGTGCAGGGTCAGTGAGTGGCCAATGACGGGGTGACAGGTTCCTGCCAATCACTAAGAGTGAGCAACAAAGCAAGGCCCCGCCCCACCCAAGGGATATCTTTTTGATCAGTACAGTAGAAACAAAGTTTCCTTGGAAGAAGGCCACTAGGATAAGCAAACAAATGTCTCTCCATGGCAAGGGTTCAAGACCACGAGGGGACATCCACAGCTGGAAAGAGACCTGCCAGGGGAGGGTATGGCAGGTGCATCCCTGGCCCATGCATCACCCAGGGCCAGGTCCGCAGACTGCCACTACCACCACCCCCGAGACTGCATCTCCCCCCACTCACCTAGAGCCTCAGGAACCTCAAATGACATCAGCAGGTCCTCCAAAAGCATTCTGTTAAAGGTTCTTAAACAGTTTTCATTGAGAAACTGGAAGTACTGTTTAATAAGGGCCTTCCAAGAGCTTCAGAACACTTTCGGAGGGTCTGCAAACCTCACGCACAACCGGCCTGGCCCACTGGAGGGCGCGTGATGGTGTCTCATGGGGCCCATCCACCAAGGCACCCAGGACCAGGGACCTGGCATTAGGTACAGCTCTGGGGGCTGGAACAAGTCACAAGCATCAACCGCACTCAGGCCAAGCAAGGTGCTGGTAGCTCAGAGCACCAGGACAAAAACTGGGAGCCAGGCAAGATGGGTTTGAGCCCCGCTGTGGGACTTGCCCTAACCAGTGAGGTAGTCACCTTTTGCATGACTGGTCAGAAATACCCATGGCAGGGACAAAAAATGAGCAGGTCCAGGCAGCTTTCTGAGTCATGCTGCCTTTATATATAAATCTGCATAGATAACCTTGTTCTACTACCAGCTTCTATGTGGGACCTGAAAAAAGCAGTCATGATTCAACAGAGCCTCCAAGCATGAACAAGCATAACAAAAACAATGTGCAGTGAGAATCAATGTCTGTATTGGAAAAGGCAGGAGTTAGGAAATGGTATCAGCAGTGGCCCCTTGTCCATATCAGCCAGCGATTACAGGGTTAACCCCCAGGAACACAGCTGCAGGCTGATGAGGGCTCTGGCTATGAAGGGAGGTTACCACAGGTGCAGATGGGTGTGGCTGATGAGCTAGAGCCTGCCCAGCAACAGACACCAATTGGCCTGCCTCAGTATAAAGTTGGAGGCAGGAGCTGCAGTAAGTTAGCACCAGGTAGGTGCAGCACCAGGCAGGTGAAGGGAGGGAGGGAGGGAGGGAGGGAGGAGGAGGAGGAGGAGGAGGAGGAGGAGGAGGAGGAGGAGGAGGAAGTGGCTATGCATTGACTGACTGATGGATTGCTGGACGGACTGACTGACTGAGAGACTGTTGGATGAGCTGACTGGATACTTGGTTATTGGAACTGTGAGTGGGTTCCTGTGGTGCCTTGGTGGGAGAATTGTTGTATGGCTGCCACGCCCCTGGAGCCACCGAGTAGAGGAGGCAGTTGTGGCTTAGGCAAGCTGACTACCTATTGATTGGTGGTGGGGTTTTGTGGTGGCAAGGTAGGGTATCTTGAGCTAAGCCGGTGATGAGGGCAGTCTGGAGGAGGCTGGCCGGCCTGTGATTCCAAGCAAAGCTGCTGGAAGAGAGGAGGCCCAGTGGGTGGATGAACCCCCTCCCTCTTGCCTATCTCTGAGGCCGCTCTGGAGGGGAAACTAGTCAGCCTAGTGTGGGCATTGGGGCCCTCGGGGAGGTCAGCAGGGAGTTTCTGGCAGAACAGTGTCTTAAGGAATGAGCTGGTTTGGAGGTATTTATGGAATGTTTAGGAACATTTCTTCATTTCTTTGTGAGTTTGTGCTGGTCATTATTATTCTTTTGTAATGTAAAAGTTGGAGTATTTTATTCGCAGCTGAGAGCTTTTGGACCAGAGACAACTATAAACTGAATGAATGAATGAATGAATGAATGAATGAATGAATGAATGTCATGTCTTCTTTTGGAAGTGGAGCTCCCAGCTTGAGTTAGGAAGTCCTGAATTTTTTGGGAATTTGGACAGCGGGCATAATTCCAGTCTCCTTCCATGCATTCTGTGAACACAGGATTATAAAGGTGAGAACAGAGGTCAAATCAATTCGATCTCAGGCTGATCCAGTCAGTAATTCTTACATTATAAAAGAATAGCAGGTATGCAGAATCACATAACAAAAACTACCAACCATGTCAAACTATATGTTATAAAATGCATAATGTGTTAAAAAAAGATATCAGGGATGCAAAATAGATGGGAATCACAGCATAGGGTTGGTGGATTTGGGAGCATTGGTACTTTGCTAGCTAACCTTTTTCTTATGTCCTCCAGTGTAGACATTACTGAAAGACGATTAACTCTTTATGTTTCAAAGGTTGAACAAACAAAACTTCCCAGCTTTATTAAAAGCAGATTCAGAGGCATAGCTAATGAAAGTGCAGCCCAGTGCAGAGCACAAAATTTTGCCCTGGAAGTGACATCAGAACAGGAAGTGATATCACAGTTGTATTTTCATTTTCTCTGGTTTTTTGACCATAATTTTTGATAGAGTAAAGATATTACTCTCTGGTTTGTTTCATTGCATTCTGCATTAAATTCCCTTTCCAATGATATAGAACATGACGGCCTTATTCATACATCCCAAGGTTTTCACAATTTTGGCCACTAGTGTCAAGCTCAGCTTGTTGCCCCACTAAAGTGGGTTGCCAGGTGCAATTGCACCCCTCTGCACTTCTTTGGCTATGCCCCTGCCTGCCAACATTCTTTACGGTGCCACTGCAGTTGAATGGACAAGACTGCAAGAGACAGTGTAGTGTCTAGGATGACTGACAAGCCCATCTTCTTCTTAGCTGAGCCCAAACGGAAGAGTCACACAACGCCAAACAGGCCTACACTTGGGCTGAAGTTGGCATGCAACTGAACAACACCCATTTCAAGGAGAACATTACGCAGGAATAATTCTGAGCATGTTGGGGCCACTGTGCAGACAATCATCTCTGCAAGAGCTTTATGCCTGGGTGATATGAATGGGACCTATAAGGCAGCCTGGCTCCATTAACCCTCCTCATTTAGACCGTGGCCCCTACACTGGACTGCATCAAATTAGAGCATCTTTCACACCGCACTGTGCAGGAAAAAAGGGAAAAATTAACCCCCCACCTTCCATTCAGTTTCCTTTTCTTGCAGCATGAAAGTAACCTAGTTAAGTAGCACCATCACTTTTCAAGTCATAAAGGCATTATGCAACAGCTTCCGTGCTCCCTGAATGAAGATAATAATTATTTTTCGGACTGAAACAAAAAGCTCATATTCTTTGGTGCTTTTTATTTATTTGGGGGGGGGGGGGTCTTTCATTTCCTATCTCCTAAAGGGGACCTTAAAAAATAACCCCAAATTGATGCAAACAGAATAATTGGCAAGGCCTGAAAATACCCCTGGTAGCCTGGAGACAGGCTGTGTTGCTGGTCTTTTCTTAATTTTCACTCTATTAAGGTAATTTCCTGTGACTGTGGCTTTCTTGCAACCATTCGCACATACTGCCATCTCTGGCTTTTTCACACCAATGTTTTTTTAAAAAAAAAAAAAAATTCTTAAATTTACACTTGGAAAAAAGGTTCAAAGTATTTTTTTCTTTTCATTTTCTGCATAGAAATGGACAATAATATGCTGATTTCTGAGAACTGAAACCTACCAGAGGGAGAGGGTCGGGGAAATACATGATTTTGGGTGGTGTCCCTTGTGCCAGCCAAACTTTGCTGAACTAACTGCAAGTCTAACTACAGTTTAGGTTTGTGCCCTCAACCTCCATGAGGGAGGGGCATGGGAAGCATCAATCCATGGGGAAAAAATTGATACGTCTCATTGGTCAGTACTACTATTGATCAACATAATGGGCTGGCCCAGTCAATAGTTAATTGGCTGCATTGGCCCTACACAAAAGCACATGTGCATGTCATGAATGTATATTTCATGTCCCTTTTCATTCACAGATCAACTTAATATTATTTGGGGGGGCAGGTTCAGGGGTTTGCATATGCTCTATAGATGTAGAGAGGCTGTTCAGACAAACCACCCCATGTGATTAAGCTGAGGCTTGAGCGTATGGTGGCCACACTGTGTGCGGCCACTCTGAGGACCCAAGTATTGGCCGAACTAGCCCCATTAGAGCCACAAAGAGCCCAGCCTACTCCACACATACACAGAGTGAAATTGGAAGGCTTAGGGATGCACTTGGGCTACCCTACACTAGGAACTTTTTAGGGGGCAATGCTAACCTGGAGTTAGGCCAACGCAGTTTGGCTGCCAGAAGGGCCACCATAAAGCATGTTTGGACCACTCTTGGAGTCAGGGAGGATGGTGCATGTCTGTGTGCTGGCCTCTCTGCCTCTTAGAGTGGTACTTTACGGTGTCTCTTGTGCCGGCCAAACTTTGCTGGCCTAACTGTACTGGCCCAACTCCAGGTTAGGATTGTACTCTTAGTTTTGTCATCTCCAGGAATGATGCCCTCACTTTACATGTGGCTGACATGTTTAAAAGCTTTCATCAGGGATTCATGCTGAACTCTTTCTTCCCTCTTTGGTCCCACCATAGCAAAATATTTATGTGGACTGTCAACAATTTCTATACCTCAGGCCTTCAGAAACCACTAATTCTCCCTAGTTTCCATCTAAAGCAAAACTCAACAGGGTACCATTCAGTAGCAACAGTGATGGATTTTCAGAAATTGCTACACATCAGGAACGTGGAATATGATGTCTCTCCGTTGTCTACTATGTTGTCTTTATATAACTGAACTTGTCAAAAATACATACACTTCAAGGTATCCTATGTGGAGCACTAACTACTCCATTGATAGGAGAGCAATGGTAGATTGGGTGCATTTGTGCCAGTCTTATTTGTAGTCATGCCAGAGCTTTCTAATCAGAACACTATTTTTCTCTGCGGTGCAGGTGTTGCAAAATGTTGTCAAAAATTGTTATGCTTCATGGTCTCATGAGTGGACCATTAACTCCTCCATTCCAAAGATACGAATATGGGGCACTTGTGCCAGCAGGCTTGGTAGATAACATGAATTCCTTTCCATGGCAGGATATCACGATACCCGGGGGACCAGTGCTGCCAGACTGCCCCCAGGGATCGTGGGATGATGTCCCCTCCTGGCCAATAGCAACCTCCAGTGACCCAGGAGGCATTACCTTAGCCCAGTGATGTCATTCAGGGGGAACGGACCAGAACGGGCGTTCCGGATCCTAACGGGCTCCGTGGCTGGTTCCGGGTTCCCGACAAGTGCCAATCAAAAGTGAGTTCCTGTTCCTAAATCATTTAGATCCCACTACTGCCTTAGCCCAATCGGTCCCAGTAGTGTAGCCCAGCGCCGAGACTGGATTCAGCTAACCCCCATTCCCAGCACATGAGGCACACCATGGAGTAAAATAGAATGATTATTAAAACTACAGGTTACGGCATACAGGCTAAAGAAAACCTTTCAAAGCATGGCATAGCTACATGATGCTTAATGCAAAATAAGAAAACCTCTATCTCCTAGTTTGACTACATTCTACCTATCACTCACCAGCATAGGACAGAACCAGGTGTCTGGAAGTGCAAGAAGGTCTCTCCCCCCCCCCAAGCCTCAAAGGTCTGTCCCTTTGTTCTCACTGTTCACCCACGCTTTCCCAGCCCCCCTTACCAAGTCGGTGAGGCTTCTGCTCTTCTCCCTCCCAACTAGAGGTTCAAAGCACTCAGTAGTGATACGGTTTGGCCTTGGCCAACCAGGCCCAAACTCTGGAGTGCTGTTTAGCTCCCCCCAGCCGCAGAGGCTCTAGACAACACATCAATCTCTGGTTGCTCTGTTCCCAGGAGGGGGATGGGATGCATGGAATGGGGCCGTGCTAGTCCCCAAGATGGAACCAAGGCAGGCCTAGTCCCTGGGTGTTCATGACACCGGATCTCTTCCCCGGGACACTTATCAGTCTCTGAACTCTAAGTGTAGCAAAAGATGTTAACAGCCTGCCAACAACAACTAATATGTACTAGTATTGCCAACTGGATGACTAACAGCCAAATCCTGTTGAGCCATTACACAGCCAGAATGAATGTTCCAGTGGGGTAACATACTTTCCAGCTGTTGCAAATGTGACAACACCAAAGAGCATGACCTGGGTGATGGCGAGCAGCTGGGTCCATGGGGCAATAGACTGGGGTTATCCGCCACCTGAATTTAGGCTGTACAGGGGGTGGGAGTGGAGCAGGGAGGGGGTGGAATGGGGAAATGACAGGGCAGGGAGGAGGGTGGGGAGAGGCTGTGTTTGGTGGCAACAGTGGCTGCTAAATCATGTACCCCTTCCTGTGCCCAATCCACTTTCAGACTTGTGCCAGTGACATCACTTGCATAGGTCCAAGTAGACCAAGCAGCCGGGTACAGGATTACCTTGGGGAAAGTGAAAGAATGTTCTCTTATGCCCAGGAGGCCAACTGGGGCTGAAACTCCTCCACTGGATGTGGCAGATGCCATGCTGGTACCGCTGCATTGCTGTGCAGGATTGGGCTGCTCTTCTTCCATTCATGCAAAACTAGATGCTATTATTGGGGCTAATCTGAAAGAGTGCCACATGCCATGATCTCCTACCCAGAATACTATCTCACGTTTCTGGTCCAAGCACATCAAATTCAGTCAACTGGTTGTCAGAAGTTGCTACAGTGTGCTATGGGGCACAATGAAGCCAACCACTAAGGAACCCACCACTATTCTAGGGTGAACATACTGTTGCTATGCAGGATGCACTTGCATGAGTTTTATGGTGTCTACCCACCCACCCACCCACCCACCCACCCGCAAGGGATATGTTCCAATGGATACAGAAACCATAGATAAGAGGGAACCCTATTCCCGTGGCCCCCTACAGCCCCTTCACACCCATTACTTTTTGCTTCTTGTTAAAATTCTACCGGCTCCCAGGCCGGTGCAAGCTGGAGCCTGTAGTGGGCAGGGGGTTGGCGGGGAGTGAGTAGGCTGGCAGGCATGCTGGCCTGGGGAGGGGGCAGGGCCAGGATGCTTGGGAGGCCGTGTGGCCCCAATTCGGGCAATGTGGCTTCCTCGGATCTGCACCTGCTATACAGCAAGTGCAGATCTGAGGAACCCCATGGGGCAGCTGGAGCCTCCCCTGGGGCAAGGGGACGAACATGCCCTTGCCCCGGGGAGGCTCTCCAGCACACCTAAAGTGCGCTGGATTTGGCCTCGCCAATCCAGTGCAATTTAGGATTGCACTGCCCATCTGCAGATACCAGATTGGGGGTGGGGGTGGGGAGATACACCTGCATTTATTTTCCATCATTGTATCTAAGGCAGTCATTTTCAACCACTGTGCCGTGGCACACTGGTGTGCCCTAAATTGTCCTCAGGTGTGCTGTGGGAATTTGGGACAGGGTCATTTACTAGTAGGATGCCAGCCCCCACTGGCAGCACAGTGTGCTTTATCATCTGTCAAAAACCTGATGGTGTGTCTTGACCATTTTAGTGTCTTGCCAGTGTGCCATGAGATTTAAAGGCTGAAAATCACTGATCTAAGGAGTCATCCATGCTGTTGCTAAGATGCTTTCTCTTTTTTCTCCCTGGTCCTTCTTGTCCCCTGGTGACTGGTATGAGAAAGTGGACTCCTCTCTCTCTCTCTCTCTCTCTCTCTCTCTCTCTCTCTCTCTCTCTCTC
>JAJKFI010000030.1:4039343-4125487 GCA_029204185.1 Lerista edwardsae
CTCTCTCTCTCTCTCTCTCTCTCTCTCTCTCTCTCTCTCTCTCTCTCCAGCTTGCTGAAGGGCAAGCACTCAAGAAGCCTTAGTCACTTTTTCCACTATGGGAGATTATCCAACACTGGTGCCCTGAGTTATCAGAGCCCAGCCAAATCAAATTAAATGCCTGGCATTAATTCACCTGTGCAGAATCAAGTGGTGATGGGGCGGAAGGGAGATGTCCTTTTGTCGTGTGATTGAAATTCAAATGAGTTTTGAGCACCCTGAGCTCAGCGCCTCGCATTTCCCATGCAGCAAAACATCACCAACCTCCAGCGCTTGACATATCCTGGACAGATAACCTTTAGTTTAGAGGCAAGACAAGGGAGTCAGAATAAGTGCGGAATGAAATCAACTCTGTGAGTTAATATAAAGAATTGCCTGGGTCAGGAAACAGAATACACCTCACAAAAGACATCTAATTTGTTGAAATTGATTGAAGAAAAAAAAAATTGGAGATTCTTTTTTTAAAAAAAAACTTGCTAATTTATATAGTTTTGCAGGAAGCATATCACTGACTGGTCCTGTGAAACACATTTCTGAAGTCCTGTGAAGTCCTGTTATTTTGAGAGTGCAATCCTAACATGGAGTTAGGCCGGCACAGGTAGGCCAGCAAAGTTTGGCTGGCACAAGAGCCATCGCAAAGTGTGTCTGAACCACTCTCCGAGTCAGGGAGGATGGTGCAAGTCTGTGTGCTGGCCTCTCTGGCTCCGAGAGCGCAAACTTAACCCGGAGTTAGGCCAGCACAGGTAAGCCAGGAAAGTTTGGCTAGCACCAGGGCTACTGTAAAACGTATTTGGGCCACTCTCAGAGTCAGGGAGGATGGCCACATCTGTGTGCTGGCCTCTCTGAGGGTGCACTCCTAACCTGGAGTTAGGCTGGCACAATTAGGCCAGCAAAGTTTGGCCAGCACAAGGGACACCATCAGGTATCTTCAATCAAGTATCATCAAGGGACACCGTCAATGTCAGGACCATTCTTGGAGTCAGAGGCCAGCGCACAGACTTGTGCCATCCTCCCCGACTCAGAGAGTGGTCCCAACATACTTGACGGTATCTCTTGTGCCAGCCAAACTTTGCTGGCCTAACTGGGCCGGCCTAAATCCAGGTTAAGATTGCCGTCTCAGTGTTACTATTTTTCCCTAGTTGTCTCAGGTTACAATCCTAATCAACTTTCCAGCCCTGACATAGCTGTGCCAATGGGCCATGTGCTGCATTCAGTGATGGAGTAGTGGTCACGGAGGCTTCCTCCAGGTAAGGGAATGTTTATTCCCTTACCTCAGAGCTGCATTGCCCTTACCCTGGTGCTGGAACGTTGGTTAGGATGGTGCCCTTAGTGGCGCACGCATTTCAAATTTCAGACAAGTGGGCATCTGCACCAGTACTTGTGCCTCTCCTGATGTTACCCTTCAATTCATGGCCATCACGCTGCAACATTATTTCCCTTCACAATACTCAAGAAAACGATCCCCACATTCAGAGAATATTTGACATCAGTTTTCACAGAGGGGAACATTGAAGATCATTCTGTGTGACAATTTCATGTGCCCACAGATCCAGCTCTAGGCAGGTTTGATGTATGGTACGCTGCTATGTACTGGAGCCCTCAGAGGCTCTTACTGAGTGCAGGAGATCCCTTTATATATAGTGTTATGTATATATTGTATATCTTTCATGTTGGTCCAGATATTAAGGACTATTCAAATATCCCAAAGCAGCAAGGGATATACTTGAGAGTCATAGGCTCCAGGGCATGGAATCTTTCTGCTTCAGCTGATATATTGTTTAAATCTAAAACTTATTTAAAAACCTGTCTGGATGCAACGGCTTTTAATTAATCTTCTCTTAGTTTTTATACCATATAGTACCTTGAAGACGCAAGATCAATCACCGCTGTATTGTAATGTGGAGTGGGGAGACAGAAAGATAAATGAGCTATCAGGTTTAGCATTTTGATAGCTAAGTTTAATTTTAACTAGCTCATGAACATACTGTAGATCAGAGGATAAAGTCATGAAACGGAGCGTTCGTCTCGGAAGCCCAGGCTGGAGTCCGTTCGGAAGGGAACGGGAAGACTTAGATTTCTGGTGGAATCGCAGGAGCGAGGCATCAGCCCTGGCGTGACAGGCTCACGGCAATGATGGGCCAATGCTCTGACTCACAGCGCAATCTTACCTTGAGCATAGTGTTGACGCAACGTCGTTGCATCAACGCTATGTCACTAGTGCCGATGTGGGGGCGCCAGTCAGCACCCCGCATCGGCACTAGTGCTCTCAGACTGACGCTACAGGTAGCGTTGGCTTGACAGTGCCAATGGTGAGCCTCTCCTGCATTGGCTGAAGGCAGCTGGCGCAGGGGAGGCTTCATGCCGAGTGCCACAGGGATTGGGTGAGGGAGGGAGAGAGTGGGCAGAGGGAAGGCGGGACATGGGCGGGCTTGGGAAGCGGCCATACGGCCACATCTTAAGCCCATTTGGGAGGCCGTGCAGCCCCAATTCGGGCCATGTGGTCTCCTCGGATCTGCGCCCACTATTTAGCAGACGCAGATCTGAGGAGCACATAGGGGAGGCTGGAGTCTCCCCTACGGTAAGGGAGTGCATGCTCCCTTGTTGCGGGAGGCTCCAGCCTCCCCACACCCAGCATTGGATATGGTACTGGCCAGCAGGCTTTGCCATTCCAGCGCTGGGTGGGACTGCATCCTCAGCATAAGGAAGCCTCATAGGTTCCTTCTCATCCTAATATCTATTTGTGCCGGGAGAGGTCCAAGATAGTGGTGGACCTGAGGAGGGGCAAAGGGGGCAAAAGTCCTGGGTGCTGGGCTGCACTGTGCATGGGGGGGGTGGCGGCAATGATGTGATACACTCCTGGGCCAGGGACACAGGAGCGTGCTGGGCCAGGCAGAGGAGCCTTGCACGACTCGGGCACCTGGGTCCTCCATGTGGCTGGGCACCTACAGAGTGTCTCTGGCTCTCACCTCCCCCACTCCAGGTGCCAGTAATGGTAGCTTCCTCATTGGGTGTGCACTGCCTCCATCCCTTCCCCCCTTCTCCCCCCCCCCAGTTGCTGGTGTTTGGGAAAGAAAAAAAAAGGTCGGTGAACAGCTCGAGTGGGGGAAGGGGTGGTGAGTGCCAGAGACAGTACGCCCCATGAGGGAGCAATGTCCTATGGGATTGTGGGAGTTGTAGTCCTCCTCCTGCTTGGACTGCTCCACAGCAAGTGTCACCCCAGCTCCAAGAGGCGTTCTATAGGGATGTTCTACAGCATCCTTCCAAATGACGATGATGATAAAAAGAAAACTAAACTTTCCCTGAAGGAGAGAAGCAAGATTTCCTTTGGATATATACGTATATTAGTTAAACCTTTCAACAATCAATAACAGGCTTCACAGCCACTCTAACTCCAGTGCTTTGTGATCCCTACAGGCCTGCGGAAACCAAAGCAGTAAAGCCACAGCACATTCAATACTACTCCATGCTCCACTACCACCAAACCTCCAACTATACACACAGAAGTAACTACATTCATACAAAAACTGTCCGCTGTGCAAACCCACAGAGCGCCATTCAACTGAATGTGGGGGGGGACACTGCAAAACTCACCCCTGCTTTTGAAATCACTTCAAAACAGAATGGGGGACTGATAGTTTTCATGACTCTGCAGGTCTTCCGTTTCAATAGCCTTTCCATTAGCTGAGTTCAGACATAAGGTTCATTCTGTGTCTGGACCGGAGCCTGCCTATAAACCAGGGGTCTCCAGAGGGCCACATCAAATATCTGGCACAGTGTCGAGGGCCAGAAAAATAAATATAAAATATAAAATTTAAATAAATACATTAGAGACTAAACTTAGATGAATGAATGAATGAATGAATGGGCTCAAACTTCCAGGATTCCTCTAAGTACCAACACACACCACAGAAATATAGCACACCCTTTAATGGACTCCCATTCCCCCCCCCACACACACAGCTTTCTTAAATGTGCTGGAGTAAATCTCTCAGAACCAGCAAATCATAGGAAACACCCAGAGCATGTTCTGAGGGCTGGGGAGGTCTCCTCTGACCCCCAGAAAGCTGTCTAAGGCCTTTTTCTTTGGGAAAACCAGGAAGTGATTATTTTCAGCCTTCCAGGCCTGGGGAGGCAGTGCACAGCTCCCCCCCCCGGCCCTCAGAATATCCTCCGCACACAATTAGAGCACAGCTAGGAGGGTACAGCCCATGCCAGGAAGGTCAGGAGGACCAGAGACTCATAGGGGACCAAAGGCTTGCAGCGGGCCAGACAGAGGTTCTTCGAGGGCCACATCTGGCCCCCGGGCCAAGGTTTGGAGACCTCTGCTATAAACTAAGACCAGGAGGCCAACTGCAGCCATTGCCTCAGGTAGACATTTGGTGGGTAGCACCACCAATCTCGGCCTTCCTACTTATTTCCACTGCTCTCCTTCTGCTCCCTGATTTGGAAAAGGAACACGGGAATAGAGGAGAAGAGGAAGTGTGGAGGAGAGCGCTAAGCTGGAACATTGAAGAGTAGGAAGAGCAGAAGCTGGCACAATATTGGGTAAGGGGAGCAGAGTTTGGTATGCCACTTCAGGCGTCAGGAGGTTTTCAGGTGGCCCTATCATAATCTATGGTCTGAGCCCATGATTTGAAGTTAGATTGCAATGAGTGCTAACTGTGGTTTTGTGTCATGTCTTCATTCACACTGATAAACCACAGTTAGAGCTGTTGCTCCACTGCAAAAGGGTATTTCACCCTGGCATATGGGAGTGAACATGATCTTAGGAAGCTGAGAGTGCAATCCTAACCAACTTTCCAGGACTGACATAGCTGTGCCAATGGGGCATGCATCCATTGCATCCTGCAGTTGGGGGGGGGGCAGTCATGGAGACCTCCTCAAGGTAAGGGAATGTTGGGTCCCTTTTCTCGGAGCTGCATTGCCCTTACCCTGATGCTGGAAAGTTGGTTAGGACTGCGTCCTGAATCCTGAGTAGATGAGAAATGAAAGCACACAAGCAGCAATAAACCATGGGCTATCTGTTGTACATCTGGAAGGTCAAACTCAGATTTGGATTCTTAGCACAAACCATGATTTTGTGTTATATGAACCCAGCCAAGGAGTAATGCTGTAATCTCCTATTCGACGATCTTCGTGTAAACATATGAAAGCTTTTGAGCTGCATAGTACTCTTCATCAGATGGACGGAGAAGCAGCTAATTGTCAGCTAAGCAAAGAACAAGGTTACATACCAGTGCAAATATTTTAGTTACTTCAAGTATATAGTGGCCTAAATAGCAAAAGTTTGAGCAACTCAAACACTTGCAAGGCAAACAAAGTTAATGGAAAGTAAATTTCAGGCCAATCGCTGTGAACCACTTATTATGAAACTAAATTAGTGCCTGGCAGGTGTAATTAACAAAGGCTTAGTCATTCAAGCCGCAGATTCAATGCCGAGCCCCATTGGTGTCCAATTTCTAAGCATGAACTTGGAATAACTGATAATAAGGATTGAAAGGAATATTTAGTCTCTAGAAGTTCTCAAATGTGTCATAGTTGGCTCCCTTAACGGCCCAATCTTACGGGCTATTATTTAGGACGGCAGCACTCCGGTTCCGTTGCCGTAAGTGGTACCGGGGCATTGCAAACCACACGCCCCTGTCACACGTTGTGGGACTGCCGTCACAAATGTCCAGAGGTGCCAGATGCATACCAGACCCACACAGATGTTGCACCAGAGCAGGTAGGTCAGCTGCATGGCCAGGGGGCACTTTGGGGGATGGAGGGGGTTGATCCCACATGCTGGGGTGCTCACTTTTTCACTGCTTGACAAGCCCTCTGCCTCTCCTTAGGCTTACAAAAGAGCTGGTATAGATGTGAGGAGACTTCCAGTCAACCAGGCTGTTGACTTCTTGCTAGACTTTCTCCCCATCACCACCACGACGACAGCATGCAGCATTCACTATTAGTGCAGCTGCATGCCATTAGTGCAGCTGCATGCTATGGACTGTTGGGGGGGAATAGGATTGGACTGTTAATTGAGCACATGGGGGAGCACAATCAGTGGTGGGATTCAAATAAATTAACAACCGGTTCTATGATGTCATAGCCGGAGCCAAAAAAAACCCAAAGCCAGCTGAGGTAAGTGAGTGGGTGGGGCCATTTAACAACCGGTTTTATAGAATCTGGGCGAACCCCCTGAATCCCCCCACTGAGCACAATTGTAAAAAATGTATGAAACAAGTATGCACCAGGTGTCTAGTAAAGTAGATTCGCATGTGTGTGTACTATTACTCTACAACACAGGGCTCAATCCTAACCTGGAGTGAGGCCGGCACAGTTAGGCCAGCAAAATTTGGCCAACACAAGAGACACCATAAAGTATGTTTGGAGCATTCTCAGAGTCAGAGAGGCCAGAACACAGACATGTGCCATCCTCCCTGACTCGGAGCGTGGTCCAAACACACTTTACGGTGGCCCCTGAGCCAGCCAAACTTTGCTGGCCTAACTGTGCCGGCCTCACTCCTGGTTAGGATTGCACTCTGAATGTACAGATTAAGCGTGAGGTGACAAGAAGCTTTCCTTTGAAACCTCCTTGTAAGGTCCCTGCTCTGCGATGGCCTTTTGGACACACAGGAGTCATCTTTTGATGTGGCAACATGGCACGCTGGACATGCATGTGTGAATCACTCATTCCCCAGCTGACAAATCACTTTCAGACAGCTGGAAAGAACAAATAATTAGAGCGGCATTGTAAATGAACAATTTGCAACCAGCAGCAGTGCTAAATTTACCATACCAATGGTCCATTTTCAATTCCTTGCCTCACCTCGAGAATAATAACAGAATGAGCTGGACATGCAGGATGGGAAAAAATAGCAGGGACTCCTGAATAGGAGCTTTGATTAACAAAAGGGAAGGTAAGAATTTTAGAAATATGGAACACAAAGAGACCAATAATTTAAGGAATTCAAAGAAAGGCATTTTCTCTCTCTTCTAACGCGAAGAAGGAAGAACAAGCTTGAGTAGTGGGGCTTTCTTGGTCTCTGCACATTCTTGCTGAATGCTTTTATTTGTACCTTACGTGTACAGTAGTCCTATCGGTGAAGCGGCTTCGGAGAAGTGAATCCTTCCCACCATGCAGCCTTAACTTGAGAGTAAATAACAGAGCCACTTGGAGAGGCACAGGGAAAACGTTTGAATCTGCCTTATATCACACCCAGCCATTGGTACATAGGCACAGTAAGACTTGCAAGTGCCGCAATGCTGTCGACAACTCTGTCGACAACTCTGTCTGTTGCTGACACTGACAAGCAGGACTGGCCTTAATCAAGCCAATGTCGTCACATTGGGCCCCATACTTTGGGGCGCCCCACACCAGCACAGTGAGCATATTGCCTGCTGCTGCAGCCAGTATCTCTTTAAAGCCGGTATTCTGCCAAATTCCCTGCTGGGCCTCCCCAAGGGCCCCAATGTCCACACTAGGCTAACTAGTTTCCCCTCCAGAGTGGCCTCAGAAATAGGCAAGAGGGAGGGGTTCATTCACCCACTGGGCCTCCTCTATTCCAGCAGCTTTGTTTGGGATCACCAGCTGACCAGCCTCCTCCAGACTGCCCTCATCACTGGCTTGGCTCCGAACTACCCTAAGTCTAGCACCAACAAACCTCACCACCAAACAATAGGCAGTCAGCTTGCCTAAGCCACAACTGCCTCCTCCACTTGGTGGCTCCAGGGGCGTGGCAGTCATACAACAGTTCCCCACAATAACCTTACTTTATCCAGTCCCTTAACAGTCAGTCCATCCAGCAATCCATCAGTTCACTGCCACTTTCCTTGCTGCACCTACCTGGTGCTCCCTTACTGCAGCTCCTGCTTCCTCTTTATACTTGAGGCAGGCCAATAGGTGTCTGTTGTTGGGAAGGCTCTACCATCAGCCACACCCATCTGCACCTGTGCTAACCTCCCTTCATAGCCAGAGCCCTCATCAGCCTGCAGCTGTGTTCCTGCTGCAGGAGTTCTGGGATTAACCCCGTACTCCCCGTACTTATTTGGACAAGGGGGCACTGCTGATACCATTCCCTATCTCCTCGGGGTATAACCTACCTTTTCCAATATAGCCGGTATCTCTGCTCATCAGTGGGGTGAGCAGAGCAGCTTTAGCTTGGGCCCTCCCACTGCCCCTGCCTCCAAAAGGCCCAAAATGGGCATCCTGGAAGCAGTTGGCAATGACATCATCATGTCACCACCAACTATTTCCAGTTGCCATGTGCGACACACCACAAATGCTCTTCAAATGACACTGCTAGATGGCATTCTTGCAATGCAAAATGGCATTCTTGGACTGAAGCAATTACCCAACCATGACAGAAAGCAAGATTAGGACAAAATATTATGTAAAAGCACTGAACTGAAAACAAAATTTTTAAAAAACCCTCACCTGAAAATTCAATCTGTTAATGCTCACAAATAGAATATAGCAAGAGTAAGGCCTGCATTTCCACGATGGCTGCTCCCAGCTTTCCACGACCCACCTGACATCAGGTCGTGACCCACCAAGTGGATCCCCACCCAGAGTTTGAATAAAACTAATCTGATGGATGATATTCAGGAATAAATGATGATGATTTCTTCTTCTGATAAGCCCCAACCTGCCATTTTTATCACAAAATGTGGCCAGAAATGCTAAGTGGTGCATTCAGACCAGCCTCCAAATGACAACAGAATGCACTGAGCTTCTTTCTGCTCCAAACACCCATAATGAAAGAGGGTAAAATGACTACCGAGCAATTCCACATAGATTAGATTAAGCGTTTAGGGCAAATATGAAGTGGGAAATAGCTGTGTTGTCAGCATAGTGTTATGTATCACTGCAAGAAGGTCAGCAGCAAAGACAGAAATAGGAGGATGAGCTGAGATTGCCATAGAATATAGTAATTTACATACTGGATCAAGGCAATCATCTATCCCATTTCTGACAGTAGCTTCTACCAGATGCATCAGTGGAAGACATAAAACACCCATAACAGACAATTATGGCTAATAAGCTTGCTCTGGCTGTTTCTTTCCAACATCAGTCAGTCAGGGCTTAGATTTATGCCTTCAGGCACATGGACTACAGCAGTTTATGCACGCTTCACAGCCCAATCCTATCCTACGACAGCCTGGAGTATGACATGGCATGCGCTGTATACTATGGGCTCTCCTGTATACTCTCCTGTATACTATGGGCTCGACTGTAGGGGGCGATGCTCATCTCTGTTTCTAAGCCTGTAGAGCTGGCGTTTGTCTGAGGACAAGCTTCCGTGGTCATGTGGTCGGCATGACTATACGCCGAGGCGCATGGAACACCGTCACCTTCCCACCAAAGTGGTACCTATTTATCTACTTGCATTTTTAGGTGCTTTCAAACTGCTAAGTTGGCAGGAGCTGGGACAAGCAATGGGAGCTCACTCTATCACATGGTGTTGAACTGCCAACCTTCCGGTCAGAAAGCCCAGCAGCAGCGGTTTAACCCGCAGCACCACCACATCCCGCATGGCTCCTAGGATCAGACAAAACTTTTCTACTTAGACTGCCTGGGTCCCTAATGGGTTTGTTCAGGTCTATGCTAGCTCTTTCAGCTGCAATAAGTCCAAGGAGACTCCTGGAGGTGGGCCTGGGCTGAAAAAGGGGAATAGGAGCTCAACTTGCCTGGATGCTGCCAAGTTCCCCCTCCTCCTATTCTGCCCAACCTGCCTCAAACTTCTCCAATCCTCCCCTCACCCACCCCTGCTGCTGACTTACTGGGGACAGTGGAGGACAGCAGAAGTTCAGTAGGCTGCTGCCACTTTTGCATGGCATTTTGCATGGGGGGAGGAGCTATCTAGCAGAGGAAGGCAGGCAGGCAGAACTTCCTGTATATAGCAGACGCTTCAGCGAGTGGGGACACGAGCAGCGAGTGCTGTCCTGCGACGAAGTGCCTCGTCCGAGACCAAGTGCCAGGTAACAAGCGAGTTACGCATCTGTGCAAGTGAAGCAGCAGGGCGAGGAAGCCAGGGCCCCAGACTCTGCCCTCTCTCTGAGAAGCAGGGCAGCTCCTTCCTAAATAAACACAGAGATGGAGCCAGACAGCCAGCAGTTGGGCGGGGCTATCCAGTGTTTTGCATAGAGTGCCACATGTATGACTATATGCCTCTGGGGCGTAAGTCGTGGGTGTGTCCTCGGTGCAAGGAGCTCCAGGCACTCAGGGAACGCATCTGCTCCCTAGAGGCCTTGGTTGCGGACCTGGAGAAGCAGAGGCAGACAGTGAGGGTCCATGATAAGACTTCCGGGGACTTGCAGGCTTTGTCCCACCCGCAGACGGGCAGCTCCTCCGCTGCTGGGGAAAGGAGTCTCAGGGCTGGAGGACGTCAGCCTGGAACAGAGGGAATCGTTCCCCCAGCGGGGGCCCCTTCTTCCAGTGACGAGCCCGCATCCAGTCGCACTAAGGATGCTCCTCGCGGGAGGGGGGTTGTGGTCTCCTTGTTGTGGGTGATTCTATAGTTAGGAATATAGAGAGGGGGATCTGTGACGGATGTGAGGACCACACGGTGATTTGCCTGCCTGGTGCGAAGGTTGCGGACATCACATCTCGTCTAGATAGGCTGGTAAGGAGTGCTAGGGAGGAGGTAGCTGTCGTGGTGCATGTTGGCACCAACGATGTGGGGAAATGTAGCCTGGAGGGCCTGGAAGCCAAATTTAGGTTGCTAGGCAGGACGCTGAAGGCCAGGACCCCCAAGGTAGCGTTCCACGCTACCCGTTCCACGTGCAGGGCCAGCTAGGCAGGCGGAGCTCAGGGGTCTCAATGCGTGGATGAGACGGTGGTGTCGGGACAAAGGGTTTAGATTCGTTAGGCACTGGGGGACATTCTGGGACAAGCCAGGCCTGTACAAGAGGGACGGGCTTCACCTGAACCAGAATGGAACTAGGCTGCTGGCGCTTAATATTAAAAAGGTGGCAGAGCAGCTTTTAAACTGATCCCTGGGGGAAAGCCGACAGGAGCCGAGTGGCGTCCGGTTCGGAACTCCTCATCCCTACGGGAAGAGGAGGGTGGAGGAGTACCAAAGAGTAATGGAGGAGTAGGAAATAGAACTTCTAAGCTGAGTGTAAGTGACAGATTGTCCAGTAAAAAGAGAGGCAGGGAAAAGAGATCAAAAAACAGTCCCTCCTTAGAGAACCCTGTATATAGGTGTCATTATGCGTATGCCCGAAGTCTCCGAGCTAAGATGGGGGAACTGGAATGTTTGGTGGCTAGGGAAAACATTGATATAGTAGGCATAACGGAAACCTGGTGAAATGCAGAGAACCAGTGGGATACTGCCATCCCAGGCTATAAACTCTATAGGAGTGATAGGGAAGGGCGTGTTGGCGGAGGGGTGGCCATCTATATCAAAGAAGGGATAGAATACATCAGAGTAGAGACTGAAGGTGGGCCGGACTCCACCATGGAGTCACTGTGGGTTAAACTACCAGGCCATAAGAGCAATGTAATAGTGGGGGGGGGTGCTATCGTCCTCCTGATCAAAAACTTGAAGGTGACCTTGAAATGAGGAAACAAATTAGGGCAGTGGCCAAGAGAGACAGGATTGTAATCATGGGGGACTTCAATTATCCTCATATTGACTGGGTCAACTGCTGCTCTGGTCAAGAAAGAGAGACCGGATTCCTTGACGTGCTAAATGACTGTGCCTTAAAGCAGCTAGTCATGGAGCCGACTAGAGGACAGGCTACTCTGGATTTAATATTGTGTGGTACTCGGGACCTAGTTAGGGATGTAAGTGTTACTGAGCCATTGGGGAACAGTGACCATGCTGCGATTGGTTTTGCCATGCATGTCCAGGAGAGAGTGCAGAGCAAATCTGACACAAGAACCCTTGACTTTCGAAGGGCAGATTTCCCTCAGATGAGGAGACTAGTTAGACAGAAATTGAAAGGGAAGGTAAAAAGAGTCCAATCCCTCCAGGCTGCATGGAGGCTGTTTAAAAAAACAGTAGTAGAGGCCCAGCGGAAGTGTATACCGCAAAGAAAGAAGGGCTCATCAAGGTCCAGGAGGGTGCCTGCATGGCTGACAAACGAAGTTAGAGAAGCTGTAAAGAGCAGGGAAGCTTCTTTCCGTAAATGGAAGTCTTGCCCCACTGAGGAGAATAAAAAAGAACATAAACTCTGGCAAAAGACAAGTAAGAAGGTGATACGGGAGGCCAAGAAAGCATTTGAGGAACGCATGGCTAGCAACATAAAGGGGAATAATAAAAGCTTCTTCAAATATGTTAGAAGCAGGAAACCTGCCAGAGAGGCGGTTGGCCCGCTGGATGGTGAGGGAGGGAAAGAGGAGATAAAAGGGGACTTGGAGATAGCAGAGAAATTAAATGAATACTTTGCGTCCGTCTTCACAGCAGAAGAACTTGGACAGATACCACAGCCCGAACAGTCCTTCCTAACCAAGGAATTAAATCAGATAATGGTTAATAAGGAAGATGTTTTAGAGCAAATTGATAAACTACATATAAATAAGTTACCAGGGCCAGATGGTATACACCCAAGAGTTATTAAGGAACTAAAGAATGAAGTTGCTGACCTCTTAACCAGAGGATGCAACTTGTCCCTTCAAACGGCCATGGTGCCAGAGGATTGGAGGATAGCCAATGTCACACCAATCTTTAAAAAAGGGAGAAGGGGGGACCCTGGAAACTACAGGCCGGTCAGCCTAACGTCTATTCCGGGTAAGATGGTGGAAAGCCTCCAGAGGCGTTTCTACAGGGATGGCAAAGCTCTAAGTTTTGCAAGAAGCCTTACCCTGTCATGTAAATCCCTCCTCTCCCTTGCTGCTGTAGCCAGTAAGCAATGCCAAGATGTTGCTGCTCCCTGTGAGGATTGGCTAAAACGGTGCAGGAGAGGAGTGATTTCCACTGCAAGGTAAGGCTTCTTGCCAAACTTAGAGCTTTGCCATCCCTGTAGAAACGCCACTGAAAGCCTCATCAAAGATAAAATCCTAAAACACGTAGAGGAACAAGTACTGCTAAAAGAAAGTCAGCATGGCTTCTGTAAGGGTAAGTCTTGCCTCACAAACCTTTTGGAATTCTTTGAAAAGGTCAACAGGCACGTGGATGTGGGTGAACCTGTGGATATCATATACCTGGATTTTCAGAAGGCGTTTGACACAGTCCCCCACCAAAGGCTGCTGAAGAAACTTCACAGTCAGGGAATAAGAGGGTAGGTCCTCTTATGGATTCAGAATTGGTTGAGGGCCAGGAAACAGAGAGTGGGTGTCAATGGGCAATTTTCACAGTGGAGAGAGAGGTGAAAAGCGGAGTGCCCCAGGGATCTGTCTTGGGGCCGGTGCTTTTTAACTTATTCATAAATGACCTGGAGACAGGGATAAGCAGCGAGGTGGCCAAGTTGGAGGATGACACAAAACTTTTCCGGGTGGTGAAAACCAGAAAGGATTGTGAAGAGCTCCAGAAGGATCTCTCCAAGTTGGGGGAATGGGCAGCCAAATGGCAGATGCGTTTCAACATAGACAAATGTAAAGTGATGCACATTGGGACAAAAAACCAAAACTTCACCTATAGGCTAATGGGTTCTGAGCTGTCTGTGACAGCTCAGGAGAGAGATCTTGGGGTGCTGGTGGACAATTCAATGAAGGTATCGACCCAGTGTGCGGCAGCAATTAAGAAGGCCAATTCTATGCTTGGGGTAATTAAAAAAGGGGTTGAGAATAAAACAACCAATATTATCATGCCATTGTACAAATCGATGGTAAGGCCGCATCTGGAATATTGTGTCCAGTTCTGGTCGCCGCATCTCAAAAAGGACATAGTGGAGCTGGAAAAGGTGCAGAAGAGAGCGACAAAAATGATTACGGGGCTGGGGCACCTCCCTTATGAAGAAAGACTGCAGCGTTTGGGGCTCTTCAGCCTAGAAAAAAGGCGCCTGAGGGGGGACATGATTGAGACATACAAAATTATGCATGGAAGGGATAGAGTCGATAAAGAGATGTTCTTTTCCCTCTCTCAAAACACCAGAACCAGGGGACGTCCGCTAAAACTGAGGGTTGGGAGAGTTAAAACAGATAAAAGGAAGTACTTTTTTACTCAGCGGGTGGTTAATCTGTGGAACTCTTTGCCACAGGAGGTGGTGATGGCATCTGGTCTTGATGCCTTTAAGAGGGGATTGGACAGATTTCTGGAGGAAATGTCCATCGTGTGCTATAGGCAATGATGGATTGTGCAACCTCCTTACAAAGGTGGTGGGCTACTGGTACCGGGTGCAAGCGAGTGGCAACAGGATGCAAGCATCTTGTTGTCTCATGCCTCTCTGGGGCACCTGGTGGGCCGCTGTGGGATACAGGAAGCTGGACTAGATGGGCCTTTGGCCTGATCCAGCAGGGCTCTTCTTATGTTCTTATGTTCTTATTTGTACTTGCTTCTGTGATCCACTGGAGCAGCCTTTGCACTATTGGCCCAGGACATGTGCCAGTAGATTCCTGATGCCTGCTGGCCCTGGTGAATACGTGTAAGGGTGGGAGGAAGTGGAAGGCGGGCAGAACAGGGCAGGTTGGGTAAAACATTGCAGCAATTGCAGCAGGGGCAGATCAGGACCAGAAACAGGTGGTTTGGTGGCAATAAAAAGATAAAGGTTTCCCCACGATTGAATGGTCTAGTTGTGACCGACACTAGGGGGTGGTGCTCGTCTCCATTTCTAAGTCCAAAAGCCAGCGTTTGTCAGAGGACAGGTTTCTGTGGTCATGTGGCTGGCATGACCAAGGTGCATGGAACACTGTAACCTTCCCACCGAAGTGGACCCTATTTATCTATTCACATTTTTACGTGCTTTCAAACTGCTAGGTTGGCAGGAGCTGGGACAAGCGACGGGAGCTCACTCCATCATGCAGTCTTGAACTGCCAACCTTCTGGTCAGCAGGTTCAGCAACAGCGGTTTAACCCGCAGCACCATCATATCCCATTTGGTGGCAATGGTGTCCGCCAAATCCTCACCCCTTTCCAACCTCAGTCTACTTTCCCAGATCCATATGATCTTGCGTCAGTGACATCGTTGATGTAGACTGACATGGTTTTACTCTGGAGCAAGGAAGCATATGTTCTGAAGAGGCACTGAAGGACAACTTTCCCCTGCGGGATACAGCAGGTGTCACATTGGTGCCACTGCATCACAGCATAGGGATTGGGCTGGAAATCAGGAAGATCCTTCTACATGAAACCCTCCTCCCTATACAGTACGTGATGGCTAGTGGTGCTTTTTAAAAAAATAAACACAATAAAAACACAAAACATCCTTTTTAATGTTGAAATATCCCCATAAAAACACTACATGGTACATTTTGGGGTTTAAGATATTTTCAAGAAATTAACAGCACCATCCTACACCCCTCAGGTAGCGCCGATGCAACGACACTGCGTCGGCACTATGTCCTTAGTGCTGCCTGCAGTGCCTGTTGGAGTTGGCACAACTCCGTCTTCTGTCTAGAGGGGGCAGTCTAATGTCCGAAGGGGGCACAATGTGGTGTCCTAGGACTCAGACCCTTCTTACCTGTCCTCTCTGTGATTCCTGCGGGGGGGGGGTGGCCTTGACCTTCTTTCCTTCCCCTCTCCTCTGAGCACGTCCCTTTTGTCCTCTGACCACCAAGCTGATAAGATGTGCATACCAAGGGCTCTGATGCCCCTGCCATCTTAAGCACACCTCCTTGCACGGCCATGCAGCTATAGGGCCTTACCTTCCAAGTTAGTTGTACCTCTGATCCTAATCAGATGCTGTAGATATGCACTGGATGGAACTGTGAGTAAACCCTTTTTTTTTTTTTTTGCATCTTTACCAAGCCTCTGCCTCATGTGGCTTTTGTTAATAGCAGTCAGCCTGGGTGAGGGAGGTTCCTGTGAGGTGATGTCGTAAGGGCGAATCCGCTGCTTACCCTACTCTGCTTTCCCCCATCACCAATAGGAATTTCCAATAGTGCCAGCCTCGAAGTGCCCATGCTGCACCCCCTCTGCGCCAGCCAAATCCGGCTGAAGCAGAGGTGGGGCAAGGTGGGCAGGAAGGAGGGAGTGGGCGGGGACGAGGGCGTTTCTGGATGGGTGGTGGGTGTGCCGGCAGGGATACTGGCCTGGGAGGGAGTTGGGCTTGGGATTCGGCCATAAGGCCAAATCCTGTGCCCATTTCCTAGGCTACACAGCCCTGATTGGGACCACGTGGTCTCCTTGGATCTGCACCTTGCAGTTATAATACAAGAAGAGCTGGTTCTTTTAGGTGAATTATCAGAAAGTTACACCCGTGTTGGTCCACAGGTATCATCAGCATAGAAAATGTGTCAGGTGGCATTTGTCTCCCAGCATGTTCCTGTTGGTGTAACATGATGTTTGGACAATGGATTAGCACAGTTTAGTGGGTTTGACACAGGAACGGAGGCCTGAGCACGCCCATGGCAGAGCGATGAAACTGCACCCCCAGGATGTCGCCCCACCCCCGTTCACTGCACCGCCCCGCCTCCCTGTGCCTGGAATAGCGAAATGAAGGCGAGGGAGGGCTGGCGGGCTGAAGAACATGCGGTTTCCTCTACAGAATCCATGCAATGGCACCCCACCGCCCGCCGCTGCCCGGCGCCCATGGCTCACACCACCTGGGCTACACGGTAAATACACCTCTGGTTTGACAAAAACCTTACAGAATAATACTAGCTTGCTGCAGCAGTGTCATTTTAGGTGTTTCTGAATTGTCAAGGGGTGTGTGTGGAAATAATGAATTTGTTTTGTGGAAGCCTTAAGATGCTGAACATCTTAATTTATCTGCTGCGGGTTTTTTTTTCTCTTGGTGCTGTTGTTTGCTTGTTGTTGTTTAATCCACCCAGTCTTTTCCTGGATCTTCAGTTCTCCAGTGTGTGCATTTCTTCTTTGCAACACTATCTCCTGCTTTGCGCAGATAAACACCTCGCACCCAGGAGACAGGCGCCTCTAATTAGTATGAAAACCTGAAGTGTGGCCATCTTGCTTTGAAGCTTTCCAGGGTGCTTTTTCGTGAATAATAATGCCCTTGATTCCACATCACATTGTACAATGTTCAATCAAAAGTTTGCCTAGTGTTCCTGCAAGGAAATTCATCACCCTTTTTCCCTAGGATGGGTTGATGCTGATGGGTAGGGTTACCAGATACAAACTGGGACAGAGTGCCTATACCTTTAACCACTGTATAGAAGAGGGAATTTGGGCAGGTGCAGCTTTTGAAACCCTTCCATGGTGAGCTGTACTTGCCAAAATTCCCTCTTCTATAAAATGGTTAAAGGTATAGGCACTCTGTCCCAGTTTGTATCTGGTAACCCTACTGATGGGAGCAAGAAGGAGAGAGGACACGAACCCCCAGAAATGACTCTCGTGCATATTCCTAAGCAGAAGAATGACAAACTCATAGGCTTGTTGCTTGCTCAGGCTGTCATACTTCCTCAGCCTACCAGTCATATATACTAATACTTCCCCAACTTATAGTTATTCCTTTATAAGTGTCTTACATTACTGCTTTGAGACATACAAAATTATGCATGGGATGGATAGAGGGGGTAGAGGGATGTTCTTTTCCCTCTCTCACAACACCAGAACCAGGGGACACCCACTAAAATTGAGTGTTGGGAGAGTTGGAACGGATAAAAGGAAATATTTTTTTACCCAATGGGTAATTAATCTGTGGAACTCCTTGCCACAGGAGGTGCTGATGACATCTGGCCTAGGTGCCTTTAAAAGGGGACTGGACAGATTTCTGGAGGAAAAGTCCATCGTGGGCTATAGACCATGATGGGTTGTGCAACCTCCTTACATTAGTAGTAGGGTACCTCGGCATGCTGGATGCAGGGAAGTGGGAACGAGATGCACATATCTAGTTGTCTTGTGTGCTCCCTGAGGCATCTGGTGGGCCACTGTGAGATACAGGAAGCTGGACTAGATGGACCTTTGGCCTGATTCAGCAGGGTGCTTCTTTTGTCTAGTATAGCCCTTCTCCCAGTGGTTTCTGGCTCCTGTTTCTTTTTCTTTCAGCTGGTCCCAAGTTAAGCAGATGTTCCTTCCCTCCATGTGTGATCACAGCAGTGTGAAAGCCATTTCCATGTGGCTTCTGTGGAAGAAAATGGTTTTATTTTGTTGCAGATTTCTGTGTTTTCCAAAGGTAGAAATGCAGAAAGTGGTGTTATGTGTTTTCATTCAAGATTTACATTATAATTAGGGGTGTTTTGTTGTTGTTGCTGCTGCTGCTGTTGTTGAAAACTGCTTTTGGGGCATTAACCACCGCCTTTGGGGGTTAAAATATCTGAATGAAAACACAAAACACCCAGAGACATCATCCAGGCGCGCCAGGAACCGGAATGCCCGGATGATTGGCAGCCCTCCGCCCCTATGGCGGAGGGCAGCCACGCCTTCCTGCACCTCCCTGCGCCTCAAATCGCTCCATTTCAGAGTGATTCGGACGCGTGGGAGGGTGGGCGGGCCCAGGAGCAGCTCGCCCATACTCGGGAGAGGCTGCGCGGCCTGGGCCCGTCTGCAGAACTGGCGGAACGGCGTACCGGGCTGTTCCGCCAGGATGACACCACTGAAAACACCGCATTTTGGTGTTTAGGATATTTTCCAGAAATTAAAATGGACTACTTTTCCAATTAAGACTAATACTGTGGCTGCATCTGCCGACACTATACCTGTATCATCTACTTAGTACATTTTCAAAGCATTCAAAATTAATAAAAATGAGAACTTGGATTGAGAATATAGAATAAAAACACATAACACAATTTGCTATTTTAATCATGAAATTTTGGAATGATTATCACCATTAAAGCACACCCCTAATTATAATTATAAATACTACCTATATCACCTCCCTAGTTAGTATAAACTGGTTATAAAGCATACTAACTAGGTAGGTGATATAGGTAGTACAGTGTCAGCCAATGACGCTGCAGTCAGTACCCATACACCCCCATTAAAAAATAAAGAAAAAAACAAATATTTTTAATTTTTTACACATTTCAGGATTTTTTTTCTTTTACAAAAATGAGAAGTTTAAAAAACTGTGATATGTGTGTTTTTATTGCATCACCATTTCCTCCCACCTCTACCTATCACCTTCGAAAAGGGGGAAATCCCAGGATGAAATCAGCATTGGGCCTGTCCATGTTGTTACATTATACAAGCATTATTGGAGTAGTGTGAACCCCAAACAGGGGGGAGCCACTCTTTCCTGATAGCAAACATGTGAACTGGATCTTTGCCATGGACAGATTTACAGTACAATATCTGTCACACCAGAATCTGCACCAGTTAACCTTTGGGTTGTGTCCAAAATATCTCAAGCTGTTTCTCTCTTGAAGTGTCATATTGCCACTTTTGTGAAGCTCAAGAGCCACATGCCACTTATGTGCCACATGCCACTCCATTTGGCTACCCCTCCTTTATAGACACAGATGAAAACCCACAATCATCATTCAGTTACAAAAATAACGCTCCCTGAATCCATTCCCCCATCGCACTAGGCCCCCTCCCCTCCCTCTGTCCCTCCCTTCCCCCCTCTCTCTCACACACACATACAGGGCCCCTGAGAGGGGGTGCAGGAGGTACATTTTACCTGGGTCTGGGGTGAAAAAGGGGGCCTGGGAGCCAAAGGAGTGTCTGAAGTACGTGCAGGGCCTTTTAATTAATGAGGGTTCCTTTCCCGGAACGCTCGCGGATAAAAAAATCTGCGGGTAATTAAACCTGTGGATTTTGCCCCGCCCATCCAGCACGCAGCCTCAGCACTTGAGCACGCAGCCTCAGCTGGGCTCAGAATGGGCGTTCCCCCCCGATGCGCCACACATGACGGGAGCTGTGCTCCCCCCGTGTCCAGAGGGCTTTCTGAGCCCCAACGATGCCGCTCACCTTTGCACACAGTGTCGGCAGGGCTCAGAATGGAGGATTCCCCCACACACACACACCCGCTCTGGACCCGAGATCTTTTTTATGCCTTTGAAGGCATTATAAGGGCTGGAGAAGCCTCGGAGAGCTTCCCCAAGGCCCAGTAATGCCTTATTAGGCATTGGGCTTTTAATGCCCGGTTTCCCTGGAATATTGGAAATTGTGTGTTTCTTCCTCAGAACAGCCTCCAGAGACAACCAGAGCACAGCTACAGTCGCTCTTGGAGGCTTCAGGCTGAGCTAAATCCACAGATTAAAAATCTGTGGATAATTAGGTTCAACCTGTACTTCCCATGCCGTCATTGCCTCTGTAGCTAGGCTGGTTCCGCTAGACCAGCGGTTCTCAACCTGGGGGTCGGGACCCCTTTGGGGGTCGAACAAGCATTTTGCAGGGGTCGCCGGCACCTCCCTCCAAAACACACACGGAGGGGGGGAGAAACGGGTCTGCGGGGGGTGGGGGACGAAGCTTGGCCCAAGACAAAGGAAGACACTAAAAGGGAGCTGTGGAATTTCTCACCTTGGAAGCCCCACGGGGCGCCATGGGACTACTCGGGAGGAGGCGCGCAGGGGCGTTGCCCAGGGAGGCCTCCTGCCTACGCGTGCTTTCCCGGGAGGGATGCTCATTGGGCGGCGTGGGGCCGACTCGTGAGTCAACACACGTCCGAGGCCGCCATCCCGCGCGCACTCACGGGCCAGAGCGGGACTCCCTGGGAGCAGTGTGCAGGACGGGCGGCGGCTCTCCAGCCCTGAGAGAGTCTGCAGGGCGCTGCACAGGTGAGCCATCCCGCCCCGACGTCAGGCTTGTGGGTGCTTCGCCTCCTCCCGTCACAACAACCCTGCAAGGTAAGCTAGGCTGAGAGAGGGGGACCGGGTCAAGGGCACCCAGGAAAGCTGCCTGGCTTGAGCAGGGATTTGCGTGCTGGATCCGGTCCGCGCGCCATGCTCTCATCCCTCTCGAGATGACTTTCCGGGCGGGGGGGGGCGCCTCATGTGGCGTTAAAGGCGCAAGTTCTCGCCGGGCAGGTGCAGCCACACTGAGGGAGGTCTGGCTGGAGAAAGAGGGCCTTTCGCGCAGATGGGAGGCTGCGCGAGCTAATGGGGAGAGTCAGAGGGCTGCTCGTGTCTGCGTGCGCTAACGTGGATCTGAGTCCCAGGCTGCAATCCTATACTCACTTTCATGGGAGTAAGCTGCATTGAACACAATGAGACTTACTTCTGAGTAGACATGCATAGAATTGCGCTGTCAGTGAGTTCGATGCAACTTGCTCCCAATTATGGTTGGGGGTCCCAACAGGCTGTCATAGTAAAAAGTGGGTCCCGGTGGAAAAAAGGTTGAGAACCACTGCGCTAGACAAAGAATACTCTTTTACTCAAGCATGTAAAGTACTGCTCCTCTGGAGGCCTCTTATTCTTACAGCTGCAATAGGTATCTGGCTGTACTGCCATGATATACATATTGCTGTTGATTTTGTCATGGAAAATTAATAGCTGTATTTGCATTATACATTGGGTATTCTGCTCTAATGTTTAACTCCAGAGTAACAATTGTATTGCAATTAAGGATGAGAAACATTTCCTTCTGCTCCACATAATCAATATTCATACAGTTGTTTAAATAGCCAGTCTCCAAAAGGGACTGACCATCAGCCTCCTTTGGCAATTAAATGAACATTTATTTTATAGAACGCATATGCAGAAATGTTCTTAGGACATCGGAATTTTATTTCAATTTTTTGTCCTGAAATATGTCAGCAAACTAGGGGATATTTTTCAAATCTGCCATGGAACATATCAACTGCTAATGAATTCAAAGTAATCGATAATAAAGATTATCACATCCAGACTCCTTTTCTGAAGAATAAAGAATAGCATATCTCAAAGGACTGCTTTACACATTATGGCCACAAAACAGAGGTTATGTTTTAAGGTCACTCCAAGGCAGCTGTTCACATGTGGTAAGCTGTTTGAATGCAGCAGTTCACTGGGTGGATCAGAAGATGTTCATATTCGCATTTTTGGAAAATCTCTTTTGGGGGGAGATAATGAAATGATGTGGTCGATTCATTCTTCAGCCATAGATCTTTGACCACCCTTGACAAGCATCTACCACAGAATTCTAACACCCTTCCTGGATTCAATCCTGCAGCATAGGTCCATGTGAACATGTACCAGTTATGTACCATGTACCAGGCCCAACTAGACTTCCCAACACAACAGAGGTTTTCCTTGGGATGAGGAAACTATTGTTCCCTTACCCAGAGAAGACGGCTGCAATTGCCCCTCGCAGAATGCAGCAATGTTGGTGCTACGGCATTGGTGGTGGGGAATAAGATTGGGCTCTAAATTTAGCACCATCGTTCTTCCAAGGACAATTGGATTTTCCATGTAATTCTTTCATTCTGTGACGCAGCCTTTAATTATTACGCCTTCTGAACAACAAATAAAAAGAAAAGTAAAACTCTGCAATATGATCTGCTTTGGTACACGTACCTTTTTTTTCCTGGACTTTTCGTCAGGATGGAGCATTTATGTTTAAATGTTTGGGTTGTCAAAGTAAACTTCAAACGGTACCCTGTTAATGGCATATGTTTAGGACAGTACTGGGGACTGAACGTATTCAGAGCAAAGGCGATAGACCAGTGGTTCTCAAACTTTTTAGCACTGGGACCCACTTTTTAGAATGACAATCTGTCTGGGACCCACCAGAAGTGATGTCATGGCCGGAAGTGCTGTCAATGTGACTCTAGAACCTGCTGCTTTCCTGGGTTATTTCTTAGCCATTTTCCAATAGCAAAGGGAATCTGAAAGAAAGAAGCCAATGTTCAACCTTGACACAAGCAAAACAACCACACAGCCCTCCCCCTTTCCAACAGCCCTTCTTCCTTTATTTTCAAGATGGCTGCTCCAGGTAGTTTGTGACCCGCCTGAAATTGGCTTGCAACCCACTGGTGGGTCCCGACCCACAGTTTGGGAACCACTGCTATAGAAGCATTTGCAGTTTGGAGTGTTGAGGACCAAGGAACACATAAAAATTCCAGGGCAGTACAGGACCTGTTAGTATGCAGAATACAAGGTACAGCATGTCATATGGGATCAGGATAGCAAGCCGTGGCTCAGGGGAGAATTCAAGAAGGAACCTGAGCCATGAATTTCTATGGCCAGAATTCTGAAAATATTAGATTTCATCCACAGTAGCTGTCTTTCATGGGATGAACCTCGTAACAGCTGCTGCAGACTGCATCACATCTCAGTGGAACTGTCTTTCTTATTCATACATGAGAGGAAATTGAAAATGTGTACTTTCAGTTTGAAGTAAACTACAGTTCCATGTTATCTACAAACATAGAGGAGGAGGTTAAGGTCAAGCTAGATGCACATGAAAAGTGTACATTGAACCAGTGTTATTCAAACTGTGGGTCACGACCTGATGTCAGGTGGGTTGCGGAAAACTGGGAGCAGCCATCTTATCTTGGAAACTGCAGACCTCACTCTTGCTATATTCCTTTTGTGAGCGCTTGAATTTTCAAGCGAGGTTTTTAAAGTTTTGTTTTTAGTTCAGTGCTTTTGCATACTATTTTGTCCTCACCTTGCTTTCTAATCTGTCAGGGTTGGTTGTGCATTTGCTTCAGTCCAAGAATGCCAGTTTGCATTCTTCCGGCTATGACATCACTTCCGGATTAATTGCATCACTTTTGGTGGGTCACAACACAAGTTCCATTCTAAAAACTGGGTCCTGGTCTCAAAGGTTTGAGGACCACTGCTTTGAACTCTTAATTTTTTTTAAAAAAGGAAAAGAAATAGTGGGTGGTGGCTTGTGTGAAATAGGCTGAAACAACAATGTGGAGCAGGGAAGCAGGACACTCTTAGACTAATGGCACCTCTGCACACTATATCTAGCTTTAAAAAGTTTCTATTGCAAGTTGTTTCAAGTATTCTCATCCCACGCTATTTTTTTTAAAGGGGTAGAAACATATATTTGCCCACATGTCTCGTTTGAACCATAATTAAAGAACGAGAATCAGACACCACATTTTGAACCTGATTTGTTTATTCAAGCCACAATTGGCTGATATACGTAATAAAGAATGTGGTACTTTAGTGTTGTTCAAAGTGAAAGTAAAAACATTACACCACTTCTCAGTGTAAGAACTGCTAGGAAAATCCAAATAATGTGGATAGTATATCAGTGAAATTTCTTATGTGGTATTAGCATATCTGTGGCCTAGATTATCATTGCAATCTTAGACAACTGCAAGGAACTTCTCCTGCCCTTTCCCCGGGGGGGGGGACCCCCCAAAAAATTACAGCAATGCCTAATCCAAATAGGACCCAGAGAATAGGGGCATTGACACATTGCTTTGTATTCATACAGGTTTCTGTGCACTTATAGGTTTTGGTGTGTTTGAGTGTACATGTGTTCATTTTAAAAGTGAACCTAGCAACTGAACTCTTGATTATGCACATATTGAACAGCTGTACATGCATACAGAACAACACTGCACACAGATTTTATTTGTAATGTGTGAATGGATCAGAATAGAAACCTCTGAATGCATTAGGAACCACAAAGGTGGGGAACAGTTACAATGAAAAGTACAAAATCTGAGAGATTTTTGACAAAGTGCAGAAAGAACAAACATGGACACCTGAGAAAACATTTGTAGAAGTATACCTGTCAGGTCATAACAGAATGGGCAAATCTTCAGTCCAGAGGAGCATTTGGGAAGATTAAAACGATGATCAGGGCATGCTCCTTGAGACTATAGTTCAACGGCTGAAGCATGTAGTTCTACTGCTGAAATAGTAGTAATTAATAACAAGGAAATGATTCTTACCCCGTGCTGGTCATTTTATTAAAGGAAGGATATTGGGGAAATGGAAAAATCACAGCTGGACTGTATCTGGAATGATAAATGGATGGGATGCTATTAAAAATAGCTCACTGCATTTCAGAAGACAGATTTGGGAGAGGAGGAAGTGTCAAAACACCTAAGATCCATTGAGGCCCATACTACAGCTGTACCACCTCTCTCTCTCTCTCTCTCTCTCTCTCTCTCTCTCTCTCTCACACACACACACACACACACACACACACACACTCTTTTGGTAGTTTGTTTTTGCCTAAAGCAGCTGCAGAGGTTGCAGTCTGGATAGATAAACTACAGGAGTAAAGGGTTAACCCTTTCCTTCAGGAGTGCTTTCCTCTACTCAAAAGTGCTCTCTCAGAAGCTTCTCATCTTTTTCTCCACATCTTCTTTTCCAGATGAGCTCCACCCTCCTTTTGGTTTTTAAAGGAGAGCAATGTTGTCAAAAAAAAAGTACATGTGACTGAAGGTCTAATCGGTCACATCCCTGGCCCATTAGCTGGGCCAGGGCTAATGGCCCCATGGGGGCCAAGTCCACAGATTACCACCTGAGACCGCCACCCCCTGACCCAAGTGAAACTTGTGGAGCCTTGTTGCTGTCCGAAAGCATTCTAATGCCTTTTAAACAATACAGCTTTTAAACAATACTTCTGATTTCCTGACGAAAATGGAAGTCCTGTTTCACTGCCCTCCGGAGGTTGAGGAAGCCTTCCGAGGGCCATCAGATGTGATGTGCGACCTGCCTAGCCCTCAGGAGGGCTCCAGAAGGCACTGGCCCCATCACAGCACCACCCTTATGGGCTTCACAGGTGTGCCACCCCTCTTAAACAATGGTAGGAATGCCACTGGGTCCAGTACTATCCAGCTTGCCAGTGCCGATACAGCCGCAATGCAGCACCAAGAAAAGGGAACAAATATTACCTTAAGGACACCTCCATGACTGCCCCCCTCAAGATGCAATGCACAGTTGCATCAGTGCTGGAACATTAGATAGGATTGGGCTTTGAGTGTCGTGTTTAGATTCGTCCTCAGCCAGCACCAATTATTTCTGTTTCTGGCCAGCCTCGATTATTTCGCCTATGTCTTCAGTACTGTGTGCTCACGGATGTCTTTGCCACCCAAACAAGAACTGGTAAATTAAAACCCTGGCTCAGACTGAAGTTCCAGATCAGAATTCTCAGATCAGAATTCCAGATCAGATCAGCCTTTTTATTTCAAAAAGCTTTTTGACAGGTCTGGCGGGCTGGCTGGTTTATTATATTTTATGATGCACTGGGTTTGTTGCTTTTAAATTGTACTGTTGGTGGTTTTAATTGTTTTATTGTATTGTTTTTTTATATTGTTTTTGAAGTGTTTTTAGCGCCTTTAGGCAAATAAGGCGGGGTATAAATCTAATAAATAAATAAATAAAATAAATAAATTCTGCTATGAAGCAGGGAAGGCAGGAATTATTTTTGAACTGAGCTTAATGTAAGGCTTATGTTAGTAATAATTTCAAAATGACTGTGCTGGGGGGGCTGACCGGAAGAAATATGAATGAAGGGAGTTGATGGGTCTTACAGCCCAATCCTAGGGGACGTGGTGGTGCAGCGAATTAAACCACCGCTGCTGGGCTCTCTGACCAGAAGGTTGGGAGTTCAAGACTGCGCAACGGAGTGAGCTCCCGTTGCTTGTTCCAGCCCCTGTCAACCTAGCAGTTCGAAAGCACCTAAAATGCAAGTAGATAAATAGGTACTACTTTGGTGAGAAGGTAATGGCGTTCTGTGCTCTACGGCATATAGTCATGCCGGCCACATGACCACAGAAGCTGGTCCTCAGACAAACGCCGGCTCTACAGGCTTAGAAACGGAGATGAGCACCGCCCCCTACAGTTGGTCATGACTAGACCATTCGGTCATGGGGAAACCTTTACCTTTTTAATGAATTCCCCATTTTGTTGGAAAAACCTCAGTGCGGAGAAAAGCACAAGCGTCGCAGGAACTGCATGCCCATAGGAATACAATGACAGAATCTCTGAGAATGACTTTTAGCCTTTTAGCCTTTCGTACTGGAATCTAACCAGTGCTTCTTTCCCTCCATTCGGTCATGGGGAAACCTTTACCTTTTTACAGCCCAATCCTATGGGCATTTTATGACAATGGAACGAGCGTTCCACTTTCTTAAAAGGCCCAGCATCAGCAAAAACATCACCCAGTGGGAGCTTCTGATCAAGCAGGTTTCTGGCTGGTTCTTTCAATAATGCAAACATTTGAACTGGTGAGAAAGAAGTGTGTCTGTACCAGAACCAGCATCTTACCAGAACCAGGGAAAATTCACTAAAATTGAGTGTTGGGAGCGTTAGAACGAATAAAAGGAAATACTTTTTTATCCAGTGGGTAGTTAATCTGTGGAACTCCTTGCCACAGGAGGTGATGATGGCATCTGGCCTAGGTGCCTTTGAAAGGGAATTGGACAGATTTCTAGAAGAAAAGTCCATCGTGGGCTTCAGGCCATGATGGGTGCTACAACCTCCTTACATTAGAAGTAGGCTACTTCAGAATGCCAGGTACAAGGGAGTGGCAACAGGATGCAGGTATCTTGTTGTCTCATGTGCTTCCTGGGGCACCCGGTGGGCCACTGTGAGATACAGGAAGCTGGACTAGGTGGGTCTTTGGCCTGATCCAGCAGGGCTTATGTTCTTATGTCTTTATTGGTGCAACTAGGTATGGTGGTCAAAGATCTATGGCTGGATCTCTTGACGTCTTGAAACCTTTGACAGCAGCTACAGAGCATGGCCTTTGGGGTGCTGTTCCAAGTGAAGGTCCCACGCTTGAAGCGGCTATTTGTCCCCTGGGACAAACTGTAAAAGCATTAGATAGGTAGGGATAGTATACCCCTAGCAACATGGTCCTCCTCTTCTGGTTGCTAATCCCAGATCTTTCACTTTCCCATCTACAGTAGTTCCATGCTTGGTATAAAGGCAGGCCCTTACCTCTGTTTCAAAGAAGGGATTTGTCCTGTTTGACGACAAAGACGGACTGGCTCGTGTTGTCACTCTGGTGTTGTCACTCACTCTTTCATGGGCGTAGAGAAGAGCTGATGACAGAGGCTCGGAACTGAGAGCGGCTCCTGACTCAGCAGTGGGAAGTGCTCAGCACCGGCGCTCCAACCCAGCACTGCCACCAGCACTGCAACTCCATACTAATAAGCTGTGGCAACCGAGAGGCGTCGGGAGTGCAGGTTGGTGGGAGGCTGATCAGCTCCAGCAGAAGGATGAGGTCAGTCGTAATGAGCCACTGTGAAGAAGGATGCAAATTGCAGGAGGATTTATGGCGCTGTTTCTGCTCAGTGAGCAGATTCCAGATAAGTCGAGTGCTAATAAGCCAGGCGAGTTTTTCAGCTGTGCCAGCTGTTATGAAGATCCTGGCACACTTTCTGAGCAGTGCTTCTCGGAGGTTAGGCTCGTCATGGCGTGGCCTGTAAACAAGCGCACACACGTTCAGGCTTAACGTGGGCGTCGGAGCTTGTCACGTCGCGCATACCCAAGTCACGGCATCCTAGTGAATGGTATAGACTATTCAGATGGATTAAAGAGGCAAGCCGTGAAATTGGAGGGGTGGGTGGGGGGTGAGGGATGCTGTTGTACAGGGTTGTGTTGGAGCAGGATCTGAGAATGGAAAGCAGGATGGAAAGTTAGCAGGGAGAGAAATAACCCCCATAGACCATTCCGATTGCTTCACATGTGTCAACGCTTTCCTTTGGGTCATGCCAAATCACATGTCCATGTCACCAGGAGAATTGCCCATTATAGGCTTTCCAGGAAAGGCCCAGTTCAGTGGTTCCCAAACTGTGGGTCAGGTCCCGCCAGTGGTTTTGCGAGCCAGTTTCAGGTGGGTCGCAAAGCACTTAGAGCAGCCATACTGAAAATATGGGAAGATGGGATGCTGGAAAGGGGGAGGGCAGTGTGGTTGTTTTGCTTGTGTCAAGGTGGTCAATAGGCTCTTTTCTTTCTGATTCACTTTGCTATTGGAAAACGACTGAGAAATAACCCAACTTACTGCTGCATTCTCAGGAAAGTAGCAGGCTCTGGCGTCACAATGACGGCATTCCAGCCATGACATCACTTCTGGTGGGTCCCGGACAGATTGTCATTCTAAAAAGTGGGTCCTGGTGCGAAAACGTTTGGGAACCACTGGCCTGGTAGAAGCTTGGGTTTGGTGTAAACTGCTCACAGCGCAAGCCTATCGATTGCTAGTGTCTGGGCCTGGCAGCTTGACGCAGAGCTGTCCAGATTAGTGCCAGGGATTTAGCTGGTGCAGATGCAAGTAGCCACATTGGGCAGGCTGCAGTGTTATACAGGGCAAGGGAACATTAGAGGCCTCCAAACTCTCCCCCCCTCACACAGACGCATATCTAACCTGTTCCCCGGGGTGGTGCGAGCCATGGGCGCTGGGCAGCGGCAGGGCGCCATTACGTGCAGTCTGCGCGTGAAACAGTGCACTTTTCGGCCCGCCCACCCTCCCTGGCCTCCGTTACGCTCCAAAATGGAGCGTTTCTGGGTGCAGGGAGGTGTGTCAGAGCAACGCACGGGGCGGGGCGACATCCTGGGGGCGCAGTTTCGGCGCCAGCCATGGGTGCACTCGGGCCTCCGTCCATCGCTGCCCCCACACCAGGGATCTCTAAACTGGAGACCGCTGCTGCAGTGAAAAGTTTCCCCAGCGTGATAACAGCTGACTGCTCTGCTAGGGAAGGTCTGTAAAGACCCTCCTACAGGCCCCAAGAGTCACCACAGCCTGCCACTTCTAGGTTCCAGTGTTGCAGTGCACATCACACTTGGAATTCTGAGCAGATGTAGCTGGCCTCAGTGACTCTTGGGGAAGCTCCTTACAGAGCTTATCTCCCCAGTGGAACAGTAAGGGCCAGCCATTTGGGGGGGGGGGGGCGGAAATCAGGCAGGTGCTGGACCCAGTTTGTGGGCCAGAGTTTGGAGCCTGCTGCCCTTGATGGTGCTGGACACAGCCGAGGCCATGCAGCCCTGCTGCGCCAGTGCAGGTTCGGATTGGGCTGTCAGGTGAGTACTTACAAGAAACTCATTCTTTCCTCTTGTGAGAGAAGGTCTACTCATAGAAGTCAGTGGAACCACTCCATAGAGCTGCACAATACCACATGGTACTGGGCGGCACTTGGGGTCTCCCCTGGGGTGGCAGCAGGTTCTTTTCCAGCAATTGACCCATGGAGTTTGGCCACTGGCTGTGGGCACGGTAGGCTGTTGGACCTCCCCACCGCCTCTGCAGCCAGTCTAGGGGCAACCCTGCAGCTCTCTTCAACCCATCCTACTGAATTTCAGGAAGTCCTCCAAAATTAAGGATTGGCTTTTTGGTGTGGCACAGAGGGTCTGAGTTGCTGTGGAGGTAGAAAAGTTCCTTTCTGCAAGCTTCTTTTTGTTTGCACTAATACTGGATCTCACCCACTGGATTTCCCTCTCCCCTCAAGATGTTCCCATTTTGGAACACACACACGCACACACATACCATAATTGGCTGCTCTGAGGTTTTGTTGCTGCAAAAATAGTTGGCTGCCGATGGGTTAATACAAGGTGACTCATGCATCGTTCTCATTCCAACCATATATTATACGATTACTGTTCCAGACCATTTCATTTAAGTTTTCCACCAATTCAATTTGGTTTTAAGCACCTACCCTTCCATGCGCTCTACAGGGGTCTTCCTCTGCTTACTGAAAACAGGAACTTTTTTCTCTCTCCCGTCGGAATACAATCCGCCAATTGCAGAGTGGGTTGCATGCGCACATCATGAATTATCTAAAGATCATGTGTCAACAGTTGTTAAATGGGTACCCAGCATGAGCACCAAGGGAAATTGCCTCATCCCACTCCCAGCTTCAATGGAGTCCTGATGCTAATTGGTAGCCAATGCAGTTGCCACAAAATTGGTTGGTTACGTTCCCAAACTCTCTCACCCCCCTAAAGGTTGGGCTGCAGCCCTGGCAATAAATTAGAAGACAGGGACATAAAGAGCTTATAGAAATTCATTTTAATTCTTTGATGTACCGCAGTTTCACATGCGAGAGACAGAGAAAGAACATCAGCACTGTCTCTGTCTGTTTGGGAGCAAAGTTTCGGTATTTTATCCTGGAGTCTTTTTTTGTTTCCTCTAGATAATCAGCACTGCACATAACATAAGCTACATACCAGACATTCGCTGGTCTTCTGGCATATCACTGAACCCCTTCCAGGCAGGCAGTCCCTGGATATGTACTTACACTGTGTGTTTGTTGATGGACACAGCAGTAATGCATTAAATTTGCCACGAGCATTTACAAGGTTTCAAAAAAAGAAATGAAACCAGATAAATATATTAGCTGGAGTTTCTGTGCCGAGCCCATTGTGAGTTTATATACAATCCGTGGCAGTAAGAGAACGAAGGCAGGTGAGTGTCCCAAAAAAGAACATCCAGCTGTGCATTGTGAAAAGATCACATAATTCCCATTAGCACATGGGCAGCCTTTAGCACATGGGCACAACCCATTAGCACATAGGCAGCCTTACTGCTGGCGCTGCAATTGCAGTGCTGCTGGTGGGTGTCGCAAATGTGACGCAAAGCATGCTTGCACCACCAAATGAGTTAATAGCGCCAGCCGGGAGGTCTGCATTGCCCCGTCAACACTGCAGAGGGAGCCCCGGCTGCTGCCACAGCCAAGGTAAGTGGCAAGCAGCATGGGGGAGTGGGGTGGATGGCAGGAGGGCACGGCGGAGGGATTCTTGGATGGAGGGAGGGAGGGCAGAGAGAGGGTGGAACGGGAAGTGGGAGAGGCCTTGGAGGGGTGGGACCAGTGGAGGAATCCAGCATGGGGCTTACTTGAGTCTGCACCAGTGTAGACTCAATAGCAGGTGTAGGCTCAGGAAACCTCATTGAGCAGGCTGGGGTTTTACTCAGGGTAAGGGGACAAATGTTCCCTTCCTCTGACGACACCTCCAGCCTATTCCATTCCAGCACAGGATGCAGTGGTGGGTGAATAGCACTGCTGCTCCTATCTTGATAGGATAGGGTTGATAAGTAGAGGTGTTTGTTTCCAGTGAATTTACTCTTGTTATATTCCTTTTGTGAATATTAACAGTTTGAATTTTCAAGTGAGCATGTTTGGTTGTTTGTTTGTTTTTTAAAGGTTTTTAGTTCAGTGCTTTTACATAATATTTTGCCCTCGTCTTACTTTCTGTCAAGGAATGTTTCGTGGTTGTACAATTGCTGCAGTCCAAGAATGCCAATGTGCATTTCAGGAGTCTCATTTGATTATGTCACAATGGCAGCACTTCCTGCTTGATGATGTCACTTCCTGCCACAACATCACTTCCCGGTTAATGACATAACTTCCGGTGGGTCCCGACACAAGTGCTGTTCTAAAAGTGGGTCTAAAAAGTTTTAATACCACTGAGCTAGAGGACACCAACCAGCGGCCTCAGCAACAAGGACAAATTCCTTCTTCCCAGGACCCTTATCCCCGACGCATATTTACCCTATAGCCAGGGGTGCGGAATGCATGGGCGCTGGCAGGGGGGGCGCCAGCAGCACGGCGGCAGCATAGCAAGGAGGAACTGGCGCGTTGTGTGGCCCTCCCGCCCTCCCTTGCCTCCGTAACGCTCCAAAATGGAGTGTTTCCAGGCTAAGGGAGGCTTGTCGGAATGACACGCAGGGGCGGGGCGACGTCCTGGGGGTGCGGTTTCTGCGCCAGCCGTGGGGTGCGCTCGGGCCTCTGTGCGTGAATGCCTTATCCCCTTGCAACAGTTTTGTGCCATTTTGCAAAGAGGAGTGAACTATCCCCGAAAAAGGAAGACCCATTCTGTGGGATCAGATAATGTTCATAATACATGCTTCCTTGCTTTGATTCAGCACAAATGTATAAAGTGCGGCTATTATGTGCTTAGACTATCTAATCATCACCTGGGAACAGTCATCATTTTACAGGCACAAAGGAACACTAGAATGTATATACCCAAAGTTAAGCCTTTTCCTCTACCTTTCTTTTCTTGCTGCTGACAAATAGCCCGATTTTCTTCCTTTCAGCAGATGAGCTCCCAGCATGTGCCAGTCTGATGGTCCCTTCTTAATTTTGCTTCTCCATTTGGACAAATGCATAACTACTGCTCAGTGCCAACACCGTTGGAATATTACAATAAAATTGCAGGGGAAAACAGCCCTCCGGTTTCAATTCCTTCAGTTCCTGGGAGGAACTCGGCAAATGCCCATGGAGTAGTAACAGGTGCTGGAACTTGCCCAATAAATTGTCCTGACAAACTAAACAATTAATTAGCAACTATCTTTTCAGGAGATCTCTCTTGGCAGCCGAGTGTGTGAGAAACATGCGAATCCAATGTAAGTGTTCTGTGACGGTGGCTGTCATTCGGTGCTGTAGCATCTAATTATAATGATGGCAAACATTAGACCCAAATTCCACTGCACAGTGTGTACATAGCCCGAAACTAACAAAATAAATCAGGGAGTTGGAGCTGCCTAATCCACGAACTTGAGAGAGTTAAAGCGGTGCATTCTAATTACAGGCTCAGTGCAGTCACATTTCGAATGCAAAGGAGAAAATGCTTATCTAGGGAGGCATGGGGTGGTAGAATCCTGAAGTCAGTGGGATTCTGGGTAGGGTTACCAGACACAAACTGGGACAGAGTGCCTATACCTTTAAGCATTGTATAGAAAAGGGCATGTATGGACAGGTGCGTGCAGCTCATCACGTAAGGGTTTCCAAAGCTGCAACGGCCAACATTCCTTCTTCCATACAATGGTTAAAGGTAGAGGCACTATGTCCCAGTTTATATCTGGTAACCCTAAGTATGGGCCTGAGCATACGTGTATACTACTGAATAACAGTGTCATGAATGTGCCGTAAGGCATATTCGCGACGCTGCGAAAGCAAGCACCGCTCATGGTGGGCCAGCGCTAGTTAGCACCCGACCCCAATGCAGGAGGTGCAGACAGCTGGGGTTTCCAGCAGGTAAGCCCCTTCAGAGTGGGGATGGGTGTGAAGTGGGTGGAACATGGTGGGGAGGGGAGGAGTGGCCCCAGAAGGGGTTTTTGACTGGCAGCAGGACTTGCCACTGCATCCTGAGCCCTGTTTCAGGCTTCGACATCTGCCATGGGGCTGCTCCAGTCTCCACCAGTAAAATAGTTGGCAGGGAGTGGAGTAGTCCCATTGTGGGGAGGCCAAAGCTTTACTTAGGGGAAGGGGTTGAACACCCCCTTCCCGCAAGGAGACCCCAGCGGCTGCTTTGGCTCCCATTTTGGCACCGCTTTTCCTATAGGAGCCCAGGAGCTCAGAATCAGGCTCCATTCAGATTGCCGGAGGTGGATCCTATTTTCGGAGGTGTCATATTAAAACATCTCCCCCTCCCCCCGCCCCCCCCCAAAAGGCTAGCACAGCAGATATCCACTGGGCTAGAGACTTCTCTCTATTATGAGCTGGGGTTGTTGTTTTTAATTTGTATTTATGGTTTGTGTGTTTGTACATGCACGTGTGTGTGTGTGTGTGTGTGTGTGTGTGTGTGTGTGTGTGTGTGTGTTTCTCAGTTATGGCATCCCTGCCTGAACCAGTGCAGGCTACTACTTTCCCATCTCAGGGTTCTACCACCCCCTTCTGCTGCAAGCTCAGACCACGTGAACACGTGTGAGGAACTTCTATGTCATCTCTCTTTGGAAACTGGATGCACAGTTGAACAGCCTGCTCTGCCCCAAACCACATTTCGCAAAACAGACCTTATGAAATGGGGAGTACAGCCAGAAAAGGGCATCCCGTGTTTGTGAGAGATGAAATCTGAGCTCCTTGCACATGTTCACAGGGGTTCATTCAGGCAGAATGTATTTTTGTTTTATTTCTTATCAAAATGGATACATTGTCCTTTACTAATAACACACACACGCGCGCGCACACACACACACACATATTTGATGCACTTTCAAAACACAAAGGTAAGGTTAGAGTTAGGGCTGGGATAAGAGGCTTAGCTTGTACAACATACAATTCGTTGCCGAGTTTTAGTTAACCTGGGATGCAAAAATACCGAACGTGAATGTCCAAGGACACTAATGATCAGGATGCATTTGACCAGGACACAAATACCCTAGTACCACAAGTGACAAATGCATGTAGAGCGGGGGTTGCAGGTGAAATGGCATTGTGAGAGCAGCCTGCTCCCAATCCAGAATACATTCATTTGAACTTTAAAGTGAACCTGTACAGATACCCTTTTATTATACGGACAAAATTGTTGTTCAGTTTTGACACTCAAATGTGCACTGTCACAATGTCACTCCCACCTCTGCTTTGCAAGTCTTGTGAGCTGCCCTGGAACAATTGATATTGAAGAATGGAATATTCTTGAAGAAAAAAAAAGTTATAGCGCAGTCCTAACCTGGGGTTAGACGGGATGTGGTAGCACGGCGGGTTAAACCGCTGAACTGTTGACCGGAAGGTTGGCAGTTCGAGACCATGCAATGGAGTGAGTTCCCGTCGCTTGTCCCAGCTACTGCCAACCTAGCAGTTCGAAAGCACGTAAAAATGCAAGTAGATAAATAGGGACCACTTTGGTGGGAAGCTAACAGCGTTCCGTGCGCTACCGTGTATAGTCACGCTGGCCACATGATTACGGAAGCTTGTCCTTGGACAAGCGCCGATTCTTTGGCTTAGAAATGATGCACTGCCCCCTACAGTCGGCCACGACTAGACCATTCAGTCGTGGGGAAACCTTTACCTTTAACCTGGGGTTAGGACAGCACAGTTAAGTCAGCAAGTTTGGCCAGCACAAGGGCCACTGTAAAGCACGTTTGGACCACTCTCTGAGTCAAGGGGGATGGTGCACTTCTGTGTGCTGACTCCGAGGGGGATGGCCTCGGAATCAGGGAGGTTAGGCCAAACTTTGCTTAGACCAAAGTTAGGCCAAACGTTGCCTAACTTTAGTTAGGCCAACGTTAGGCTAAAAGGCCAAATTTTGCTTGCCTAACTGTGCTGGCCTAACACCAGGTTATGATTGGACACTGAAAGATATACATTCTAGCTGAATGAACATTGATAACTGTCCCCATTTGAATCTGGTAATCCTAGGTTAAATGCAGAATTACTGAAACCAAACCAACAAACAAACCTGGATCTTATTTTGTCAAAAGTCACCCTGGGGTTAGGATTCCTTTATTCTTTTCTTCATCCAAACAAGCTTATTTGTCTTTGAAGGTAGGATATGACAGCGTGTTCTCCCTTACCCTTAGGGTCCAGATAGCATACTAGCATAAGCTGCAGTTGCTTTTTGGAACATTCTTTCTTCCCTGTGGCTTTTTGGGGTGGGGGGGCAGGGATTTGGAAAAAAAGGAAAAAAATGTTTACCTATACCAGGATTTCATGTTCTCTTGGTATCAACCTGGGTCAAAAAATACATACCTAGTGCCACATTCAAGAATAGGACAACTACTGTAACATTCAGCTCATTGAAAGCCTGATCTTAGGGTGCAATCCTAACCAACTTTCCAGCACTGGGTAAGGGCAATGCAGCTCTGATGTAAGGAAACAAACATTCCTCTAACTTGAGGAGCCTCCGTGAAGACTACTCCACTGCAGGATGCAGCACATGCCCCATTGGCACAGCTCAGTCAGTGCTGGAAAGTGGGTTAGGATTACTCCCTTAATCTGCACTGGAAAAGGCAGGCCAGTTGATTTGTGCTATATCCAGCACAGAGTTGGAAGTAGTTGTAGGGCAACTCGGAGTAAAGGGAATTATTTCCCCTTACCCCATATTGCACAGCAGCCAACCCAATAGAGCTAGTCAGACCTGTGCCAGTCAAATCACTGACTCAAATCCTAGTGGCCAGAGTAAGGCCATCCAAGCTGGAGATGGAATTTGGCATAGGTCACCCAGGCCAGTCCCACCCCCCCTCTCTGGGACAGTCTGCCCACCAGCCCGCCTGCCCCCTGCCCTCCCCTGCCCCATCTATCTTTATTCTGCCCTCTCCCTGCCCTCCCCAACTCACTGCACCTGCTGACATTGGCATTTGCTTCCTTACCTTATCCAGGTGGGGTGTGGCAGGGTCTGGATTTGGCCTCCTCCATTCCTCCTCCAAAGGAAGCAAGGATTTGGCTCAGCATCCATGCATTGGCTCAGCATCCTTTACGGCACATTTGCAACACTCCTGGGTCTTGCACCAGCCCAAAGAGGACTCTGGATTGTGCTCTTGAGCTATTACAAAAATGGAATAAACATCTATGTATGCATAGTTCATTGACTGGAACTATGAATCCTTGAATCTATGCATAAGCACCATTGTACATACTGAGACTTAATTCCAAGTAAGCACACATCAGATTGTGTTGCAAACAACTGGAATGCTCATGGGGGAGGGGGTTCCACAGATTATCGCTTTCCACTGAATTAAAAGAAATATGATTGAATGTGCATGTCCAGGAGCTTAATGTCTGCCTTGCTGCAAACATGAAGCTGAGACTCAAGGTTTAGGAGCAACAAGGACTTTTTGAGAATGAGAACTCAAATGTACATGGGAGACTATTTGTGGTACAAGTCTTTTTTCCAGAGCAGAATAGTCTCTTATCCAAGCATGTTACAGCCTGCTTGAAGAAGTAGCCACCTCTCTTTTATCTGGGTCCATCCGGTAGACTGTTTTGGATGGACTGGCATCATGAGAATCAGGTCACCAGCCTTGATGGATCTGATGGACTCAATTCCATCTGCTTCCATGGGGGCTTTCTTAGAATCATAGAGTTGGAAGGGACCCATAATGTCATCTAGTCCAACCCCCTGCCTGTAACAGGAAATCCTCCTAGAGCATCTCCAGCAGGTGCCTGTCAAGCCTCTGCTTGAAGGTCTCCAGTGAGGGAGAATCCACCACCTCCCTTGGCAGACTATTCCACTGTCGAACCACCCTTATCATCAAGAAATTCTTCCTGATATCCAGCCAGAATCGCCTCTCTTGCAATTTGTACCCATTGGACCTAGTTCTACTGTCAAAGGCAGGTGAGAACAGATTTGTCCCTTCTTCCTTATGACAGCCCTTCAGACATTTGAAGAGTGCTATCATATCCCCTCTCAGTCTTCTCTTCTCCAAGCTAAACATACCAAGTTCCCTCAACCTTTCCTCACAGGACTTGTTTTCCAGACCCCTGATCAGCGATGGGATCTGCAAATTGAGAAGTAGAACGCTGGGCGGAACTTACACGGGACTTCCACGTGATTGGCTGCCCGTCCGCAGCGTTCCACGGCTGCCCTGTCCTCGGGGGGGGCTGCCCCCAGTTGGCGCGTCCCGCCGCTTCTTGCCAGGCACCCAGTGCACCCCCCACCCATCCTCTGCAGTGAGCAGGAGCCTCCCCGAGGCCAGGGCAGCCGCAGAATGCTGTGGACGGGCTGCCAATCATGTGTAAGTCCCGCCTAAGTCCCACCCAGCGTTCCCCTTCTCAATGTGCAGATCCCATCGCTGCCGCTGATCATCTTCGTTGCTCTTCTCTGAACCTGCTCCAATTTGGCTGCATCTTTCTTGAACTGAGGTGCCCAGAATTGAACACAGTACTCCAGGTGAGGTCGCACCAATGCGGAGTAAAGCGGAACCACAAGTTCTTGTGATTTGGATGCTATGGTTCTATTAATGCAGGCTAAAATTGCATTAGCCTTCTTTGCAGCTGTATCACATTGCTGACTCATGTTCATCTTGTGATCCACTGCAACACCAAGATCCCTCTCACATGTTGTGCTGCCAAGCCAGATTTCCCCTTATGTTTTCTTATGTGCATCTGTATTTTCCTTTCTTTATCTTCATATTTACCTTACTGAATGCATTTTGAGGGTTAAGTATTGAGGTCACTATTTACCGTGCAAATTTGTTTTGCTCCGGCAGGGAGATGATAGCTATCTTGGCAAGACAACAAAGTCAGCTGAGTGACGATTCAATTTAGGATTTTATTTTTTTTGCTATAGTACACTTTCAGCCCTGAAACTGGAAGTGAAATCTTACTCACCAGAAACAAACACCTCTAGCCACGAGAAGTGGGAGCAGCCTGCCAATCGTACATACCAGAAGTGTTAGACCCCTGTGGCCCCGAACGTGGCTCCGATGAAGAGGAGGGGGGCTTACCTGGTGGTCTGGAGGGCAGCCAGAGAGGAGCGCTCCCGCTGTGGGGCTGGGGAGGACGCGCCCCAGGCCCATGAAACAAGGGCGACAGAGTGAGTGAGCCGGCAGAGTGAGTGCCCCGTTGCGCAGCAGCCCTGACTGCCCGGGGACTCCTGGCCAGTGCGGTTCCGCCCGCGCTGCCGGGAAAGCCAAGCAGGGCATCCCCGCCCTAACAGGGCAAGAAACAGCTCAGTATGGGCCCGCAGGGCCTCTGGCGCTGGGTGATGATGTCACTCTTGGCATCAGCCCCAGCAGCGAGATCTCACGAGATCTCGCTGCTGGGGCGGGAGCAGAAGGGGAGGAGCCTCCCGGCCAGAGGCCAGGGCTCATAAGGTGCCGGGCAGGCCAGGCAGGCGGTCGTTCCTTCTCTAGCCAGAGGGAAGGATTAGGAGCGTCCGCTGGCGAGTGGGGGCTTGTCCCTTGGCTCGCTCCTGGCTGTGGCCTTAAGGGGGCAACCCAAGCCCCACTCCTTAAACTGACCGGGGAGCCAGGGAACTCCCTGGGTTGGACCCCCTCTGCGCCCAGCGCGGAGTCTCCCAGTGGGTCCTGGGCCATACAGCTGCCCGGGCACTCTGCAGGTGAGACCCTGGAAGGGGGACCCCCAAGGGCCCTCGCGCTCCAGCTGCAACACCCACCCCAACCCTGCCAGGGGGCTGGGTGGGCGTTCCCGGGGGACCCTTGCACGGGACACCAAAACTCTTGTTAAAAAAAACCCCTGGGGAGAAGAGGGGAGGAGGCCTGTGAATAGAACAGGGCCTCCCATACTTACTGTACTTACCTATGAATGTGAAAACTCTCACGAAAATAAACCGCCTCTGCAAAGCCTGGACTCGCTTCTCGCCTGCTTCTTGTCATCCCAAGAGGTCTTGGGCCCACCGGACTGTAAGTACTGACGCCCCCAGTCCCGTAGCCACCATGGAAGATGTTACAACCCCTATGGCTAATTTTTAGCCATGATCAGAACTGTGACAATGCCGCTTTTAGGGCGCCATCCAAAAGTGTTGCTGTAAGGCACGTCTGTGTTAGCGGCACAGGCTCGGGGCCGATGCAAGCAGCAACATTTGCCCAGAGTCGCCATGGGGACCGGCAGGTAAGTTGCCCCTGTGCCAACAGAGACTCAAGGAGCCCCACTGTGTAATTCCACAGAGGCCTCACAGCCGGGGATTTCTCTTGGGGAAGGGGACAAACATCCAGTAGTGTCATTCTACCGGTACGCTGGGCGGGACGTCCGGGTGATTGGCTGCCCGCCTGTCGCGTACCACTGCGTTACACCGTTTGCGTAACCAGTTACGCCATTTGCGTCCGTTACGCAAACGGTGTAACGCTGCAGTACGCAACGGGCAGGCTACCGATCACCTCCCGGACGTCCCGCCCAGCGTACCGGTAGGATGATACCACTGCAAACATCCCCCCCCAGGAGACTCCCGTGATTGCCCCAGCTACCCACAATGCAGGGGTAGCCATTTTGATACCACTGCCCCTCCAGGAGCCGGGCAGCTCAGGACTGGGCTGTTAGTCACATCTAGGAGAAATAGATGTGGCTTTGCACAAGTGTTTCCTTGAACAAAGGAGCCAGTGGTGGCTCCTAACAACTCACAACTCCCCGAGTTCAGCCTTCAATGGAATATGGCTACTTGCAGTCACAGAGTCTGCTGGCCACAAATAGCATTTAGAAAGTAGGGAAATGGGGGAGACGCTGGGTTTTGTGTCCAGCTTGACCTTCAGGCTCAACCCTGTGGGGAAAAAAAAAAACACTGTGGAATAAGAATAATCATAGATTAATGCCTACCGAAGTATAAGTGGACTGCAGCCAAGAAGAGTTCATAGTTCACATCTAATATTGGTAATCTCCCGATCAGGGTTAGAAATTCTGAAGGCTCCATATAATTCAGGCAGTGGGATAGGTCAGTAAAATGCCAGGAAACGCCCCTGTTGCCCATTTCACGCTACTCGGCAGCAAGATTGCTTTGGCACCATAGAAGCCTAGAAAAGTCATTTTCCTCAAGTGGCAATTAGAATAAGAGGCATGTTATTTGCCTTAGTCATTGATAGATATTTGGTCACATGCCTCAACTGCCCTAGGGATCAATCCAAGTGTCTTGCACCTGCTCACGGAAGTTGATGCGACTGAAGAATGAGGCACGATGCTGCCAAACCTGCAGGGAGCTGAGGATTAGATTACTGGCATTGCTGAGAAAATACTACAAGAACCACTGAACTGCAGTTCCAAAACACATGTAATCAGGGCAAAATAGACACCTAATTTTCACTTGGCAACGCACATGGATATATTTTCTTTTGTCACTACACCGAAATTATTGGTCCAAGCACTCTCTATGTAGAAGACAGTGTGCATTTCTACATCAACATTTTATCGCTTGGGACTAACACCATGACATGATGGTTTGCACATGTGCAATATCATACAGACTGTCTCCTTTGCACGATTCTCACTATAAAGAGCTTGGGGCGGTTATCCCATTTGATCCTCACTATAACCAGGTCAAACAGGGAGAACAAGTGAAAGGCAGGGCTGGGTTTACTTTAGGAAAATTTATTTATCTATTTATTTGAAGAACTTATACCCCGCCTTTCCCACACCGAAGCAAATGCCCAAGGCAGCTTACAGAGAACAACTAAGTACAATGTAACCATAAGAAGTAAAAACAGAAACATTTAAACATTTAACACTTAATAAGGAACACAACGAGAGTTCAAGAATGAAGAAAGGCCCAATTCTCTTCATCAGGGCCTTTGGAGGGTGGGAGAAAAAGAAACACACACACACACACTTGACCAGGGGAGTAAACAAATTATGGCAGGATTCCAGAGGGACATCAGAGGGACAGAGGTCAGACAGCCAACCATCATCCAAAGGCCAGATGAGATAGATATGATTTGAGCCCTCTCCAAAAGGCCATGAGAGTGTGTGTAGTTCTTAATTCTTCTGGAAGGGCATTCCATATTTGTTACAAACCTGTGGCATGGAAGACTCTTAAAATGTAGATACGTGGGTTTTTAAAAAAAAAAAATGCAATCCATGCTGTTCTCAAAGTCATTTCTGATACAGTCTATGAAGCGCTTGATTCTGCCACATTTTCTGAAGAGGAGGTGCTTAACCAAAGAGAACTCCGAGAGACTAGGCAAGGCCAAGCGTAGGACAGGATCTGCTCTTTCCAATTATCCGCCAGCCTAATCATAAAAACATCAAGCTGCATGCTCGGTATGTCCTGGTTTATTGAATTCATTCAAGAGTTTCTCGATTAATCCTTTATTCTTCCTTGTCAAATCCCAAGATTCCCCCAAACCCTGTGTGTACATGCACGTGAGCTAATTCAAAGACAAAAGCAAGCAGTAGAATCATTGCATACCCATGTGCCCTATTCCCATACACCCATACCACATCCTCTCCTGATGGATTAGCCCCTCCTGCAGGGACAGGTCTGAACAGCCCTGGTTTCTAGGTGTACTCCAAAGCCTCAATACCTATGTTTTTCTGAACTAAGCCTCAGGGCAATAGCATAGCCATGGGGGTGGCACAGTAGGTGCTACAGTGCGCCATGCAACAGCTCCTCCCACTTTCCATCAGAGCCATTCTGAGCAGCAACAGCAATGCTAAACTGTTAGATATCCGTGTACCCATGTGGGAAACAGCCATGGGAATAACACTACCTTTAGGTGACTACCTGAAGGGGGTATATTTAGGTTTCCAAATGGAAGCAGATAGTTCAGAATGCTGGTTGGAGCTGCTTGGTCAGAGGCTCAGTCATCTGACTGCCTCCCCATGATGTTCTGGACACCACCCAAACTTCTAAGTAGCTGTGACCATAGAGTTGGATTTGTGGTCCACCACCTTGGATCTTCACTTTGGACCTTGAGTTGCTTGGTCAGAGGCTCCAGATGCCTGCATCCCCATGCTATTCTGGGCACCATCCAAGCTTCTAAGTAGCTGTCACCATAAAGTTGGATGTGTGATCTACCACATTGGATCTTCAGTCAGGGGCAGACCATGAAGATCTCCCTCCCCAAATGGTGACTGATGTGCCATTCCACCCCTTGAATTCTACCATTCTCACCTGCTCCTGTATGCACAGAGGTATATGCACATTCTCACTTGCTCCTGCATGTGAGGTATATGCATATGCCATATGCATATGCCTGCAGAGGTATATGCATATGTGTGCACACCAGCTGCCCCCCCCAGTACATGGCAGCACCCTCAGTGTTAACCAGCATGCACACACAAAATTCACCACTCCGCCTAATCCCACCCAGGCAGTTTAGAAAAACCAGCTGTAGACTCCACAGAGAAGGTGAGGTGGCAAGAAGCTCCACTGCCACAATCTTTGGCAACAACACTAGAAGCAGGTCACCCACCTTACTGGCCCATCGTCCTTTTTTTGGAAGGAGGGCAGTGCTTTTCCCAGTTCCTTCTCATGGCTCACTCCGTGGCTCTATTTGAAAACTGAGGCGGAGCAAAGACAGGGGAGGTAAACAGGGACAAAAGGGGACTGCCGTGGAGGGGATTGGTGGGCAGAGGGTGATGTCTGCATCCCCCCACCCGGCTACAGCAGCCTACCCTACCTTGCCTCACTGGTAGCCCGATCTTCATTGATATGACTGAGGGTGCAATCCTAACCTGGAGTTAGGCCAGCACAGTTAGGCCAGCAAAGTTTGGCAGGCACAAGGGCCACCATAAACTGTACTTGGACCACTCTCAGAGCCAGGGAGGCCAGCACATAGACATGCACCATCCTCCCTGACTCCCAGTGGTCCAAACACACTTCATGATAGCCCTTGTGCCAACCAAACTTTGCTGGCCTAACTAGGCCTAACTAGGCCGGTTAACTAGACCTAACTCCAGGTTAGGATTGTGCTCACAGTAAGGTATACAATGCTTCTTCCTTGAGAAACCCTTCAATGCAGCCACTATGATAGTATTTTTTTTTTGCCTTCTTTTCTTCTGTCAGTTTCACTTGGGGAAGGTGAGGAGAGCTACAGACAGGTATGGACAGAGGAGCCTGCATTCCCCATTGTTTCCCCACCCCCAGCAGGGATCTTCCTGGGCACCAACATGTCAAGAGAAATGCAACGTGGTCTCTCTCAGGGCGGCTTGTCCTGCCCCCGCCCCGCAGCCCCTTTGGCATCTTCCGCCGTGTCGTGTCTCCACCTCATTAAAGCTTCAGTTCATTAATTAAATATTTAATACATTAAATGGACTTCTTTTGTACGCGCTTGTTCCTGGTGTGCCGGATGCTGTGTATCCTCGTGGGAAGCTTCAATTTGCCACACTAATTGTGCACAGGCTGTTCTGAACCCAACTAATTTCCTTGAGGAGCTGAGCAAGAGCCAGATGAAAGCAGCCGGGCTGATTAGAGGCAATTGACTCCTCGGGTCACCCAGTTGGCTAGACAGTCACCCACATCCCTAGAGATGGCTGGCAACCGAGCACTGGGCACCTGAGGGCAGGGACTTCAAGGCCCCCTCGCCCAATTTAATAAGGAATCACAAGAAATGCAGTAACACTGCAATGCAGAGCTGCCGCAACTTCTTTTGCTTGGTTAGAACGATAGCTGAATTAATTCAGCAGTTAATGTCAAAAGGGAGTGATCCCTTGGCAGGGGGCGCAGAGGGGACCCTGTGAATGGAAGACATGCAAGGCTATTCTCCTGTATAACCTCCCTGCCGAATCTCTGCCCCTGCAGCAAAACTGGCCTCTGTACAGTGTGCACAGAAGCTGTGCTGCGCATGGAAGCAAACATAGGTCACGCAGTGCAACCTGCAGGTGTTAGCCCTCACTTGTCTGAGTTTGGAGAGAGGGTGAAACTATTGGGTGATCCCTTTTCCCGAGATGTGTGCCATATGTGTTGACTCACAAGTGTACAAGCTGAGCATGGGTGAGAAAGTAAGCGTGCACATGCATGTGCACGTGCACACACACACACACACACACACACACACACCATGGGGCCACCATAGAAACTCAAACTTCTGTCCATTTGCATTGTTTGCATTCAAAGTCCAAACATTTTATTTCATTTGTTCACCACAGAGTTACAAACCTTATTTTCTGCCACAAGACTGTGGCCATCATAAGAATGCTTCCCCCTAACCACTGATAGAATCCTGACCTCAACTCCCCCATGTCAACCTGGTAGATGCATTTAATACATAGTGGCCACCAGCCAACAATGCCCATTGGAGGAACATTATTACATAAGAACATAAGAAAAGTCCTGCTGGATCAGGCCAAGAGCCCATCTAGTCCAGTTTCCTGCATCTCACAGTGGCCCACCAGATGCTTCAGGGAGTACACAGGACAACAAGATGCTTGTATCTCGCTGCCACTCCCCTGCATCTGGCATGCTAAGATAGCCTATTACCCTTGCACCACCCCCAAAGAAGATACCAGACTGAGGTTGGGGTTTAACCAGCAATGGGATTCACAAATGACCTGGGGGAACGCTGGGCGGGACGTATGTGGAACTCCCGCGCGATTGGCTGCCCGTCCGTTCCACCCCGCTGCCTTCCCCACTGCCGCGCAGGCCGCCCAGGCCTCAGAGGGGGCACCTGCTCGCCTGGGGGCCACCCCGGGTGCCCGGGCACGCAGCAGTGGGGCATGCCAACTGGGACAGCGGGCCCAGCCCACGCGGCTGGCGGGGATGGCGGCAGGGCAGAACAGACGGGCTGCCAATCGCGCGGGCTGCCAATCACAGGCTGCCAAATACGTGTATGTCCCGCCCAGTGTTCCCCCAGGTCATTTGTGAATCCCATTGCTGGGTTTAACTTTATTAAACACAAATGTAAACCATGAAACCTACTGAACACCCATCCCTCCCTCGCCAGTCTGGGGTAGGCAAAAACACCCCAAAATGGTTATCGTTTCACTTGATACAACCCAAAAGCCTTTCCAGTGAATATTTGGGGTATTTGGGGATGGATTTGGTATTTGGGGTATGGTTTTGGGGATGGATTTCACTCTGACATGCCATGTCAGAAATGTCAGGTCAGAACTGCTCTGTGCTTCCAGCTTAGATGGTACTTCCCTCAAGTCCAAATTTCCCGACACAACTGGGAACACAAAGTTTCATGCAGAATCAGCGGTCATAAAAAGTTAGACTCGGGCAAAGAGGTGGCCCTGGACATTCTAATTAAAAGGGATTTCAACTGCACGGGGAGATTCTGTGCTCAGGGGCTGAGAAGACGGGCACACAAATGTCCTTCCATCACTTTCTCTTTCCATTGCACTTTATTTTACTTCGTGACGGAATGAGAGAGGTTTGTAAAATAAAATAGCGAGCGATAAGTAAAATATTGGAAATTGTTCATGCAGCAACAGAAGGGCTGATTCTCTCCTGGGACTCGGAAGCCAGGGAGCAAAACTCTATTTTACTTTAACTAGGAGGAGGCCACAGATTGCTACGAGCCAGGATGGATAGCTGAGTGCCTTCCTTGTCAATAAGGAGGCTGCTCCGGGTGCAGTTTGTGGCCCTGAGTGCCTGGAAGGTAGAGAAGCAAAAGCGAGGCTTCATTGCTGGTAATATGGAAGACTTGGAAGAGTTCGCTATTGCAGTCGCGAAACGGGAAGTGGGTTTCAATCTAACACATGGGGAGCCCTGCAGAAGGGACCGCAGGGCTCTGCAACCCTCCAAGATGCTGGGGGAGCCTGTGGTAAGTCCCCCCAGACCCATTATGTCCTCAGAGGTGGCACAATCATTGCAATCGTGTTGCCCACCCCTTAAGGGGAAAACAGCAGGGCTCTTCAGGCTGGGTCACAATGCCTCAATTTGAAAACTCCTGCCCTAAACCCAGTGATGTCATGCAGGGGGAACGCGGGGGAACTCAGTTCCACTAGTTAAAATTAGGGCTGACTCCGCCCACTTCACTTTCCCTCCTCCCCCTTCCCAATTCCTCTGAAAAGAGCTTTTCTTCTTGGTTGGCCGGCACTCAGAGGGTTAAAGGGAGCGACTCTGGATTCCTAGGGGGGCGAAGGCAGTGATGTCATTCAGGGGGAACGGACCAGAACGGAAATCCTAACGGGCTCCGTGGCTGGTTCCGGGTTCTCGACAAGTGCCAATCAAAAGTGAGTTCCTGTTCCTAAATCATTTGAATGACACCACTGCCTAAACCCACAGGACTGGGGGCAGTCGTAGTACCTGATGTGCATCCTCTGGAGCAGTGAGGGGATGCTTTGTAGAGGCCAGTGCAGGATTTTCGTCCAGGTCCCCTGGCAACCTGGCACTGGCCCTGATCTCACAATGGCAAAAGACCCCCTGAACTCACAAGTTGATTAGCTGCTGGCACTGATGCTCTCAGCAAAAGCAGTCAGGGCCAGATTCTTGGATATGGTTCTTGTTACTAAAATTGCTAACGTTTCCTTTATGCAGTGACTATTCCGTTTCAGTCCTTATTTGCTACACTTCTTTTTAAATAATGGTGATTGCCTCGTGCTTAATCTTAATGCCTCTATTTTCGGTATTTTATTTTTTTAAAAAAATCCGCAACTAAGGAACTTTGCCATGTCTCCATCCCTCCCAGGAAGCAGCAAAAGCTGGATTATCTGATTGCTTTTTTCTCTCCATTATTAATTACATGTACCCCATCAGGAAAAGGAAAGATACAACACATGTCTCGAGATAATCAAACATATGGTAGCAAAAATAGCCAGAATGTCGCACGGGAAGTCTCATTTGAATGGATTACAACAGGCAAATTAATTCAAAGCAAGATTACAGTCCTGTATGGGCAGATTCTGGGAGGGAGAAAGAGACTGTGGCGTGTGTGGAGGGGTGGGTGCAACATTGAGGGCTTCATTTTCAGAAAAATCAATGAAGTCAATTTCTGGAAGTTGGATCTCCGCTGACAATGAAAATGAAGTGTCTGCAGCCACCCTATACACAGTGCTGAGATCTCTCTTCCTGAATTTCAATCAGAGTGCAACTGAGGGGCTTCAATAATTTCATGCCGGGTTAGGGGAAAGAGGAAAGGTGACTTCCCTAATACCTAATAGGTCTCTAACAGCTCCATAATTGGCCTATCCCATGGGTGATTAGGGATGAAAATAACTAATTTCCACTCATCCTGCAGATTAATCAGATCACCTTTTTCCTGCCTCCCCCCCCATTTGCTCTATTGCTAAAAAGAGCCACTTCTCTTTTTCCTTGTGACTAAGAGAGCAGCAGAATGTGATCAATTAGGCAGGGGAAAAGAGATTATTTCAAAAATCAGACCCAAACAGAATGATGTCTTCTGAGCATTTGGTGCCACTATGGTGGAATGGATTTTCCTCAGGCAACTCAAGGAAGTCCTTTTTTGTTCCGGGCCAACATTCAAAAGTACAGCCCATGGATTGAATATGGACCATGGAACCTCTTCTGTTGGCTTGTGTGTTCCTGGGCTGCCCCCCGTCTCTTCCAAACGTGACTGTTCTGGTCATGTCTGGAGGGTGTTTTGAAGGCTGGGGAAGCCACATGCAGCCTCTCCAACCTTCCGAATGACGTTGTAAGGCCCCCAAATGCCTTAAAACGTCATTTTTGGGTTTCAGAAAAACTGGATGTTTTAAGGCCGTGATTCCCAAACTGTGGGTCAGGACCCACCAGTGGGACGTGAGCCAATTTCAGGTGGGTTGCAACGCACCTAGAGCAGGCATATTGAAATTATGGAAAGATGGGATGCTGACAAGGGGGAGGGCTGAATGGTAGTTCTGCCTGTGTCAAGGCTGTCAATAGTCTTTTTTTTCCCTTTTTGATACACTTTGCTATCGGAAAATGGCTGAGAAATAACCCAACGTATTGCCGCCATTCTCCGGCATCACAATGCAGGCGCTTCCAGCCATGACATCACTTCTGGTGGGTCCTGGACAGATTGACATTCTAAAAAGTGGGTTCCAGTGTTAAAACGTTTGAGAACCACAGTTCTCCAAAACCTCAGAACTCCGAAGCCTCAGAACACGCTCCGCAGAACACGTTCCACAACAGAGTGGTTGTGTTTTGAAGGATGATGGGCCTGCCCTGGAACTCCAGACCTCTGTGGTTCGGGGGGGGGGCTGAGGCAGGTGAGTGGGGGGGGCACAGCAGGCTAATGTGACAGTGGCCCTCAGCAGGTACCATGAATCTGATGTGGCCCTTAGGGTGAAATGAGTACAACACCCTGGCCTACATAGTTTCCCACTGAACTGTGGATTAATTAAGGATGAGATGTTTACACGTGACCTCCTGGACCACTTGCTCTGTGGCATCTTGCTATCAATCCTGTAAAATAGCCACATTACTGGCTATCCCTTGGCTATTGGCTGGTGCATGGGCTTTTCTGGGCAAGGGGAAGGCAGGAGGGGATGTGGAATGGAGGATGGTGTTCTGGTGGGCGGGGCAGCCTGGAAAGGGGGTGGAGTTTGGATGCAGCTATTACACTGCATCCAAACCCCCATCCCCAGGCTGTGCAGCCCCCAACTTGGGCCACGACTGCATGCTCAGACTTGCTCCTGCTAAACAGCAGGCACAGATCCAAGCAGCCCCATCAGAGCAGTTGGTGCTTACCCCGGGTAAGAGGACAAATGTGCCCTTGCCCCATGGAGGCTCCAGCCTGCTCCCAACCTGCTCTGGATACAGCTCAAGCCAATCAGCCTGCGTGTTCCAGCAGAGGTTAGGATTGCGCCCTCATTCATTCATTTGCAGGATTTTTATCCCACCTTTCTCCCACACTGAAGGGGATTCAAGGAAGCGAACAAAGATAAAAACATAAAACCATTACAATTCAATTAACTTCCTTTCACTTTGCATGTAGCACAATGTCCATGAAGAAGCAGGCTTGTGAAAACAACTCTTTCAACCCAAGACACTTGCCTGGAAAACAGAAAGTATAGAAGTACAGAAAGTGATCAATTTTGCCTTAAAAAAATGTTATTGGCACAGGTGTATCTACCTGCAGCATTGGTATAATTTCTCCACAACACTGGGATAACATCCTATTACGTAAGGATAATTGTTGGTACACACCATATGTGATGCTGTCTACCAGTTATACTTGTACTTACAGTTTCAGGATATCAGTGCCAACTAACCAGCCAGTTTGCTGAAATGGCTGGCAGATCACGTTATCTATGAGCAGCTCAAGCTCAAGAAGTTGGCAAAGGGAGAAAGTTGCTAATATCGATGGCAAACACATCCATAAATGCAAAGTGATATGCCATTGTCTTGGCTTCAGGCAGGGCTCATATGTCCACTGAAAGCATTAGATGGCCCATCAACAATGATGACAGAGCACCAGTTATTTTCAAGCCACTGACAGAACAAACTCTGTCAAGGATGTAGCAAATATTGCAATACATAACTGCAATATTTTGTAGTGACCCTTTGCGGCAATTGTTCCTAGGACTCAGAGGAAGGCATGTATAGTACAAAGCTGCATCACACTGACAATTTGAATGGAGATGGAAAACGCAAGAGATACTGTAATAGGCAGGTTCCGGTATCTACTGATTCAGTATCCACGGTTTCAGTTATCCACGGATATCATGGATACTGGGACTCCTATTAAAAAGACAGGTGAACATTAAACCAATCTCTTTTTTTTACCTTGTTGCAGCAAAACCACTGATGTTCTCTTATCTTTCAAAAGGTGTCCCCAGTATCCACGGTTTCAGGTATCCACGGTGGGGTCTGGAACGGAACCCTAGCGGATACCAGGGCAAGCTGGTATTCTCATTGGAAATGCAGAATGGTTTCTCCTAAAGTCCCACGTGAAATCTGTCTCAGATCTTTCCTGAGTGGCTGCAATAGTCAATTCTAACAACAAGGGTGAAATTCTTCCTGACTTCCCTGGAAAAGCAGGGAAGAGGGAGCAAAGCGGGAGAAAAGGAAAAGAGCCCCCCATCACATTGGGTCCTGCACCAGCACAGAAAGCATATTGCCTGCTGCTGCAACTGGGATCTCTATGGGTTGTAAGCAGTGGTGTTATGCTGCCGGAACGCTGGGTGGGACATCCGGGTGATCGACAGTCCGCCCGGAGCGTTCCGGAGCGTTACACTGTTTGCGTAACGTACGCAAGTGGCGTAATTGGTTACGCAAACGGCGGAACGCTCCGGAACACCACGGGTGGGCTGTCGATCACCCGGATGTCCCGCCCAGTGTTCTGGCAGCATAACACCGCTGGTTGTAAGTCAATGGGGCAAGCACAGCAGCTTTGCCTTGGGCCCTCCCACATGACCCTGCCTCCGAATGGTCCAAGGTGGTGATCCTGGACGTCATAGTCACCGCCAACTATTTCCAGGTTCCACACTTTGCACGCGTCACTACAAGTGCTCTTCTTGGTGAGTGGGGGGCCCCATGGAGCGGGTGAGGGGTCCCCGCAGGAATACCATACATTGGGGCCCCGGGTCCTGGGCCCATCCCTGATGTACACCATGCTACACCTAAACTGCAAAAAAAAAAAAGTTTATCAAGCAACACTTATCAGGCAACACATTTTCTATGGATACATTTCAATATGACTACTGCACATTTGCAGAAAAGCTTGATCAAAAAAGCCATGCAAGGGGCAAAGGAATTTTTTTTTTTCACAGTCTTGTCCAGGGGCCTCCAAACTATGGCCAGGTGGCCAAATTTGGCCCACCAGAGGTTTTATATGGTCCACAGCAACTTAAAATATTTGAAATTTAACTCATTATATATCAATTCTCAGTTTTAAGCACTGCATTGTTTCTTTGTAAATGTCACATTTCGCTTTTGTTCTGAACCGTATCGTGCTGATTACAAAAAAGATACAAAGAAAATTTATTCAGGGCACAATCCTAACCTGGAGTTAGACTGACACAAGGACCTAATTTGTGCACCGTATTTGGACCACTCTTGGAGTCAAAGAGGACGGCGCATGTCCGTGTGCCAGCACTTTACAGCGTGTTTACAAGACTCCTAACTCGTTAGGATTGCGCCTTCATTCATTTAAATGTCATTCATTCATTTATAAAACTGATTTTTTTTTCAGCCAGTGAGGGCACAATCCTATATTAGATGTTGGGCTGACACAACATGCTTGCGTTGGCCCAATGTCACCAGTGTTGATGTGGGGACGATGACCGGCACCCCTGCATTGGCGCTAGTGCCATTGGGCTGATGCTAGAAGCAGCCCTGATTCGGGCTGCACAGCTTGCTCATGAACAACAGGAGGCTTGGCCGGGCTTGACTCCATCTTGGGACCAACTGCCTGTCTTCCCAACCCTCTCTCTGTACCCTGTTGGAGGGAACCTGCTCACTGGAAGGTGTTATGTCTGAGCGCTGATAGCCTTCCAGAGCAAGCCGCTCAAGGACAACTTCTATCTATCCCAGAAGCTTTGAACCTCTGGTTGGGAAAGGGAAAAGCCTCCTGGGCCATTGGGAGATTGCTCGTGGCCAGGAGGGGACATCATCCCACAATCCCTGGGGCAGTCTGGGGGATCTGGACACCCGGGTAGCGTGATAGCCTGCTAAACTGCAGGTGCAGTTCTGAGAAACCCATTGGTGCAGCTGAAATGTGCCCTTGCCCCAGGAAGGCTCCAGAGGCCACATAACGTGCTCTGGATATGGCACAGGCCCACTGGCTTTGCGGTTCCAGCACAAGTTATGATTGCACCCTGAGACTGTAAAATATATGGTGTGGCCTTTGTACTGAAAAGTCTGGAGCCCCCTGATCTTGTCCATTGTCTTCAGGCCAGTGTGCTGATAGGACTGAGAAGAAATGCAGCTATACCTAAGGGAACTGTTGCATCCGGGTTCAGGAGTGTCTCCCACCTCCATGCTACCTATTGCTCAGAAATGACAGCAAAGGAACTCACTTATCTTATGATGAGATGGAACACTACACAACGTCTCTTAGATGTGCAGATATTTTGTGCATTAATTTCAACAACTCCACTTTCTTTTTTGTCCTAGTTTGAAGCCCCTCATCCACCCAAAGCCGCAGCCTTCACAGGATTTGATAAATTGGTCAAACAGCTTCTTGAAAGTTTCATCAATCTCTTCCCGCATTTGGCCCGAGTCCCAAGTAAAGCTCAGCACATAATTCATAATAGATGTTACTCAGTGAGTTTTGGCTCCCATCTTTTGTACATAGTGGTGTTCCTTTTCCCCCAGCTGATCTTTGAATATATCGTGCAAATTATTTCTACACCTTATTTAAGCTGTGTCTATGAACATGAAGGTCCACCAAGTTAGTTGCACTGGTGTAGCTAATGAAAGTGTAGCCTGGCACAGAGGGCAAAATGATGCCTTGGAAGTGATGTCACAAAGGAAGTGACATCACAGTTGCATTTTAATGTTCTTGTGTTTTTCGTCCACAACGTTTGATAGAACACGGATGTTCCAACACAGATGGTTTCATTGCATTCAGCTTTAAACAGTAGTAGTAGGCTTTAGTCAGTGATGTCATTCAGGGGGAATGGACCAGAACGGGTGTTCCGGATCCTAACAGGCTCCGTGGCTGGTTCTGGATTCCCGACAAGTGCCAATCAAAAGTGAGTTCCTGTTCCTAAATCATTTAGATCCCACTACTGGCTTTAGTAGTCTTTAGTAGTAGGCAATGATGGATTATGCAACCTCCTTACATTGGTAGTGGGCTACTTCAGGGTACCAAGTGCAAGGGAGTGGCAACGGGATCCAAGCCTCTTGTTGTCTCGTGCCTCCCTGGGGCACCTGGTGGGCCGCTGTGAGATACAGGAAGCTGGACTAGATGGGCCTTTGGCCTGATCCAGCAGGGCTCTTCTTATGTTCTTATGCAGCAAAGATCTCTGAGCACATTGCCCCCCTCTCTGACCTGCTCCCTTCCTCTCTAGAGGAGTTATTTCTTGCATGGGGGAAATCAAACACAAACCACTGACACCCGACTCCTGGAATAGTACAGCTGAAAAAAAGCCGGGAATCCACTGAACATTTTCCTTGGCCTTTAGTTATGAATCTGGAGCGCCTTTCAACTAGCATTTTTCAGGCCTAGCGAACGGAGCTCTTTCCTATTTCCACACTGTATCGTGGGAGTCAGAGCTCAGATCCATCAGTGCAATGGGGTTTGTGCTCCTCCTCTTTCAAACATCTCCTCAATCACCCGCAGGATTGATTTTCCTTGAAATCTACTTTTGTCATATTTCTTAAAGCTCTGGCATAAAAATAGATATTCTCTTGACTTTGGCTACTTAATATCTGTCATATTTCCTTCCCCAGATTGACTTCCGAGTGACATTATTTGAAACGCGATATATGCTGTGACTCTATACCAGGTGAAGCCCTTCGACACACTCTCGACACACAAAAATGCTTCCTCTCTGCTCTGCTTCTTCACCGTAAGCAAAACGCTAGCCAGTTCAGGGCACCCAATTAGCGCCTTACAGCAACGAGAAGCAGGAAATCCATCACGGACCTCGAACCACGCCCAGGCACTGGCCAGTGAGTAATTTCTCCAGGGAAACTTTGCAAATAAGTATTTGCAGGCTAAAAGAGTATAATATACCACAGCCAATTCGAGATTGAGAGACCCCAGCCAAAGCACCCTCCATTGGCCGGTGGAGGGGACCGCCTCCCAGCCTCTGTCCCCAGGCTGTGCAGCCCCGATTCGGCCTGTTCGGCTTCCTCAGCTCTGCACCTGCTAAATAACAGGCGCAGATCCGAGGAACTCATAAGGGCAGCTGGGGCCTCCCCTGGGGCAAGGGCAGGAACATGCTCTTGCCCCAGGAAGGCTCCCCAGCAATCCAAAGCTAAGCTGGATATAGCGCAAGCCCGCCAGCCTCGCTGTTCCGGCGCAGCTTAAGATTGCGCTCTCAGTGTGTTTTATCCACTATGCCCTACCTCTTTCCTCTTATTCCCCATTTTATATTATGTTTACTTTCTCCTTATACAGTCCCCCCACAGCAACCTTGCAGGGATAGGTTGCTTCTCGTGTGTGCAGAAAGACACAGTCAAACATGCACTCCCTTTCGTCATCACAAATAGGAAACGAACCTTTGGGCAAAGGTTTGTGGATGGTACAACAGAATGGGAGTTGAAGGATCTTTGGCCCCTAGATGAGGGGAAAGGGGGAACTGTGTACTCTGTAGATCAGTGGTATTCAAACTTTTTAGACCAGGACCCACTTTTTAGAAAGGCACTCATGTCGGAACCCACCAGAAGTGATGTCATTAGTCTGGAAATGATGTTGTGGCAGGAAGTGACATCATCAAGCAGGAAGCGCTGTCATTGTAACATAATAAAATGAAACTCCTGAAATGCAAATGGGCATTCTTGGACTGCAGCAATTGTACAGCCATGAAGCATCCCTGACAGAAAGCAGGATGAGGACAAAATATGGTGTAAAAGCACGGAAGTAAAAACAAAATTTAAAAAACCCTCACTTGAAAATTCAAACTGTTAACACTCACAAAAGGAATATAACAAGAGTCAGGCCTGCAATTTCCAAGATGGCTGCTCCCAGCTTTCCACGACCCAGCTGACATCAGGTCACCACACAGCAAGTGAGTCCCGACTCACAGTTCGAAAAACACTGCTGTAGATGTTGAGATTAGGTAAAATGTAGACATGGAACTTCATTAAGGCTGCAAATCCTAGAAACAGGTTCTTTGGAGTAAACCTCATTGAACACAATGGGACTTAACAGCCTAGTAGTCCTAACCAACTTTGCAGCACTGATGCAGTTGCAGTAGAGCTCTGTGGTCAGAGGACAAATGTTCCCTGACCTTGAGGAGGCTTTTGTGACTTACCACCACCACCACCACCACCACATAATACAGTGCACATCCTGCTGGCATGGCTGCACTGGTGCTGGAAACTGGGAAAGCAGTTGACAAGCCTGACTGATTAAGTACTTATGGTTGGCAATGAAGAAAAATAAGAGAATGTCGAAACCTCCACATGCCTAAAGATGCCAAGTGATGAATAACGCAAGACATTGGACTTCATAATTTCCTTGTACCTCAAAAGATCCAAGGTAGGCTACTATCACATTTCAGATATGTATGTATGTATTCATATCCCACCATTCTGCCTAATGGTCCCACAAGGACTGCCTTGTGTAGACACGAGATAGTTAGCGAGACTGCATTTTGAGCTGAATATTTGAATACATTTCTAGCTGAATTAGAGGGGATGGAAGATGCTATTCAATTAAAACTGGACAGCAGACTTTGGGAAGCCGTTGCAATTATACCCACGGTGGGAGACAAATTGGAGAACTGTCGTTAACCCTACAACGATAGGTTGTTTCATGGCTCAAAGATGGTACTTGGAGCTGCTTTGTACAGAATGTTTCTTTCCGACATCGAAATAACCTACATGGAGGAAAAATATATGCACATCATCATGCCAAATAAGGTTGTGGGGTTTTTCTTTTTGCACATGCTGAGAAGCTGATGCCCCAGCTTCCTAGGACACAGGGGCCCAATCCTAACCTGGAGTTAGGCAGGCACAGATTAAGCCAGCAAAGTTTGACTGGCACAAGGGCCACTGAAAAGCATATTTGGACCACGCTTGGCATCAGGGAGGATGGTGCACATCTGTGTGCTGGCTCTGAGAGTGGTCCAAATGTACTTTATGGTACCCCCAACGTAGGCCAAACTTTGCTGGCCTAACTCCAGTTTAGGATTGCACCCTGGTTCTGTTTTAGTACACAACCCAGCTAAAGGTAAGTGCTTCCAATGCCCATTTGTGGCAGAGGGAGATCTCTCTGCAGGCACTGCAAAATTAAATCAATGGCATAGAAAAGGAGTTTCAACTCAACTGGATCGTATCATGTTTATGTATTACAGTATTTTTTTTTAAAAAAGTGTATATGCCTCTTTTCAATAAAAGCCCACAGAACAATTTGCATAGCAAAATAAAGGAAACTACAATCTAAAATAAGATGCCAGCAAACAGTGACCAGAAAATACACTAAGCATAGACTAAGGGCCCAATCCTATTGAACGCTCCAGCACCGGTGCAGCCATGTCAATGGGTGTGCACTGCATCCTGCAGTAGAGGGGCAATCACAGAGGCCTCCTCAAGGGAAGATTTGTTCTCTTACCTCGGTGCTGTATTATGGCTGCATTAGTGCTGGAAAGTTGGATAGAATTCGGCCCTAAATGGGATAGTTGCTGTCCACCAGCTGCCACTTAAAAGGTGTGTCCTGCCTACTAAGCAGATGATAATACTTACATATTTACAGTTCTATTTGACAGGTTAATCATTTTCCTCATATATACTCCTGTGTAAAGCTCCTGTGTAACGTGGCCCCTCCCTCTTGGCTTCAGAGCCATTTGCAGCTCAGAGGCTTTGCTCTGAGCCATGAATGGCTATGGAGGTGAGGGGAAGGGACTAAGTTACACAGGAGCTTAGGCTCCAGCAAAACATAGCATTTTGCCTTCCCTATATGATTGTCGCTTGTTGCTCCGACAAGCAGCAGTTTAGGGAAGAGGACTGATGGTCACAAAACGTTTCCTATAGCTCTTCCCCAATGTCCCCCCCCCCCCTCAACATTCTGCTCCCAAAATTTCAAGAATGAATTAGGGTCACAAGGGACAAACCTTAAAACAGGCACTTCTGACATCTGAAAGTTGCATCATTTGCCCAGGCTGCAAAAGCAGCTCTACCCAAGAGCCATTTGTCATGCAGCTTAATTCTGCCATAAAAGACTAATCAGCCTGTGCAGTCACGTCCCCCTTGCACTGTTATCTTTTTATGAGCACATTAACATAGTAATTAAGGAGAGGAGACTCGTATGGACACAAACATGCTTAGCATTCATTTATGCTTTGAGTTCATCCCGGGGGGTTCTGACCCGTGTCTGGGAAGCAGCGCTGGTCTCCTTGGTTAGGATGATAGTGGGCTGGTATTTAAAAATCAAAGAAACACCCTACACAAAATACCCTACAACCAATGTCATAAGGCCATGGCATATTTTTGTGTACATCATGATGACACTTAGAGCCCAATCCTATATTTAGAAGTATGTCCCATTATAATCAATGGGACATACTCCCAGGAAAGTATGGAAAGGATTGTAGCAACAGTCCTAATGTAAACCAGATATGCATAATGGGAATAATGCAGTGGTGTCATCTAAATGATTTAAGAACAGGTACTCACTTTTGATTGGCACGTGTCGGGACCAGCCCATCGGAAGTGACATCATAAGCCGGAAGTGATGTCGTTGCAGGAAGTGACATGAAAAAAGCCCTTTTTGAGGCCTCAGACAATTTTAAACTGACCCAACAGTTGCAACAGTATTCCACAGCACCCCCCCAGAACATAGTAAGGAGGACTGGCATCATGTTAAAGTGACCCAACAGTTCCAAAACCCCAGAGCAGCTCATTTTTCAGTGGCAAGGCAAGGCAAGGCTCTGCTCGCTGCCTGCCTGCCTGCCTGGCTCTGAGAATGTGCAGGCAACTCAAACGTGCAGGAAATTCAAATGCTGCAGGGGGCGGAGTCGACAAGTGGGTGGCCGAATGGGCGGGGCCAGCCGTAATCCTAGGAACCGGTACTCGCATACCCCCGCGTACCCCCTGCATGACATCACTGGAATAATGCCTTTATAGTGAGATGGGATCATCATTCTGCCAAGGGATATATGGATTTGCAAACTAGCCTGGATTAAAATGCGAGCAACGATATTCCAAGGGTGGCATAACAGTAAGGGACACTTCCACCGACAACATACATCATCGCCTTTGCAGGTGTGATTATGAAGACACAGTTATGGACCATCTGGGAGTTCATCCTGCACTTCTCTCCCAATGCCACTGAATTTCCTAGCAGCCAATGAGGAAAAATGTTCCCATGGCACAGGAAGTGCAACACTGTGCCTGCTTGCTGCAGTGCTGTACACTAATAAAGGCCAGGGGAGTAACTAAAGAAGTGCAGGGGGTCCAATTGCACCAGGCCATAAGCTTTAGGGGGTTGGCCACAAGCTGAGCTTGATACAAGAGGCCAAAATTGTGAAAAACCTTGCTATGTATGAATAATACCATCATGGTGTATATACCATTTGATGTCAAATTTAATGCAGAATGCAATGAAACAAATGGGAACAAATGAAACAAATGTTTTCAAACATTATGGCCAAAAAACAGAAAATAAAAATACAGCGGTCATGAAAAAATTATGATTTGTTAAAATCGTGGTTTTTAGGGATAATACTGTCATGTTGTACATCATTATATATTATTCAATGTGGAATTTCATGCAGAATGCAATGAAACAAATTGGTTATGGCCAAAAAAAAAACCAGAGACAACGAAAATACAACTGTGATATCACTTCCTGTTGTGATATCACTTCTGGGGCATCGTTTTGCCCTCTGCACTGGGCTACACTTTCAGTAGCTATGCCAGTGATAAAGGCCCTTTGGTCACTGGTTACGCTGGTAGCAGGCAGAAAATGCGCTCACAGTGGCATTCCGAAAGGGGGGGCAAATGTTTGGTTTTGCAGGAGCCTGAGCTCCTCTGTGACACAGCCCCTACCCTGCGCCATCAGAGCCGTTTGTGGCTTGGAGTACAAAGCCGCTGAGCCATCTGTCCAAGCCACGAATGGTTATGGAGGTGAGGGGGCGGGACTGCGTTACACAGAAGCTCAGGCGCCTGCAAAGCTTAGTGCCAATAGGAACACCACTGCACGCACATTGCCTCCATGGCTGCCACTGGGGCAGAAAATCTGAACAGGAGTAAAGGCCAAACTACACACCGCATTGAAAAAAGTTGTTTGGATTAGGACCACAGTTTGTCAGTCCTTTCCTCTCACAAAATGCCCCTTGCCAAATCTGCCGTTAGCCATTGGAACAGCCAACTATAGTTTAGCTTCTGGGGCCAATAGCAGCTGGAGCAGGCATGTTCATAGGGACTGCCACACAATAGCAAAGTGTTGAACAGCCTCCTCTGGTCCTCATGCAAATGGTCCCCCCCGCAGCTGCTAGGTAAGTCTGAAAAAAACTCTGGGGGCCAAACTCACATGACATACAGTCTAACCCAAGTCCCATTACACTTATAGCCCAACCCTGACTAACCCCACGTGGGATGGTGCAGCATCACCAACGAGGCGCCAGCTGTATCCAAAGGGAGAGTTTTGGCGTGCTGAGGCCTCCTGGGGATAAGGGGACTTGTTCCTTTAAATCCCAGCAGCCAAGAAGGGTCATCTCAAACCTATGCTGGTGAAATTGCTGGCACAAGTCCACGTTGACATATGAAGTCTGCCCATGTAAACCGCCTTTCTTAGGTCACTAGATTTCTCTAATGACTATAACTCAAGGCGGTTTACATGGGCAGACTTCATATGTCAACGTGGACTTGTGCCAGCAATTTCACCAGCATAGGTTTGAGATGACCCTTCTTGGCTGCTGGGATTTAAAGGAACAAGTCCCCGTTGACATATGAAGTCTGCCCATGTAAACCGCCTTGAGTTATAGTCATTAGAGAAATCTAGTGACCTAAGAAAGGCGGTATATAAATCCAAGTATTATTATTATTATTAATTATTATTATTATTATTAAGGTGGATCAGGAATGGGAAGGGGGTTAGGATTAACTTCCACCACTGCGCGCAAACCTGCTCCTTCTCAGCCCCAATCTGCCCTCCTCCCTGCCCCATCTCCTCCCTGGACCACCTCCTCCCTGCCCCGCCCCACTCCCTCTCCACCTCCCACCCAACCCCTGCCCTGCCTTATCTGTTCCATGGGTGTCCAGCATCTGTCTTCACGTCAGAGGTGTTTCTACAGGGAGGGCAAAGCTCTAAGTTTTGCAAGGAGCCTTACCCTGTCATGTAAATCCCTCCTCTCCCTTGCTGCTGTAGCCAGTAAGCAACGCCAAGATGTTGCTGTTCCCTGTGAGGATTGGCTAAAACGGTGCAGGAGAGGAGTGATTTCCACTGCAAGGTAAGGCTTCTCGCAAAACTTAAAGATTTGCCCTCCCTGTAGAAACGCCACTGCTTCACGTGGACCTGACTTGCTTGCCCCCTGTGGATGCAGGCAGGCCTTGTGCACCAGTGCAACTGACTATGGAACTGACTATGCTGGCAGAACGTGCATTCCACGGGTGTCAACGGCCAAGAGAATTGTGCTGTTAGAAAGCCTTTTTTTTTCTGCGCAAACAGGCTTGCAATTGCACAATCCGCGATGGTAGCAAGTGCAACAGACTCACATGCACCACTGCTGGGCTTCTGCCATTCCACATTATTATGTAGATGTTTTCCTTTGCTCTCAACCACTATTCAGTAATGTGGCTGGAAAGTTGAGAATCTAATACGCTGGTTGTTCCTGAGAGACCCCTGGTGGCTCAACCCTCACAGCAGGTTGTGTGTTTGTTTTTACCTTCCCCAGCATTCTGCTCAATGTAGCCACTTCCTCTTGTCACATGAATGGGCCAGCCCTGAAAGCAGCCATTGTGTAGCTCACCAACCTAATAGCAGTGGCCATAAAAGTACTGTATTTTTTTTATGCTAGAGGTGGCAATTGGATCCATGGCAATGGGGGAAGTCCTCCCTATAATCACGCTCATATGAGACAGTAGCATGCAATTACTCCCTGGGGAGTTGCCATTCTCTCCAACACAGTTCTCAACAGCCATCTGAGTGGGACCGGAATAATTCAATACCATATAGATGATCTTTTATAATTCTTTACTTTTCCCCACCAGTGAACTGTGCCCTTCCTTATTTCCTATCCAGGCGATCTCATTGTATGCAAACCCCAATCCTCTCTTTTCTCCATGCAGCTTTATTTTCCTGAACATTCATTAACTACTCACAAAGGACCATGCATGGCGGAATGGAGTAGCAATTATCTGCTGGTTCTGACCCGTGTTTAATGGTCAGAGATTAGCATCAGCAATAATAATGGAATGTGGGATGCCTGCTGCTGCTCAGAGCTGGGGAACTGACAAGTATCCAACTGGCAGTTCTAAGAGGAGAGAAAGGGATTCCTTTGCAGTGAAAAGTGAAAGGCTTTTATGTAGCAGGAAGATGGATGGGGGTGAGGGGAGAGTGGGAGAAGCAGAGAGTGACACATTTTTGTTTAGAAGTTTCTGGGTGGGGGGAGGAAACCACCTTCTCACCTTGGAGGAAGGGCAACATAGTGAGAAATAAAAATAAGTAAGAAAGCAACCCTAACCTGGAACCTGGAGCAAAGTTTGGCTGGCAGAAGGGGTACCATAAAATGTGTTTGGACCACTCTCGGAGTCAGGGAGGATGATGCATGTCTGTGTGCAGGCCTTTCTGACTCCGAGAGTGGTCCAAACATACTTTACAGTGTCCCTTGTGCTGGGCAAATTTTGCTGGCCTAACTGTGCCGGCTTAACTCCAGGTTAGGATTGTGCTCTAAATGTATCATATCAATAAAGAAAGTCTCATTGAACTCTGTAGGACTCTCCTCTGAGCAAACATGAAATAAGAGATGTGACCACGTAATTTGGCAACAGAACATAGGAAAAGCCTTGCTAGATCAAGCCATTTAGTCCAGCTTCTGTATCTCACAGTGGCCCACCAGATGCCTTAGGGAGCACACAAGATAACCAGATACTTGTATCTCGCTGCCATTCTCCTGCATCTGGGATTCTAAGGTAGCCTATTGCCCTTGCACCACCTCCAAGGAAGACACCAGACTGAGGCTGGGGTTTAACTTTACTAAACACAAGTGTAAAGTGTGAAACCTATTGAACAACTGTCCCTCCCTCCTCAGTGTGGGGTAGGCAAAAAAAAACCTGCCATCCATGGCCATTTCGGATGACAGGAAAAAAAAAAATTCCTACTCGACCAGCATGATGAGCCTTACTTTCCAGCCCCCTTAGGTCATCTGAGGGGTCCTTCCTGCAAGAGCCGCCTTTCTTCCAAGTTAGGGGGTTGGCAGCACGGGGTCAAGCCTTCTCAGTAGCGGCACCACAATTATGGAACTTCCTACTGGAGGATCTAAGATCATGACGGATCACGGCATTTCAGCGAGGGCTCAAGTCTTTTCTGTTTTGTCTAGCGATTGATGTTGACGTGTCTGTCTCATGTACCTCTGCAGCAAAACCTGCATGGTAAATAGTTTGCCCCCTTCCAACAATTCTTTCTCCCCTGTTTTATTTATATTTTTATTGCTTAATTTATTGTTTTATTATTTTAATGTACTGTATTTTTTGTTTCCCCCCCCCCTCCAATAATTGTAAGCTGCCTTGGCAGAGGATAGTTGGGGTAGCCTATATAAATAAAGAATAGGAGTGGAGAAAAGAAGTGTAAATAAAGGAAAAAACGGCATGAGAGTGGGGAATTCCCAGGTGAAATCTCCCAATACTTCTGTTCACTGTTGGAAGTCAGTCAGTCAGTCAATCAGTCTCCTTCCTTCCTACCAACCAACCACCCATGCATACGCGTTTTCAAATTAAAGTACACACAGGAAGGTTTCTTTCTTTTACCAGGGACCTCTGTGGGAAATGAATGCTGCGATCAGAGTTTTCACATGATCTTTTGACCAGAAAATGCTTTGAGTAAAATGAAGCCGAGAGCTGACAACAAGAAGATGCAACGGAGAAGTGGAACGGCATTTGAAAAACAGCTCTGATCTCTTCCTTTTCAAAGCACACAAGAGCTGTGGCCGTGCTTGTATGTTCCCATGCAACCATCGTAACAGCACTATCAAATATGGAGTGGCGGTGGAAATATATACGTTCAATTAGTGCAAAGCGCTAACCAAGAAGAGTCCTGCTGACTTTTGGTGATTCTGTCATGATAGACATCTTGATGAACTCTCCTCCTTGTTCATTCCCGGTATTGATCTGTCCCCTTGCCCCTCGTTATACAGTCATCACTTCCTTCCCTTGCAAGTGAAGAGGTAGGGGGTGAAAGTCGGTGGCAGAGGCCATATTAATCAGCATGAAAGCTGGAGAGTCGGAGATAACTACTAAATATGTCTGCATCCAATGGCCTCAATAATAAAAAAAAGTGTTGCCACTTGATGGCCTTTCAGAGAGCAAACTGGAATTAGTTTTGCAGCTATGATCTGAAAGGCTGACCCCGGGATTTATGGGACTACGAAGAACAAGCAAGCAGAGCCTGTGGTATGAACAATGGATTACCATTGTGGCACTACCGTGATTTTTATTACTGAGACCCTCTTCCAGGCATGATTGCCCAGGTCAGGAATGTTTAGGATGCAGCAGTTTCACTTCCAAATCAAAGGGAAGGGGAGTCTTCTTGTTGTTGTGAGGCAACAATCATGTGATGCTGAAGATTCTGCATATGGATTTCTAGGCATGGGCCAAGCAAAAGAGCACTGTCCTGGCAGCAGGTTTAAGAATGCAAGCGTAAGGCGTCTGAGCAGCAACAAACCAGAGACTGCCTCAGGCGAGAGATTTGGGAGTATCATTAAAAGGCAGCATCTAGTCATTCAAAAAAAATGGCTATTATATTTTTATACCTGTAGAAGCACGATTGTAACCTGGAGTTAGGCCGGCACAGTTAGGCCAGCACAGTTTGGCTAGCACAAGGTGTTGCAGTTTCACACCACACACTCCAGAACTGGTGGAAACTGGCATTCCGTCTCTCCGTCTCCAGATCAGATAGAGCACCTGCGTGTCCTTGAGGTGGTCAGCTTCCCAGCTTGTTAATGCAACCTGCTACACAGTAGCTGAACTCCCTTTAGATAGTGTAACATAAGCAGGCAATGTTTCTCACGGGAAGCGCTGGCTAGCAAACATCCACTTTCTCATGAGATCATGATGTTCAAAGGGTCACCCCATTGGTTAACATGGGGCACAAGGGTCTTCAGGTATCCACCTACCAGATATGCTCTGGCTACACCCCTTTGTTCCTATATAACTTATATTTTTTACTGTGTGCGCACTGAGACTGAGACTGAGACTGTAACTGAGAATGTAACAACATGCGTTGAAAAGCCGCTTGTACGCGGCAAGCCTTCGCCGGCTTTCGCTGACCGGCAAATAGAACTTCTCACTTTCTAACTATCGCTACTGTAACCAATAAAAGACTTTGTTATTGAAATGTAGCGATCGCTTCGTTCCTCCGCTCCGATCGCGCTAGGCAAGCGCTGAATGGGTCCACAAGCCCCCAACTCTGCTATAAACACTCCAAATAAACAACACAAGGTACACTGTAATGTATTGTTTGGACCGCTCTCGAAGTCACGGAGGATGGCGCATGTCTGTGTGCTGGCCTCTCTGACTTGGGCAGCGCAATCCTAAGGATTGCGCAGCGTCAGCACAATAGGGTTGCAACAGGACCGGTGCTCCTGTTGTGCCCGCGCAACGCCTCCCTCGCATCGGCCAAAGTTGGTCAGTGCAAGGGAGGCACCATGACGGAGTGGCATAGGGATTGGTGGGAGGGAGGGAGTACTGGGCGGGACTTGGACGGGATGTGGGCGGGCTTGGGAGGTGGCCATGCAACCACCCCCTAAGTCTGTCTGCGAGGTTGCGAGGCCCCAATTTGGGCCCCGCGGTCTTCTCGAATCTGCACCGGCTCTTTAGCAGGCGCAGATCCGAGGAGCGCATAGGGGAAGCTGGAGCCTCCCCTATGGTAAGTGAATACGTGCTCCCTTGCTGCAGGAGGCTCCAGCCCACCCAGCGTTGGATACGGTACCGGCCAGCCTTGCCATTCCGGCGCTGGGTAGGATTGCACCCTGAGAGAGGGCCAAACATATGGTGTGCCAGCCAAACTTTCCTGGCCTACCTGTGCTGGCCTAACTCCAGGTTACGATTGCGCCCTAAGTCTTGACTCTTGGATTCTCCACTTTAGGCAACAAAAGGATTTGGGCTACTTCTGAAATCAAAATGAGAGTTCTTCAATTTGGAGGTAACTCCAGTAGAATCTAGGGCAACCCCATGGGATGGTAACCCCATAACGAGAAGGTTGATTAGCTGTTTAGTTAAACCTCCCCTTGCCCTGCGCTGTGCTTCTGCTGCCTCCTACTGGGTTTAGGATGATGCAGCCCTGCTGCACTGGCCTTACTAGACCGGCGCGTCTTAGGATTGGGCTGCCTGGTGATCCCCATTTCCTCATTGACAGGCACGATGAATGGAAACTCAAGTGGTGTTCCTCTATTCCAGTATGTTTAAAAATGGCAAACCATGCAATAAGCAAATAGATTGGACTTTGTTTGGTCCTGTCCAGGAGCAAAAAGTCCCTTCCATGCAGAAGATCTAGCTGCCAGCTGAGAGCAGGAGTGGTATGGAGCTTGAAGGGTTTCAGCTGCGCATGCCCTATCCATACCCTTCCTCTTGCATGCCCGCCTGTCTGCCCTGTGAGCAATCTGGTTTTCCTTCATCGCCTTTTGGGCCAGGTATGAATTTTTCTGATTGGCAGTTGGTGGCTAGTTTTTTTTCACCTATCCCATACTCTTGGGCTGGCTGGTTCCTTTTCTCGATCTCGCTATCACCTTAGTCACTTTCTTTGGCAGGTAGTGCAGGTTCAAAGGCAGGAGATGGCCACTTTGGTGTGCACCACAAGGTCAGCAGGGGCAGGGGAACCCACTTCCTCTCCTCAGTGGCCCAGTGGTGCGAGGGGAGGGATGGGTTGTCCCATGCCTGGATTGCAGGGGCTGCCTCAAAGGCTCAGAAGCAAGGGGTGGCCCTCGTAGGGTTGGCAGAGATAAGCTTGCATCACCAGAATAGGGGTGTGGCTTGGAGCAAGGTGTTGCAACCGTCCATCCAGGGGCTAGGTATCATGGCGCCCCTTGTAATGCTGACTGCTGCTCTACCTTTGCTTTGCATCAAGAAGCTGCAAGAGCTGCAGATCTCAAGTTTCCAATTCTCCTGCTTGTAAATACCAGTTGATAAAGTGGTCCATTCTCCCAGCTTGTTGTCTCGAGTATTCAGTGTGTGTGTGTGTGTGCACGCGCGCGCACAAACAAATATCCATGAGCATCAAATATCCAGATACCTGTGTGAGTATCTTTTCAATCACCCTTGTCACCATAACTGAAATACAAAACTGTCCTGTATCATACAACAATGCTGAATGTAATGAGCATTTCTAATCAGTAATGGAAATCACTGGGGGGAGGGAGGGAAGGAAGGGAAGAGGGAGTTAATAACCATTAATTAAATTTTGTTTTAAAAGAATGCTGAATTGCTGACCCATCCTCCGGCCTTTATTTGCCATTCTCCAACACAATCTATTAAAAGGACATATGGTGGTCTATATAACGACCCAAGCATATGCTTACAGATATAATTTATTCTCAAAAGAGTGCCCTAAATTCTACTATATGGGTTGTGTTTAGTAATAAATCATCATGTTTTAATGGTTGTATCAAACGACGTGAATATACATCTAAAAACATAGCTAAATATTATGGAGAAGTTGATTAAAATCAATAGTTTAAATCAAGGCTCTCTGCTTGATGATTTAAATCAATCTGCCTTACTGTGGTGTGGTTTTTTTGTCTTGTTTTGTCTTCTGTGTTATGGTTTCTTTTTCAGTCCAATAAAATATGCACCTCACCAGCAATACTACTGTGCAAATTTCTTTTTTCACCTGCTGGTCATGTCAATATTCACATGGGATATGAATCAACACTATACTCCATCAAAATTGTCACATCTTGGAGTGCACTTTAGGGGCGCAATCACTGGTGAAATTCAGCCACTTCTCACCAGTTCTGCAGAACCGGTTGCTAATTTATTGATATACAAAAAGTAGTGCTGTAGTAAGGAGCAGTACAAAGAAAGGAGGACATAGAACCGGTTGTTAATTTATTTGAATCCCACCACTGGGCGCAATCCTTATGTAGTGCCGATGCAACATTGTTGCATCAGTGCTACATCATTAGCTAGCTTTAGTGCTGGCCTGGGATGGTTCTGGGAGGGCAGAAGGGCGGAACTGGGCTGGGAGTGGGCGGACTGGTGGGTGGGCCACCCGGGGAATGGAGTGGGCTTGGGATGTGGCCAGTGGCAGCATTCAGCCGGTACGCTGGGCAGGACTTACCTTTGAGCGGCAGTCCGCCCGTTGCGTCACAGCGCGTTCCGCCGCTTTCCCGCCCGCCCCGGCGGGAAATATGTCATGGCTGCCTCATGTTAACCGTGGGAGTCCGGTTTCAGCGCCCCTCAGCGTGGGGGGGTGGGAAGGGGTGCGAAACAAGATGTCTGCCATGCCCCGCTGCAACGCACGTGCGTGCCTTGAGGCCAGGCAACAAAAACTGGGGGGGGTCAGGCCCCACTACCGCCCCTGGGGGTGGGGTGCATGGGGGCCCCTGCGTGAGAACGGTCAAAAACGGATGAAATCGGCATCAGACCCATAGTTTCCGGGGTCGCCGAGGCCTGAAGCAGGATGCCGAGGCAGGGGGCCTGAAGTGAAGATGGCCGAAAACGGGCGAAATTGGCATCGAGTCCATAGTTTCCGGGGTCGCTAAGGCAACCGGTGACGCTCCCGACGTGGTTGGAGTCCAGGTTCGGCCCCTGTCGGCATGGGGGGTGAGAAGGGGTGCAAAATTCATAAACTCTGGAAGATCATTTTGTTACCCGGGCAACGCCGGGTAACAAAAAGCTAGTTAAAAATAAATCATAGTATCTGGAATTTGTGGCTTATTCAAAAATGAAGTTGCAATCTTAAATCACACATGTGAAGGAGAGAGGGGAAGCCTTCATTCTCAAAATATGTCATGGCTGCCTCATGTTAACTCAGTGGTTCCCAAGCTGTGAGTTGGGACACACCAGTGGGTTGCAAGACAATTTCAGGTGGGTCGCGAAGCACCTGGAGCTTTTGAAAATATGTGAAGATGGAATGCTAGAAAGGGGGAGAGCGAGGGTTAGGGTTGTTTTGCTTGTGTTAAGGTTGTAGATAGGCTTTCTGATTTCTTTCTGATTCATTTTGCTATTGGAAAACAGCCAAAAAATAACCTAACTTATTGCTGCTTTCTCAGGAAAGCAGCAGGCTCTGGCGTCACAATGACTGCACGTCCTGCCATGACATCACTTCGAGTGGGTCCCAGAGAGATTGTCATTCTAAAAAGTGGGTCCTGGTGCTAAAACGTTTGAGAACTGCTGTGTTAATTAATCAAAACCACAGATTATCATACTCTTATCAGCTGTAGTTTTTAGAACTAAGACCCCAATCCTACTGGGGCATTGCTCTGTCAGAACTAGCATTGCAGCAACACAAGGAGTTTTATGGTAGCATGAAAGCTGGGCTGCCTACACACATTTCTGGGTTGCTGCCACCAACAGGCAGCAGCCTGTCATGCTCAGGAGTGGTTCCTGAAACCTCTGTCATTGGCAGTAAATTAGCGGCAGAGGCATGTTGCTGGTGGAAAGAGGAGGGCAGGGGGGCTAGATAGGGAGGGAGGGGTGGATCTTGGTGGCACCAACGAGAGCCAGGTTCTCCTGTCCCTTTTCTGTCCTGTACTCCAGTAAACTTACTGATGCATTAAAGATCTATAGTTGATGAGGCAACCTACCAGGAGTAAGTAAACATATTTTTAATCACCTCCTGCTAGCTGTCCAATCGCCACCACTGCCCATCTTTGGGTGCAGCCCAGAGCACAATCCTAACCCAGAGTTAGGCCAGCATAGTTAGGCCAGCAAGGTTTGGCCGGCACAAGGGCCACCGTAAAGCATGTGGTGCACATCTGTGTGCTGGCCTCTCTGACTCCAAGAGTGGCCCAAATATACTTTAGGGTGTCCCTTGTGCCAGCCAAACTTGGCTGGCCTAACTCCAGGTTAAGATTGTAGCCCCATACACTGTTAATGCAGCTGCATCAGTGCTAATGATGCAGTCGCGTTAACAGGGGATGGGGGCACAATGATGGGGGATAGGATTAGGAATTTAGGCTGCAATCCCATACATACTTACCTGGGAATAAGCCTCACTGAAAAAAATGTAGAGTGGCCATGCATAGCCTTGCACTGTCATCCATACTTCGTCCCGCAAATCAACTGGCCATTCCATTAAGAACTTGAAGTCTGATGACTTTTCTATGCATCAGTGATGTACGGATGACAATACTAGGTTGTGTTTGGATCATACTAAAGAACACTGGAGTGGATTAAGGAGCATAGTTTTTTAGAACCCAAACCATGTAGGACTTCATCAGTCCAAATTCGGCAACTTGAATTGTGCCTTGAGGCAACAGGTGAACAGTGCAGATTCTGGAACATTGGTTTAAATAGAGGAATGAAAATAGTGCGTGCCTAACCCTTTCCATGGGAGGTATTTGGGACAAAGTTGTGTCTTTTTCAGAACATGCCATTGTACATTGTTGTATGTCTCAGTTCAACCTGAGGCCACAAAAACTGGTATTATACCCTGAGCAGAATTGGAATTCCTTCTGCCACTTCCTTTATATTGATTTACAGTCCAATCCTGAGCAGCCTGTACACCCGTACGAGGAGCAATAGCCAAGCGGCTATTGCTGCATCCTACCTGTGCTGGGCAGGTGCAGGAGGCTCCTTGGAGGAAGGGGACATTCATCCCTTTCCCCCAGGTAAGGGTGCAAAGCAATGGGTTTCCGCACCTCCGTGCTGGCTATTTACCCTAATTGCACATATATATATTTCCACCTCCACTCCATATTTGATAGTGCTGTTACAATTGTTGCATGGGAACTTACAACCTCTGCCACTGCTCTTGCGTGCTTTGAAAAGGAATAGAAGAGATTTGAGCCACATGGCCTGACAGAGAGGATAGGATCCATACCTAGGTTGATTTTTTTCTTCTTCTTCTGTGCAACTGAATTATTATTTGAATTGTGCATTGTCCATACACCACAAATGCAGATCAAAAAATTTTTTCCCTAGATAAATATTGTTCCTATGTGAATACTTCCAAATTGAAGGAAACTGCATTAGGCTGACACTTGATGGATCCAATGTGCACTTCGGGTCAAGTACTAAGGAAAGGGCCATGGATAGATCTATGGCATTGTCAGAAAAGGATTAAGATTGATTTCAAAGAACTTCACCTACTTTTACAAAGCGTTCTTTATGTGGCTCATTTAAGGAAATTGGCAATTCGCGACCTATGACTCATATGCCTCATGTCTAGCAGAGACGCCATACACTGGAATTCTCTTTCATCACGCACCTCCTTGTAGGCATCGTTTGGCTCTAGAAATCAAAAATTATTCCCCCCCACCCCGCCCCCAGCCTTTCACACATACGCGGGCACACACACACAAAGCATCTCTACATGTGCACTGCTTCCCTCTCCAGCCAGGACGACTGGAAGCAATCCTCTTTTGATGTTTCGGAAAGGTAGCAGCAAATTTCACACCACCTCTTTAAGTGGCAGTCAGCTGCACTAAAGAATGTCACAGCTTGTGGGTGTGCTAATTAGAACCTGCCCAGGCTGACTTTAAAAGGCTAAGCAGACTTGGCTGGGTGTCCTTGGAAGGCAGATATTTTTCCTCCTCTTCCCATATTGGAGTTGGAAGGCTTGGTGTTTCGTGCGCGGCCATCAGGCTTTATAAATGATCAAAAAGTGCGCCATGGCCCTAATTGATCCTTATAACAGAATTCCTCTACATATCGATTTCCATTTGGTACCGAGCAACGTACGTTCCCGGCTATTACAAACACAGCAGAGACGCTTTGCCGGTTTCTCCATTTAATGAAGCACATCACAGCAATCGCTCGCAAAAAGTCGTACAAAATGAACTCACATCTCATCCCATTTGCTTTGTGCTGCCCAGCCCTGAGCAAGTACATCTTCCAGCAGCCAGGCAAATAATTGCCAAGTGGTATTTACAATATTTTTTCCCCACAAGATTAAAAAAAAAATAAATGTTCTTTGCCTTGGTTTACAGGCCTTTTTTGCCTTAGCTTTTTGTTATCTCTGAACAAGTCCAAAAGTGATCTTACAAGTAGAGAAAAAAAAATCCTCAGAAACCCTTCATTTATCCCGTTTCATCCTGCCCTTTTTTCAAGGAGTTTCGGGCAACATACGTTAGTTGGAACCTAACACAAAGTAAGGCTCACTTAAAGCCATGGGTTGCACTTAAAGTATACGTAACTTTGGGTTTGATTGTGGCCATCACGTCACCTCCCTCCTATTTCCTTCACAAGTGTGAGAGAGCTGGTGACTCATTGGGTGCTCAACCCGAGGTCATGCCTGTCTAAGCACAACTTGACTACACCACACTGATTTTTCAATGAGTTCTAATAATAGCCAGGGGAAGGAGGAGTTATTTCCACCAAATAAAGGTACATCCTCCACCTTTTTAGAAGTTGCAACCTTGCGGGAGGGTCTGTAGCTCAATGCTACAGGGCATGGGCTTTGCATGCAGAAGGCTGCCAGAGTCCACCTCTAGCAGGAGGCAGGGAATGCTTCCAGTGATGTCATGCAGGGGGTACGCAGGGGTACGCGAGTACCGGTTTCTAGGCTTACGGCTGGCACCGCCCATTTGCCCGCCCACTTGTCGACTCCACCCCCTGCAGCATTTGAATTTCCTGCACGTTTGAGTTGCCTGCACATTCTCAGAGCCAGGCAGGGAGGCAGCGAGCGGAGCCTTGCCTTGCCACTGAAAAATGAGCTGCTCTGGGGTTTTGGGACTGTTGGGTCACTTTAACATGATGCCAGGCCTCCTTAACATGTTCTGGGGGTGCTGTGGAATACTGTTGCAACTGTTGGGTCAGTTTAAAACCGTCTGAGGCCTCAAAAAGGGCTTTTTTCATGTCCCTTCCTGCCACGACATCACTTCCGGCTTATGACATCACTTCCGGTGGGCGGACCCTGACAAGTGCCAATCAAAAGTGAGTACCTGTTTCTAAATCATTTGAATGACACCACTGAATGCTTCTCAACACAGTACAGAGAGGGTTCTCTCGTATCTGCAGTTTCCTTATCTGCCAGGTGGGTGGGTGGGGACTCGAACAGATGCCTGCAGATACGGTAGGTTGTCCGTACCGCTACTGTTTCTCTCTCCTTGGCACTCTTTTGAGTTAAGGGCATTTTCAACAGGTATTTGAAAGCATCCTTTGGGTCCAATAGTCACAGTCCACCTTAGCCACAGCTAAGAACCCAATCCAGAACAGAACAGAACAGCTCCTGCAGGAGCAGCAGTACCAAAATGGTGACTGCTGCACCCCGTGGGAGCAGGGCAGCGGCCGGGGGCTCCTCGGGAGAAGGGGACATTTGCCCCCTTCAGTAATGGCATCTAAATGATTTAGCAACAGGTACTCACTTTTGATTGGCACTTGTGTCAGGGCCCGCCCACCGGAAGTGAGGTCATAGCCGGAACCCAGGAACCATCGTGCCTCCTTGGTAGGCCGCATAGGCTACCGATTCCCCCCCCCAGGAACCACCACGCCTCCTCGGGAGGGAGCCCCAGGCAGCCTACCTGCTCACGCTGCTGCTGCCATCGGTCTCCCTCACTCCGCTGCCTGCCTGCCTGCCTGGCTCTGAGACTGTGCAGGCAACTCAAACGTGCAGGCAATTCAAATGTTGCAGGGAGTGGAGCGGAGCGCCGACTGAGTCGACGAGTGGGCGGGCGAATGGGCGGGGCCAGCCCTAATCCTAGGAACGGGTACTCGCGTACCCCCATGTACCCTCTACATGACATGCCTGGTCCCCTTCCCCTGGGGAAAACCCTGTTGCCCACAGTGGAGTTCCTCAGCTCACCGCCCACTATTTTGCTGGCGGTGAATCAAGCAGCCCCATGCTGGGCTGCCCGAGCCACCGTTGGGGAAAAGATCCAGCCATGGAAACCACCACTGGTCCTACCCATTGAGGCCTCCTGTCCCCCCACCCGGTTCCTCCCCTTCCCACCTCCCCCACACCCCACACGGGTTTACCGGCGGCTGGGGCTAATGGAGTGCCAGCCGCTCATGTTGGGGCCTGGCGCCGAATAAACACCACCCAGTGTGAGCATAGAAGTATTGTGGACGTGCTTTATGGCACTTTCACAATATTTTTGCCAGCGGGACACATGTACCGCCGGCAATAAGGGTCTTCTGGATTGGACCCTAAGGCTGCAACATTAAAGATGCACGCGCACACACACGCACACGCACACGCATTAAGTTGAAGTCAGTGGGCTTGAATAAATACAGGACATGCAAGTCTGCAGAAAAAGTCTTACATGAAGTCTGTAGCAAAGCATTGTGTTGTGCTGGAGTTAGGCCATCGCTCCTAGTGTCTTACTGTGTCGGTCTGGGACTGGTCAGTGAGATCTTCTGGGTATCTGATATAAACCACCTTGAGTTCCATCACGCAACAAAACTAGGATACAAAGTAATATAACACAGAAGTGTCAGTCATTGCAGCAGCCATGACAGCAAACCTTCTAGCACAAACAGTTTACCTGTTATCCGCCAGCTTTGAAGAATACACACTTTTATGCTGCAGTCATTTAAATAAATAGGTAAAAAATAAATAAATGGTGAAGAACTAGGTGGTGGTAGATTTCTTCTGAGAATCCTGGTCTGTGGCCCTGACATGTGTGTCAAAGTCCCTTTATTTTCTCTAATTCCCCTACACTTTCGTTCTCTGCTCCTGCCAGGCTTCAGTGATGTGCAATGGTTTCAGATCAGTACTTTTGAGTCTTCTGAGTCAAACCCTGGTATCCTCAATATTTGTTCCCAGCATGTAAGTGGAGCCTCATGCTGTTCCCCTCTGTGACCTCAATATCCAATTCCTGTTCCCCTTCGTTGCTTGACTTGCAGGAATAATGCCTTGTGTGGTGAAGATAATCCCTTGCAACGTCTCATCGGCGCATGAGGTAGCCCTGATCTCTTCCATCACGCATCCCCCCAGCTCTGTTGATAAAGGCACTTTGTACAACCAGCACGTTCAGCTATCAGAAAGGCCTGAGCAGCACATCTTGCCTCTGAATTATTCTGTTCACTCCTTACCGTTTTCAGGGAAGGGGCTCCTGCATTCTGTCGAGATGGGCATGCTGCTAAATGTGACGCACGTATAGGGCCTAGATCTATCCAACAAACAAGCCTATGCAGCCACAATGCAACCACCTGCTACGGGAACCCTTATGTTGATCAGGCCTTTATGACTGCTCTACCATTGCAGAATGCAGCACAAGCCCCGTTGACACGGCTGCATTAGTGCTGGGCAGTTTTTATTTATTTACAGAATTTATATTCCACCTTTCCCACGCCAAAGCAAATGCCTAAGGTGGCTTACATGAGCAGTCTAGTCTAAGCCACCATTTTAAAATGTGTTTTTTTAAAAAAATACACAATATTCTGTGATTCACCGAATTGTCAGTCCCAGATGTAGCCTTCCCAGTGTGGTTCTCTCCTCTGGCTGCATGCCATCGAGCTTCAGCAGGCAACAGGTCCTCAAGGTTATACTCCATTTTTTTTTGCCTGCTGGCTTTCTCACATACTCCCCTGCATCTCTCACTTGCAGTGACTAATTAGCTCAAGAGCAATTCCGCCGTGTCACAACAGGTACAGCAGCTTATCACTGCGTGACATTCTGTCTCCCATCCAAAAAGAAGACTGTGCATTCATAAGAACATAACAAGAGCCCTGCTGGATCAGGCCAAAGGCCCATCTAGTCCAGCTTCCTGTATCTCACAGCAGTCCCACCAGGTGCCCCAGGGAGGCATGAGACAACAAGATGCTTGGATCCTGTTGCCACTCCCTTGCACCCGGTACTCTGAAGTAGCCTACTACTAATGTAAGGAGGTTACAACGCATCATTGCCTATAGCCTACAATTGACTTTTCTTCCAGAAATCTGTCCAATCCCCTCTTAAAGGCATCTAGACTAGATGCCATCACCACCTCCTGTGGCAAAGAGTTCCACAGATTAACTACCCGCTGGGTAAAAAAGTACTTCCTTTTATCTGTTTTAACTCTCCCAACCCTCAGTTTTAGTGGATGCCCCCTGGTTCTGGTGTTTTGAGAGAGGGAAAAGAACATCCCTCTATCGACTTTATCCCTTCCGTGCATAATTTTGTATGTCTCAATCATGTCCCCCCTCAGGCGCCTTTTTTCTAGGCTGAAGAGCCCCAGACGCTGCAGTCTTTCTTCATAAGGGAGGTGCCCCAGCCCCATAATCATTTTTGTCGCTCTCTTCTGCACCTTTTCCAACTCCACTATGACCTTTTTGAGGTGCGGCGACCAGAACTGTACACAATATTCCAGGTGCGGCCTTACCATCGATTTGTACAATGGCATGATAATATTGGCTGTTTTATTCTCAACCCCTTTTGCTTAGTTTCAGCTAGTGCCGCCAGCTCAGCAATCAGTCCACATTTCCTGTCAAAGCTGGATAGGATTGGGCCCATAGTTAGGGTTACTAGCTACAAACTGGGACAGAGTGCCTGTACCTTTAACCATTGTATAGAAGCGGAAATTTGGGCAGGTGCAGCTCATCACGGAAGGGTTTCAAAAGCTGCACCTGCTCAAATTCCCTCTTCTATAGGATGTTTAAAGGTATAGGCACTCTGTCCCAGTTTGTATCTGGTAACCCTACCCATAGTCATGTACCTTGATCTAACACCTGTTACAGATGGGATTATCAAAAGACACAACTGTTGTTCAATGTCATCATTAGTGCCTTTCCCCTTCCAAACTTTATGGATATTTGCAGCTACCCCTCCCAAGCTTTGTTCAGTGATGCTTATCACATTTCCTTATCTCTGGTTATCAACATTTCAAAACATGATTAAATAGGGAGAACAGAGGCAAACAATGCTGACTTAAGAGTTCCTTCGGCAGCATTGGCATATACCACAGTTAATGCAGAGTAATTGATTTCTGCATGAATCAGTTTGAAGATTACTGTATGTACTACGGTCTAAGATAAGCAATTTTTTTTTTTTTTTTTGCACAGCATTTTGGTTTGTTCAACAGAAGTTGAAGGAAGGGGCAGGGGAATTAATGGCAAAGAGTGCATGATGTTACATAAAACAATTTCAGCAGAGCCTTGTCTTTTAAATATGCTTTTCCTCGTGCTGGAAATGTTAAAAAAGTGTTCATTCTCCTCTACACAGGTTTAATCACAGAACAAAGGCTAGATTTGCATGCATGTTCCTCGTTCATGGACTATAGCACAAAGTAAGGCCTTTCATATGTGAAATGATGCTCACAGATCTATACAAGGTAACCCATCCTGGGAAAACAGCTCAAGCCCAACATTTTCTGGTGGACTCGCATTTGACTGAGAGCCCAATCTTGTCTGGGCCTTGCACTGCTGGAAGTCATGCTCTGACAGTGCAAAGCTACTACGGCAGTAGTTCTCAAACCTTTTAACACTGGGACCCTCTTTTTAGAATGACAATCTGTCCAGGACCCTCCGGAAGTGATGTCGTGGCTGGAAGTGCCGTCACTGTGACATCAGAGCCTGCTGCTCCCCCTTTCCTGCATCCCATCTTCCCATATTTTCAACATGGCTGCTCTAGGTGCTTTGTGATCCACCTGAAATTGGCTCGTGATCCACTGGTGGGTCCCGACCCACCGTTTGGAAACCACTGTATTATGGCATTGTGGTAGCCAGGACTCCACACACACACACCCCAGGCTGGCACCTCCCATCCAGTTCCTCCCTCCCACCTGCCCTCCCCATGGCCAGAAACTCTTGCACCAGCCGAGATCAGCTGGTGCAGGAGCAGAGCTGGTGCAGGAGCAGAGCTGCTGCGCATCTTCTTGGCACCATTTGGCTGGCGCTGCTAGTGTTGGCCAAATGGTATTACCGCCAATGTGGGGGTGTCAGTGGTCCTCCCACATCGGTGCTAGTGACGTTGGGCCACTGCAAGCACATTGTGTTGGCCCAACGGACTCCCTAGGAATGCGCCCTCAAGAATATTTCTATACTATTTCTCTATTCCCTCCCTTTGCCAAATTAATATTTCCCTTCTAGAAGTCAAAACTCTTCCTTTGGCAAATTTCTCAGGACTGTTTACTGGTTTCTAATATGTTATACATATGGAAGATCTGAAAGCAGGACTTGGAATGTATTTTTTTTTTCCTTAGGCCTAGAAGCCACATCTAGTGGATTTCAACCAGGTTTATTGCAAATCATAACAATCATGAATTAGAACCACGTAGGATTTCCAGATGCAAAAACACAAGGAGCATCAAAGGAGCAGGGAAGTCTTACCGCTAGGAAAAACTCAGTGCAATATCTCTAGAAAATCTCCACTTTCCTCTCTGCAAAGCAATTCCACCTAGCAACGTCAGTTTACGGAGAAAGTCATGGCACAAAAGATCAAAAGGTTAGCATCAAAGGTTAGTAACTTGAAGAGGGACTATTATTTTTTTAAGCCTCATAATTTTAATTCCATTGAATACGCTTCTGCTAAAATCATCGGTGTCCCACTGAGATGATCATATCAGCCTTCTCGAGTCTTTGTATCAATACCCTCTTATTTCACTGTTAGCATAATGCTTCTCCTGGCATTGAAGGGCTCTTTGCCTTGCAGGCCTCCATATCACCAGACTCATCTCCCATACAGAAGCTCACCTCAAGAATCAGCCCTTTTCATCTTCCCTTCCCCCACTCCTATCTTCTGTCCATTTACTGTACTGCTTTTTATGTCTGGAATCTATCTCTGCTTCAGTGTACTTCAAGTCACCTCTTTCTCTCCTTCGTATCGCTCCTCAAATTATTTATTATTATTTTATCTTAATAAACGTCTGTTATGAAGCACCTCTAGGACCACTACCGCTCCACCTTTGTTTTGTTTTGTTTTGTTCCCCTGCTTGGTATTAATCAGAGCTCACCTTCAGTACTCCGGTATGATGAATTTTAACCTTTGTTCTGTACTTCTCAACTGACACCTCAAATCCTGTAGGTTTCAAAAGCATTCAAAGAGTACACGGTTTTAGTTCTCTTGTCTCGATATAATGGTGTGCATCTATAATTAGATTTTGTTCCTTTGCAAGACAGATTGCAGTAGTGAGCTGGCCTTGGGATTTGAGTGTATGACTTATTTTAGGTTATTGAATTTTACATGTATGTATTATTTGGGATCACTGCCTTGTCGTGGCGAAGGGGCTTGAGTAGCTCAATGAAGCTGTGAGCTATGCCATGTAGGGCTACCCAAGATGGACAGGTCACAGCAGAGAGTTCTGACTAAACGTGGTCCGCTGGAGAAGGAAGTGGCAACCCACTCCAGTACTCTTGCCAAGAAAACCCTATGGATTACAGAACAAAAAGGCTAAACGATATGACACTGGAAGATGAGACCCTCAGGTCGGAAGGTGTCCATTATGCTACTGGGGAAGAGCAGAACACGAGTACTAGTAGCTCCAGAAAGAGTGAAGTAGCTGGGCCAAAACTGAAAGGAAGCTCAGCTGTGGATGTGTCTGGAAGTGAAAGGAAAGTGCGATGCTGCAAAGAACAATACTACATAGGAACCTGGAACGTCAGATCTATGAATCAAGGCAAGCTAGATGTGGTCAAACGTGAGATGTCAAGGCTGAACATCGACATCCTGGGAGTTAGTGAACTAAAGTGGACAGGAATGGGAGAATTTAATTCAGATGACCATTATATTTGCTACTGTGGGCAGGAATCCCTTAGAAGAAATGGAGTAGCCTTCATCGTGAACAAGAGAGTGAGAACAGCAGTACTGGGGTATAACCTCAAAAATGATAGAATGATTTCCATGAGGATCCAAGGCAAACCTTTCAACATCACAGTAATCCAAGTCTACGCCCCAACCACTGGTGCTGATGAGGAAGAAGTTGACCGCTTCTATGAAGACCTAGAACAGCTTCTAGAATTAACACCCAAAAAAGATGTCCTTCTCATCATAGGGGATTGGAATGCTAAAGTAGGCAGTCAAGAGGTAAGAGGAATAACAGGCAAGTTTGGTCTTGGAGTACAAAATGAAGCAGGGCAAAGACTGATAGAGTTCTGTCAGGAGAACACATTAGTCATAGCAAACACCCTTTTCCAGCAACACAAACGGCGACTGTACACATGGACTTCACCAGATGGTCTACATCGAAATCAGATTGATTACATTCTTTGCAGCCAAAGATGGAAAAGTTCCATACAGGCAGTCAAAACAAGACCTGGAGCTGACTGTGGCTCAGATCATCAGCTTCTTCTTGCCAAATTCAGGCTTAAACTGAAAAAAGTAGGGAAAACCGCTAGGCCCTCCACGTATGACCTAAATCAGATCCCCTACGAATATACAGTGGAGGTGACAAATAGATTTAGGGGCTTAGATTTGGTAGACAGAGTGCCTGAAGACCTTTGGACGGAGGTCTGTAACATTGTACAGGAGGCAGCAACTAAAACCATCCCAAAGAGGAAGAAATGCAAGAAGGCAAAGTGGCTGTCTGACGAGGCTTTACAAATAGCTGAGGAAAGGAGAGAAGCCAAAAGCAAGGGAGAAAGGGAAAGATATACCCAACTGAATGCAGATTTCCAGAGAACAGCAAGGAGAGATAGGAAGGCCTTTCTAAATGAGCAATGCAAAGAAATAGAGGAAAACAACAGAATGGGGAGGACTAGAGATCTTTTCAAGAAAATTGGAGATGTCAAAGGACAATTTCGTGCTAAGGTAGGCACAATAAAGGACAAAAATGGCAAGGACCTAACAGAAGCAGATGAGATTCAGAAGAGGTGGCAAGAATACACAGAGGAACTCTACAAGGCCGATCTCAATGTTCCTGATAACCACAGTGGTACAGTCACTGAGCTCGAACCTGACATCCTGGAGAGTGAAGTCAAGTGGGCTTTAGAAAGCCTCACTAACAACAAAGCTAGTGGAGGTGACAGCATTCCAGCGGAATTACTCAAAATCTTAAAAGATGATGCTGTCCAAGTGCTGCTCTCCATATGCCAGCAAATTTGGAAAACCCAACAGTGGCCACAAGACTGGAAAAGATCAGTTTACATTCCAATCCCAAAGAAGGGCAATGCCAAAGATTGCTCGAATTACCGCACCATTGCACTCATTTCACATGCTAGCAAGGTCATGCTCAAAATCCTACAAGCTCGGCTTCAGCAGTATGTGAATCGAGAACTACCAGATGTACAAGCTGGTTTCCGAAGAGGCAGAGGAACGAGAGATCAAATTGCCAACCTTCGCTGGATCATGGAGAAAGCAAGAGAGTTCCAGAAAAACATCTACCTCTGCTTCATTGATTATGCTAAAGCCTTTGATTGTGTGGATCACAACAAACTGTGGCAAGTTCTTGAAGAGATGGGAGTTCCAGACCACCTGATCTGCCTTCTGAGAAACCTTTATGCGGGTCAGGAAGCAACAGTTAGAACTGGACATGGAACAACCGACTGGTTTAAAATTGGGAAAGGAGTACGACAAGGCTGTATATTGTCACCCTGCTTATTTAACTTATATGCAGAGTACATCATGAGGAAGGCAGGGCTGGATGACTCACAAGCTGGAATCAAGATTGCTGGGAGAAACATCAACAACCTCAGATATGCAGACGATACCACTCTACTGGCAGAAAGTGAGGAAGACCTAAAGAACCTTTTGATGAGGGTGAAAGAGGAAAGTGCCAAAATTGGTTTGAAGCTCAACATTAAAAAGACTAAGATCATGGCAACCACTCCCATCACTTCCTGGCAAATAGAAGGGGAAGAAATGGAAGCAGTGACAGACTTTATTTTCCTGGGCTCCAAGATCACCGCAGATGGTGACTGCAGCCATGAAATTAAAAGACGTTTACTTCTTGGGAAGAAAGCTATGGTGAACCTAGATAGCTTAATCAAAAGCCGAGACATCACCCTGCCAACAAAGGTTCGCATAGTCAAAGCGATGGTTTTCCCAGTAGCCATGTATGGCTGTGAGAGCTGGACCATAAGAAAGGCAGAGCGTCGAAGAATCGATGCTTTTGAATTATGGTGTTGGAGAAGACTCTTGAGAGTCCCCTGGACTGCAAAGAGATCCAATCTGTCAATTCTCCAGGAAGTCAAGCCTGATTGCTCCCTGGAAGGACAAATGCTGAAGCTGAAGCTCCAATACTTTGGCCACCTGATGAGAAGAGAGGACTCTTTAGAAAAGACCCTCATGCTGGGAAAGATTGAAGGCAAAAGGAGAAGGGGGCGACAGAGGATGAGATGGTTAGATAGTGTCACCGAAGCAATGAATATGAAATTGGGCGAACTCAGGAAGCTAGTGGAGGACAGGGAGGCCTGGCGTGCTGTGGTCCATGGGGTCGTGAAGAGTCGGACACGACTTAGCGACTGAACAACAACAAATTATTTGGGAGTATTGTATTTTGCTTATTATGCCCATAAAGGTTCATTCATTCTATTAGAAAATTAGATAATTAGAAAATTGAACACACGAGAGGGTTAAAACTCATCTGATTAAAAAAAACTGATTTTTTTCTGATTCTTCAGATTCTGAGGATGATTCTGGATTCTTCTGATGGCCAAGAAGGTACGCCTTGCACCTAACCCCATTGATAACATAGGATCCATGGTTTGTTATCTGCGAATTAGATATCTGAGAGGATTTCCAGGAACCTAACTGTAGCAGATAATGAGGAATGGCTGCAATTGCAGCTGTGAATTTAAGCAGTGGTTACATTAAGCATATGTCCCTATTCATAGCCACTCATACACGCTCAATTAGATGGCCAGTCTAATTGGTAGCAGGTCTTTGAGAGACTGGAGCTCTGGCAGTTGACATATTACCTCTGGTCTTTCCAGGTTGATCTCTCTGAGTGAGGACTTGCTCCTAGCCTATCATCCTTCTGGGGCCATTGCAACACATGGGATGACCCTGGATTCACTGTGTCTTGCCTGATTTGGCAAATTCCTTGTGAATTTAGTATACAGGTGGAGCCTTCTCATCCGCAGTTCTCCCATCTGCTAATTTGACTCAGAGAGACCTCAAAAAAGAAGGGCTCTTTGTTTAACAAACACAGGCATTTTTAAAAAAGCTTTTCTTCCCAAGGCAATGCAACTGCAGCTATGAGATCTGCAGCTAATCTCATTAGCTCTGAGATAAGAAATCCTTCCTCATCCCAGCAAGTGAGATCACAGTAATCACTTCCGTTTTGCATTTTTCGCCTTGCTCCAGGGGGAAGGGAAGAGAGCCAATGGATACTAGTTGCTCTAAGCTCCTGGAGAATGGCTGCAGCCCATTGTCATGGTAAGGGAAGCTTTTTTAAAGGCTGAATGCTAATTAACAGGATAATTTCTTTTAATGCAAGGGTTTGTGGTACAGAACCGAATAAAAAGGTTTCACCTGCATTTGAATAATTCAGTATGACCCGTGCCTTTTAGCACTCAATGTGTGTGCTTTTATTCCTACTTTCTTTTCTCCCGAACATCTTTCAACCCCATCATCACCATCTTACCTACTCTGGCACTGACTGGATCCATTGGTGGCAGGTGCATATTGCTTCTGGCTGTTTGCGCTGATGGCTCTGACAAGCTCAGCAAAAGCACACCATTTAGGATCCCCAAATCACCTGTCATAAAGGGCCCATAAGCTTGAGCTGTGAGCCTGATAGCATCCCAACATTTCTTTCCATTTACGTATATTCAGTTTAACCTTCTGAAAGTCAGAGACCAACATCAGATACTTTTGTAATGATTTCCTTTTACATTTACCAGGGGGAGGGGGGGCTCTTGTAAAATGAATTTACTCAGCAATGATCAAAATTGGCACCCCTACCATTTTTTCCCATTAAAATTGTACCAGTTTGACTCACTGGGTGAGATCTAATAACTAATGGTATCCTTGGCAAATATGCCTTTCCTGCTTTTCTTATTTACAACAAAGTTTTCAAACAAATTCAATGCCAGCTTCAGTTTCCCATTTCTCAAATTAACCAAAACATCATTTCTCAGCTGGAAATACATAAACTTTGGGAGCTGCTCATTTTCCATTCTATTTGTTTTCAGAAAGTGAATCAAACCATTTCCTTCTCATGTCACAGCCTTGTGTCTTGTAATATCGCGTTTAACCCATTTGGAGTTATAATACAAAAGACCTCATTATAAAGAAAGAAGACAACCAACAGTCAGTGGAATGTTTATGGGAAATGCTGTCATTCCTGGGTCCCCTTTATTATCCAGGATCTCTTTTTTTCAGCTTCATCATATTTCAACTTTTGGTTTTGTACATGCACCTGAGCTTGTAATAAGTTACCGTCAGATAACTGGCTACATGAATAAATGAAGGATTGGTGTAGAGGTGTATTGTCCAAGCTGGTCCTTTTTTCCCCAAATAGTGTCTATTAGTAGAGATGTTGGTTTTCAGTGATAATGAAATAAAAACACCGCTTTCTGCACTTTTCGTTTTTGAAAGCAAAAAAAAAAATTGACTGGGAAATCGGTGAAAAAAATAAAAAAATAAAAAATGGGCTGGGGAGTTCTTGGATAATGAGTGTAGTTGCATTTACTAATCCTATACAACATAAACCACTAAAATAAACTGGGAAATCTGCAAAACAATAAAGAAAATGGGCTGGACTGGGGGAGAGGTGCATGGACAATGACCACAGCTGCATCTGCTGAACCTAATTCATAGATGAGTGGAATTCAAACATTTTAGACGAAGACCCACTTTTTAGAATGGCACTTGTGTCAGGACCCACCAGAAGTGATGTCATTAAAGTGGAAGTGATGTTGTGGCAGGAAGTGACATCATCAAGCAGGAAGTGCTGTCATTGTAACAATAAAATGACACTCCTGAAATGCACATTGGCATTCTTGGACTGCAGCAATTGGACAACCATGAAACATCTGCAACAGAAAACAAGATGAGGACAAAATATGATATAAAAGCACTGAACTAAAAACAATTTTTTTTGAAAAAAATCCCCACTTGAAAATTCCAACCGTTAACACTCACAAAAGGACTATAACAAGAGTCAGGTCTGCAGTTTCCAAGATGGCTGCTCCCAGCTTTCCACGACCCACCTGACATCAGGTCGCAACCAGTGGGGGATTCAAATAAATTAACAACCGGTTCTATGACATCATAGCCAGAGCCAAAAAAAACCCAAAGCCAGTCAAGGTGAGTGGGCGGGGCCCGGCCCTTTAACAACAGGTTCTATAGAACCTGGGTGAACCCCCTGAATCCCACCACTGGTGGCAATCCACCAAGTGGGTCCTGACCCACAGTTTGAATAACACTGCCATAGATATAAAATACCTAGTACACTTTTAAAGCAATAACCATTTATCTTTGTATTTTATAAACATGCACCCTCGGTATAAGAACAAATACCAGCATGTTCTGCACTTGTCCTGCTCGGGGGAAAAAACAAAATCTGCGAAGAAATAAAAACACTTAAGAACACCTCTACTTATTAGTCCAGGCAGCAAACATGAGTGCACATATCTGCACAAGTCAATTATGTAATCAGGCTATAAATATGTTTGACACTAACATCACTAAAATGCACAGTTTGGCTCACGGGCAAATTCACCCACTGATGACTGCAACATCAAGCGATTTGCATATGCGAATAGCCATCTCAAATCTAAGAGGAAGGTGTTTATTTAAACAAATAAATAATACTACCCAGTGGTGTCATCTAAATGATTTAAGAACAGGTACTCACTTTTGATTGGCACGTGTCGGGACCCGCCCACCGGAAGTGACGTCATAAGCCAGAAGTGATGTCGTGGCAGGAAGTGACATGAAAAAAAGCCCTTTTTGAGGCCTCAGATGATTTTAAACTGACCCAACAGTTGCAACAGTATTCCACAGCACCCCCAGAACATGTTAAGGAGGCCTGGCATCATGTTAAAACCCCAGAGCAACTCATTTTTCAGTGGCAAGGAAAGGAAAGGCTCCGCTCGCTGCCTGCCTGCCTGCCTGGCTCTGAGAACATGCAGGCAACTCAAACATGCAGGAAATTCAAATGTTGCAGAGGGCGGAGTCGACAAGTGGGCGGGCGAATGGGAGGGGCCAGCTGTAATCCTAGAAACCGGTACTCGCGTACCCCCGCGTACCCCCTGCATGACATCACTGATGCTACCAACATAACTCATTTCACATCACATCGCATTTGTTCGATGGCTCTGTTCAAACGTTCAGTGGCCAGTCTGACAGAGAAATCAAGGGACAAATACCCAGGCTTGCAAATGACCACTCTTGTCTGGAATGAATGCCTCAGACAACCAGCACTTTTACAACACCCAGTGCTGGTGCTACAGCCACAGTGCACTCAGCAAACTTAGGACTGGGCTACAAGTCTCATCAAAAAGAGTTGGACATGCTTCTAAGTAAACCTGCATTTGGACTGCACGTGTTGTTTTAGGCCAGAAAGGGAACTTTGTCTCTGCCCTCTTTGGAGAAGAAACAGAAAATGCATTCTTTTTTTTT
>JAJKFI010000030.1:4130487-4158377 GCA_029204185.1 Lerista edwardsae
TCCTCCAGGGGAACTAGTGTCTTGGATTATGCACTTATCACCTCTGAAAATGCATTATTTGAAGCGACTTCAAGGTAGAAATAGAAAATATTTTTTTCTTTCCCTTTTGATTCTTTCTTCCAACCTGATGTGCATGTTTACTCAGAATTCCCACTGATGATCATATGTGCTATTGCATGCCCGTCTTTTTGCGAGGTGGTGGTGCATGAAGGGCCTAGTCTTGAACGATACTGTGGCATGAGGCACAAAAAGTCAAGCTTTCCTCCAAGTTCACCATTTTGCAAATGAGAACCCACCCACCCCAACTAATTGTCCTGGGATTGAAGTTGATATTGCTGTATTGCTGATACTAGCACACAACAGGGTTCTCATCCTGATCAGCATTTACATATCAGTAAAGGTAAGGGTTTCCCCACCACCGAATGGTGACCGACTGTAGGGGGCGGTGCTCATCTCCGTTTCAAAGCCTGTAGAGCCAGTGTTTTGTCCGAGGACAAGCTTCCGTGGTCATGTGGCCAGCATGACTCTACGCCAAGGCGCACGGAACGCCGTGACCTTCCCACCAAAGTGGTCCCTACTTATCTACTTGCATTTAGGTGCTTTCGAACTGCTAGGTTGGCAGGAATTGGGACAAGCAACAGGAGCTCACTCCGTCGCGCAGTCTTGAACTCCCAACCTGTCAGTATCAGTATTGGTATCAGTAGCTGTTTATAAAAAGGTGGTTAAAGATGTAAATGCAAAAACATATTTCATTTCATGTCTAATATGACCCTGAGTGTTAGTAGAATGAATCTCCAAGACTGTGTAGGATTGCACCCTTAATTTTTTTTTTAAACAGTCATCTTGAGAGCATGAAATTCAAGGATTTTACAGTAATTAACAAGCTTTTTTAATGCACACAGGCGTGAGAGAAGACAGGCAAGTCAAAATATGGTGGTCTAGTAACTTTATCTGCATGGTTGAGCACATGTATGTGTGAACCAATCAGCCCCCCTCGTTCACAAACCCCAGCTTTTACAACTTGTTTCTTCACACTTAAAAGGAAAAACAATATCGATCTGCCTCTGAAGATGTCCTTCAAAAAACCTCTTTTGGCAAAAAGGAGGACTCAAAACAAGGCGGTACTTTCTAACTTGCTGTCCTGACCCACAACCCATAGTCCTACTGGTCACCCCTCAGGCCAGGGGTGGCCAATCTTTCAACTTTAGGGCTCCTGGACCTTAAACCAGCGGTCTTCGAAGTCCTACTCAGACTTTGAAGCTGCAGTATGTGCTTGTGGGAGCGTTGGTTGCGGGGCAGGATCCAGCGGTGCAGCAGCAATTGAGGGGGGATATGCTTTGAGGGGGGATATGCTCTACCTCAGAGGGCTCGGGGGGGGGGCAGAAGCTTAGGAAAGTCTGCTGGGACCTCCATAGGCCTCCCTGATGCTTACAATAGCTCTGTTGTCAGTCGGAGCTTACTTCCTGTTCGACGCAAAACAGGAAGTGAGTTCCAATTTCACAACAGAGGTATTGTCAGCATCGGGGAGGCCCGCGGAGGTGGCAGCAGCCCTCCGCAACCCTTCTGGAACCCCCCAGGGTAGGGCACATGCCTCTCAATGCCCATGGCACCACAATCACTGCTTCCTGGGGCCTCTTACCTTAAGGGGAAATTGCCCCTCTTTCATGCTCTATGGTACATCATGACCCACCATTTGAAGAGCACTGCCATAAACAATTCTGTAGAGGACAGAATTTCAGCAGGTGAAGCTTATCATCTGTGAGATGACAGGCTGCACCTGCTGAAATGTCATCCTCTGCACAAAGATCCAGGAGCCCTAAAGTTGAAAGGCTGGCCTCCCTTGCCATAAGCCATTGATGTTCCACACCCAGAAGGTACTTGTGGAATTATTTGTACTGCACACAATTATCACACCCCATCAGAGGCCAGATTATTGTACGTCCCCATTACAGATTGTTAACACTGTATGAAGTTCTGCCTTCTTATTTTATTTTGCTTGTTTTTATTCTGCCCATCCTTCAAGGAGCTATACCTGGCTTCTTCCTTCCTTTTGTCCTTACAACAACCCTGTGAGGTAGGCTAGGCTGACAAAGAGCAACTGGCCCGAGGTCACGCAGGTGGCTTCATGGCCAAGCAGGGATTTGAACCTGGATCTTCCAAACCTGGGTCTTGTTCCTGAACCACTACACCAACCTGGCTGTCCTACAGTCAATCAAGAACAAACCCAAGGCTTGGGCAAAGTCACATTTCAATTCCTGTAGACTTCGGAGGGGGAAAAACCCCAGCTGTGAATTTATTGACTCTCCCTTAAGAAGCCGCGGAGCAGTAAATTCCACCTTCATGGTGCCTGCTAATTAGACATTTATTTAACTTTGTTGCCTTTTTTTAAATGACTCTCCGCTGTTGTTTGAAGTTTGCTGTCTATTATTTGTAATAAAAACCTCTGTCACTTTTTCGCCTCATTATTCCTAACAAATAGCGCATTTCGCAACCCTCCACTCTCCCCACTTGCCGCCGCCACCTCCCAGACTACGGCTCCCAGAGTTTCAAAGCCCAGCTGTTATCATTTTGTCGATGGAGCGCTTTTGAGAAACTTCTGTCGCGGACTCAGGCACAGCAGGGGCTGCTGAATAAAATATCAGCCCTTCAAAAGGGAATTAGGCAAAAAAGAAAAGCCACAGGGGGAAGTGGGAGGCGAGAGGCGGCCCAGGCTGTAGCTTCCCTCCCACACGGCAATTTGATAGAGGGAGCCCTTCAGTGCCCACTATGGCTCCAGTTGCTGCGTCAAAATAAGCCCGGCAGAAATTGGTGGGGTTGACGGCCACGTAAACATAGTTGGCTTCTGCTGCTCATCATATAACTACCATTTTGGATCCTTCAGTAAAATGATCCGTATCGCCAAGGCAGCAGAAGCAGGCTCTGGGCTTTTTTTTTCTCCTGCCTGCTGAGGTTTACTTCAGGGGTAGCTCCAAAAAAAAGGTTGCTTCTTCCAAGATAGAATGCAGCAGGCTGCCATTTTGCCCCTGATGTAGTGCTACCTAATGGTTAGAGCTACAGACAAGGCTTTTCCATATCAGTATAGCCTCTTCATTGCAAGAAATAAAGTCACTTGAGTGGTTTCAACCTGCTAGGCCAGTGGTTCTCAGACTGGGACTCTTTTTTTTCCTTTTTTTTTTAGAATGGCACTCATGTTGGAACCCAGTGGAAATGATGTCATAGCCAGAAATGACATCATCCAGCAGGAAGTGACATTGTGACATAATAAAACACTCCTGGAATGCAAACTGCCATTCTTGGACCACTGTGATTGCTCTGCATTCTGCTCCCTGCCTGGTGCTCTTCTGGGGCTTCTCCTGGCTCATGCTTTGACGCATGGATAAGGAGACTAGCCACACTTCATTTTCAGGTATGACGACATTTCTGTAAGCTACCATTTAAAAAAAGGCTTGATTGTTCTTCCTATCTAGCAAAGCAACCCCCTGTACTTTGGAATAGAGTCTCCACTTTAAGAATTTGTTCCTTTGCAACAGAAGTTAGCAAGTCAGTGTGGTGTCATGGTTAGCATGCTGGACTTAATTCGTGAATGTGGCAGGTTCAAATCCTCCCCTCAGTAAATTAGCCATCAATTTAAAAAGCTAGGATTTGTGCACGAATCAAGTAGCAGGGTACAGAAACTCATGACTCAAGTTGACTTTGGAGACTCCTACTCTTGTAAAGGTGCAGGAGGTGTGGACTAATGGATGAGCTGCTGGTACTGCCTGAAGCTAAGCAAAAGAATCTGGTCAATTTTTGGATGGGAGATAGAATGCCAGGCTGGGGCAAGCTGTAGTACCTGTGGTGGCAGAACAGAGTCACTGTGGAGCTGATTAGCCAGTGCGGGAACGTTATGATAAGGCCAGCTGGCAACAGACTCCAACCTTGAGGACCTGTCCGGGATGGACTTACAATCACCTGCTCAAGCTCAATGTCACACAGCTAGAGGAGAGAACCACACTCCCTGCTACTTTTCCTCGCTTCCTTTTCCAATTGAGGCAAGTGGCATACAGACATGAGCACCTTCCACCTGTATCTGCTACTTGATACAGCTGGCCTCATTGCTAAGGCCTGCTCATATTTGTTACAGTGGCAATTGGGGTAAACTGGATACAGCTACCATTGCTCAGCCTCCACGCAGAGTAAGTAGGACTGCAGCTGGAGAATGGCTACATAGGAAACTATAGAAGTGTTTAAACCTGACCATGACAATTAGGTACACTGTGGAGAGAGGTTTGGTTGCTAATGATATTGATGCTAGCAAGAAGCATGCAATTCTGTAGAGAGGCTGTGGAGCAAAGGTGTACAGTCAGCACCGAGTCCTTTTGAGGAATTGATTGCAATCATTTTGAAAACATCACAACCCTGTTTTTTCCTGCAATTGTGACACATTTTTACATTTAATGGCTATGGCAGTTTTTGTAGCAGAACTGCATCACCGCTCAAAGCATTGTGATTTTAGAGATACCTTTGACGAGATGCTAAGGAACAGGCTCTGGCCTGTGAGAGGATGCAAGGATGTTGAGAGACAAACTGGCTTAGACTTTTTTAAAATGCACAAAGCATAGATAGAGCTGCTCAATATGTTTGAGCCTGGCAGAAAGCTTAAAAACCTCAAGAAGGAGCGTGACCATGTATTCCCATCTTACCATGCATGAACTCCCCAGTACTTAATATCTAGGAGGATTTTGCCAGGGTATTTAAAGGCACAGTGTAGCATGCAGCCCTTGGTGTGGAGGGAAGCAATACTGCACCTCCCCCCCCCCACCCCCAGGAATATCCAATGCTGGCTCTGCCAAGGCTGGTTGTAGTTTGACACCAGAGCAGAGATATGTTCTAAGAGCTGTTCTGTTCTAGACAATAATAAATGGCTCACAGGAAGGTGTTTTAAGAAGAGATGTTGTGTTTCAATGAAGAGTAGCAAGGCAAATAATTATACTAGGAGAGACTGGATCAAGTATTAGCTGCAAGATATTCTGGGCAGGGTATCTTTAAGAGATGGATGACCCTCTAGTCACAGCATTTAGCTATTCCACAATATTGGGCTAATGTAGCATTTGCATACTGGAAGTAAAAAGGTAAACGTTTCCCCACAACCCAATGGTCTAGTCTTGACCGATTGTAGAGGGCAGTGCTCACCCCCATTTCTAAGCCGAAGAGCTGGCATTTGCCCAAGGACAAGCTTCCATGGTCATGTGACCAGCATGACTATACGCAGCAGCATACAGAATGCCATTACCTTCCCGCTGAAGTGGTACCTGTTTATCTACTCACATTTTTATGTGCTTTCAAACTGCTAGGTTGGCAGGAGCTGGGACAAGTGACAGGAGCTCACTCCGTCACGCAGTCTCAAGCTGCCAACCTTCCGGTCAACAAGCTCAGCACAGCAGTTTAACCCGCAGCACCACCACGTCCCATATACTAGAAGTATTTTTTATTAAATTGCATGTTGCAATTCAATATCAATATCAAGAGATTGAAATAGGGCACCATTTGTTCCTAGTCTTTTGGTCACTGTTTAACAGTGCAAATTGAAACAACCTAGTTGGTGTATCCAAGTACTCGTTTAGAGTAAGGTGAGAAGATGGCAAGGATTGCCATTTAAGAGATTGTGCCCAACCTCAGGACATGGCAAGGCAAACAAATGAGCGCAAGAGAACATCAGGCATGCAATCTGGTTCTTTATTAAAGACCATTAGCTTGGTCACACTTTGGTCTTTTCCAGTATCTTCTTAGTCCTACAAAAGCCAATGCAACAGAGACCACTCCCACGGCAACAAGTAGTGCTCTCTCCCATTCTTGCGATAGGATTGGTCTGGTGCAACAGGAATCTGCAAGACATGAGATCCACCATCAGCTTTAAAGAACTCATTTTTTTTCTGTTGACTTCAACAGCACAATCCTACTCATAATACTCATCTCAGTCATCAACCCACAGACCTTGCGTGATCTTCCAGGACCACTGCTGGTATATGCTGCAGTAGACTTATATGCAGCTTCAGTAACTTTATGCAGCTTATATGCAGCTTTAGTATATAAAGCTTATATGCAGCTTTAGCTTGTTTAGTAACAATTAATAAAGCTGCATCTACACCACTGATATCCAGTGCATGCCAGATAACCAGTGCTGCCTGGTTCTGCCAGAGTGCCTTCCATTAGGAAGAGCTTCCTAGAGCCAAACATGTATGCTGTGCAGGTTCTCTACTGCCTTCTCTGGATGGGCTGTATTAGGGCCATAGCACTTGAAAGCTTGCTTAGAGGAAGTGCTAGGCCGGTATCAAGATTGTATCCTAGCCTGGAATTTGCCCTTTGCTGGTTGTGTACCCGAAGAGAAGGACATTTATGGGGACAGATACAAAATGGAAACAAATGGCAGCAGTGGCTCCATAGGTAGGGCATGTGCCAGGGCCCAGGCACATGAGCGTCATGCAAGAGGGTCCACTGCTATTGCTGCTATACTTCCCAGCCCAATAAACCAGGAGCCCACAAGAATCCTTAATCAACTGTTGACTTCCACTACCCCCCCCCTTTGGACCATATACTCTGGTTTCTCTCATCTCTGGACCATTTTACAGAGCATTGTGAGATGGCACTGGGAAAGTACAGTCTGGGCCACTGAAATTTGGCCTTGGGCATGATGCCCATTTGGGCCCACCATCTTACATTTTATGTCATGCCAAGACCCCATCTAATCTTAGGCCCTGGGCATTTGCTACCACCCCCAGTACAGACTGCTGCTGCTGCCCCACCAACCACTTGGATGGGGCAAGAGTACTGCACTAGCTGGTGGGGGGTGTTTAATGCCCATATGTGCTTTCTAAAGCAAGGTAGGATCAATGGGGATTTCTCCTCTGGCCCCATCCCAAAGGAAGTTTGGAGCCATCACTGTACCAGTGTATTCCCTAGTTATCAACCAGAGGTATGGCAAGATGTCAACCGGTTTTAGGATCCTGTAAGATCTATACTAGGTTCAAGAGGGTTTTTTTTTAAAAATGGATGATGACTACAATGCAAAACCCACAGTCACTTGTTCCTCACCTTTTTGCTCAGTTTGTGCTTCACTGATCTGGAAGTCAACTGCCCCTTCTGCCATCACTAGACTTCTTGGCCCAACCTGCAGGGCTTGCTCTCCTACTGTTCTTCTGACTGTTTCAAAAAAAGGAGAGTGCAGTTCATTCGACAACTGTCCTGGCCCACTTGTGGATTTCCCTTTTTGTGTCCCATAAAGAGACTTTTATCATTTAAACCCCTTTGATGCAGTTGCCCTGAAAGGCACACATTCCAAGTAAAAAGACATTTAAAAGGAGACCTGGTTGAACTCTTGCTTAATTAGAGGAAACAAATATTCAATTTCATAATTCCTTCAATGCATTACAGTTTACTTGTCTCTTTTTCTCCCCCACTTCAGAAGAAGGGAGCCTAAGGTGGCAAGTCAATTTCCATTTGTTATTTGAGACCAGTAGCTTGTGTAGTCACTCTGCTCTTAAGGGAGTTCCTTGCTATTACCTCTGCTCTGAAGACACCGAGACATGCAGGACTCCATTTCTGATGGCGCACAGGCAGAAGCACTGCAGTGGAAGTACACCTGGGGAGAGAGAGAGAGAGAGTCCAGCTATTTAAGTTATATTCTTTACCTTTCCTTTACCAGGGCTAATGCCCAAGACAACATTTAGAGCAAGCATTTAAAAAAAAATTATACCCTGCCTTTCCCATGCCAAAGCAAATGCCCAAGGTGGCTTCCATGGGCAGGCTAGTCTCAACCACCATTTTTCAATGGTTTTTTTTTTTTTTAAACAAATATCCAGTATTCTGCAATTCACCGAATCCTCAGTCCCAGATGTAGCCTTCACAGTGTGATTCTCTACTCTGTGTGACAGAGAGCTTCAGCAGGTGATCATAAGTCCAGCCTGGACAGGTCCTCAAGGTTGGACTCTGTTCTCTTGCCGGCTGGCCTTCTCACAACATTCCCACACTGGCTAATCAGCTCCACAGTGACTCCATTTTGCCACAAGAGGTACTACAGCTTGCCCCAGTGTGGCATTCTGTCTCCCATCCAAAAATAGACCACACATTCCAACTCAGATCAAAAGGTCTATCCTAGATACAATATCACCACCTATACCCATACAGCATCTCCAGCTATGCCCCAATAAGACTCCCAAGCCATTCCCCAACCTTGTTGACATGGGTACTTGGAATTTTATTATTGAGCTACTAGCATTTTAACTAGACTTAATTACCAAGTAATCATACATACTAGTAGGTGCATCCATTTTTGGGTGTGTTTAGCTGCAATTAGAAGTTAAGCTACTATTCAAACACCCCTTTGCTATTCTTGGTTGAAATCATCATTTCATAGAGCATCAAGATAGATACAAAGTCTACTTTAACTTTGCACCAGTTATTTTCATTCAAAGTACATATTTTCAGTGCAAATTTAGTGACCTTGCCATGCAACCTTGGAGTTAGGGAACACATCTTACCGGTCCAGTAAGTGCCTGACGAGAAGCCGAGTCCACAAATGTGAAAGTACTGATGACAAAACGCTGGTGGTGAGATGGAAACTGAAGTCCTGCAGTAGCTGCAACAGCAACAAACTGGGTCTGGTAGTTATCACCTTCATAGGGACACCTGAAAGAGAGTTGGAGCCTCAGTAGGCCAAGAGCTTTTTAGTAGCCTCTATTTCCCAGTCCCTGAAAGGAGTCTTACCTGTTCACCAGGATGGGCCATTGGGGCTGCTGCAGAGGATTAGTGCTTGGTGTAGCCCAGCACTCATGAAGGACCAACACCAGCTTTGGATCTGTTCGTTGGAGAATCCGTACTTCCACGAAGACAGGGTCCCTCAGAACTTTGACTACAGGGTAATCTCCATGGGTGTAGTATTCACCGTAGTGTTGGTCTGAGAACAAAATTCCAGAGAGTGGCATACAAGTGTGAGATCAAGAACACGATCCTTTCAGGAAAGGTTCCTTACTGGAACACAGTCAGCAGTGAGGAAACCTGAACAGCTGACACTTACATTTGCTCATATTAGCCAGATAATCCCTGGCCAAGATGGCCATTCCATCCAATCGTGGTTGACACATCAAGGTCTTCCAGAGTGCTCAGTTAGCCTGTCTCCTAATGTATAGAAGCCCACACTCCAGTAGAATACTGTTGACACTGCAGTCTGTCCATGGCGCAAGACAACACTAAGCACCTGAGTCACAGTGTGCACCAAGCATTGCTCTAAAGATTTCTCAAGTTTTTGAGCTATTAATATACTCTCCCTTTCTAAAGGCTGGGCTTGAAATCACCATATGAAGCTGCCAACTGGGAAGCCCCCAGTCCCATCAGTCGTCTACCTTCTCCAGCTGGCAACCCTGGTGGGCCCTCTTGAGAATGAGCTGGAAGAGGGTCAACGCAACAACCCTACCACTGTTGGAGGGGAAAGAGGGGTAATAAAGAGTTTCCTCAGTTCCAGGTCACCTCTCCCTGCAGACCCTGGCACTTACAGAGCACCAGGTTGACAGGGATCAGAAATCGGAATGAGACCTCCACCCCTTCCCAGGAGGTCAATGTTCAGAATTTCTTTCACAGTGATCCACATTGCTTTGTATGTACAGGAGTGGCGAACCCAGCATATGTTCTTCATTTGAACGGCATGGAAGAGGGAGGTTGCGCACCAAGCTCCCACTCCCAATGAGGGAAAGAGGAGGCTGGGCAGGGCAGTTCTCTCCCTTCTACGAGCAAGGCATATCCTCAGACATCCTCCCCCAGTGGATAAAGAGGCGAACAAGAGGTGGGGAGAATGAGCAAGCATGATGATGGAGGGGCAAGGTCGGGGGGATTCAGGTGGCAGGAAGTACAGGCCACGCCCACCCTCGCCCCCCCCCAAGGGCACACCAATTAGAAAGTGAGGAAAGGCATGAAGTGCAAAAGCTTGCTGCTCTTGTACTATGAAGATGCACAAGGTTGCCCTGTAAACCAAATGGTGGAAATGTCAGCCGCAGGGCTTTTGCTTACCATGGGCAATTCTTAGCTCCAAATCAAGTGGCCCATACTGAGTGACCAGCGGTGGGGGCGGCAGAGTGAACACTTGCACTGCGAGCGAGATGTGGTCCTCGGCTGAATAGCTGCACCCAACATACAGCCTGGCAAATCGGAAAGACATCGTAGTCAACTTTCTATTTGTGGGATACTTTCCACAAGGTTGTGCAATGCCTGAAGCACTAATGCACACAAGAGTGCAGGCTTTTCCCTTCCAAAACACTGACATCAAGAGACTGCCAGACACTATTACCTGAAGGTGCTGTCTCTTGTAATAGAGCCGGAGTTCCAGTTTTGAACATCCCGACTTGCAACCAGCTCATTTGCATATATACCCCGGCCTTCAGTCACCTATCGCAATATGAAGATAATCAAATTAGAGTTCTGTTTTAGTCCAATCCTAGCTGACACAGATTTCAAAGACAAAAGTTCAGCCTTAAACCTTTCCAATTCAGAAGGGTTATATTATTCCAAATTTGATTTTTATTGCACAGCTACTCCTGGGCATGTTGACTTGTACAAAGGCAGCTCACATTAGCATTTTGCTACTTAGAGCTGGGATCATCATATCACGACCAACCTCCACTGAAGGCGCCAAATGGCACACCATTGCATCTGCATGCATCCAAGTGCAATTCAAAGTGTAATGCAATGTGTTAGATTGTCTGCAACCCAGAAGCTTCCATGAAGGCAGCCTTGTATCCATTCCTACCTGAAGAGTAGTTCCACATGCAGAGAGTGGGAACTTGTAGAGGATAAAGGCATCGTTCTTTGTCACAGGAGAACAGCCCCTTCCATGTCCATTAACAAGATGCACCGAGTCCAGGATTAGTGATGGCAGGGTCACATCCCTAGATACTGCAATTGCAAAGTGGCCATCTGGCATGCACTGTGCAGTTACTAAAAAAAGGAATGCCAACATCATTAGAATGATATTCCACCATAGATGTCAGAGAGGGTTACTCCGAATGACTGTCAGTTTTCTTGCTGGCTCAGCCACCTGGTTTGCCAAAAGGAAAGCAAAACGGCTTCCATTGTTGATTGGAAGGTTCATCAAATGGGAATACCAGGGAGTATAAAGTAGGCAATCCACTCATATTGCTTTGCCTCTTCCAAGAGGAGAGAGATGCCCAAGATCAAATGCTGCTTGTATTTGTGGCCAATTTTGGCTTGTCACACTTCCCTGAATTTGCTCAAATTCCACTGTTCAGGCAATTTCTCCAGTAAAAAGGAAGACGACATTGCAAGCTGCTTCTTTTTTTTGGGGGGGGGGGTAGTAGATTATATTGTGAGACATGGTGGTGCTGTGGGTTAAACCGCTGTTGCTGAACTTGCTGACCAGAAGGTTGGCAGTTCAAGAACGTGCGATGGAGTGAGCTTCCGTCGCTTGTCCCACCTCCTGCCAACCCAGCAGTTTGAAAGCATATAAAAATGCAAGTAGATATAGGTACCACTTCGGTGGGAAGGTAACAGCATTCCGTGTGCCTTGGCATATAGTCAAGCCACATGACCTGCCACATGACCATGGAAACTTGTCCTAGGACAAACATCGGCTCTTTGGCTTAAAAACGGAGATGAACACTGCCCCCTACAGTCGGTCATGACTAGACCATTCGGTCATGGTGAAACCTTTACCTTTTTAGTAGATTATTGCAAATAGTTCCAGCAAGGCGCATGCTATGGGAGGAGGCGTTTCAGTTTGCCTAGAAATTCAGTTTGCCTATTTTTACTAGCGTGACGTATCCTATCCTCAAACCAGAGTTCAAGATATGGGTAACTACTCTAGGTGTTCATAAGAGCTCCAACCTACCTGTATTGCCATAGTAACAAGCAGCATGAGGATCATTAGGAGTGTAACAGCAGCCTTTCCCCTCACATTCTTCCTGAGAGACAGGCTGTGTGGCACAAGGAAGCCGGTCTTGTCTCTGCACAGCCAGACACACACTGCTGCTAGGAGCATCTAGAGCTGGAAGCCAAAGCAATAAGGACCGGGTCACACCATCTCAGAATAATTATTTGCCAACAATTCTTGAAATAGCTACACTCTAATCCATGGTTCCCAAACTGTGGGTTGGGACGCACCAGTGGGTCGCAAGCCAATTTCAGGTGGGTCAAACAGCACCTAGAGCAGCTATATTGAAAATATGGAAAGATGGGATGCTCGAAAGGGGGGGCTGTGTTATTTTGCTTGTGTCAAGGTTGTAAATAGGGTTTTTTACGATTCATTTTGCTATTGGAAAATAACTGAGAAATCACCCAACTTTTTGCTGCATTCTAAGGAAAGTAGCAGGCTTTGGCATCACAATGACAACACTTTTGGCTATGATATCACTTCCGATGGGTCCCGGACAGATTCTAAAAAGTAGGTCCCCGTGCTGCAAAATTTGAGAACCACTGCTCTAGTCCATCATACACCAAAACAGTCAATTACAGTGATTAACATCACCAAATGCACAGGTGTCATACTTGAGAGGGGAGGCATTTAATATAGTAAGCCAGTCATTTTCAACCACTGTGCCATGAGTGGTCTACAGGTGTGCCACAGGAATTTGTGTGGAGGTCATTAGTAAGGCCAATGACCAATGTGTCCCCCCCCGCCCTTGGTAGCATGGTGTGCCTTATCAATTGTCAAAAACCTGATGGCATGCCTTGATAATTTTAGTATCTTCTCATTGTGCCATCAGATGAAAGGTTGAAAATCCCTGTAGTAAACAAATGTCCTTTGTCTCCCTCCTCTTCATCCAAGATGCAGAGTCATTCACACATAATCCCTTAAACCCAACTCCAGATCTTTCCCCCTGCCCATGTACACCAATATCCCCGCCCTCCTCAGTATTTCATCCTTGCTTTCATTCAACTAGTCTGGAGACCCTATTCTTACAGTCAAGGTCGACAAATCCCAAACGATACCTGGCAAGTGAATTGGGCATCTCAGCTCTTCTTCATAAGAAAGATCATTTCCAGCACCATCTTGCCTTTTAGTCCTGAAGGTCATCAGGAAGTTGCCATCCTGTATTTAAAGAAAGGCAACCATGACCAGATATCTCAATTAGGCTATTTAAGGCAGATCTTAGAAGCCCATTGATATCAATACTGCAGCAACAAAGCATTTTGACAGTGCAGATAAGGCTGCACCTCGTGTTATAGATTTCTAAGACAGATTGTCTAAAACGAGCAGCAACCTGGCTTTCTAGGCAAGGTGGCAACCCTTCATGGATCTACTGTCGTATGATTTGCCTACCACTTCTGAATCTTATGTATGACATGAGCACATTAAGGCCAAGAGCTTAAACTGACAAATAAGCATGGTGTGCCTCATCCGTTGCCAAAAACCTGATGGTGTGCCTTGCAGTTTTAGTATCTTCTCAGTGCGCCATCAGATGCAATAAGCACTTCTGTTTCTGGCTCACCAATCTAGATCAGTGTGCATTGCTATAGTAACAATGTTTGCTGGATGCCGATGTACGCTGGTTTCTTCTTGTCATCTACCGCCCTGTGTTACCTTTTGGAGGAAGAGACACCCGGCATAAGGAGCCGTGACCACGACAGATCCGTCCTGTTTCTGGGAGACAGAGACACCACAAGTAGAGTTGTCAAGAGGATGAAACTGCCCTTGTGGACCTATGGGAGATACGTGCCGGCTTCAGTGATGCTGTGATATATTACAGTGCCAGAGTTCAACAAGACACTCTTGAGAACAGGCTAAAAAAACAATCTTAATTTCTTCATTAGAATGTTCTCTTTTCCTGCCATTTCTTTATATTTTAACAAACATATTGTACTTTGTTTCATCCCACACTCTTGGGATGATCTGCTATTGTTTTAACACAAAAGAAGCCATTTAAACATTTCCCATAAATGCAAGAGCCAGCCTATAAGAACATAAGAGGCCACTGGATCAGGCCACAGGCCCATCTAGTCCAGCTTCCTGTAGCTCACAGTGGCCCACCAGATGACTCAGGGAGCACACGAGACAACAAGATGCCTGCATCCTGTTGCCACTCCCTTACACCTAGCATTCTGAGGTAGCTTACTTCCAAAGTATGGAGGTTGCACTACTCATCACAAACTGTAGCCTGCAATTGATTTCTCCTCCAGAAATAAATTTACTCTCAAGTGTCAGTGTCCAACAGGACTTGCTCTCAAGTAAATAGGGATCTAGTGGTAGCCTTTATACAACATAGGCAGCATACTGTCTCTCAGATAGCCTTTGGGAAGATGATCCAGCCATATCTGCCCCCATGCAAATTTCTCAGCTTGCCACAGGTTGAGTTTGGTTCTGCACCCCCTCTCCTGAGCCCTGTTAAGTAGGTAATTCACACCACTAGCAAATCCAGCCATGTACTTTCATGGCTACAGATACTTGAATGGATTAGACAAAGCCTATTGTACTTATACAGTAAGAGTAACCCAAGTGCTGTTGAATTGTTCCAGGTGTTCAAGGTTCACAGGAAGAACATCAGGAAGTGGGGCTAAAGAGATCAAGGCAACAACTCACTTGAGCCCACTGTATAGCACTGGTATCAAAGTCACCCTGTTCTTTGATGTTACTTCCACTAAACCAGACTCACTCTTATCATTTGTTTGTGTGGTTCCATCAACCTTTTAAGCCTCAGAAAGCATTCCAGATAACAATATTCAAAGTACTGGTAACTACTGTTCGGTACATGTTACCAGCTTAAAGGCCCAATCCTTCCCAAATTTCTAGTGCCAATGCAGGTGCAGAGCAAAACCAAGGTAAGTGAGCAAGTGTTCCCTTACCTTTAGGAGACCTTCCTGACTCAGCCTTCACCATAGAATGCAGCGAACATCCCATTGGGACAGCTATACTAGGACTGGCAAATTGGATAGGATTTGGCCCCAATAAGCCTTAAAGTGTTGCTATTTACCACCTGACTCAATGCTCAAGTGTCTAGCCTTTGTCCGCAGCCAGTCTGCTTTTCTCTTGAGCAAGAACAGTGTTTGAGTACAAAACCCATGTGAAGATAAGGGGCAGCCACTTCCAAGTGGCAATGCAAGGGTCTTCTCCCTTATGGGCCTCCATGAGGATAAACATACTCCCACTAGCGTAGCCAATGAAAGTGTAGCCCAGTGCGGAAGGCAAAATGATGCCCTGGAAATGAAGTCACAACCAGAAGTGACATTATATTTGTATTTCCATTTTCTTGGTTTTTTGGCCATAATGTTTGATAGAATGAAGGTACGGTATTATATGCCAATTTGTTCCACTGCGTTCCGCATGAAATTCTATATCGAATGGTATACAACATGATGGTATTATTCATGCATTCCAAGGTTTTCACAACGTGGGTCACTAGTGACAAGCCCAGCTTGTTCACCCCCCTAAAGCTTATTGCCCGGTGCAATTGCACACCCCTGCACACTCCAATATGTGTTACTCGGAGGAACCAGGAGCAGCATAGCTCCAGGACTTCACCTACAACAGGAGTAGCAAAATCTGCAGAAGCACACAGGGGCTGCCTTTGCAATGCTTCAAAAGGACTTTAACCGAGAAGCATCATCAGTAAGAAGAAATTTGCTTAGGTGCAAATGCCTTGGCCAGCATTTCTCAAAGTGAGACCCTTGAGATTCCCCAAGCACACCATGAGTGGCCATTATCTTCACAGTACTGCACTACTCTACACATGCATCAACACCAAGGCTCCTTGAGCCTCTGCAGATGCACCTGGAGGGCTCCCCAAGATGCTGCCTAGGAGTGTCAAGGGCTCCAGGTACCAAAATTTGAGAACTGCTGGTCTAGTCCATCACCTTTCCCAAGGACTACTTGGCAGTATGTAGTTCATGTTACAGCAAAGTAACCTTATACAGGTTTATAAGGGAACAGATCCTAATGAACACAGAGGAACGTCCAAACAATACACGTACAGGCTGCCACTATAGTGCCATCTAGGCTGTTTTACTCCATTACAAACCACTCTAAGAGTTCAGGACAAAATGAGCCAGATTAAAATGAAACATAGAATTTCAAAGCAGGAATGAATGGCAGGAGAAAACACTAATGAAGCCAATTATATAACAACCTTAGGCATTGCTATCAGAATGAGCATTCGCACTACATGTTTGCTACACCACTATTGGCATTTATCTAGAGTTGAGCAAGGGCTCCTCTTAAAAAAAACAAAACTGAACCTCAGATTATAACCATACTGATGGAAAGGCAGACACAGGGGTTTCATATCAAGGTTAGTCTGCTGGACATGGTTAAGTTCTAGTTGCACATTTTTAGAATAGTTGTTCAGTTGTCTCGAAAGATCAAGCCAAGTGTGGATGATACCTTGGGCAGTTCATCTCTACTAGGATTACTAGTTTTATCTCCCTGGATAGCCTTAGACAAGCCCCTCCCTTTCAGCCTTTGGCCTATATTGTAGCTGGGGAGCCAACAAGGTTTACAACTGGTAAAGAGGCCATCAAGATCATATGTATCAAAGCACCTTATACAAGAGACATAGCTATATTAAACATCTTTTACAGTTTAATCATGCAGGAAGCAATACCTTCTATCTTCCTTAGGCAAGCATTCATGGTAAGAGAAGAGCCTACTTCACAAAAGTCACTTACCTAAAACAGTAAGAAGAGAAATCAGACCTGCTTGACTTGCAGGTAAGATCACCTGCAAGTTGTCTCTACCACAATAGACTGTACTGCGACTCCACAGTCTTAGCCTATTGTTTAAGCTACTAGGAGCACCCTGTACTAGCCAAAAAGGGCAACAAAACAGCCAGGCTACAAACATGCCAAGAGGCACTGAGAACCACTTTGCTATCCCCATCCTGCCTGAGCAGCTAACACTGGCCTTTCCAGCCAGAGGCATCTTTAAATAGGCTTCATTGAAGCTGTGACTGGACAGACACTAGAAAGGCGGGTGGTAGCTTTGGGCTGCTTAAGGCAACAATATCCTCTTGGAAAGAGCAGCAAGAAATCAATTCACACCTTCAGCTGCTTTCCCGTTTACATTCCAGCCGCACCTGCTCCACATTTATCCAATTTTATTTGTTCTGAAATCAGTTTTCTAAATCCAGCCATATTTGCCAAGGCAAAATAAACAAATTTCAAAATGGTAATAAAAGAGACAGCATCTGAAAATCTCTCCTGCTCCTTTAGTGGGTCAGAATAATAATAAATGATATGTGTGAGTCAACAAAAATGGGGAAGTAGGAAAGAGGGAGGTAGAAAGGCTGGGTTTGCAGAAAAGCCGCTGGCTGCTTCGTTGCCAGCTCATGAAGTGCTGAACAATGAAATATCCTGTTTGGAAAACGGTGCAAATTATTTCGGTAATGTGGATGCATGTGCATTCAGCATTTTATGTTTCAGCGTGTACTAATGATTTTGTGATCATTTCAAAAATAGTTCCTGTGGTAATACACCTTTATATTTCAGCAAGCAGGGAAATGAATTTACCCTAAACACTCATTCTACAACTTGATCCTGGGCAGAGTTAAGTGTGCTTAAGCCTATTTCAATGCATATTGGTGTGCCAATACCATAAGAACATAAGAACCCTGCTGGATCAGTCCAAAGGCCCATCTAGTCCAGCTTCCTGTATCTCACAGTGGCCCACCAGGTGCCCCAGGGAGCACACGACACAACAAGATGCCTGCATCTTGTTGCCAGTCCTCTGCATCTGGCATTCTGAAGTAGCCTACTACTAACGTAAGGAAGTTACACAACCCATCATGGCCAATAGCCCACGATGGACTTTTCCTCCCCTGAAATCTGTCCAATCCCCTTTTAAAGGTGCCTAGGCCATATGCCATCACCACCTACTGTGGCAAGGAGTTCCACAGGTTAATTACCCACTGGGTAAAAAAGTATTCGTTCTAACTCTCCCAACGCTCAATTTTAGTGGATGTCCCCTGGTTCTGGTGCTGTGAGAGAGGGAAAAGAACATCCCTCTATTGACTCTATTCATCCCATGAATAATTTTGTACGCCTCAATCAAGTCTCAGGCACCTTTTTTCTAGACTGAAGAAGGTTGCATTCCAAGAAAGTCTGCATTCCTGTATGCACTTGAAAAGGAGCAATCCCCATTCAGTAGAGTGGGATTTACTCCTGATTATATGTGCATACAACTGGGCTGCATGTTCCTTGGTCTTTATAAGGTGCACCGAAGTCAAACATTCAACATTTTGACTTTTTCAATTACTACAGATCGCAAGAAAAGATGGCAAGAAAAGTTGCACCTTATAAACATTTCACAGTCTTGTAGACGTTACAGAGTGGTCCAAACATGCTTTTTGGTGGCCCTTGTGCTGGCCAAACTTTGCTGGCTTAGCTTATGCCAGTAAGCTCCAGTTTAGGATTGCTCCAGTTTAGGACTCCAGGTTAGGATTGCGCTCCCAGTCAGTAACAATCCTGCCTGATCAAAACAGGATGTAATCCTGCGCAGCCTCTTCTCACTGTCTTGCCCCAAAGCTCCTACGACCAGCCCTTCTCAGGCTGCTACTTCACAGGGTTGTTGTGAAGACACAAGAGGTAGGAGAAAAAGGGCATGCAAGAGTGAGCAGTGAGAGGGGCAGAGGGTGGGCAAATAAACCAATTTGGAAGGGAAGCAGGATTACTGGTGGGCCCTCAGTCTCAGACTTTATGTAGTTGGGGGGGGGGGTCGAGACAAAAAAGAAATGTTGGACCACCGACATAAAGCATTATTGACATTTGTCAGTGGTCAGCAGCTCTATGTGAACAAGGTATTGGGTGTGTAAGAAGCAAAGAGTTAAGTTCCACTCTTCTCAGCTCAATGCATTCAACTTGGGGCAAGCCATGATCTTCCCCACTAATCCACACATGTTTTTGAGTAGCTTTGGAAGCAGAGGGACAAGATACAATAATGGACAGAGTGCCTGTAACCAGATACAAACGGGGACAAAGTGCCTATACTTTTAACCATGGCACAGAAGAGGGAATTTGGGCAGGTGCAGCTCAACAAGGAAGAGTTTAATTTAAAAAAGTTGCACCTGCCCAAATTCCCCCAGCTATACAATGGTTAAAGGTATAGGCACTCCATCCCCATTTGTCTCTGCCAACCCCGTTTTGCAGGGTCCGAGGTTCTTGAGACCTGATAGCCTTGCCAGTTGACCCACCATGGTGGCCTGCCCTGCTCTTGTGCTTTTAACAGCTTACTGGACCAGGAAAATCAGCAGGTGAAGCTTTTCACAGCATGGCGTTAAACATTATCACCTGCTAATGTCTGCGGCTCAAGCTAAATGCACAGCTCTGGGGAAAGGCCAGTTAAAAACCTATTCAGACCCTAATTGCTTTACCAATGTGGGACATTCACAAGTTCTCCACTTAGACAGAGGTGCTATGCTTCTGATCCGTTGAATTACAGACAAAATGTACCCAGTGCAGCTTTCGCTGATATGGAGATTCCTGCTGGTTAAAATTTCACCTGATAAATTTTATCTGCTATGCAGCTCTTAAAGATCATAGCGCTTCTTCCAGAAAGGGAAGACAATGCTACAAACTCAGAGCCTGTTCTGAAGGACCTGTCTTAGGTTAGCTTGCTGGTAAATGCCGTGGATTTCAATGCAACTTGCTTCCAAGTAAGCCTTTTGTGCAGGACTGCAGCCTTAGGATCACTTTTGGACATGACGCAGGACTGTAGTTAGTAAATGGGCAATGCTGCTTCCATTCTGATGGAGCCAGAATGGTGTAGTACAGGGGTTCTCAAACTGTGGATTGGGACCCACCGGTGGATCGCAAAACACCGAGAGCAGCCATATTGAAACTATGGAAGGATGGGATACTGCAAAGGGGGAGACTGTGTGGTTGTTTTGCTTGTGTCACGGTTGCAAACAGGCGTTTATTCTTTCTGATTCACTTTAGTTTTGGAAAATGGCTGAGAAATAAACCCACTGAACAGGCTAGGGTCCCTCTGACCGACCCAGAGTGTCTGTTCCCCCTGAACAGACTGGTGCTTCAAAATGGGAATGTTTAACGCCTTCCCCCCCCCCCCCCGGTCAAACACTCAGCACCACCAAAAAGGATACACGAGAGAGAGAGAGAGATTGCAGTTTGAATTTCTTTACTGCAGTAAACGGAGTGGCAAAACCACCTCTTCGAACAATACACAATTTCAACTTAGGCCATGACCTCATTGGGTGGCCTTCTCTGGCCAAGCAGTCCTTGGCCCCTGGTTCCTCAATCTCTCTTGTAGCTGTCGTATGCGGCATCTTAAGTGCCTTTGCAATAAAAATGGAGGAGGAGCCCAGTAGCTATGCCAAAGCCTGTTGGACTCTTTTTTTCCCCTTCTGATGGTGGAAGTTGTGAATCGGGATGGGAAAAACGGACAGGGGCAGGCAAGGCCAAAGGGGAAATGAAAAGAAAACATGCATTGTCTGATTGCTCTCTCAAAACACCCAGGAAAGAAGGAAGGCTGGAGCAAGGCTGGAGGAGCAGTGTATGGTATTGGCCGGTCCTTGTCACAGAGAATGCTGCTGCTAGTCACAGCCAATCAGTTAAGGGGACAGTAATTAAACAGAAAATTCCGATGAACACCTTAGTAAAATGAGGATGGGAAGGGGAAAAGGGAATATAAGCACAGTTAATATTGCGGTTTATTTTATCTCCTCTAAATGTTAGGTTTACTTGTCTTCTGCAGGATGGAAGGAGAACAGTGCATTCTCTAACTCTCCCTGATCATGTAAAATTCATCAGCTCCTTCTTCTGTTTTGTATGTGGGCTCCAGCAGAAAGCAATGCAATTACATGTTCCTCTGGCACCAAAGCCTGCGGAACATTGCAGTCATTAGCATACCGGCTCTAAAAGATGAAAACGGGGAGAACCGTGAAGAGCTTCATCATCAGCGATGCCCTGCTTTCAAGGCATCTCCACCCCCAAAAGTCCAGACCCAGCTATTATTAATTTCAGAGCTGAAACGGCAAGGCTCCAAATGCAAAAATAACTTCAAAATTCTGCTTTGCGACTTTGGATACCAAGTATTCTCAAGATATCTTCTGAAGGCTTGCATATTTGGCAAATAGCCGCAGGATGTCTGATGTCTGTGTTTGACAGCCAGTTTTATGTATTTCAGTATATTTGATAGCTAACATTTGATACCTGATAACATTGCGTCCCGATTGGACAATGCGCTCTGCAGTCTTACCCCTGTATATAGCGTTCTGGAGACTGAGAGCATAATCCTAACCTGGAGTTAGGCTGGCACAGTTGGGCCAGCAAAGTTTGGCCAGCACAAGAGCCACCATAAAGTGTATTTGGACAACTCTTGGAGGATGTGCACACCTGTGTGCACCCTGGTGTTGAAAAAGTGCAATCTCACGCCCCCTCAGGTATATATCTGGACATTTGAATGGGAAGTATGTTGCCCAATTTGGGCTTTTGACCACTAAAACATAATGCTATATAGGATTTGACCGTATCGATAGCTGATGCACAACATTACTACAATTTTCAAATTGCCTTCCTTTAAGGCAGTGCTATACAAACGTTTCCGACTGGGATCCTCTTTTTAGAATGTTACTCGTGTCGGGACCACAGGAAGTGATGTTTTGACAGGAAATGCTCTCATTGTAACATAATAAAATGACTTTCCTGAAATGCTGAAATGTACAGCAATTGTACAACCATGAAACATCCCTGAACAGAATGCAAGAGCAGGATAAAATGTGATGTAAAAGTGTTGAACTAAAAACAAAATAAAAAAAATCCTCACTTGAAAATTCAAACTTTTTCACATACACAAAAGGGATATAACAAGAGTAAGGTCTGCAGTTTCCAAGATGGCTGCTCCCAGCTTTCTGAGACCCATCTGACATCAGGACGTAACCCCAGTAGTGTCATGTAACCAGTACGCTGGGCGGAACGGGTGAGTGGCAGCTCGCCCATTGCGTAACGCTCCGTTTCACCGTCTTCCCTACCCCCGCAGGGACAGGGAAGACGGCAAAATGGAGCGCTACGCAAAGGGCGGGCTGCCGCTCACCCGTTCCTCCCGCCCAGCGTACCGGTTACATGACACTACTGCGTAATCCCACCAAGTTGTTCCTGACCCACAGTTTGAACACTGCTTTAAGGATTCTCTCTCTCTCTCTCTCTCTCTCTCTCTCTCTCTTTCTTTGTCTGTCTGTCTGTCTGTCTGTCTGCCTCCCAAGGAGCCCCTACAGAGCAGGAAAGTCCCTCTTGTGTACTGCAGATGACCTTGGGGTGTGTTCCTGGGAGCTCAGTTCATACAGGGCACATTTGGCTCTCACCGTCTCTCACTGTGATTTGCAGGATGCTGTCTTTTTTGGAAATCTTCTCATGGGGAATCCTTGCTAATGTTTAGGGAAACCTTCTCTTGTTCTAGATGTAAGTGGGTGAGGATGTGTGTGTCCATTCTCCCCAAATATTCTGAGTCATTTGTTCATCTCTTCCTGCTTTCCACTCCCAAAGGCTTCTCTGCATTCCCCAGACTGGGGCAGGACGATATTAATTTTTTGCTCTACTAGTCAGAAGATTAGAAGTATTAAGATGTATGCGGCATAACAGTGTTTATTTTTTTTTATCTGAAGGCCAAAGGAAATTTAATTGCTGGGGAGAGAAAACAGCACTGCATTAACAAACAGGGTTATCTTCCCATTGTGGAGCTATCTTTCGAGCCTGCCACTGCCTTGATTGTAATTGTTCCAGGACTTCTTGTCTTGCTAAGCACTTTACATATATTCCATTCATAGGTGCTTGTCAAAAGAGGCTTGAACTGCCTTTAGGCAATACATTAAGAAACCAATATACCCCACCACCACCACCACCACACACACACACACACTCAAATCCTTTCTGGTCAAATTGTCTGCAGTAAGATGGAGGAGAATCAAACCAAATGCAAGGAAAGTCTTTAAACGCAATCTCAGCTGTGGTGCACAAGTCAGGCCACTCTTGCCATAATGTGATTTCTGCTTGAGAACCAATTGGCTACCACCTTATAACCCATGTGTCAAGGAGACAAAAACTGAGTCAAGGAGACACAAAATATTGCTAGATGAATATGGGGGCTTTTACACCCTCTTTAGGGGACATGGTGGCTCAGCAGGTTAAACTGCTGAGGTGCGAGCTTGCTGAGCGGAAGGTTCCTGACTGGAAGGTTGGCAGTTCAATACCGCCCGACGGAGTGAGCTCCCATTGCTTGTCCCAGCTCCTGCCAACCTAGCAGTTCGAAAGCATGTGAAAATGTGAGTAGATAAATAGGTACCACTTTGGTGGGAAGGTAACAGCTTCCATGCACTTGTCCTTGGACAAACGCCAGCTCTTCGGTTTAGAAACGGGGATGAGCACCGCCCTCTACAGTCGGTCATGACTAGTCCATTCAGTTGTGGGGAAACCTTTACCTTAACTTACACCTTCTTTGCAGAAGCAGAAAAGAACTAAAGGCATTTCCAAGTGATTTTTTTTACAAAATATCTGCCGTTCTTGTAATCATAATGGTTTCTGCACTCTAGCCCCATCTGGTGGCCATTGAACTACATGCTGCCCTAAATGAACTGCAGGGGGAGTGAACAGACCAGTGGTTTTCAAACATTTTAGATCGGGACCCATGTTTTTGAATGGCACTTGTGTTGGGACCCACCAGAAGTGTCATAGGCAGAAGTGACATCATCAAGCAGGAAGTGCTATCACTGGCATTCTTCGACTGCAGCAATTGCACAACCAGGAAACATCCCTGGCAGAAAGCAAGATGAGGACAAAATGTCATGTTAAAGCATTTAACTAAAAACAACTTTGTTTTTTAAAAGCCTCACTTGAAAATTCAAACTATTAACATTCAGAAAACAATATGGCAAGAGTAAAGTCTGCAGATCACAAGATAGCTGCTCCTAGCTTTCCGCAACCCATCTGGCATCAGGTCGCAAACCACAGTTTGAAGAACCCTGCAATAGGCAGTAGTTTTTCTGCAAGGGCAGCAGCATCCAACCAAAATGTATCAGCACCGAATTGCTTTGAGAGGGAGGAGCTCCTTATGTGGCACATTGCTGCACCTGTCGTACATACCGCATCGGCCCCCCCCCGACTACACTACTGGTGGAAAGGCCTCTGCTTTGCTTGCAAAAGGCCCCAGGTGCAATCCCCACTTCTCTGGGCAGGGTAGAGAAAAATTCCTCCCTCCCCCCCCAAAAAAAAGAGCCCTGGGGAGCTGCCTGCTGGTGGTCTGTGTTGACAATACTGCTATAGAGAGGCCGGTGGTCTGATTCAGGACAAGGCAGCTGCCTCTGAGCTCAGACGAAAGGAGCAGAAAACAGACTAAAGCTGAGGCCGTGACTGCGGAAGTGGGGGCAGCGGGGGAGATGGTTGCTTTGCGGTAAATCATCCCTTTATTTACAAATAGCTCCATAAGCACTCTGCGTTCGAGTGGTAGGAGTGAAGAGCACTCAGCCTTGGAGAGATGCATTTAGAATGACTTGATTATTTATTTATCTAAAAGGATGCGCCCCCCCCCAGGTGAAAAGAGCATAAAAGAGACTCGGGGATGGGCAGGTGGAAGCGGCTGCAGCATTTGCGCCGGGGTGTCAACCTGGGTCGGTAGCTTGACTCATCCAAACCATAATCCATGCAGCGCGAACAATGGCAGGAGCCTCTTTCTCGGCATATGAGCCACAGCTCTTGATATTTATCAAGGCCCAACATGGAAGGCAGCATCTCTTCCGCTCCTTGAACCCGGCCTCATGCGGAAGAGGAATGGCTAAGTTTTGCTACCTCCGAAAGCAGCCTGCACCTGACATCCATTACATGCATAGCAAGAATGAAGGACATATTGTATTGCAGTGGTTCTCAAACTTTTTAGCACAGGGACCCACTTTTTAGAATGATAACCTGTCCATGACCCATCAGAAGTGATGTCATGGCCGGACATGCCATCATTGTGATGTCAGAGCCTGCTGCTTTCCGGATAATGCGGCAATAAGTAGGGTTATTTCTCAGCCATTTTCCAATAGCAAAGTGAATCAGAAAGAAAAAGCCTATTTTCAGCCTTGACACAAGCAAAATAAATACACAGCCCTCCCTATTTCCATCATCCCATCATCCCATGTTTTCAATATGGCTACCCTAGGTGCTTCATGACCCACCTGAAATTGGCCTGTGACCCACTGGTGGGTCCCAACCCACAGTTTGGGAACCACTGTTTTATTGAAATGTAATCTACATGTGAAGCACAAAAGCAGAACAAAATTCAGTGTGTTCTTGAACGTCAAACATGATAGATGGAGAGGCTGCAAATATAGCAGAATGTTGTGCTCCCTGATTGAGTTAAACAGAAATATGAAGCAGAGAATCTTTGACCCCATAATCATTTTGGGGGATCTGATAGTCTAATACAGCGGTTCCCAAACTGTGGATCTGGGACCCACCAGTGGGTCATGACACAATTTTTGGTGGTTCACAAAACTGACAGGGCAGATTAATGCGAGGGGGGAGCACTGCTATCCAGTTACCACTGTAGGCACACCCTTTGTCATTATAAATCAGGCTGTAGCCTCTTAAATTTGGGAAGCACTGATCTTATAGTACAGTGGTTCTCAAACTTTTTAGACCGGGACCCACTTTTTAGAATGGCATTTGTGTCGGGACCCGCCGGAGGTCATTAACCTGGATGTGATGTCATAGTGGGAAGTGGCATCATCAAGCAGCAACTGCCGTCACTGTGACATAAAATGACACTCCTGGAATGCAAACTGACATTCTTGGACTACAGCAATTGCCCAACCATGAAAGATCCCTCACAGAAAGCAAGATTAGGACAAAATATCATGTAAAAGTATTGATGCCACCATGCCTTTTTACACAGCGCAGATGTTTTGTATTGTACGATACAAAGTGTGCATCCAGTATAGTCCCCCAGAGTGTAGTACCTAAAAGTTGCTATTATATAGAATTCACACATTTATCAACAAGGAGCTGTGCACAGAAGGAAAGTGGCAACGAGATGCAGGTGTCTTGTGTGCTCCCTGAGGCACCTGGTGAGCCACTGTGAGATACAGGAAGCTGGACTAGATGGGCCTTTGGCCTGATCCAGCAGGGCTCTTCTTATGTTCTTATGAAAGGAGCCAGTGTGCAGTTAGGAGGGGATTGGCTTTGCGATACGGGAAGACCAAGTATGAAGATTCAGATTTGAAAACCGAAGAGCCTTCACTGAGACAACTTCCAAAGCTTCTCTGAAGCTACATGCCCTGCCATTAGCATCAAGCATCCTGCATGGTGACCACATGTCGAGTACTACAGAAACATTCGTGTTAAGATGCTTTTATAGCCTCTGAAGATTTCCCCGCAACTCTGTCCTTGATGTCTTTATTTCCCTTAGCACTCGTGGTCGTCAGCTGCTCCCTTCAAGCTACGCAGCTCACATGTCGCTCTCCCAAATCAATTGCTGTTTTCTTGTTACAGATATTGCCCTTCTATTTACAGAAGGGTTGTTTTAACCCAAGGGCTACCTACCTTAGTGTGCCTTTTATAGACACATATATGCACTTTCCTGAAAATTACATTACAGGCCTGTTAATCTGACACAACCGTAAAGACAATGGAGTGCCCATGAGGTCATGGGAAGGTACAGTGAAGCTTCACAGCAGAGCTGCAAAAGGGGCTAAGATGTGCCTGTGGGGAAGGGGGCTTGGAAGAGGTGATACTACTGCCTAAGAAGGTATTCAGTACACTTGTGGAAAGAACAGATGACAGGGACCTGGGTTCACTGTGTGATACCTTCAGCAAGGTGATAAGAAGAGCCCTGCTAGATCAAGGCCAAAGGCCCGTCTAATCCAGCTTCCTGTATCTCACAGTGGCCCACCAGGTGCCTAAGGGAGCTCAGTAGACAACAAGATGCTTGGATCCCGTTGCCACTCCCTTGCACCCGGTACTCTGAAGTAGCCTACTACTAATGTAAGGAGGTTGCACAATCCATCATGGCCTACAGCCCACGATGGACTTTCCTTCCAGAAATCCGTCCAATCCCCTCTTAAAGGCATCTAGACCAGATGCCATCACCACCTCCTGTGGCAAAGAGTTCCACAGACTAACTACCGTAGATTAAGGTGATGCATTTACATGGAGCAGAACTGGATCCTGCTAGGTCAGAATACAAATAGTGTGGGTCATTTGATTTGGGGGAGGGGAATGATGCTTTAGGAATGATGCTAGTGAAGCTTGACTTGACTTCTATCTGCGCCACTCCGGGAGACGGACGGGCTGGCACAGGGGAGGCCTAGTCCGCCCTCTGCACCAGCACCGGTAAGTGGGGCCAGCGCCAGGCAAGTTCAGCCCATGCAGGCTGTTGGGGAGTGCAGGGGGGGGAGGTGTGTCAGGGCATGGGGAGAGTGGAGAGAGGGCCGCCCCCTGCGAGGGAAGACCCAGGAAGTGGGGTGGGACCAGCCTAGGCAGCCGAGGGCTAGGCCATAATTTAAACCCCATCCCCAGCCTGGTCAGCCTTACATGGGATGCTTGGATTTGCACCAGCAATTTTGCTGGCACTTATCCTAGTAGCTCCATAGGGGTGGCTGCAGCAAAATATTCCCTTCCCCCGAGGTGAACTCCAGCTGCCTCCTATGCTGCATTGGATACAGCCCCTGCCAGCCGGACTGCCTGTTCCAGCACAGTATAGGATTGTGCTGTGAATTTCCTGCGTGGATTTTTGTTTCCAAGACACATTAGGCAAAAGGCTGCATTTCCGGCCTGCAGGGAACAGCTGTACAAAGGTGACTTTTGACTTGATAGAACATTGTGGTGCTTATTAATTACAGTCAGCGGCGTCATGCAGCCGGAACGCTGGGCGGGCGGAACGGGTGAGCGGCAGCCCGCCCGTTGCGTACCGCTCCGTTTCGCCGTCTTCGGGG
>JAJKFI010000030.1:4158777-4177009 GCA_029204185.1 Lerista edwardsae
GGGGGGGGCTGTCACAGAGGCAGCCTCATGGTAAGGGAACCTTTGTTCCTTTAGCTTGGGGCTGCATTGCATTGCATTACTGGAAAGTTGGACGGGATTGGGCCTCAGTCAGGGCTTTGCTTTTTAGGTATAGGAGACTAGCACATCTGCTGTGACCCGTGATAAACACGTAGCATTCAGGACTGATGCAATGTTGAAAAGTGTACATGAATAAGGATGTCAAGGGTGGAAGGTGTCCAGACCGGGCTGTAATAGTTACGTGCAACAGACAAGCATTCAGGTATGTTTTCAAGTGTAACCCCAGGGCCAGCCCATCCATGAGGCCAGCTGAAACAGCTGCCTTAGGCAGGAAACTGCCAATCCAGCCTCCATTGATCCTCCTCCTCCCAACATCCTGGATTGGAAAAGGGGCAAAATAATAGAGGGGAGGAAAGGGATGGGGCCCGTGGGGGTAGAGTGTTGGAGAAGCAGAGACTGGCACATCACCACTGAAAGGGGAGCAGCATTGGGCAAGCCACCGTAGATCACCCAGAGTCGGCCCTTCTTAGAATCTTGAAGTTCTAATAACGGTTTGCAGTAAAATCCATACACAACGAACATGAACTTTGGCCTTAATGCTTACAAACAAAGAACAAAACCTTCATGGTGGAGTAAATACTTATTTAGAAAGCGAGATTGGTGTTCTTTTGCTCTTTCCAGGAGACAGGAAAGGAGAGAGAGGAAATGGGGGGGGGATAAAACATAATTGTGTGGAACTCTGTGACATATTTTTACTTGTCTGAATTTGAAAATGTTGATTTGCAATTCAAAACAAAAAAAAAATACCGCATCAATTTGGGATGGCATGTCAATCCATTTTCTGAATTGCTTTTTTGAATTTTCACATCCTTTCTACTTTTAACTACTGACAAAACTTATTTGCATTGGGAAATTATGTTAACTAATGAGAATGGAATGCTAGAAATGCTGCCCAGTCCTAAAGGAAACTATCCCACAAAATTAAGTTTTCCTGGTGCATTTTTTTTCTGTTTTGTCGCATAGTGATCCTGATGGACATCTGTGACCAGTGGCGTTTCTACAGGGATGGCAAAGCTCTAAGTTTTGCAAGAAGCCTTACCTTGCAGTGGAAATCACTCCTCTCCTGCACCATTTTAGCCAATCTTGGCATTGCTTACTGGCTACAGCAGCAAGGGAGAGGAGGGATTTACATGACAGGGTAAGGCTTCTTGCAAAACTTAGAGCTTTGCCATCCCTGTAGAAACGCCTCTGTCTGTGACTGGGTTTCTTCTGGGCACATCAAAATGGTTTTTTGTTTCTCTGTTTTTTGCAGGAGACCAATACCCCACCCCCATTCAGAAAATGAGTAGAACAGTGGTTCTCAAACTTTTTAGACTGGGACCCACTTTATAGAATGGAACTCGTGTTGGGACCCACTGGAAGTGATGTCATAGCCAGAAGTGACATCATCAAGAAGGAAGTGCCGTCAGTGTGACATAATCAAATGACACTCCTGGAATCCAAATTGGCATTCTTGGACTGCAACAATTGCACCATCATGAAACATCTCTGACAGCAAGCAAGATGAGGACAGAATATTATGTAAAAGCACTAAGCTAAAACCAACAACAACAAAAAAACCTCACTTGAAAATTCAAACTATATCGAATTCAAGCTATATCCACAAAAGGGATATCGCAAGAGTAAGGTCTGCACTTTCCAAAATGGCTGCTCCCAGCTTTCCCCACCTGGCATCAGGTCATGACCCACAGTTTGAATAACACTGGAGTAGAAGAAGGCCCAGTTCAGGGATTCACAATACAGCATCGGTACCCTTCTACATTCCCTTTCCTATTCAGGGCCATTCTTTCCTGTTTCCATTTGCATAATTGTTCTGGTCATTAAATTATTATAAAAGGAAACCAGAACGAAAATGGGGCCTGATAGAACGCAAAGCCATTATGCTCGGAAAGAAGGAAGGTCACATCAACCCCTGAACGATAAGAGTCAAGGTCGGTGGAAAGCACGGTGCCTTGGCAATGCAGTCATTCAAATAAAAGAAATGGGATTGACACTCATCTCTCACTCCTCCAGACATTCATTATTATCTCTAATTTCCAGGATTCCTTCCATCTCCTGTTGCCTCTCACTGGACCCCATATCTGCTTGCCACATTCTGTCTTTCAGCTGGAGAAGCTTAACAGGTGAACTTATGTGAACACTTTAGAGATTTATTTGAAGACCTTTCATTTAAAGGAACAACCACAGCTCTACAGTTTCAGGTCCAGGTCCAAGGAAATTCTATCCTAAATTACTCAGTAGCACCCATTCATATTTTACGTTGGACAGAACTATGAAGAATATAGATATACTTTCATTGTGTGTTAGGATGCTTCCACAGTAGCCCTTTTTCTTTAAACTTGCTGTTACAGCGCATCTGCAAGATACGCTCCAAACACGACTGGAGATGGGCTCTTCTGGCAATATGGGCCTCAGGTTTAGAACAAAAAAAAGTCACTTCTGGTGGTGGTGGTGGTGGTGGTTGTTGTTGTTGTTTGCAAAACTGGAAGCGACATATGCCTTTAAGAGCTCAATCCTAACCTGGAATTGGCCAGCACAGTTAGGCCATCAAAGTTTGGCCGGCACAAAGTCAGCGGCGTCATGCAGCCAGAACGCTGCGCGGGAGGAACGGGTGAGCGGCAGCCCGCCGGTTGCGTTCTGGTCTGTTTCGCCATATTCCCCGCCCCCGCGGGTGCGGGGAAGACGGCGAAATGGACCGGAACGCAACCGGCGGGCTGCCGCTCACCCGTTCCTCCCGCCCAGCGTTCCGGCTGCATGATGCCGCTGCACAAGTTCCACCGTAAAGCACATTTGGACCACTCTTGGAGTGCGGGAGGCAGAGGTAGAGGAAGGGTGAAGCCCGGGGTGGTGTGAGCCATGGGCGCCGACAGCAGCGGGGCGGCAGGGTGCCATTGCGCGGAGTCTGCGGATTAACCCACACGCTGTCTGGCCCACCTGCCCTCCCTTGCGTCCGTTCCGCTCCAAAATGGAGCTATTCCGGGTGCAGGGAGGCATGGCTGGGCGACGCATGGGGCGGGGCGACGTGCTGGGGGCACGGTTTCATCACCCTGCCATGGGCGCACTCGGGGCTCCATTCGTCCCTGGCGGGAGGACGGTACATGTCTGTGTGCTGGCCTTTCTGACTCTGAGAATGGTCCAAATATACTTTACGGTATCTCTTGTGCCGGCCAAACTTTACTGGCCTAACTGTGCCAGCCTAACTCCACATTAGGATTGCTCCCTAAAAGGCATTCTGAGGCCTGGGGAAGCCCCAGTGAAGGTGTGTTTTAAATTACTGGTTACCATGTTTTCTCTTCTTATTTATAGGACCCTGTTAAATGTGAATTAACATAAGAACATAAGAACATAAGAAGAGCCCTGCTGGATCAGGCCAAAGGCCCATCTAGTCCAGCTTCCTGTATCTCACAGCGGCCCACCAGGTGCCCCAGGAAGGCATGAGACAACAAGATGCTTGCATCCTGTTGCCACTCCCTTGCACCCGGTACCAGTAGCCCACCACCTTTGTAAGGCGGTTGCACAATCCATCATTGCCTATAGCCCACAATGGACCTTTCCTCCAGATATCTGTCCAATCCCCTCTTGAAGGCATCAAGACCAGATGCCATCACCACCTCCTGTGGCAAGGAGTTCCACAGATTAACTACCCGCTGGGTAAAAAAGTACTTCCTTTTATCTGTTGTAACTCTCCCAACCCTCAGTTTTAGCGGATGCCCCCTGGTTCTGGTGTTTTGAGAGACGGAAAAGAACATCCCTCTATCGACTCTATCCCTTCCATGCATAATTTTGTATGTCTCAATCATGTCCCCCCTCAGGCGCCTTTTTTCTAGACTGAAGAGCCCCAAACGCTGCAGTCTTTCTTCATAAGGGAGGTGCCCCAGCCCCGTAATCATTTTTGTCGCTCTCTTCTGCACCTTTTCCAACTCCACTATGTCCTTTTTAAATTAAGTTTAAAAAGAATTAAGTTCTGCTCCGTCTAGAAGATCAGATTCTCTGGTGTCCAAATAATCTTCAGACTATTTCTAGAACAGTGGAAGGGGGAAAGTCTGTGTACATGACCACAACAGTAACTGTTTGCTTATGTTTTTTGTCCGAGCGACTACTTCTACTTCTACTTCTACAACTACTTCTGTGGTAATAATTTGTGTACTTGGTAAAAGAAATCAGTGCTGTCTTGCAAACAGGGTCGATGGAGGATGCCACAATTTGCAAGATCACTATTGCCAACATATAGTCAATTTGAGTGGTTATACCTTGGCAGATAAACTGATCTCACAGATGGTAGTAGGCTCTCTCTGATTTTAGCTGTCGGTGGTGTGGAATTTGTAATACCCAAACAATAGGCTGTTTCAGTACAAATAAAGGCTAGGCTAATTGTTGGAAACGTTCAGAAACAGAGGCAACTGAATTCACCTCCTGATTTCAACTTTGAAGATGTTATCCCACAACTCAGGACTGGGTGATCACAGCTGTATATCCTTTCCAGAGTGCGATCCTAACCTGGAGTTAGGCTGGCACAGTTAGGCTAGCAAAGTTTGGCCGGAACAGGGAACACCGTAAAGTATATTTGGTCCACTCTTGGAGTCAGAGAGTCCAGCACACAGACATGCACCATCCTCTGTGACTCAGAGAGTGGTCCAAACACACTTTACGGTGGCCCTTACGCCAGCCAAATTTTGCTGGCCTAACTCCAGGTTAGGATTGCGCTCCCAATCTTCTGGAATTCTTGGTATTCTTTAGTTCAAGGCTACGTTTTATATGAATGGGCATGAAGCCATTCCTCAGATATGAACATGTGCATCACCATTCCGCTTCTGAGCTCCTCCCCCTAATCATTAGCATAGCAATTGATGACCTCCCCAAGAACCTAGAAAATGTGTTTTTCATCTTAAAGCATGACACTTTTAGCCCAAACAGTGCCAATTAAAACAAGCCCCTCTGCTCCCTGCTTGCAGGCAAAGGGTCAAAACATAATGGGTTCAAAGGCCAAAATGACCCTTCATCACCTTTGGGCCATCGTGTTGCTATTTAAATGCTTGAACTTCTAGCCTTTAAACACTTCGCAGCCATCCCATAGCAATAACCCATCGTTTTCAACGTATCTGAGATCAAATTGTTGTTGTTAGGGTGAAGCAACTTTTATTTGTACATACCCTTTTCTCCTCAGTCACCTCTTTTCTTTCAACTAGAACTCCAGCCACACAACCCCACACCCCTTCCTGGATAGAGAGCCCCTGGTGTTAAAAATGAAGACACCATGCCCCCCCCCCAAAGTTAGGAGGAAGTCGATGTCATTGTATGGGAATGCGTCACATGGTCACGGTAGGTTGCAATTATTATTATTATTATTATTTATTAAATTTCTACCCCGCCTTTCTGCCCGAAGGCACTCAAGGCGGCATTACAAAGTTAAAAACACAATAAAATAATTACATCATAATTGTTGTTCAGTCGCAAAGTCATGTCCGACTCTTCGCGACCCCATGGACCACAGCATGCCAGGCCTCCCTGTCCTCCACTAGCTTCCGGAGTTCGCCCAATTTCATGTTCATTGCTTCGGTGACACTCTCTAACCATCTCATCCTCTGCCGCCCCCTTCTCCTTTTGCCTTCAATCTTTCCCAGCATGAGGGTCTTTTCTAAAGAGTCCTCTCTTCTCATGAGGTGGCCAAAGTACTTGAGCTTCAGCTTCAGGATTTGTCCTTCCAGGGAGCAATCAGGCTTGACTTCCTGTAGGATGGACCAATTGGATCTCCTTGCAGTCCAGGGGACTCGCAAGAGTCTTCTCCAACATCATAATTAAAAGACAATATTTAAAAACAATATTAAAAATAAAGCGTACAACAGCCAATCCCATGGATCATAACATGTACAAAAATATAAAAAGAATGCAAAGACCAGCCAGCCTGTCAGCAACTAAAAGCCTGCTGAAATCCTATCCTTACCAGCGAGGAGCAGCCCAATCTAGAACTGCTTGGTTGCCTGTGTGAGTAGTGGTAACCAAGCAGCTACCACTGCATTCCACGGCAGCCAGGCAGCCGCAGGAGGCTCCACAGGAGAAGGGGATGTTTGTCTCCTTCCCCCCCCCCCCGCAGTAAGGGTGCAGGACGGGCAATGGGTCTCCTTGCCTTTGCACCAGCTATTTAGCCAGCTCATAGGTGCGGGCCTCCATGTTGGGCCACCCCTCTCCCACCCAGGAACTCCCTCCCAGCCCACCCAGAATACCTGCAACACTGGTGAGGGGTAGCCGTACCTCTTGTAGGCATCACGTCACTGCCTCCGGGCAGCGAGGGGCTGGCGGTGCCACAGCACAGGTGGTAAGAGCCTACCGCCCACATTGCACATGCCTTATGGCCCGTGTATGACACCAGCATGCGCTGTACTCTCTTGCCGCTCATGCTGGAGGGCTTTGGATTGAGCCCTAAGTCCCACTGAACTCAGAGTAGACATGGGTAGGGTTGTTCTGACAGTCAACCTATCTTTGGCTGCCTTTCCAATATAGTATTGCCACCTGGGTAAGTGATTAGCATTACCTTACGAAGCCGTGCTAACTGTGAACTGGGAAGTTTCCAGCCGATCACAGGTGTAGGAATTACTTGATCTAATTTGCACCTTGTTTAGAGTTATTGTGCTGTGTCAGTTATTTATAGGTGGCATTTTAATTTTTGACACGACTTTTTAAATTTTTTGACATTGATGTATTGCTTTTGACATATGAATTTGCCTCAGGTGGCACTTGCTGATTGAGGGTCTATACCAAGGCCTTGCATTTCCACATCCTCCTTTCGGTTCAGCTGAATACTGATCCTAGATCATTTTTGAAGAAATTAAGTTCTAAGGGCAAAGCCACGCAGACATAAGTGCATGTATGTCAACATTCATTCAATGACATACGAAATAGGACTGCAAGCGGGAGTGTAAGTGACAGTTGGTCCAGTAGAAAAAGAGGCAAGGTGAATGGATCAAATAAGGGTCCCTCCTTAGGGAACCCCCTGTGTAGGTTATTATGCAAATGTCCGAAGTCTCCGGGCAAAGATGGGGGAACTGGAATGTTTGGTGGCTAGGGAAAACATTGATATACTAGGCATAACAGAAACCTGGTGGAATGTAGAGAACCAGTGGGATACTGCAATCCCAGGCTATAAGCTCTATACTCCTATAGACAGGGAAGGGCATGTTGGCAGTGGGGTGGCCATCTATGTCAAAGAAGGGATAGAAACCAGCAGAGTAGAAATAAAAGGTGGGCATGACTCCACCATAGAGTCACTGTGGGTTAAACTCCCAGGTCAAAAGAGCGATGTAATAGTGGGGGTGTGCTGGATCAAAAACTTGACGGGGACCTTGAAATGAGGAAACAAATCAGGGAGGTGACCAAGAAAGACAGGGTTGTAATCATGGGGGACTTCAATTATCCTCATATCAACTGGGTCAACTGGTGCTCTGGTCAAGAAGGAGAGACCGGATTCCTTGACGTGCTGAATGACTGTGCCTTAGAGCAGCTAGTCGTGGAGCCCACCAGAGGACAGGTGACTCTGGTTTTAATATTGAGTGGTACTCGGGACCTAGTTAGGGATGTAAGTGTTACTGAGCCATTGGGGAACAGTGACCATGCTGCGACTGGTTTCGCCATGCATGTCCAGGAAAGAGGGCAGAGCAAATCTGACACAAAAACCCTCGACTTTCGAAGGGCAGATTTCCCTCAAACGAGGAGGCTAGTTAGAAAGAAATTGAAAGGGAAGGTAAAAAGAGTCCAGTCCCTCCAGGCTGCGTGGAGGCTGTTTAAAATAACAGTAGTAGAGGCCCAGCAGAAGTGTATACCACCAAAAAGGTTAAATGACTGGAGTCGCCATCCCCATCGAATTAATAGGAACCAAATGAAGCCAGGGGGCGGGCTTAGCAGCCATGCTGGTTGACTCAAAACAATCCGTATTCCAAGCATTTCAGATTGGTTTGCTCGTAATGTTTAGGACTGAATAGTTTACTCCTGAAATAAAAACTTATGAAAATAAAAACGTGTGATCGTGTAGAAACATTATTGGTAACCTTATTATGAGTTAATATGCAATTCCAAGGTTTAATTCCGCATAATTATATTACTGAACGCACCGGATGAAATGCTACTTGCTGTCTATTTAAACTCGGATTGCACTGTTTTGACAGACTTATTTTTTGAAATCTGCACAAGCAGGAATAAAGTGTGAACGGGAAGGAAAGAAAAAAAGGGGAGGGTGGGCAAAAATTACATAAATACGTAGGAAAATTACATTAAAATCTCTTCATAACACAAGTAGTTGTCAATATGAGAGTAATTCTTTGTTACTTCTAGGCTATTAAGAGTATTTTTTTAAACTTCTACACTCACCCCCCAAAAACACAAATTCTGTTAATGTTCAGAATTTCGAAAATATTACCCTAGAAAATGGGAGGCAGGAAAAAAAGTGTAAACGGGAAGGGGGGAAAAGGAGAGGGGAAATATTTTTTTTTCCTTCTAGACCATTAACAGTGGGTGTCAGAAAATGGTGAATAAGACTGCTAGGAACAACAAGAAATTACACAGCTTCAAAAATAACGCACTCACTGTTACAGTTAACGGTTGTTTTATTGAACTGATGTAATGTGAATACATGAATCTTTCCATGGACATTAAATCCCATTTTTCGTACAGCGATTCGCACACCCGTATGCAGAACATGCAGGCATGCTTAAAGACGTTGAGATTTTCTTTTACACACGTGCAGGGAGATTTTTATTCGTGAATTCGCGGCAATCCTTCTTGGCGGGAAAGATCTGAGTCAGCCATATTTGTTGACCCGGAAGCTTCAAGAGTATGGTGTCATGGCGACTCCAGTCATTTAACCTCCTTGTATACCACAAAGAAAGTGCTTGCATGGCTGATGAATAAAATGAGAGCAAGGAAGATTCCTTCCAGAAATGGAAGTCTTGACCAAATTATGAGAGTAAAAAAGAACATAAACTCTGGCAAAAGACATGTAAGAGGGTGATACAGGAGGCCAAGAAAGACTTTGAGAAACGCATGGCCAGAAACATAAAGGGGAACAATAAAAGCTTCTTCAAATATGTTAGAAGCAGGAAACCTGCTTAACTAGAGTATGCAACTTGTCCCTTCAAATGGCCACGGTGCCAGAGGATTGGAGGATAGCCAATGTCTTTCAGCCAATCTTTAAAAAAAGGAGAAGCGGGGACCCTGGAAACTACAGGCCAGTCAGCCTACATCTGTTCCAGGTAAGATGGTGGAAAGCCTAATCAAAGATAAAATCCTAAAGTATGTAGAGGAACAAGTACTGCTGAAGGGAAGTCAGCATGGCTTCTGTAAGGGTAAGTCTTGCCTCACAAACCTTTTGGAATTCTTTGAAAAGGTCAACAGGCACGTGGATGTGGGTGAACCTGTGGATATCATATACCTGGATTTTCAGAAGGCATTTGACAAAGTTCCCCATTAAAGGCTGCTGAGGACTCTTCACAGTCAGGGAATAAGAGGGCAGGTCCTCTTATGGATTCAGAATTGGTTGAGGGCCAAGAAACAGAGAGTGGGGGTCAATGGGAAATCTTTCACCTGGAGAGAGGTGAAAAGTGGAGTGCCCCAGGGATCTGTCTTGGGGCCCGTGCTTTTCAACTTATTCATAAATGACCTGGAGACAGGGATAAGCAGAGAGGTGGCCAAGTTTGCGGATGACACAAAACTTTTCTGGATGGTAAAAACCAGAAGGGATTGTGAAGAGCTCCAGAAGGATCTTTCCAAGTTGGGGGAATGGGCAGCAAAATGGCAGATGCGTTTCAATGTAGACAAGTGTAAAGTGATGCACATTGGGGCAAAAACCCAAAACTTCACCTATAGGCTAATGGGTTCTGAGCTGTCTGTGACAGCTCAGAAGAGAGATCTTGGGGTGCTGGTGGACAACTCAATGAAGGTGTCGACCCAGTGTACGGCAGCAATTAAGAAGGCCAATTCCATGCTTGGGGTAATTAAAAAAGGGGTTGAGAATAAAACAGCCAAAATTATTATACAAATCGATGGTATGGCCACATCTAGAGTATTGTGTACAGTTCTGGTCGCCACACCTCAAAAAGGACATAGTGGAGCTGGAAAAGGTGCAGAAGAGAGCGACAAAAATGATTATGGGGCTGGGGCACCTCCCTTATGAAGAAAGACTGCAGCATTTGGGGCTCTTCAGCCTAGAAAAAAGGCACCTGAGAGGGGACATGATTTTGACATACAAAATTATGTACAGAAGAAGGGATAGAGTCGATAGAGGGATGTTCATTTCCCTCTCTCAAAACACCAGAACCAGGGGGCATCCACTGAAATTGAATGTTGGGAGAGTTAAAACAGATAAAAGGAAGTACTTGTTTACCCAGTGGGTAGTTAATCTGTGGAACTCTTTGCCACAGGAGGTGGTGATGGCATCTGGCCTAGATGCCTTTAAAAGGGGACTGGATGGATTTCTGGAGGAAAAGTCCATCATGGGCTATAAGCCATGATGGGTTGGGCAACCTCCTTACGTTAATAGTAGGCTACTTCAGAATGCCAGGTGCAAGGGAGTGGCAACAGGATGCAAGCATCTTCTTGTCTACTGAGTTCCACTTAGGCACCTGGTGGGCCACTGTGAGACATAGGAAGCTGAACTAGATGGGCCTTTGGCCTGACCCAGTGGGGCTCTTCTTATGTCCTTATGTTCTTATTTTTGGATCGAACAGTACCCCTGTATTCATATTGAGAGTCATTAGAATTTCAGGGCTCACATGATCTATTCTAAACTGATACAAGATGGACATTATTTTCCACTTGAAAGATAGACAATCAAGTGGAACTCAACTGTATGACACTTGGGAGGGATAAGATCAGTGGTGTCATTCAGGGGGTTCTCCCAGGTTCTATAGAACCGGTTGTTAAATGGCCAGGCCCCGCCCACTCGCTTACTTTGGCTGGCTTTGGGGTTTTTTTTGGCTCAGGCAATGACATTAGAGAACCGGTTGTTAATTTATTTGAATGCCACCACTGGATAAGATGCCATTTTTATTATCATGGAAGGTGGTTCCTGCTTATTCTACCAAATCTGAAACTGGAATCAGATCAGGCTGTAAGTGAAAAAGTTTAGTGGTTATTAATGTTATTAATGCCTTGAAATTATCTGCTGGTGTTGCCCTTTAAAGTTTCTAAGCTCGAGATTCATCTTCATATCTTATCTCACAATGACACCTATCAGGCGATTCTTGTTGGATCAGTATTTGATATTTCTTAATGCAGGTCATTTTTGCTATTTTATGATGTATTTAAAATCTCAAGCAGCTGATTTTGCTGGCACTCCAGATGAGGTACAGCTAATAAGCGGAGCCCTTTACAGGTAGCCATTGATTGTGACCGAGGCAGGGGCTCAATCATATGGAGAAAAGTTCAATTGAAAAGAGATCTTTTTTGTCATGTAGTCAATAGTGCCCAGAAAGACAGAGTGTTGTCTGTAGGATTTCCACAGGTATTTGGCATGCCTAACAAAAACTTTAAGAGAATTTTCATTTGGAACTTTTAAGGCCGCAACCCTAACCTGGAGTTAGGCCAGCACAGTTAGGTCAGCAGAGTTTGGCCAGCACAAGGGCCACCGTAGAGCGCGTTTGGACCACTTTCGGAGTCAGGGAGGATGGTGCATGTCTGTGTGGTCCAAACATACTTTACAGTGTAACTTGTGCTGGTGAAAGTTTGCTGGCCTAACTATGCCGGCCTAACTCCAGGATAAGATTGCACTTTCAGAATATTAACAAGGATTTAAAATGTCCTAAAGTTAGTTGCTCTTGAATTTCATTGAAACCAATAGAGAGTTAGGGCACAATCCTAACCAACATTCCAGCACTGGGATGAGGCCAGTGCAGCTCCAAGGGCAGGGAACAAACATTCCCTTGCTTCCATGACTGCCCCTCAACTTCAGGGTGCAACACATGCTCCAACACTTGACCCCTTGCACAGCTATGTCAGTGCTAGAGAGTTCGTTAGGGTTATATTACACCCTTCGTGCAAATAGCTTTGGCCTGGGTCAGGTCCACAACAACATACACAGTATAATGAATATAAACAAGTTCAGATGACTGAAACCCAGTGATGGGATCAGATAACGACTCGGGGGAACGCTGGGCGGGCAGCAGGAAGGCTGGGCGGGACTACCGGGTGATTGACAGCCCGTCCGTCCAGGTCCGCCACTGCCCGCCTGCCGCACGGGCTGCCCTGGCCTCGGAGGGGGCGCCCGCTCACTGGGGGGACGGGTGGGGGCCCCCGGGTGCCAGGGTGCGCAGTGGCGGGGCGCACACCTGGGGGCAGCCCGTGCGGTGGGCGGGCGAGCAGGCGGGCAGGCGGGCAGACCCGGACGGGCGGGCTGTCAGTCACCCAGAAGTCCCGCCCAGCCTTCCTGCTGCCCGCCCAGCGTTCCCCCGAGTCGTTAGCTGATCCCATCACTGCTGAAACCAAAGATGTACCACCCAGAATTGCACCCAGAGTTGCACTCTGCACCCAGAGTTGGTACTGAGCATTTTCATCCCTACTTTGTGAGCGGTCATATCCGGCCTTTTAAGCACTCAGCAGCCCCATGTTTCCACCTCCCAATGCGTCACAAAGTTTTCAATTATCAAGTAAATGGGACCCTCCCACCAGCTGACAGGAGAAGACAAATGGCCTGAACAGATTGGCTGTAGAGAACAAAACAAGTGGGCAGCAAACCTGGCATTACAGGAGAAAGATTTAAGGGAAGCAGGAAGACAAGGAAATGGAATGGACCCAGATAGGAAAGAAGCATGTTTAAGGGGATATTGCCAAAATACTGGGTATCTCAAAATAAAACACAAAATAAAACACATTAACACATGTTAATGATCTAATTAGATTTTAAGGCTCTAATTCATACATCCTTCATTGCAGAAAACCTGCAACACTTGAACGTCTAAGAGATGAAGAGATGTGTGGAACTATCCCAGCACACACGTTGGTAGATGTCTGTAGATCCCTTTGGGCCAATCCTATCCAGCTTTCCAGTGCTAATGTAGCTGTGCCAATGGGACATGTGCTGTGGGGGAAGGGCGACATTTGTCCCCTTCCTTTCCCTTACAAATGTAAGGAAACGTATGTTACCCTTACCTTCAGGTTACATTGATCTAGAACAGCGGTATTCAAACTTTTTGGACCGGGACCCATGTTTTAGAATGGCACTCGTGTTGGGGCGCACCAGAAGTCATGTCATTAATCTGGAAGTGACATCATCAAACCGGAAGTGCTGTCATTGTCAGATAATAAAATGACACTCCTGAAATGCAAATAGGCATTCTTGGCCTACAGCAATTGTACAACATGAAACATCCCTGACAGAAAGCAAGGTGAGGACAAAATACAATGTAAAAGCTCTGAACTAAAAACAATTTTTTTGAAGAAAAAAAAAACTCACTTGAAAATTCAAACTATTAAGATTCAGAGCGCAATCCTAACCTGGAGTTAGGCCAGCACAGTTAGGCCAGCAAAATTTGGCTGGCACCAGGGCCACCATAAAGCGTGTTTGGACCACTCTCTGGGCACAATCCTACCCAGTGCTGGAATGGCAAGGCCAGCTGGCCAGCGCCATATCCAACGCTGGGTTGGGGAGGCTAGAGCCTCCCCACAGCAATGGAATGTTTGTTCCCTTACCATAGGGGAGGCTCCAGCCTGAATCGCGCAGCCCGAATCAGGGCCGCATGGCCTCTCCAACAGGCCTAGGATTCGGCCTTATGGCTGAATCTAAGGCCCGCCCCTGTCCCGCCCTCATCCCGCCCACATCCTGCCCTCCTCCCACCAATCCCCGGGGCGTGCTGTCATGGTGCCTCCCTTGCGCCGGCCAGCTTTGGCCAATGCAAGGGAGGCACTGCGCGGGTGCTACAGCAGCGCCGGCCCTGTGGCCTTAGTGCCAACACGGGGCAGCCAATCAGCGTCCCCGCATCAGCGCTAAGCGCACAGCGCTGGTTCAACCCCAGCACACTGTAATATTGCGCTGCCTGCATCAGGGAGGATAGCACATGACTGTGTTCTGGCCACTCTGACTGACAGTGGTCCAAGCATACTTCACTATGTCTCTTGTGCCGGCCAAACTTTGCTGGCCTAACTGTGCCAGCCTAACTCCAGGTTAGGATTGTGCTCTCACAAAAGGTATATAACAAGAGTGAGGCCTGCAGTTTCCAAGATGGCTGCTCCCAGCTTTTCATGACCCACCTGATATTAGGTCACGACCCACCAAGTGGGTTCCAACCCACAGTTTGAATAACACTGGTCTAGAAAGATGGATAGGATTGCGCCCTTACTCAGTGATGTTAGAGGTGTACAGAAGCCAATGGGGAACATTTTGAGCACATGGTCTAATTCATCAACTGACTGATTAATTAATTAGTTAACTGGGCCAAGCAACTGCTTCTGCATACATCCCTTGAAGTATATGTGTGAATTATATTATAATGCATTTTATACGATAAAGTGTGTGGGAAGAGTATGTCCAGATTCCTTAGAATGGATCAACACAGTTATAGGATCAACACAGAATAAGGATTTTTCTTTTGCTATTTCATATACAGACATTTCCCCTCAGTTTCTGGCACCCTCTAATTAAAGCAGTCAATAAGCTAAAAAAATTGTTAATATTAATGCCATGGTTCCTATATTTCAAACTGTTCTGAACCTAGTCCTTTTTTAAAAAAAAAAGAGAAATGAAATATGCTTCAGACACTTTGACGCAGATTTAGCAAGGCACTGTATTAGTACGTGTTAAGGGTATCCTGTCATTAAGGATATGCTTTCATTTTATGTCTATATTTATATTTAATATTATGTTTTCTCCACCAAGAACAGTATACAAAATTAAAACAGCTTACAAATGTGTGTGTGTTTAATAATAATAATAATAATAATAATAATAATAATAATAATAATTGTATTTATATACCGCCTTTCTTAAGATCATTAGATTACTCTAATGACTGTAACTCAAGGCGGTTTACATAGGCAGATTTTTTATTCACAAACCTGAAGGTTTTTACAATTATACAGAAAAGTTCTATCTTTCAAGAACAACACTCATACAGATGGATCTTTCTGGATTTAGTCTTCTTTCTTAGCCGCCCAACTGTCTTCTGCTGGCTGATAAGAGGCTCCCCTGCTCCCCCAGAGATGCAGCTGACCAGCACACTACTCCTCCCACGAGGCAGCTGGAACTCCACTTTTAATCAGCCGCAGTTTGCAAGGTCTGCCGCTCACAGAGACTTCCGGTAGTCTTGAGCTCGCGACCTTCAGATCTTCAGCTCTTATCTTCAGGCAAACGGAGGCATTACCCCTCTCGACTAAATCTTCTGATGTTTTAAGTACAACATCAAACCAATAACACTAAACCCAGCAACCAAGACAAAAGCTCTGGGAGTGCATGACAACAAATAAGTCCTAGATCAATTGTCAGCCCAATCTTAAGGAGCGCTGGCTTAGTAAGGACGGCGCAACAGGGCTGCATCCTAAGGCCATTAGGAGGCAGCAGCAGCACAGTGCAGGACAAGGGGAGGTTTTCTCCAGCTAAGTCCCAGCCAGCCCTACGGGGCTGCTGTGCCTGCTGATTTCCAGGCACAGGTCAATGTGCACAGCAGTGGCCCAAATCGGGGCCACCAAGGTTGAGAACGGTGCATAGGATACGTTGCAATGCCGTCGTCTGTCACCGCCCCTGTTGCCACACCCTGCGCAGCCCTATTACACCCACGGCATGCCTCTGGCACACCCCCAGCAAGGTCCTGCGCCGACTGGGTACCACCGGCACTTGACCGGTGCACGACTGGAGCAGCCAATGAGTGCAGTGGTGCACAACACTGCTTCTTGTGCCGGTCCAGCACCCAACTCGCTGGCACAGGTGCACCTGATGGCATGTTTGCAACAGCACTGGGCGCAAGAGTGCAGCGCCAGCGCAACGCTGGTATAGGATTGTGCTCTGTGTCAGACGTAAGGCTCATAGGCTGGCTATGGCCCATGGAAGCTCCTTATCCGGCCCTATGTGATAATTGGGCTCTCAACTCCCAGCTGCTCTTAGATGCTGAACTGCAAAGTGACACATTGGCACAAGCAGCATTTGTTGGAAGGGTGGTGTTGGGAGACCCAATTATGCAGGCCACCCTTTCAGCGGTGCTGCTCCTGCTGAGGTCTCACTGCCGAAAGGACAGCCTGCGTTATAACTGAGCTCTCGCATATCTTGAAAATACGATCAAGCTTTGCACATTGTCTCTTCTGTCATTTGCAACTAAGGAGTTCCTAAGTGAGGAACAAGCACTTATTTCTGGTCATCACCTGCTTAATTATATCCCTGGCAGCCTTTAGCAGGCACCATGAAAGCTATTCCATTTGACATTCCATTCTCTAAATGCTTGTTGAAATGGAGGTCTGGTCCAGCTCAGATCAGTGCCTGAGGCCACACTTGGATCCCCTCCTCTGTTGTTTATGGGCATCCACATTAACTATGCCATTGACTGCCACCTTGTCAGATCCTACTCCATCCCAGTAGTTAGGAAGACCTGTAGGAGGAAAGGAGGCAGTGGCTTGAGATAGTGCAGGAACTAGTATTGGTGACTTCCACCCTCCATCCAGCACTGCTGCCTCAATCATTGGCAGCAATGCTGAAGGCATCCCCCTCCCCCACAGCTTGGCCACCCACTGACCCTTCTATCCTCCTGTGTCTGGGGTCTGTTCTGAAATAGATCAGCCTAGCAAGATTGGAACAAAGAAGCCAGAAGAATTTGAAAAAAGAAAAAAAAAAGGACGTTGTTTTCCTTGTCTGGAAGTAAGGTGGTGCTTCTTCCATCTTCCTTGTTCTGACCTCATTCTGCTGCCCTATTTCACAATATACAGAGTGATAGAGCCAGAATGAAGAGGTAAGGAAGGGCAAATGGGAGCAAAGTGAGATGGATGGAAAGTGGCCACCTGTGCCCATCCACAACCCAAGTCAACCCACCTCACCTTGGCGCAAGGATGAGCTGACCTTGGGAAGAGAAACATTTTAACAGTCCTATGAAATATCACTAGGCATGTTCTCTGGGAGGATTGAACCAACAGAAGGATTGATTGGGATTACAATCCTAAACTGGAGTTAGGCCGGCATAAACTAAGCCAGCAAAGTTTGGCCAGCACAAAGGCCACCATAAAGCGTGTTTGGACCATTCTCAGAGTCAGGGAGGATGGCTCATGTCTGTGTGCTGGCCTCTCTGACTCCAAGAGTGGTCCAAACATACTTTATGGTGTCCCTTGTGCTGGCAAAACTTTGCTGGTTTAATTTGTGCCGTCCTAACCCCTGCTAACTGGACAAGAGGCACTTTTTCCAGTGGTGTTCCTCTCATATTTAGCAGGGGGAGAGTAACTGTCCCTCTTCACCCCTGCGCAGTCTTTCTAGTGGCTGTTGCTGGCGGTCTGCCTTTTTTTAGATTGTGAGCCCTTTTGGGACAGGGAGCCATTTAACTTTATTATTACTATTTGCCTGTAAACCGCTTTGTGAACTTCGTGTTGAAAAGCGGTATATAAGTACCTGTTGGTTGGTTGATTGATTGATTGATAACTCAGTTTAGGATTGTGCCCACAATGTAAACTAATTACAGTAATTTTGGCAAACTCTGACTGATCCAGGAATGGGCACAGAGGGTAAATCAGATAACCACATTCTGCCCATTCAGGACCATTGGATCCAATTGGGCTTATTTCTGTGTAGACATGCATAGCGTTGTGCTGAAGGCCTCATATAGGTTGTCTTCAGTTAATCTAAACCAATGTTTCCCAAATGTTTTAGCATTGAGACTCACCTAAAAAAACATTTCATTTGACCAACCACTCAAGCCTCTTTAGCTGTAATGCTGTACCTGCTGTAATGCTATAATCTACCCTGTTAATTTCGTGAATCACTAAAAATTGCATTGTGACCTACTGGTGAGCCATGGAGCCACAGTTTGGGAACCGCTGACTAAACTTCTAGATGTAGTTCTGATGCTATAACATGCACTATATCAGTTGAAACACATTGATTTTATATCCTAACCCTCCCCCTTTTAAATCATGTAAACTATAAACAGGGACGAACGGAGGCCCAAGCGCGCCCATGGTAGGGCGACGAAACCGCGCCCCCAGCACA
>JAJKFI010000030.1:4179214-4195597 GCA_029204185.1 Lerista edwardsae
GAAGAAGAAGAAGAAGAAGAAGAAGAAGAAGAAGAAGAAGAAGAAGAAAAGTGGCTCCCTGTCCCAAAAGGGCTCACAATCTGGAAAAAAAAATGCAGACCACTACCAGCGACAGCCACTAGAAAAGACACTGCGCAGGGGTGAAGAGAATATGAGCAGAGATAAATAAGGGCAAAAAGAGTTGGAAGAATATATCTGAAGTTGATGTACCCAAAAGGTAAGCATAGAAGGAACTATATGTAAGGGACATGGACATGAACCAATCTAGATAAAACACATGTGGGAAAAAGAAGGTAAAAAAATGGAGAAATGGAAGTTGGCTAAGTAATAGATTATAAACATCTATTGTAATATTTGGGAAAAGGGGAAAAATCAAACATTTTGAACAGTTTTGGAATCTCTGTCTTTTAACATTATCTGTTATTTGGAGAAACTGACTCCTTTTGGGGCTGTTGAAGAAATGAATGAAACCAAGGCTAGACAGGCAATTCATGGTAGTAGTTACAAAACCAGAATAGGCATTAGCAGAATGTCATGTCCTGCATCGCCACCATGTGGTAGGTCTTGAGATTTGGTTTCAAAGCAACAACCCCTTGACTGTTCAAAATGTGCAATAGCCCTGAGCATCTTGGAGGAAGGGTGGGTTATAAATATGATGAAGTGGTGTGGTTAAGTTACTTCTGCAGGAGCGCAATAGAGTGGAAATATTTAGTAGCTAGAAAACTCTGTTATGTGCACTGATAATGAATGGAACAAGAACAGAAGAGGGGCTTGTTGGAGTACTATAGGGGGTATGGATAATGTGGAGCACTTTGAGCACTATAAAAAGTCCTATATCCATGCTTGGTAGTTTGCTTTTTAAGGACTTTGTTTAATGAAGATTTGTGAATGTGAGAGAGAAAGCTTGGCAGGATTAGTGAGAAGGTGCATCTGACTGTAATGTAGCCGTACAGGAGGGAAAGATAAGGGGTGTGATGATGGATTCAAATTTTATTTAGGGCGCAATCCTAACCTGGAGTTAGGCCAGCACAGGCCAGCAAAGTTTGACCAGCATAAGGGACACCGTAAAGCACATTTGGACCACTCTCAGAATTGGGGAGGATGGCATGCATCTGTGTGCTGGCCTCTCTGACTCCGAGACTGGTTTGCTTGCCTAACTGGGCCAGCCAAAACTCCTGGTTAGCATTTTGCCCTTAGCATAAGCCATGTTTTTCATCCTTTCGTTGAGAAGCCCAGAAATGTTTACATGGGGCTCCCAGGCAGGGTGACCAGATGTCATAGCCACAACACATAGCAATTCACATTGTAGGAAAAATATAGAGCATTAAGAATATAAGAAGAGCCCTGCTGGATCAGGCCAAAGACCCATCTAGTCCAGCTTCCTGTATCTCACAGTGGCCTATCAGATACCTCAGGGACCACACGAGACAACTTGATACCTCATCTCGTTGCCACTCTGCTGCATCTGACAATCTGAGGTAGCCTACTTCTAAAATAAGGAGGTTGCACCACCCATCATGGCTTGTAGCCTGCAATGGACTTTTCCTCCAGAAATCTGTCCAATTCCCTTTTAAAGGCTCCTAGACTGGATGCCATCACCACCTCCTGTGGCAAGAAGTTCCCCAGATTAATTAACATTGGGTAAAAAAATGGGTTTTGTAATCCATGGGGTTTTCCATGGATCCATGGATCCATGGGGCAGAGAATGAGATGGTTAGATAGTATCACCGAAGCAATGAACATGAAATTGGGTGAACTCAGGAAGCTAGTGGAGAACAGGGAGGCCTGGCGTGCTGTGGTCCATGGGGTCGTGAAGAGTCGGACACGACTTAGCGACTGAACAACAAAAAAAAAATGGGTAAACATTGGGTATTTTCTTTTATCTGTTCTAACTCTCCCAACACTCAATTTTAGTGGATGTCCCCTGGTTCTGGTGCTGTGAGAAAGGGAAAAGAACATCCCTCCTTCCACTCTGTCAATCCCATGCATAATGTTGTATGCAGTGATGTCATCTACAAACAAGGAGAGGGAACGCTAGGCAGGACTTACGCTCTGATTGGCTGCCCGTCCAATGCGTTCCGCCGCCTGCCCGTGCTGCCCTGGCCTCGGAGGGGGCGCCGGCTCGCCAGGGGAGCGGGGGCACGCGCTGGGTGCCTGCGCGAGCAGCAGTGGGGCATGCCAACCACAGGCACCCCGCGTGGCGGGCGGACAGGCAGCAGAACGCAACGGACAGGCTGCCAATCAAAGCGTAAGTCCTGCCCAGCATTCCCTCTCCTTGTTTGTAGATGACACCACTCATTATATGTCTCAATCATGTCCCCCTTTGGTACCTATTTTCTAGAAGAGCTCCAAACTGCCATGAAGCAGAGTGAAGTGGGTTGTTTCAGGCATGAGATTGTGGGTCAGTTCCTATGAGTCAGCCCAATTAGCATCACCTCTGTATCCTCCCTTCATGGATGACGAAAGTTGAAATAACACCATACTTTTTTTTGTTGTTCCTGGGGCTTAATGGGGGGAGAGAGATTAAGGGGGAAAGGAGGGTGCAACGTTTGGTGCTCAGCTCCACATAGCAAAATGTCATGGGTTGTCATTTTCTGTTGTTTATTTTGGATGATGTAGGCAGCAGCAAGCATAGGTAGCCGACCACCCTTTGTGATCACTTTTTTTGATTCAAGGGAATACAGCATAGCAACAAAGAGAGCATGTGAAGATTGCTTGTGATAGCAATGAAGACTGAATGTACGGACGGGGGAGGTAAGTGAGAGAGAAGGGGCAACTCGTGGATTATCAAATGGAAGAAAATAGTAACGCTACCTGGAAAATATTGGAATCGTTCAGGTGGAGAGAATCTAATTCAAGAGCACTCAAACTGTGAGGCACCACAGAATTTTCCTTGATCAAGACCTGCTACTTGACCTCCTTGCCTTCTCTGATGTATCCTGGGTCCCAGTGGATGGGACCTTCATCTCCAGTGGATGACAGCTGAATGAATGGGCAGCAACAGTCAGGATGGTGCTGACTGATGCAGGTTGAGACACAACAAACATGTTTTGCTGTAGCTCTGTGACTCTGAATATCTACGAACTAAAGAAATGGCTGATGTATGGTATCTAGCTTCCTGGGGCAGAAATGCTGGAAAGGTGAACTCGAAAGGAGAGTGGGGTCTTCTCTTTTATTTGAGCCCATCATTAATAGGAGTAAGTTTCATGCAACAGGTTAATGGTTGGTGTGGCTATTTCCAAAACATTGGAGAAGAATCAAGGGCTCATTGGCATTGAACAAATTTGTGAACAAATTTCCATCAAGAAATTGGGCACCTAAGCAGGGCCACATTAACCAATGGCCAGGCCCCTACATTTTCAGGTATTTCGGGCCCTCCAGAGTTAATATATCCCTGGGCTTCCTACCCCCCCCCCCAAAAAAGGAAGGCAAACTCCCTAGTCCTTGTTACCGTGGCCCAGGTTCTTGCAGGAGTTCTCCCTGCTGCAAGCAAGAGGGCACAACTCAGACGTTGTGCCGCAATATCAGGGCATGTTAGCAAGAATGTTGACAGGCCCTTAGTCCTGCAGGGCCCCTAGACTTAAGCCTGGTCAGCCTTATGGATAATACAGCCCAGCACCAAAGTTCTCTCTGCACAGGGTTTTAGAACCAGTTTTAATGAAGCCATCTATAATAGAGCTGTTTCAAAGAGCTGTTTTGTGATCTAGATATTCTGGCTAAAGAGATGCAAGCTCATTTCATATTAATTTATGGTTTATTGTTTTTACTGTTGTAGTGAAAGCAGACGTGTCATGGATTCAAGCTTCTCTGTTACCCCTGCCATTGCCAGATGACTCCTTGGCAAAACAGAATGAAAGGCCTGGCCCATGCTGCAGAAGCTTCAACATGCATGAAGAACCATGCAAGGCACCATGGCGAGACTCGAGTCACGTCCTGAGGCTATGCCCCCATGACTCGACTCTTTCATGAGCCCTAGCATGTGCCCATGGTGACTTGTCCCACCCTCGAGTCATTTTGACTCGAGTGAGTCACGAGTCTTTTGTGAAGTGGGTGGCACAGGTCAGACATGCCAGGGCATGGACCAAAAGGGACTGGGCAAGGCAGGAGGAGGCAGGAGGGGTCATGCGCAGCAGCTGGGAGGCTTATGTTACCAATATGACCCATTCCTTTGCAGCTCTGCTCAGAAGTAGTCCCATTGTGGCCATTCTTTGAATTAGGCTTCTTCCTCCCAAGTAACAATGGAGCCCATGATGAGATCACTAGGAACTGCCTCCTGGATTCCCTGCCTCCTCCTTTTCTCCTCCTCTAGACTTCTCAGCCAATCCTAAGGCAAAAACTGCTTGGGCTCCTCCATCTGCTCTCCCTCTCAAAAAGAAAAAGAAAAATCAATCTTAGTAGATGTGCTGCCAAAGCAAGCATGAGAAAAATCATGCCCATCCTTTGTCCAATGATCATTGGTTCCTTCAGAGACAGACAAAGAGCCTGCTCTCGTCTCCCTGCCTTCTGTTGGATGCAAATCATTAACCCTTTCCTGCCAACTGGCTGGAACAGTTAGCTTCTGGATGACCCCACAAGGTCCTTTCATCACAGAAAAAGTATGCAAGCAAATTCGATTAACGGGTTTTCAGACTCAAGTTTTTCAGCTTCATTCTCGAGTCACTCCCGAGTCCTTGACATCTATGACTCAAGTTTACACGATTCAGCAAAAAAAAAAAAGTGTTTTTGGGACTCTGACTCAAGTAACAAGACTCAAGTTCTCATCCCTGATGAATAGATTTAGGCATCTGTCCAGGCCAATGTCTTCCCTGGCAACTAGAGGTGTCTGTTCATTCTTAGCAGGTCACCAGCTAGTTTATGCAAGAAGGTAACTGCAAAATTATTTTGATGGCATAATCAACTGTGAACAAATTCTTAAAATTAATGCAGGAGAACAAGTACGTAAATATTATGTGAAGGAAGTGTTCTTGGTAGACTGTCCCTTGGGTTTGCAAATGGAATGCTAGATTACTTGCATGGACCATCCGAAAGACGGAATCACATGCAAATGTTCTATAAGGGAACTATACGTTGTTACATTACCACTCTTATTTGGGGTAAGTGATCAAGACTCCCTACTCCCCTTACTTATGTGCAAAGGCCCGTGACAAACCTCTTCCATTTTGTGAAGAGCCTTGCACTAGCATCCAATCTGCAAGACAATGAACTTGCGGTGTTCCTTTGGTCAATTTACAGCCCAATCCTAACAGGATTGTCTATGCCATGATATAGTGCTGCCAAAACAGAAGCTGATGTATACCACATGGGCCAAGAGGCAGCTAAAGATCCCCAGCCACCTCCTGGGTTGGCCCCAGCAGCCACTATGGGTCTGTTTGGATCTGCACCAGTTCAATAGCTGGCACAAAACCAAGGTGCCTTGTGTAGGGCTTTCAGGACTGGATGGGGGATAGGATACAGCAGCATATTCTCGTTGCCTCCTAGGCCTGAACCATCCTCTTCCCTGCCCTCCCCCACCCAGTTTCACCCCCACCCCACCTTCCCCCACCCTCCTTCTACCGTGGAACACCTTTGCACTGCTCAGTGGCAGACTCACCACCGACAGCTCCCTGGGCCTCTTCAACCAGCATGGAGGTTGCCCAGCTCCCTGGGCCTCTTCAATCAATCACCTGTGCCAGGCTCTGTGCCGGCTCCTCCCTCCTTCTGGTCACCATGAAGTTCTTTTGTGACACTTCATTTTTGGGAAGGTCATCTCCCTGGCAGGGTACGCAAGACCAGCGCTGCCAAAGAGTAGGCTCGGGCCCTTAGAGGACATGAAAACCCATTTCTTTTGTTGGCTGGCCAGTCCAAGATGGACATCACATGCCACGGAAGCTCATCTGTGACCTTCCATGAGGAAGCCACGACTGACCCTCTGCTTCCAAAGCCCATGCTTATTTTGGCACCGTAGGAGCCATTTCATTGTGACTGTTTTGTTTGCCTAAAGACTGTCACTCCAACCACTGTTATTTGTGAGAACTTCCCGTTTCTTGACATCATTCCTAAAGTCCTTCCAACACATTGCAATATTGGAGTGTTGGATGACCACTGGGCTAAGATTGGCTAAGATTCAGACAATCGCAGGCTAAAGAAGCAAAAATTAATATGATAATATATTTATGAATGCCAACAGCACAACCCCAGGGGGCTTCAGGATTCCCCCTGCAGAGGATGACCTTTTCATCTGATACCCTGTCCTCAGGGGGTCTAACCTTACTCATTGAGCTTTCTCTGCTTGGAACTGAACTCCCTCTGAGGTTTAAAGCCCTGGAAATTATTTCAAGCTGTTGTAAGTAAATCCATTGTGTCGAACTGATGAATCCCCAGAGACAATGCAAAGAGGAAGAGGGGGAGCTGGAGGGGAAAGGAGCCTCTCCCTGCAGAGATGCGGAGACTCTAACTCTGATGTTTAGATAGCTCTATGGGGAGAAAATCTTCCTCATAGCAGAATCTTCTGCCCCAAAACAAAACCACAGTGGGCAATTTCAATTTCCTATTTAAAATAATAAACAGCTCAATGCCACTGCACTTGGCAATCTTTTTCATTGTTGTCTATGAAAGATCCTTATCAGCTGGTGGCAGGCGGTCTGTGGGAGGGAGGTAGTGTGCCACAATTAACCTTCCTCCAATCCTTCCTGAAACATTATCGTATATAGGACAATTATATTTAACAATCCAGAGCCCAGTTAAACCTAATTTAGAGGACAGAAATGCTGTTGATTTAACTAATTAGAGACTGATGCATGGAATTCTCCCATGTACTCAATTAAGGAGAAGGCTCTCTTGAAATTAGTCACTTAACTGGGTGGCTATAAAATGATTAATAAATTAAATTTATTGGTTAAAAGTACTGAAGAAAAATCATAATGAACATGTTTGGTCATTTACACCAGTGTTATTCAAACTGTGGGTTGGGCATCACTTGGTGGGTCACAACCTGATGTCAGGTGGGTCGTGGAAAGCTGGGAGCAGCCATCTTGGAAACTGCAGACCTTATTTTCGTTATATTCCTTTTGTGAGTGTTAACAGTTTGAATTTTCAAGTGATTTTTTTTAAAAAAATTGTTGTCAGTTCAGTGCTTCTACTTCATATATTGTCCTAATCTTGCTTTCTGTCAGGGATGTTTCATAGTTATACAATTGCTGCAGTCCAAGAATGCCAATTTACATTTCAGGAGTGTCATTTTATTGTTTTACAATGACAGCACTTCCTGCTTGATGATGTCACTTCCTGCTACAACATCACTTCCAGGTTAATGACATCACTTCCAATGGGTCCTGACAAGAGTGCCATTCTAAAAAGTGGGTCCCGCTCTAAAAAGTTTGAATACCACTGATGTAGACCAATGGTTGGAAATGCAATTAGAATACCTGGATTGAAATCCCACCTGGGATCCAGTGGCATCCTAAATGGGGAGCAAAATGCTAAGTGCATTTCCCCTTGCATCCAGAACCATTTGCAGCTCAGAGAGCAAAGCCCCTGAGCTGGATCTCTGAGCAGCGAATCACCCTGGGGGCAAGGGAGAGGGGCCATGTTACATAGGAGCTCAGACTCCTGCAACAGTGTTTCCCCCCATAGGAATGCCACTGCTAGTCTCAACTCTGTGGCTGACCAAATGTGAGGTCACTCTTTCTGTGTGTGGATTCACACGCAGCTTTAATGTGTAGTCTGTGCATATTTTCCCCTAAATATAAGTTGTCAGGTACCACACATTGTCAGATGTGTGTATACATCAGTATGTATTATGTTTGTATCTCACCCTTCTGCCATGGTTCAACTCAAAGCAGCATTCATGGGGTTCTCAGAATGTCTCCCATTCAGGCATTGGGCTGATTCAGATCTGCTTTAGGGTTCAATCTTAACCTAAAATTAGGCTGGCACAGTTAGGCCAACAAAGTTTGGTTGGCACAAGGGCCACTGTAAAGTATGTTTGGACTACTATTGGAATCAGAGAGCCCAGCACACAGATGTGCACCATCCTCCCTAACTCCGGGGTGGTCCAAATGCACTTAACGGTGGCCCAAACCTTGCTGGCCTAACTGTGCCAGCCTAACTCCAGGTTAGCATTGCGCTCTTAGTTTCCTTCAGCAAGGTCAAACACGTTCTCAAGCCATGCTCTGGACTAAAGCAGCCTTGGCTTCATGATATGTGGTGCTGATAGAAACATGTGAAGCTGCTAGATGAGCAATGTTGAATCAGTGTACCATGGCACATTGGTGTGTTGTGAAAGGTCCACAGGTGCATTACAGGAGTTTGGTGTGGGAGCACAGCAGTTGAAAATCACCAAAAAAAACCTGGGTTCTGCAGCTTTGTTTCTAGGGTCTGTTTTTCTTCCTCCTCCGGCAGAGTGGGACAATTTATTTCTACAGACAGTTGCCCTAGTAACCAAGAAGCTTAGATGGCTGGAGAAGCCATGACCACATTCTTGAAGCCATGGATCTGGACCGAACAATATGGCTGACTCAGATAATCGCCACGAACCTCCTTGGCTGCGAACGACGAGGATTGCCGCCGGAGGGGCTCTCTCGCTCGCACGGCGCGCATGTGAAAGTTAATTTTAGGGGGGGTGAGTGTAGAAGTTTAAAAAAATACTCTTAATAGCCTAGAAGTAAAAAAGAATTCCTCTCATATTGACAACTACTTGTGTCATGAAGAGATTTTAATGTAATTTTCCTACATATTTATCTAATTTTTGCCCACCCTCCCCTTTTTTTCTTTCCTTCCCGTTCACACTTTATTTCTGCTTGTGTAGATTTTAAAAAATAAGTCTGTCAAAGCAGTGCAATCCGAGTTTAAATAGACAGCAAGTGGCATTTCGTCCGGTATGTTCAGTAATATAATTACGCAGAATTAAACCTTGGAATTGCATATTAACTCATAATAAGGTTACCAATGATGTTTCTCCACAGATTGAATGTTGCAAAATCAGCTCAACTATATGCACCTAGACTGCTTGCAGCAATGCTATCAGCACCTGACCCATTCTCAAGGTCCTGCTTCAACAGAAATATAGTAAAAATCTACTGTTAGCAAAACTGATGCTAACGGTACTCATTTCAACAAAATCTGGTTTCTGGAACTTTATCCAATTCAATCAATCAATCAATCAATCAATCACTAGTATTTATATACCGCTTTTCAACACGAAGTTCACAAAGCGGTTTACAGGCAAATAATAACATTAAAGTTAAATGGCTCCCTGTCCCAAAAGGGCTCACAATCTAGAAGAATGGAAAACACCCCCAGCAACAGCCACGAGAAAGACACTGTGCAGGGGTGAAGAGGGACAATTGCTCTCCCCCTGCTAAATATAAGAGGACACCACTTGAAAAAGTGCCTCTTGCCCAGTTAGCAGGGGTTATTCAATGGTGGGAAATTCAGATTAGAACCATATTAATCAGTTATGTCATCTGGTAATGAAGATCGGGAACGCTGGTCAGGACTTAGGCGTGATTGGCTGCCCGTCCGTTCCGTGGCTGCCCAGGCCGGGGGGGGGCCGCCCCGCGGCCGCGGGGGTTGGGTGGGGGTGTGCAAGCTGCTGGGCGAAGCGCGGGGGGGCGTGCCCACCGGGGGCAGGCCCCCCCCCCGAGGCCAGGGCAGCCACGGAACGGCCGGGCTGCCAATCATGTGTAAGTCCCGCCCAGCGTTCCCGATCTTCATTACCAGATGACATCACTGATATTAATGCAGCGGGTTAACCCCCTGTTTAGTGACTCCAATCCACAGGGGGCTCAATCTGGCTGCTACTTACTGGATGAAAAAAACAAGCACATTAACCCCCAATCACTTGCTTAAAGTAACAACTCATTTAAATTAGCATCATGCAGGAATTGAGATGTCCACACAAGGACAGTTAAACTGATCAGCAGCCAAATTGATGTAGTTCATTCAGCCGGCATTGTTTTCTTGAGCAGTTAAGGCCATTGCGTGTACATTGTACAGGGCAGGCAATTTATGGACAAGATTTGGGAGGCTGCTTGCAACTGCTAAGATGCTTTGCAAATTGGCCACTGAATTATGCTGGAGGCTCAAATCACTTCTAGAGGCATGCCACATCCCTGGCAAGATCGGCACATGTGCAACTACATACAAGTAAGAGATAGAAGAACTGCATCAGAGGAAAAGTCTCACTGGCTGACAATACCCTGAGGGTAGGACACTGTTGCCTAGCAACCTTTTGCTGGGTATCATTGTAGATACATTGAAATCATTCAGATGTGGACCATATGCAATAGACTGCATTAGGGCTCCAGAAATCTACTGAGCTGAGGAATTCTGTTCTTCCCCTTCAATCTATCAGTTCCAATACCGTCCACTTAGGTCAGACTCCTCCAGAGGCATACTGGATATTAAATTCAGGCTAACTCCCTACTCTTTTGCTCAGGGGTCTGCAACATTTCTCCAGCACTAGCATTTCAGGCAGAGACATACATTCACATTTTCAAATTTTCTCTGAATCTACAAACAGCCATCTCGGAATATTGAAATTCCATTGACTTCCCAGTGTTCCCCTTCCCCTGCATACTTTCGATACATGTACCCGCATAAATAAATGTTGCAGCTGTTCATGCGTTTACTTTCTTGCTTACTTCATTGCCACAGTTAAACCAGACTATGATTACTGGTTTGGCTAACACATAGGTAGAATTGGCCATAATGGTTTCTCTGATTTTGTCACTGTTAGAAAAGTGTGCCATGCTGACAAATCATGGATGTTCAGAAAGTTTCAGAAAGCAATCAGGATGCCTCTCTTGTACAGTTTTAAGTTGTCATTTGATGGATGTTTAGTGGATGCTGTATAGCACAATTAGCTCATATCACAGGCTCTAGAGAAGAGTCCAAGTCTTTTCTAGAGGGAGAGGAGGAATCAGGCAGCTCCCAAATGGCTACTGCATGACTGTGAGTGAGTGAGAAGTACATTCCTGCAAGAGAGCTTGGTTGTCTTTATGCATGTACTGTGGAGCGCATGTACTCATGCAACTGTGGAGTACAAGAGGTGTGTCCCAGCAATGTCAGGGCGCAGTCCTAACCAACTTTCCAGCACCAAGGTTAGGACAATGCATCTTTGGGATAAGGGAACCAACATTCCCTTTACTTGAGGAGGCCTCCATGACTGCCCCCCCCCACTGCAGGATGCAGCACATGCCCCATTAGCACAGCTATGTCAGTGCTAGAAAGTTGGTTAGGGTTGCTCCCTGAGCTTTTTCTTCTCAGATTCTCCGGGAATCCTATGTTCATCACTTTAAGTTGTAGGGTGAATGAAAGGATATAAATGCAGTCTGAAGGATCAGCCCCAACACCCCTTTGATTTTCTCAAGGAAGTTCTAGGGAAGCATGTCTTGCACAAAAATACTAGGCACATGTAATTGGTATCATCGCAGGTCACCTGGTGTGATTAGATGCCATGCCATATTTGTGGTGACAGTATCTCCACAATATCACTCCCAGAAGAAACTTGATTGGCTTCCAAGAGCAGTGATGTCCAACCTGTGGGTCGGGACCCACCAGTGGGCCAGGAGCCAATTTTATGTGGGTCACAAAGCCAATTTCAGGTGGGTCGCAAAACACCTAGAGCAGCCCATATTGAAAATATGGGAAGATGGCATGCTGGAAAGGGGGAGGGCTGTGTGGTTGCTTTGCTTGTGACAAGGTTGTAAATTGGCTTTTTTTATTTCTGATTCACTTTGCTATTAGAAAATGGCTGATAAATCACCCAACTGATTGCTGCATTCTCAGGAAAGCAGCAGGCTCTGGCATCACAATGATGGCACTTCCGGCCATGACATTACTTCTGGTGGCTCCCGGACAGATTGTCATTCTAAGAAGTGAGTCCTGGTGCTAAAACGTTTGAGAATCACTGTTATAGTGTATTGGTGTGAACCATCTGAGAGCCAGCTTCAAAGTTATACCCAGTTCCTGTGCAAGGCAAATTGTCACGATTATAAACCCTAGGGTACCTCTTATAGATGGGCAAGAGTCCCTCATTTGAGCAAGGTTTGCAGGGATGAATTATTCATGGTTTTAAAAAGGAAATATGGAGGGGAAAGGAGTGGGAAGGATAAAAGCAGTGGGCATGGTGAAGAAAGTCAGCAAGTCAAGAGGAAAACATAAATGATGCACAGAATGTGCATGTACATGTGTGCATTATTTTTGAGGACCATTTCAGCTGAAATGCATTCCTGCCCAAGCAGAGAGCGCAAGGAGAAGGAGTGCTCAGCTATTTTAGTGTGAGCATGCATTTGTTCCCCGAGTATTGTTACTATCCAGATTTGAGTGCCATACCATATGTGCTCCTTGTAATCCAACTCAAGATCACAGTACAGCCTATTGCCTAGAGTACCACATTGGCCTTTTACAAAATATGTGGAGTAACACTGTTGGGCAGTGGTGCCTTCACAGGAAATACAAGTCATATTACCATGGAAAATTAGTCCTGTTAAAAGTTATGCAGAAACATGGAGAGATCATCTGGGGCAGTGGTGTCATCTAAATGATTTAACAACAGGTACTCACTTTTGATTGGCACGTGTTGGGACCCGCCCACCGGAAGTGACATCATAAGCCGGAAGTGATGTCGTGGCAGGAAGTGACATGAAAAAAGCCCTTTTTGAGGCCTCAGACAGTTTTAAACTGACCCAACAGTTGCAACAGTATTCCACAGCACCCCCAGAACATGTTAAGGAGGCCTGGCATCATGTTAAAGTGACCCAACAGTTCCAAAACCCCAGAGCAGCTCATTTTTCAGTGGCAAGGCAAGGCTCTTCTCGCTGCCTTCCTGGCTCTGAGAAAGTGCAGGCAACTCAAACGTGCAGGAAATTCAAACGTTGCAGGGGTCGGAGTTGATGAGTGGGCGGGTGAATGGGCGGGGCCAGCTGTAATCCTAGAAACCAGTACTCGCGTACCCCCGCGTACCCCCTGCATGACATCACTGATCTGGGGTTGGTGTTAGTACTAGGTTTGTGGTATTTCTACCAGGACAGAAATATACACTTCTTTGGCTATGTTCTTGCATTAAAGTATCAAGTGCAATCCTACTGTGATGTTCTCCCAGTGCAGCAGGCACTGCGCCAGCTGTGGATATCACAAGTGTGCTGTAAAGTACTGTACTTTGTGGCACCTGGAGAGCAAGCAGCACCTAGCGTTAGGACTGCACCACCCTGCTGACACTGTATTTAGACAATTGGCCATTGCTGGAACAGGGGACGGCATGACAGTCCCAGGAGCGGGGCACACAGGTTTGCAACCTCCACTGTATCATATCCTTCCTCCCAGACCTGAACTCCCTACATGGGGGAGCTCAGACTTGTGCCAGCGATCCAAGTAGCCCCATTGGGCAGGCTGGATCATTACTTGGGGAAATGTGGCTCCGCCGTGCCAGCGCTGTTCAATATTAGGCTGTGGATTGTCTACCAGGTAAAATAATGTAGGAATTGGTTTTCGCTACAGATAAGGCAAAAGGAGTCACTACAGCAGTCAAGCTAATCCAGAGACCCATCTATAGGTTCATACTGCTAGCCAGTAATGTCATTCAGGGGGAACGGACCAGAACGGGAGATCCGGATCCTAACGGGCTCCGTGGCTGCTTCTGGGTTTGTTTTGGGTTTTTTTCAACATTTGAATTTGAACTCAAAAGTGAGTTCCTGTTCCTAAATCATTTGAATGACACCACTGCTGCTAGCATTGCTGCTCAGTGCCAGCTCCAGGGGTTGTAAATGTGCCGTAAATCATACTTATGGCACTCGGCAAGGGGGGAGCACCAGTGCTAGAGGTGCGCCAGTTGATGCTGTGACTCAGATACAGACGGTTATCGGTTATCCAGCAGCAGGGAGGGGGAGGGGGGAGGGGGAGGACGGGCAGACCAGGACAGGGAGGGGTGGAGCAGGTGGTGGGACCGGGAGTGGCCTCCACCGCCAGATTGTATCCTCTGGGACAGGCTGGAAGTTCTCAAGTCTACACCAGCAAAATAGCCAGCACAGACTTGAGGAGTCCCACTGGCGGCAGAGGCGTATAAAGGGTGCTGCAAGGCAATACCGGGGCAGTGGGCGCCGGTTGTGGGAGAGGGTGCAGCAGGAAGGCCCGCCCACTCTTCCTCACATCCAGTTTGCTTCCTGGGCCGGGGAGCGAGGGGAATGCGCCACCTGCCTGGGCGCACCGAGGCGAAGTCACCCCAGTCATTCCTGAGGGCGCCAGAGCGTTTCCGTCGCTTCCTGAATTAGGGATTGAGGGAAATGCACCATGGGGGGGGGCAGCAGCCGCTGCAGGAGCCCCCTTGCACTCCCCCACTTTGTGATGTCATGACATCACGCAGTGTGCCTGGGGCACGGAAAAGCCCCGGTACACCCTTGATTGGAGGGCAGGCGCCCTTACCCCGGGGGAAGGGAACAAACATGCCCATCTCCTGCGGTGCCTCCTATGGCTGCTGCGGAGCCTATAGAATGCAGCGGTAGCTGTTGTGGCGCCTCTGCTCCTCCAGGGGGCCCAGCGCCAAAGAACTGGGCTGCCCATCAAGTGACTAATCACTGTGTAGTCTACTTCAACTATAATGTACATTGACAGCACTATATACATCATTTATTTATTTAAAACATCTATACCCCTCCTTCAAAAGCTCAAGGCCGCTTACAAAACCAAATACAAAGAAATACAATATAACATTTTAAAATTAATATTTACAATCTAAAACATATTTTAAAGCCACACAGCAAGTAGTACAATTACTGTATTGGTAATTAATTGCTACAGGATGCAAATATCCCAGTACCAGATTTCTCGTATAATTTGTACTTTGATGCTAATGAGAGCTATTTTTGGCTGGATTAACATGACTGTTTTCCCCATATAATCTTGTAGCCACTTCATACTGTGGAATTCCACATGGACTCCAGTCTTGTGAATGGATTCAACCTGCATTTTACTTGGAAGGTGTCTTTTTTAGGGGTTTTCTTTCCCCCACCATTTAAAAAATTGCTGTGTAAATCCACTTTTATAAAAGACAGACATCGAAGCGAGTTTGCACTTGCTGTTTCGGCTTTCTTTCTAGGCGGTCGTCCCTGCTCCTACAGAGAAGGGTTCAGTCAAGAGAGGGATATTCCATTTATGTTTAATATCACACCTCTGCAACACACACACACACACACTCCTGCGGCTGGGTGTTGCTGACACTTTGAGCAGAAATGAGGGGAAATGTACCTCAAACGCGTGCCGCAAGCCACCCACCGGCAGGGCCAGGCACAATCTCTTGAAACGGCAGTTCCCCCTCTGACCTCTCCCTCCCCATCGCCACCTCCGTGGCTGGGAAATGACACCAAAGTCTTATACATGTGGTCATATCAAGGATACAGTAATAACCCTGGAGGAGGACTAATTGCTTGTTTGGGAGTAAAGAAAAATGGGTTAGGGGAACCTGGAAATGTCTGCCAGTCTGGCAGGCTCCCTCCCTCTTCTCCACCTCCCTGCCCCCACCCTCCCGCACACACAGATCCAACATTCTTTCTGGGTGTTTTGATCAGGTTCTTTCTTGTTTCTTTTCACCCCCGAGCAAACATGATTTGATTCTCTCTTTTTTTCCATTCCTCACTCCTTTCCTGGTTTGCAGTGGGCATTCAGGGTTCGCTTCTATCTCTTCCATTCAATCTGTCTGCCTGTTTTCGACACAATTTTCTACACAATTCACCTCACCCACCCTCCCTCCAGCCAAATGTGTTTTTTTCCCTCTTCTAATCTACCTTGTATTTATAAGTTGTCTTGATATTTGTCTGCTTCAAGCTGTAAGTCTGCGCTTTTAATATCTTCTTGTACTTTACTTGACTACCGGCTGCAGTTTACTGACATTCTTGCCTACACATTTGGCCTGCCTAGTTAGCATCGCAATTAATTAGCAGTGGGTTGCAAGAAATACTTGGGGTCACACCAGCAGCAAAGCACGAGCCATTATAGAGCCAGAGTCATGGAGATGACACCACTGAGAGCCTGACAACTTTGAGTTATACTTCAGGGCCCTTTCCTAAATACTAATCTTTCATAATTTCTTTTTAAATCTAGATCAGTGTTATTCAAACTGTGGGTCGGGACCCACTTGGTGAGTTGTGCCCTGAGGCCAGGTGGATCACAGAAAGCTGGGAGTAGCCATCTTGGAAACTGCAGGCCTTACTCTTGTTATCTTCGTTTTGTGAGTGTTAACAGTTTGGATTTTCAAGTGAGGGCCATTCAAGCGCCATTCTAAAAACTGGGTCCTGGTCTAAAACGTTTGAATACCACTGATCTAGGTGTTTCCAATTGCATAAATATAAGAAACAACGTGAAGGCTGTAGCGGCAAAAGTGCTGTAAGCAGTAGTGTCAGCTTACTGGTA
>JAJKFI010000030.1:4195997-4209334 GCA_029204185.1 Lerista edwardsae
GCGGGGGAGCGCCCCGGCAGAAAGAGCGGGGAGCGAGCCGCCAGGGCGCGTTCTGTTCGCGCCTGCCGGCTAATTTAGCCGGCAGGCGCGAACAGAACGCGGCGCCGCCCAGTGCCCCGCCCCCTTCCCCTTGAGAAGCGGGAGGGGGCGCCGGGTGGCAGCGCCGCGTTCTCCTCGCTCCGGCTGGGCCAGCCGGAGCGAGGAGAATGCGGCGCAGGGTCTGGTCGGGAGTGGGCGGGCCGTGGGCGCCATTCTGGGGGGGCGGGCGCCAAGCGAATGGCGCCCCCCGCAAGATGGCGCCCATGGCTCGTGCCACCCCCCGCCACACCCTAGAAACGCCCCTGGCCACAGAGAATTAAGGTTGCCTCTCCTCTGGTCACTTGCAGCTGGAGAGGTCAGTGAAAGTGAACTTTTGTTCACTTGCCCTGGGGAAAACCCTATGGTACTCCTCAGTGCTGGAAAGCTACCCAGCCTCTAGATTTTTTCATAAGTCAGTTGAAAAGCTGTTATGCAACACACAAAGGCATATCTTGGGTGCTGTGGGGGGGGGGGCAATGAACGCCGTTTGTCAGGGGTGCTGTTTGCAACATGACCACCCATCATGGTGCCCAGAGGTGTCATGCTGTGCGGCGATGCCCTTGCCTCCCATTCATTCCAAAATGGAGCAATTCTGGTGTGGTAAGGCTGCACAGGATAGCCCTGCCCTAGGTGAGAGGGCCCACACCCCCTGGTTTCCTGACTCGGGAACCCAAGGAGCATGCAGCTTCTCGCCACATCTCCCAGCCACTGCTCGGGCAAAATTGTCTGAGCTGCAGCCAAGAGAAGCTGCACTCCTCAACACCATGATGTTGTGATGTCATGACATCATGACATTGTGTGCCATGGGCGCGATTTAGCCCCAGTATGACTCTTGCAACAGACCATCTGTCTGGTTCTCTTTCAGTTCAAATAGAGACCATCCCTTCTGTACAGGATTGACGTGTCCTGAAACAATTCCTGTTGCTTTAGAAATTCAAACCTCTCCTCCTGACACCACCACACCACATGGAGTTCAAGCATTCTGCACGATTGGTATTAGGCACATCCTTTGGCCTTCAAGGAAACGTTTGAAACTGTTTGGTGGAAAAATGGCCTCTGCTGACAGTGTTTTCATTAAGCCTATCTTGTTCCTTTTGTTGTTTTCCAAATTGACTTTACAAGTAAAGGGGCCAAACGCATTCTTGGTGCTCTCACTCCATAGAATTAAACCGGAGATGTGTTTGGTCCCAAATATTTTTGGATCAGCTTCTTGATCCAGCATTAATCTATCTCATTTTCTCCTGTCCTAGTTTCTTCTGCCCTGTTGCTCATATTCGCCTGAATTGGTATTCTTGTCACAGGTTTTATCCCACCAGGTCTCTGCAAAGCCAACTAAATCATCATTGTTTTCATGCATGAGAACATCTCGTTCTTCCTACTCAGTTATTTTCCCAACTTCTTTTGCTGAGATGTCTAGGCAGTATTTTTAACCCAACTTCTCACTTATGTTAATGTCACTTCTCTTTTCGATCCCGTTTCCTTTTGCATTTTCCTATTACAAACATAATTTAATTCATTCAATAGAATTCTTCCAGAATCCTATGTAAAGGCTTCTTGCACTTTGTCAACCTGGTAAATTCTGCAGAGCTGACTATTCCATGCCCACAACAAATTTGTTGTTGATATAGTATACACCAGTGTTATTCAAACTGTGGGTCAGGACCCACTTGGTGGGTTGCAACCTGGTGTCAAGTGGGTCGCGGAAAGCTGGGAGCAGCCATCTTGAAAACTGCAGTCCTTACTCTTGTTATATTTCCTTTGTGAGTGTTAACAGTTTGAATTTTCAAATGAGGGTGTGTGTGTGTTTTTTTAATTTTGCTTTTAGTTCAGTGCCTTTACATCATTCTTTGTCCTAATCTTGCTTTCTGTTGCGGATGTTTCATGGTTGTACAATTGCTGCAGTCCAAGAACGCCAGTTTGCATTTCAGGAGTGTCATTTTATTATGTCACAGTGATGGCACTTCCTGCTTGATGATGTCACTTTGGGCTAGGACATCACTTGCAGGTTAATGACAGCTCTTCTGGTGGGTCCCAGGATGAGTGCCATTCTAAAAAGTGGGTCTCAGTCTAAAACGTTTGAATGTTGTTGTTGTTCAGTCGCTAAGTCGTGTCCGACTCCTCTGGTATAAAACCAAACATTTATTTTAAAAAGAAAATGGGTTTTGAAGGGGGTTGCAGTTTCATTTTTAATTAATGCCTTCATGATGAATACACCATGTTTCTAGACTTCATATTCCTGATGTAATGTTTTAAAGATGCAATCTCATTCCCAAAATAAGACTAGTAGAGGAAGAGCCACACTCCAAATGTGTTGGCAGCTTAATAGAATGGTGCAAAGAGGTGTGACCTACTCCATTAATTTCATGATTTCGGGACAGTTGAAGATCTGGCATGCTTCCATGAAGCAGAAAATGGGCTCTCTCATTAGGTAAGTAAATACTGCTTGCAGAATTACTTGTCAGGAATGGACAACTGTAAATATATATTGATCATTAGAGGGTCTAGGTGCCATAGCCCAGCCATGAGCAACTCAGCTTCATATTTTTGTGACAGCAACAAATGTATCAGTGTGGGATGAGCTCCATGAATGTCCCCCTTAACAATGGAGAAAGGAGAGTCATTAGGAGACTTGGGGCCCAATCCTATGCCCATCTACTCAGAAGTAAGTCCCATTCTATTTAATGGAGTTTACTCCCAGGAAAGTGCGTATAGGATTGCAGTCCCATACAGTACTTCGCTTACACAAATCCTACCACCTTATGTAGGAAGACAAGGAGCCCAATCCCATATGTACCTACTCAGAAGGAAGTTCCATTATACAGGTGTGCCCTAGTATCCACTGATTTAGTATTCATGGTTTCAGTTATCCACTGATACCATAGATACTGGGACTCCTATTAAAAAGATAGGTAAACATTAAACATCTCTTTTTTTAACCTTGTTTCAGCAAAACCACTGGTGTTCCCCATTTTTAAAAAGGCGTCCCCAGTATCCACAGTTTTAGGTATCCCCAGTTTTAGGTATCCACAGTGGGGTCCAGAATGCCTGTAGTCAATGTGCCTTACTTCCAGGTAAGTGTGGATAGGATTGCAGTCCGGGAAAGACTCCCTCCCTGAGACTTTAGAGAGCTACTGGAAGCTGGAGTAGGATTAGTCCAGATACACAAGCGACTCAGCACAAAGCATCTTTATTTTGCTTCAAATTGCTTTTGGCAAAGCACAATGGGGGAGCGTTGGGTTAGCTGTAAGACAACATGCCCCTTCTCCCTGTAAGTTCAAAAGGAGCATCATCTAAGATAGGATGGATGCTTGTCTTTGAGGAAAGAGCATGACAATGTTGTTGATGTGGCAGGGAAGTCTTCAATGGATACAAATAGCCTCTAGAAGCCAGGAATCTAATTTGTGGCTTCACATCTCTAGCAATAACCTTCAGTCCTGTCATCTGAGCTACCCTGTCTCATCAGCGTCAATTCGATCTTCCTTCTTTCCTGTCCTGTGCTTCAGCTTCCTTCCAAAGCCAAGGTCCTTTAAATTATTTTACACCTTTTTGATGATTCTGACATGGGCAGCCATGAACGAGTTCTTTCTGGCTGCTGTCATGTTCCATTTCTCGTATTGCAGTTTCTTCAACACTAAAAGAAGCTCTTCCTGTGTTTTGTTCTCCTAACAGAACAAACGGGTTGTGATAGCGAACTAGCTAAAGTGTGTTTGGCAAAGGTCGCTTGAGGCTGTCATCCTCACAGGTCAAAAAGAACCCCCAGCCTGTGGCTAAGGCTGCACACCTGGAACAGAGGGGATAGAAATGGATGAATACTTTCCCCTCCCCACCCATGAAATGCCTCCGCCAACTTACCAGTGACAATGGTGGCCTCTAGACCCACTGCTGGGCATGCCATGCTACTCCCATTTGAGAGAGCAGCCCAGAAATATATGGCAATAGCCTGGCTTTCACACCTATAAAGGACCTTGTGCTGCTGGAATGCTATTTCCATCAGCCCAAGCAGTGATGTCCTTCAGGGGGAACGGACCAGAACGGGCGTTCCGGATCCTAACGGGCTCCGTGGCTGGTTCTGGGTTCCCGACAAATGCCAATCAAAAGTGAGTTCCTGTTCCTACATCATTTGAATGACACCACTGAGCCCAAGGCCCCAGTAGGATTGGGGCCATAATGACACTTATTTCCATGCATAATTTTATTATTAGAGACTACACTATATTCACTCATAACCATGTTACAGAAATCCCCAGAAGATGCTGTGCAAGTTATAAATAAACATCATAAAAATAATGTGTTATGGCAGAACTAAGGTTATAGAACATGTCAGTGTTTGAGTGCACATTAGTTTTCAAAAACGTTTGCTCTAAACACGGAATGAGAAATCCAAGATATGCCCAATTAAACCCTCTTCCCTTGAAACAGATGCTGAAACTACTTTGACGTGGCTCACAGTGAAACTCTTGTCTCACTTTTCCTTCGTAACTAGTTCAAATTGTAAAATGTAGCCTTCAAAATGTATGTCATAATTATTAACCTACTGGAGAACGTCAGTATGACTGAGTGTTATGAGTGTGACTGCGTGTTATGATTTGGTGTGTTACAGAGCCCATTATGACAGCGGAAGTGACTTCCACTTTTGTAAAATGGTTGCAAGGTGCACTAATGCCACAGTGTCACTGCCGGACTCCGCCGTGGTCACTGGACTAATTAAGGGCTCGATACTGAGCCCCTCAGTGTGGGTAATATAAATGTATCGCCCATGCTTGTGTTGCAAAAGGTGCTGTAAGGCACCTCCAGCACTGGTGGTAAGCCATGGTTGTTGTTGCTGGGCAACTGCCAGGTGACTGCCCGTCCCATGATGCCTAGCGGCATCAATGCAAGCCAACGAGTGGTGAGTGTACAGCTCATGAGTGTTTTTGTTTGTTTCCCGAAACCTTTATTGGCATACACAAAATACATACAACAACAACCAGTATATAGAAACAAGCAGTGCATACATTAGAAAAGGGAAGAAGGAGTAGATTTAAGAATCTCATATAGATAACTTGCAATGGCTGCGGTAAGAAAATCACACTCATCACTCATAAAAACAGAAAGTATAGCATCGGTTGGATTTGAAAAGAATGAGATCCAGGGGTCAAAAAAAGTATTTTTGAGATGTTGGTGTGCTGGGCATTGAAAAAGAATATGAAACAAGGTATCAGGGGGCCCATGGCAAAATAAACAAGACCTTTTTTCACGGGGAATGTGAAGAAAGCGGCCAGCATGAACAGCCGAAGGGAATATATTAAAACGTGCCAACATAAAAGCTCTTCTTAACGACGGATTAATTAAGGAATAAAAATAATTGGGAACAAAATCCAGGGATGGGGTAATACCTAGGGATAGGGGAGAGCAACAGCTCATGAGTGTTGTACCCTTTTCAAGCGGGGTGGGAAGGCATTCCTGGGCAGGGGGAGGGGCAGAGTGGGGGAGGACCAGTGGCAACCCTTGCTGCCAATTCCTGACCTCCATATAAATAACCAGCCCCGGCCACGCCCTTACCACAGGGAAAGGGGACAAACACCCCCTTCTTCCACGGAGCCTCCCATGGCTGCCTGCGGGATGCAGCAGTAATCGCCTGGCTACCTCTGCTGGCTCCGGTGGTCAGGCAGCTCAGGCCTGGGCTGCCCATTGGTGGAGGGGGCAGAGAGTGTTTTGTGGAGACCCCATGGAAGGCCATGGCAACTTCAGGTAAGTGAAAAAGAGTTTTCCTTCCCTCTCCTTGGTTAACTTGTTGTTCCCCCACCAGAGCATGCGGAAACGTTCCACACTGCATGCTTTGGGCTGGCAGGGGATGGGATTGGGCGATAAGGAAGCATTATTTTCTCTTCCTTGGTATACAAAAGGGGGGCACATAAAATGAACAGGTGGCAGTTCCATGGGGGACAAAAGGAAACTCTTTGTCTCGCAGCATGCAATTGCCCAAATTGTCAGGGGAAGTTATGGAGGCCAACAGAGTAACTGACAGGGTTAGACACATCCATGAGGGGCAAACTCATCTTTGATATCTCACCAAGTTGATTGGGGCTTATATCAGCATTCCCAAAGTGTAACTCACCTCTTTCTTTTTCTTTTTCTTGTAGAAGCTAAGAATAACTGACAGGGAGTGGATCACAGTGGAGGAATTCTGATTCATGCTCCTGTCCCCTGCTTCTTTTTGTATTGCTAAACGTTCATGGCACAGCATCAATTGTTTTTAAATATTTTACCATAGGTCCCTGCTTCACACATTTCTCTTGTTTTCCAGGCAGGGCAGCAGAAAAAGAAATCATCCAAGGATGCCAGGCCTCCTTAACATGTTCTGGGGGTGCTGTGGAATACTGTTGCAACTGTTGAGTCAGTTTAAAATCATCTGAGGCCTCAAAAAGGGCTTTTTTCATGTCACTTCCTGCCACGACATCACTTCTGGCTTATGATGTCACTTCCGGTGGGCGGGTCCCGACACGTGCCAATCAAAAGTGAGTACCTGTTCTTAAATCATTTAGATGACACCCCTGGGAACACCCCTTGAAAAAGTGCCACTTGCTCAGATAGCAGGGGTAAGTATAGGGTTCTCCCCTGCCCCCACCCCCAAGCAAGAAGATTTTTTCGCAACCCAAAGTAAGAATAAAGAAAGGTAAGGGGGCCAGCTCTCCAGAGCCAGCTCTCCGCACCACAAATGGCTCTGAAGCCATTTTGACCCCTATAGGAACACCACTGGATGATACCATTATTTTGATGGTTAATTACAACAATAATAAATTAAAATGACTGCTTGTATTGTTGCCTTACAGCAGCATTATCCATGCATGAGGGCAGATAATTCCTCTATATGACTTGTCACACATGTTAGCTTAGATAGCCCTGCAGAACTGAATAATACTGCCCCTGACAATAAATGTTGGCTTTCACCTGAGATTTTGTTGGAAGATACACTAAATATTTTATATGTATTGCTGCTGTTGGTATGTTTGTTGGTATGTTATGTTATGTATGCTATGGTATGGTATGGTATGTTGGTATGTTATGTTATGCTTTTGGTAAGTTTGTTAGAATATACACAGTTACGTTTGCCCTTCAGAACAATCTACGTAGTGACCCCAAGAACAATTTTTATCTTCCAGACCTGTACAAAATGTGATGCTATTGTAACACAAGGATTCTTAAAGTGGTTGATCAAAGGCATATTATTAAACCTTTTGAGCTTTTGACCAGGCTGACAGCAATGAATGCCTGGGAAAATGCAACACAGGGGGGTAAAGATTATTTCACTTGCAAGTCCCAGGCCTGAAACCGTCGAAGGAAGCCTGAACAAAGACAAGATTTTGTAGATCGATCCTCTCCAAAAAAAAAAGTTTTAAGACTGGTGTGATGGTGTGCGTTCAGCAGCACTTTCAGTTTAAAAGAACCAAAGGCGTCCATGCTATAAAATTCATCCATGGTCTCCAGATTCTTGCATAATAGAAAGGATATAAAAGAAGCCAGGCAAACACAAGCAAAAAAAATTTGCTATGCCTTCTCATTTTCTGATAGCAAATTCTGTACAAGAATGAAGAATAAAAATAAGTAACCAAAAGATAAAGCATGCTTCCTTAATAAGCCTGATCTAATTGAGAGAATGCATATCGTAATGCGTTCTACGTGAGATCTTTGGCCCAGTGGTATGCTTGTATTCTTCTGAGTGGAATTTTAAAAAGGGCTTGTGATAAGAACATACGGTATCAGTGTATTTTTATGCAGAAGTATTATATGATACATTGAGACATATCCTGTATAAAGAGCGAGTTAGTTGGTGGGCTGGGCAGGGAAAATCACGTTTCCCCTGTTTCTTTTCAGCATCTTTTGCTTGAAGCCACAAAGCTTGCAAAGGCAGATATAGCTGGGAGGGAATAGACACAGCTTCAGGAAAGAATATGAATGGGAGGCATTAGAATTTCATAAACTGGATTAACCCGCAGGGCTGAGAGAAGCAAAAACAACATATTCTGAATAAACATGATATGGAAATCACAGAGTGATCAAGGGAGTGTGAATTTCTCCTGGAGAGGACCACATGGATAGGTGTGAGATGTCAGGGAAGTCTTGCCAAGCTAAGGAAAGAGCAAAATGCTAAGACTCTTGACCTGAGAAACAGATGGCTCAACCATCTGAGTTTAAGTTAACAGTACACTGCTATAAACACTGTTAGTGAATCTGGAGTCCAAAGGCAAAGTGCTAAGCAGGGAAGCGGCATTCCTAGAGGGGAGCTACGTTTTTCAGGTGCCCGAACAGGTGCTAATTGGCCCCGCCACCTCGCCTTCAAAGCCATTCAGGGCTGCGAGAGCAAAGTGGTCCTCCTCTTTGCTTTCACACCCATGAATGGCTCTGAAGGCAGGGGGAGGGCCCGCTTTACACAGGTGTTCAAGCACCTTAAAACCTTACCATTTGCCCCCCCCAAGGAATGCTACTGAAGTGGGTTTGTTCCTTAGCATAATGCATTTAACAGACCATCCTAAAACAGAATTAAACCTGCTCACTGTGTCTTGGGAACCTGTCATGGCCAGAGGGGGGCTGGGAGTAGTTTGGGTAGAGCAGAGGGCAGAGTTGGGGGAGGGATGGGTGGTTCCTGATGGTACCAGTGTGAATGAGATCCTCTTCCCTTATTTGACTGGTCCACCCGGTTTTCTCTCCTCATACTTCACCAGCTATATATTCACCCCGCCTTAGGAGACCCATAAGCCATCAGGAGGCCTACAAAGAGGGAAGGGAAAAATATTTTATCTTAACTCTCCCAGGCCTCCTGATTGTCCCTTCTACCACCTCATGAAGCACACACTCCCTGTCCATCTCCAGAAACCACATGGGGCTCCTCCCTCATTAAACTCCACCCTTTTTTCCCCACTGAACTGGGGCCTGCTGCTGCCAGGGAGGCCAAGTGCAGCCCATGGTCCTGCCTTCCCAACGCATGCAGTCCAGTCATCATGCATAGGCCCTGTGCAGTGAGGAAGGAAGGTCATAAGTCAATTTAGCTTTGCTTTGGAATTAAATCCCACAATGTGTTTTAATCCATGGCTTGAAGACTCCAGCAACATTTCAGGCTCTATTTTAGCTTTGCTAAGTTCCTATGCCTACAGTGGTCCAGGCAGAGCAATGCAATGGCTCTCGTTATCCACACCACCTGGCTTGAGTGCTGGACAGGCACCAAGTGGAGCCAGAGGTAGCATAGCTAGAGGGTGGTCATAGCAGTATGTTTTACATGACCCACCAATGCACCCCAATGCAAGCAGCACTTCCCCTCCCCTTTGGAGCCATTCCGGGTGGCTAGAGTAAAATAGAGGAGATCCTTTTGCCAGAGACGATTCTACAGGGATGGCAAATCTCTAAGTGTTGCAAGAAGCCGTACCCTGTCATGTAAATCCCTCCTCTCCCTTGCTGCTGTAGCCACTAAGCAACGCCAATATGTTGCTGTTCCCTGTGAGGATTGGCTAAAACAGTGCAGGAGAGGAGTGATTTCCACTGCAAGGTAAGGCTTCTTGCAAAACTTAGAGCTTTGCCATCCCTGTAGAAACGCCACTGCCTTCTGCGTCACATTGGCTGCCAGGTATGACTCCAGCAGCAAGGGAGAGGCAGCAGAAGAAAAGCTGGAACCTTCCCATGCGTTCCAGAGGATGCTCCCTACCTCGTAAGGTCATAAGAAAAGGCCCGTCCATTTTCTCACAAAAACCAGCCAGATGTCATCACGAAAGAGAAACCAGCTATCTCTATTTGCTTTTCACAAAGATGGAATTGTCTTTGTGAATCTTAGCAATTATTTATTTCCATTTATTGAAAAGATAAATAAATGATTCACACATGACTCACAGTGCTATGATTCATACATAACCGTATGATTATCCATGTTAGCTAAACTGGACCTCCTTGTTTGGAGACAAAATATCAGATGCTGGGGATGTACTATACAGTGGGAGAGAGCTGCTGCCTTCATGCACTGCTTATGGGTGTCCAGGTGGAAGTACCTAATTGCAGAGGCGTAGCTAAAGAAGTGCAGGGGGGGTGCAAGTGCACCGGGCAACAAGCATTAGGGGGGCAATAAGCTGCGCTTGAAGGTAGTGGCCAAAATGGTGAAAACCTGAGTGTGTATGAATAATGCCATCATGTTATATATCAATGGAAAGATAATTTAATGCAGAATTCAGTGGAACATCAGGCTGGGCAGCACAACATGGGGCTGGGCAGCATGACATGGGGATGTTCCAGTCTCCACCAGCAACATAGCCAGCAGAGACATGAGTCAGCCCAGGAGACTCCCCCCCCCCCAAGGAGACTCCTGTGGCTGCAGCGGCTCCCACAGGAGGCAGAAGTAGCCATGTTGGTACTGCTTCTCCTCCAGGAATTGGGCAGCTCAGGACTGGGTTGTAAAAGAGAAAGTAGAATTTAAATAAACCTTTATAGCATGTGTTCTCTCTCTCACACACACACACACTCTCTCTCTCTCTCTCGCTCGCGCGCTCTCTCTCTCTCACACACACACACACACAGAGAGAGAGAGAGAGAGAGATTCAACTTGTTTGGTTTTTTTGCAATAAAAATCTTATGATTTTCAGAACATCCCTTTGAATGTTCTGCCCTTGGAGCGTGCAATGAGGAGGAGTCCGGGACGTGTTCAGATGTTTCCTTTTTTGCCCATGGCTTCTCCCCAGTGTTCCGTTACCTTTTGATATATTTTCTGGCTCTTTTACGATCTGACTATGTCAATATGATGCACATTTCTGCTAAATTTATCTTTATCTCGTACTTTCCATTTTTGCATAAACATCTTCCACGTGCCTCTTCGGTGAACATTTGTTCCTGGAAAGCTGTATAATGTGCTGATTGTTTAGTGTCTGTGATGTGCCCTCTCCCTGCTGTTCAGTGTGCATATGCTGAAAAACCAAGGTAAATATTTAGTTAACTGTGAGTTGTTCTTTGCCTGTAGTCCACCGAGCACAAAACATCTTGTGGTTGATCTCTCAAGATACAATCTCATGGACTGAGCAAGGCTGCATTCCTATATATCCTTGGGCACCTTTTGGGCTTGGTGTGTCAAAATTTTGGTAAATGCTTAACTTGACTGTGCTGGTGTGTCAATCCCCTTCCGAAACAAAAGAGAAACAGTTTTTAATATGCGTTTATTTAAACAAAAAATACAGTCCAATCATGCGTGGTGCTACGTATTCTATAAAGAAACATCAAATAATTGCAAAACATTATTTTTTGAGTAAAATTGAGTAAAATGCACTCAGATTTTGTCAGATGTTGGTGAACACTGGTGTGTCACCCCAAACGTCATGTTGTGTCACCTTTGACACGCGATGCAGCACCAGGCAGCACTGGGCCTCAGCACCAGGAAGCAGCACCATGGAAGTGCCGCATAATAAGTTGCACCACTGGTGGTGGTGAGATTTGGCAAGCAAGGGGGAGGCAAGGGAGGGAGCAGAACTGGGTGGGGGAAGTTGGACCAGAGGGAGGAGGGCAGCGGCGTCATTCAGCCGGAACGCTGGGCGGGAGGAACGGGTGAGCAGCAGCCCGTCCGTTGCGTACCGCTCCGTTTCGCTCTGCTCCATTTCGCGGGGGTGGGGAAGATGGCGAAATGGAGCGGTACGCAACGGACGGGCTGCCGCTCACCCGTTCCTCCCGCCCAGCATTCTGGCTGAATGACGCCGCTGGAGGAGGGGACCTGGGAGAGAGGTTGAGGCAGCGACAGACTCTGCTTCCATATCCTATGGCCCTTCTTGTGTCACAAAGCCCTCCATGGGCCTGCTCAGCTCTGCGCTTACTCAATAGCCGGCACAGATCTGATGAGACCCATTGGGCCCACCACGGCTTTACACAGGGAAAAGGAGCAACTGGTCCCAAGGAGGTTCCAGCACCTGCCCTGGCCCCATTGGATACAGCAGTGGCCATTTATGCGTCCCTGTTCCTCTGGGCACCAGGGCACCGTAGGATTGGGCTGCTCGTCTCATTGATCTCAGGGGGATGTACTTTGAATCCATGCATAGGATTGTGCTATAAGATACCAGGGATTCATGAGTATACCAAGCTCTCAGTGGCTACACTCAGCAACCTGTTATGGTGCACCGACTAGAAGTTAAACTAGTTGCTAGCTTCTGCTATTAATGACCCCAAACTTCCTTTGGATTTAACATCCTTCCCCTGTTACAAATTAAAGAGGCCCAAGGGAGTCCGTAAGAGCAATATCTTGGGCTATGAATTGGTCGAGCACATCATTCTCCGCTATAATCACACTTAATGAACGGTAAGTGATGTACGATACATTTAGGATGACATGTGAAAGCAGACTTGCCAGATTCTATAGGGAACAGAACTTCTGAAACTTTCATAGTCAAATAGATGATAAGAAAAATCCAGTAGGTTGAACTTCTTCTCTCTGAGCACCCCAGTTGAAGAGGAAAGTTCCATTGTATTGGGACATACATTGCAGCAACCCAAATATCTGTACTAATTCCTGTCTCTGGAACACCTTGATCAATACATGGTGGCGTTTTGCACTGTGATGACACCATTGTAACAAGTGGGTACATCATCCCATCATCCCAAGTGGGATCAACCAGAAATGCCATCTAGCCTAGAAAAGGTTCCATCCACAACACGATGTCCAGGATCTGGTCTGGGGCTCTGCTCACCTGGCCTGCCAGATGCAACTAGGATTCTGGCCAGCAGGTTTTCCCTCTGTGACGATGGCAGCAGCAGCGCAGGGTCTTCCTGCCCCATTGGCAGGACAGGCTGTGAGAAGGGCATTCCAGGCCCAGTAGGGTCTTGTCCCTATGCTCCAATGGTCGAAGTGATGGAGGCAGTGGCAGCAGGCCCCGCAGCAGAGCACTAGCCACCACTGCAGCCGACAGCAACAGGAGCCTGTGGCCTACCCTTTCCTCCTTGGTAGCAGTTGGGCCAGTCCTATGGCGATCGGAGAAGTCTGTCTGGGCGACTGGTGCCTGGTACAAGAGAAAGGGAACCCCCGTCAGCAGCTGCCAGAGAAGGGAGGGTAGTGAGTGCTTACAGGATCAGGGTCCTGGAGGGCTGTCAGCTTGGGCTTATGCAGCCTGGAGGAAGGGGTGGAGCAAGGAGGTGGGGAGGCTCTATATAATTCCAGGCAAGCCAGTGATGAGGGCAGTCTGGAGGAGGCTGGTTAGCAGGTAGTAGTAGTAGTAGTAGTAGTAGTAGTAGTAGTAGTAGTAGTAGTAGTAGTAGTAGTAGTAGTAGTA
>JAJKFI010000030.1:4209344-4223982 GCA_029204185.1 Lerista edwardsae
TAGTAGTAGTAGTAGTAGTAGTAGTAGTAGTAGTAGTAGTAGTAGTAATAATAATAATAATAATATTTGTATTTATATACCGCCTTTCTTAGGTCACCAGATTTCTCTAATGACTATAACTCAAGGCGGTTTACATAGGCAGACTTTATTCAGAAACCCAAAGGTTTTTACAATTTATACAGAAATGTTCTATCTTCCGAGAACTACACACTTACAGATGGATCTTTCTGGATTTAGTCCTTCTTTCCGGCCACCCGTTTGTCTTCTTGCTGGCTGATAAGCGGCTTCCCTGCTCCCACCAGAGAAGCAGCTGACTTCAGCACAATTCCCACTCACACAAGGTAGCCGGAGACAGCTCACCTGTTAATCAGTTGCAATTTACAAGGTCTGCCGCTCACAGAGACTTCTGGTAGTCCCGGACAGGCAACCTTCAGATCTTCAGCTCTTATCTTCAGGCAAACGGAGGCATTAACCCTCTCAACTAAATCTTCTGCCCAGGTAGGATGCTGATCAGCCAGTGAACCTGGCTGCTGGTAGGGAGGAAGATCAGTGGGTGAAGGAACCCCCTCCCAATCTCTGAGGCTACTGGATCCCACAACAGGTCAAGAGCCTTGAGAGAGCCCCGCCACACCCTTACCAGCATCAGTGGTGGCTTTAGGAGTTACTGATGTGTGTGCTGTATTGCTTCATGTTTGCAGGAGCAACCTTGTTGGGATACTGAAGGAAGTCCCTAGAAATTTACAGGCCTGAATGGGGAAAGGCCTAACACTAGGCCGACTCAGGGGATAAAGTGCTGAGTCATTCAGGCCTAGCAGACCAGCAGTAAAGTGCTGAGTCATTCTGACTCAGCTTCAGCCTGGGGATGAGATCATCTGATCTCTGATTGGATGCTGGGGACTATTTAATCAAGACCAGAAACACCTGTGGTTAGTTGCTGGAGATGTACTGTAAGTGTTGCTGTTGGAGGAGCTTTGCTGTACCTGTTACCTGTTTGCTGTTCTTTGCTGCAAGAAGACTTCTTTTGAGAATATAGAAGTTCTTGCTACCCTAATCTCTGTTGTCTGAGTGATTTCTTGCTGGAGCTCTACAACCTTGAAGCCTTTCCAAGCCTCACAGCTGTAAGCTGCTTCTACAGTATCATCAAACCTGGAAGTGTTCAAAGGCAGCCCAGCTTTCATGCTGCCGTAAAGGACCTTCTGCTGCCTGAGCGCAAGTTATTGCAGCACAAGGCAATAGGATTGGGGCCTCATTGGCTCTCATGCAATTCCCATTTGCTCTCTAGGCATAAGGTGAATCCTGCTAATCCATGTGAGAAGAGGGTTGGATGGTTTAGAAATGCAAGTTTCAAGTTGGGTCCATAGTTCAATGGTAGAATGCATGTTGTGCATGCAGAAGATCCCGCGTTCATTCCTTGTTCAGCTCAATTTGCTTCGTTTTTAAAAGCTTGATTGTGGCTTTGGTACTCACAGAAAATGATATTGTCCATAACATACTGGAGAGAAAAAACATGGAGAGGTGAGGCATGTCAACTGAGACCTCGAGAGCCCATCCTCTATAAAATGATGACTGCTGAGATGCTGCATTCCCAAGATGAAGAACTGAGCACTCCTCTGTGAAGAAGCCTCAAGTGGTGCCGTTGCTGTCTTATTGTGCAGTGCAATTTCACAGCTTTTCTGGCATGGACTCCAGTTTAAGAGTGAGAACATATTGAACAGCATGCATACTATTTGCTGTATACTGTTGTAAATGTATGAAACTAAATATTTGGAAGATAATCATTCAAATGTTCGGTGCTTCCAGCATCAGGCAGTTTCCCTAAAACAGGAGACATCAGCATTCTTTAACGATTGTGGGGTGTTTCCCCCCTCTTAACATCACACAAATGAGGCCGCAATCCTAACCTGGAGTTAGGCCAGCACAGTTAAGCAAACAAGGTTTGGCCGGCACAAGGGCCAGCGTAAAGTCTGCTTGGATCACTCTTGGAGTCAGAGAGGCCACACACAGACATGTGCCATCCTCCCTGACTCCAAGAATGGTCCAAACACACTTTACTGTGTCCCTTGTGCCAGCCAAACTTTGCTGGCCTAACTGTGCTGGTCAAACTCCAGGTTAGGATTGTGCTCTGAGTCAGACAATGTTGATGTATAATTGTGCTCTCTGGATTTCTCAGCAGTGCTCCCCAGTTCAGGATGCAGTAGCCTGGCTATGTGCTCCACATGCTATGATTGTTGTACATTGCTCCCTTCCCCAAATGATGAGGAGTTCTAGGGCGAGGCTAAGTTGAAAGTGCTTCATGCCCTTTGGAGGAGAGAGCACCAGGCCTGAACGGAGGCGCGAGCACGCCCATGGCTCGTGCCGAAACCGCGTCCCCAAGACATTGCCCCGCCCCCGTGCGTTGCTCCGACACACCTCCTTGCACCTGGAAACGCTCCATTTCGGAGCATAACGGAGAGCAGGGCAGGCGGGTGGGCCGAAGAGCGCTGAGTTTCCCCCGCGGACGGTGCGCAATGGCGCCCCGCCTACCACCGCTGCCCGGCGCCCATGGCTCACGCCACCCCAGGCTACAGGTCAGATACGCGTCTGGAGAGCACTCAAGGCTCTGGCATTGTTATGATAGTGGCTCAATTAAAAAGTTAACAGGGAGAATGCGAGAGGAGGCAAGCATCCCATGCTCCTACTGGAGATCAGCAACTACCCCATGTCAGAGCCTCAGAAAAAGGTAGCCCCAACTGCCTTCTATCAATTTACAGCACTCTCTCTCTCTCTCTCCCTCTCTCTCTCTCTCTCTCTCTCTCTCTCTCTCTCTCTCTCTCTCTCCCCCCCCCATCACCATTTCAAAGTACAGTGTATGGAAACTTTGCTGTTGCCACAGTGGCTCCTCCTCAATGCCATCACGATCACAGTTATCCCGCCTTCTTTCTCTTTTGCTTTGGTGGGTGAGTAGCATCTTCCATCTACTTCCCTCCACTTCCACTCCTCCCAAGCTTTTTGCTGCAGCGCTGTCAGGCAGTCTCCCCAGCCCCTGCCTCCGCCAGCACTTACAGCAGTCCCAACGTCTGAATAGGATGCTAACTGGGCAAGAGGAACCCCTGGAACCCCTGCCAACTGGGCAAGAGGCACTTTTTCAAGTGGTGTCCTCTTATATTTAGCAGGGGGAGAGCAATTGTCTCTTTTCACCCCAGCACAGTGTCTTTCTCATGGCTGTTGCTGGTGGTGTTCTCCATTCTTTTAGATTGTGAGCCCTTTTGGGACAGGGAGCCATTTAACTTTAATGTTATTATTTGCCTGTAAACCACTTTGTGAACTTTATGTTGAAAAGCGGTATATAAATACTAGTGATTGATTGATTGATTGATTGATTGATTGATTGATTGATGTTGGGATCCACCGTTCGACAGGACAAGTTGCTGGTTCCCGTGGTTTTATTCTTTCTTCATGCTCCATTCCAGCATTTAATTTCTGCCACAGCTTGTCAGGGTTTCAACCATGTTGTATTCGTTTCAAAAATGGATGAGATGCCCCTGAGCAAGTACAGAGTGTATTTCAGCCCCCACCCTTTAGCTACAAAGTAGCTCAAAGATCAAAGAAGAACTTCCAGAGGTGATGTTCCTAAAAGAGAGCTTTGGGGCCCAACATCTATTTTTTAAAAACATCTTATTAAGCATTGCCCATGGTCCATAAAATGGACATAAGATGGTGACTTTATTGCCATTCCTACAGTACAATCAGACCTCTTAAGGTGCAAACTCACTACCTGCAAATTCACTTATCTGCGAGGGGCAGAATTGCTACTTGTCTCGTTATCTGCGCCTCTGTCCTCATTATCCACTATGCAGAGGCCTTCCAAAGGATGCAAGACCTTCAGAAGGGCACCTGTGGCCAGCGCTGACCCCTTTAAAGTGGCTGGCAGAAGCGTCCCCTGGCCATGTTTAAGGGGTCCATGCTGGTCACAGGTTCCGTTCTGAAGGTCCCTGCGGCTTCTGGAAGGTCTTTGCAGCATTCAGAGATTTATTTTTTATTTTTTTGGCACTTCCTGCTGCCCTCTGCTGGCTTCCTGAGGGTCCCTGCTGGATTCTTCTGATGGCAGATAAGGTATCCCTTGCACCTAACCCATTGATCCCATAGGATCAATGGTTCATTAACTGCAAATTCACTATCTGCAAGGATTTTCTGGAACTGAACCCTAGCGGATAATGAGAACTGATGGCATCTTTATGGAAAGAGCCCCAAGTTCCAACCAGCAAATGAGGTGAGGAGGGTGCTATACAAACAAAATGCTCTTTTTAACCAGCTTTGTGGGGACCCTGAGGGAAAGATTTCAGCTTAGGTGAAGTAGAAAAACATTTAACACCTTCATGGATATCTCCGAAGCAGCAATGCTGACTTTGCTGTGAAGTCTCTCAAGGGGTATGGGACATGGGAAGAATGCACGACTTAGCAATAAAGCACATCAATACACGCCACATAACCACATCAATTAACAGTAATTAAATCTATAGCTTTATCTTTGCAATTCTTCTGCCCTTGAATCCCTCTGGGGTAGCCTCAAAAGGCCCTCCTCACATCCAAGCTGATTCAGTAATCCCTTTCTGTTGCCATCATTGATGGGGGAAAAAAAATACTTTTCTTTGTTCCACAGCTGTTAAGTAACAGAGCCATCAGTATTCCCAGTGATGATGGGAAATGCCATCAACCAGAGACTGTGTCTGGAATATACAGGATCATAAATCTGAAACAATGGTTAAAGAGCCCTGAAAGAGATCTGTGTTGAAATTCCAAAATTAGAAACAATACAATTACAGCAATAATCCCTTGTCATAGATGACACTACCTTACCATCAGTAAGATCATGATTTCACATTGCAGTGGCATAGCTGGGGAGGGACAGGAACCCGGGGCCGGATGACACGATGATGCCCCTGTATAATTGCATCGCACACCCATGCCTATGCAGACACCCTCCTCCATAGCACATGTGTGGCCCCGGCCCCGGAAATGGCTCCATTTGGAGCCAGACAGAACCCAGGGCAGGTGGGAGGGCCCATTTTGCAGTGCTTCTGCTCACCGAATGGTAGGCGCTGTTACACACCCCCAATGGAGATGGTGGGAAATCACCATTCCACCACCAAAGGGGGGAAATGGAACCCCCTGTCCCTGCCTAGCTATGCTACCGTGGGCGCAATGGTTGTGTCGGCGCTATGTCACTATGCCAAATGACACCCCTGGGTCGGTGCTAGTGCTCCCAGGCCAACGCTACAAGTAGCCACATGGCTTCCTCGGGTCTGCATCCATGATTTTGCAGGCGCAGATCCGAGGAACCCATAGGGAAGGCTGGCGCCTCCCCTGGTGCAAGGGCACAAGGCTTCTCAGGCCTCTCAAGTGGCACTGGATGCAGCACGGGCCCGCCGGCCTGCCTACTCCAGTGCGGCATACGATTGGGCTGCCCATTGGGCTGACTGGTAGTAGCTCTATAGGGTCTTCCTCACCCCTACCTATACTAGGCATGTCAGGGATTAAGCCTGGGCATCTCTGCATGCAAAGCATTTGCTTAGCACTGCAGCTTTATGAGGATATTCTATGTTCCTCACAACAATCCTGAGGGGTAATTTGGGCAAAACAACTGTCTTGAAAGGAACTTGGTGAGCAGGGCTGGGCCGAGTCCTCCTCCTGCCTGAGGGGCATGCCAAATGCCACCCAATGCTGTGCCAGCCTCTGCTCCTCATCTCCAATGCCCAAGTTCAGCACTTTCCAGCACTCTGTCCCCATCTTTCATTTCCAATCCAGGGAGTGAAAGGAAGAAGAAGACTAGTGAAGACAAGTAGGTGGACACAGATGGTTGCCCCTCACCAATGTACGGCCTGAGGCGACTTCTTTGGTCTGCATGAAGCAGACTGCATGGGTGGGTCAGCCTTGCCAGTTATCTTCCATGACTGAAGTTGTGAACCAGATAATCTCTTGTTCCAATCTTGCATCTGTCAGAAACTCATTAGGTGGCCACCTGCAAGCTACTACCAGCTTCAGCCTTTCATCAGAACTATCAGGAAAAGGAAGAACATGGGAAGCTGCCTTCTACTGAGTTAGATAATTTCTCTGGATGACTTGTCATTCGTCTAGGTACTTGACTTGGATCATTGGTGCATTATCTGCCTGGATTAGCAGCAGCTGGAAATGTCACCTTGGGCATGGAGCTTGGACCTTCTTCATGCAAAAGTGCTACAGCTCCTCCCCTACTGTGTGGCAATTGTATGCCGGTGTATGCTGCTGATATGGAGCTATTGCCCCTTCCTTACAATGTGAATCTACAATGTGATGTAGCCCAAAATATAGCTGAGGACGCAATTCTAACTTAGAGTTAGGCTGGCACAGTTAGGCCATCAAACTTTGGCCTCAACCAAACCATCAGCACAAGGGACAGGGTAAAGTGTGTTTGGACCACACTCAGAGTCAGAGGCCGGCACACAGACGTGCATCATCCTCCCTGACTCTGAGAGTGGTCCAAACTCACTCTTTATGGTGGCCCTTATGCCGGCCAAACTTTGCTAGCCTAACTGTGCCAGCCCAATTCCAGGTTAGGATTGCGCTCTTAAATAGGAAGAGCAAAGAAGATGGCATCAAGGTGACAACAACATAGGGTGAGTAGGGTTTGAGTGGTTCAGAGATACTATAATGATTTCCTTACTAGGAGGTTATTGAAGACTTATCTGGTAGAGTAAAAATTCCCAAAACTCTTAGGGTGCAATCCTAACCAACTTCTCAGCACTGACACAGCAGTGCCAATGGGGTATATGCTGCATCCTGCAATAAAGTAGTACTCACAGAGACCTCCTTAAAGTAGGTGAATGTATGTATCCTTACCTCGAAACATCATTTCCCTTACCCTGGTGCTGGAAAGATGGTTAGGATTGCACCAGCGATGGGATCTGCAAATTGAGAAGGGGAACGCTGGGCGGGACTTACACATGATTGGCAGCCCATCTGCAGCATTCCGCAGCTGCCCTGGCCTCGGGAGGGCTCCTGCTCACCTGGTGCCTGGCGCACCTGGTGCCTGGGCAAGCAGCGGTGGGGTGCGCCAACCGGGGGCAGCCCCCCTGAGGCCAGGGTAGCCACGGAATGCTGCAAACGGGCAGCCAATCATGTGGAAGTCCTGCGTAAGTCCTGCCCAGCGTTCCCCTTCTCAATTTGCAGATCCCATCGCTGGATTGCACCTTTACTTACAACAGAAAAAACCAGGATGGAAATGTTGCCAGTGCAACCTAGTGGCCACAGGTGCCATCCTTGGGGGAGGGTGACACCACTGAACCCCAAATTTTGAAAGTCAAGAGTTTACAGAATACTACTATCATGCTATATACCGTTGGATGCAGAATTTCACTCCATGGAAAAAAACAGAGTGCAAAAACAGAGAGTCTAGCAAAATTTGTGGCCAAAAACAATTTAAAAAACACAAAACTTCTTTTGCACAAATTTCATGTTTTTAAATCATGGTTTTAAGGAATAATACCATCATACTGTATACAGTTGGATGTGGAATTTCACCAGGAATTCAATGAAAAAACCAGCGTATAATTTTTTGTTGCTGTTGTAGCAAAAGGTGTGGCCAAAAAACAGAACAAAACAAGTGTCTTATGCAGGGCATCAAACATATAGCCTGTGGGCCTGCATAATGAGTCCACAAATTATGCTATGGAACTGAGTGGCCCTAGTTCATATGACCCACAGTGAAAATTCTGACTCTTCAAAGAAATAGCTAGTTGGCCTAGTTGCATATAGCACTATATCCATGCTAAGTATTGTTAATTTAAAGGTAAAGGTTTCCCCATGACCGAATGGTCTAGTCGTGACCGACTGCAGGGGGCAGTGGTCATCTCCGTTTCAAAGCCGAAGAGCCGGCGTTTGTCCAAGGACAAGTTTCCATGGTCATGTGGCCAGCATGACTCTACACCAGGGGTCCTCAAACTACGGCCCGCGGGCCGGATCCGGCCCCCCAAGGTCATTTACCCGGCCCGCGTGAGGCCCTAGACCAGTGGTGGGGAAACAGGCTGTATCTCGGTAGCGCGACCACCCATTACAGTGATGTTTTTTCCCCTTCGTTCCTCCCACTCGGCTCTGGTTTTTTTTTTTTTTGAACTGGGGCCTGCCTGGGCTCTGCCGCACCTGTGCATTGCAGCTGTTGCCTGCACGTTCTAAGAGCCAGGCAGGCAGGCAGCAACGACGAGGGAGAGCGGCAGTGGCAGCAGCAGCAATCAGCCATTGCCTGCACGAGCCAGGCAGGCAGGCAGGAGTTTTGCGGAGCAGAGCAGCAGCCGCAGCCGCAGCCGCAGCCGCCACCACGTGCGTGAGAGACGATGGTGAGAGAGAGGTGCGTGGCTGGCTGTATGGTGGGGATGACTGCAGGGAGGGAGGGTGCCCCATCGTGCAGGCTGGCGGGCTGGCAGGCAAAAGACGGGGGGGCTGAGCCGGGCAACGGCTGCCTCAGCGGACCCAGTGCCCCTCCAGCCAGGCTGCTCTGAAGGCACCCGGGAGATCGAGCCTGAGGCTCAGCCACTCACCCCTTTCTCACCGTCTCTCACACACGTGGTGGCTGCTGCTTCCCAGTGTCTCCTTTAAAAATCCAGGAAACCCGTTCAGACCGCCCTCCCTCCCTCCCTCAACTCTCCTTTAAAAATCCAGCATCTCCTTTAAAAATCCAGAAAACCTGTTCAGACCTCCCTCCCTCCCTAAAATCTCCTTTAAAAATCCAGCATCTCCTTTAAAAATCCAGGAAACCCGTTCAGACCTCCTCCCTCCCTAAACTCTTTAGCGTCCCGCGGCTGTGTAAGTCAGAAGAAAATGCTGTGGAAAGTTGTTTTTATCCTCCTTCTCCCCTTCTCTCCACCTCACTCTCAAAGCCCCTCCCCCGGTGGAAGCCCCCTCACCCCCCCACCCCTTCCCTCACCCCGCACACCTTCTTTGCTGGCTTCCCTCCTCCAGTGAGTGCCTTCTCTCCTCCCCCTCTTCTCTGCCCTTCCCCAAGTGTTGTTTTCTCCCCATGGTTTGCTCCACTGTTGCCCTCTCCCCAGTTTTGTTCCCTTACCACTGATCTCTGTATTTTTAAAAACTTCTGGGGCAGCTTGGACAAGCTAGTGGTGGAGCAGGGTGAAATGATGTCTGTGGTCCCACGGCTGCTGTTCATGGTGAGAACTTGTGGGCAGCTATGAAGGAGGCATAGTGATGTGGCCCAGAAAGCAGACTCCATAGCGGGGTTGTTGTTTTTTTGTACTAGAAATGAGATATGTGCAGTGTGCATAGGACATATTTTTTTCAAACAATAGTCCAGCCCCCCAACAGTCTGAGGGACAGTGAACTGGCCCGCTGTTTAAAAAGTTTGAGGACCCCTGCTCTACACCATAGCGCGCAGAATACCGTTACCTTCCCACGAAAGTGGTCCCTATTTATCTACTCGCATTTTTACATGCTTTCGAACTGCTAGGTTGGCAGGAGCTGGGACAAGCAACAGGAGCTCACTCCGTCACATGGTCTTGAACTGCCAACCTTCCAGTCAACAGCTCGGCAGTTTAACCCGCAGTGGCAGCAGCACCACGTCCCCTAATTGTTAATTTAGGGCACCCCTATTTTTCAGCTTTCAGAAGATGGTCATACTTCTGCAGTTGAAGAAACATGGAAGGATGCAACAATGTGTCTCACCCTGACCTATGATCATCTCTTTTTTTTCCCCAATGCCTTTGGAGGCCGCCGAGAAGGCCACAGGACATCTAAGGGGTAGTATAGGGCAGAAAACTGTTACATTTCTTTGCTGTATTCTCCCTGGAAATGTAGGACAGGTAATTAGTCTACTGAGAATCAGATGTTGCAAAGGAGGGGGCTATGTCACAACGAGAAGTAGTGACAGCAGTAATTATATCATAGAAACTGCGTTTGACCTCCTCTGTATTATTGTGACTTCCTCATCCATCAAAAGCACAAGGATTTAGCACTGAAACAATATACAGCTTATTTGTTATTTTCAGAGTCTTAGTAGATTTGTAAAGGCAGCATTGGCCTATGAAAAGCATACAACCTCATTGTTTTTAAAAAAATGTTTCCCATAAAAATAAATGAAAACTTTTTTTTCCAAGTATCAAACTTCATTAAATGATAAAAATCCAGCGAGAGCCAAGGGCAAGGACAGCAGCAGGGACTCTGTTAATTTCTGCAGCTAACATCCTTTTAAAATGTTGGGAAGACAGAGCAGTGGGTACCCGTTAACACAATTTTCGTTTGAAGGTGATTCGAAGGACGTGGGCTAAATGGCTGTATGATCTTCCCCAGGGACAAGCAAGAGAAAAAAGAAAGGGTGGGCATCACGCTGACCTTCCACAGGTGAGCCATAGCGTGCAAGGGTGCAATCGAAGAATGACCTTGAACCTGTTGCGTTCCATTGGGACAGCTCATGTCAGGGAGGTTTGGAACAGACGGACCTTATGTAGAGTTGCTGATCTATTGGCCAACATTCTTGGTTGTGTGTGTGTGTGTGGAGTGCAGGAGTTTGGGCAGCCTGGTGCACAGTGATGATGATGGATGATGATGATGATGATGATGATGATAGTATTTATATACTGCCTTCCTGGTCATTGGATTTCTCCTCTGACTTTAATAATCAAGGTGGTTTACATGGGCAGGCTTTTCTCAACCCCATATAGGGGTTGTTACAATCACAAGTTCTATCTTTCAAGAACGCTACAGCCCAGGTGGTCTCCTTCAGAGTCCAGCATCTGTCTGGCTGCTCACACTCCCACGCATGGCTTGACAGGCACTCCTCCACTCTCACTGGATGACCTGGGCTTGGACTCTAGCATGTGGCTAGAGTCTCCTGCAAGAGGCTCCTGCAGAGTCAATCTACCATCTCTTTATTCTAACTCTCTGGTGGCATTCTGGGGAATCAGCACTTTTTTAACAGATTGAGAGCACAATCCTAACCTGGAGTTAGGCCGGCACAGTTAGGCCAGCAAAGTTTGGCAGAAGGGACACCATAAAGTGTGTTTGGACCACTCTCAGAGTCAGAGAGCCCAGCACACAGACAAGCGCCATGCTCCCTGACTCCGAGAGTGGTCCAGATGCACTTTATAGTGGCCCTTGTGCCAGCCAAATTTTGCTGGCCTATCTGTGCCAGTCTAACTCCAGGAGTATTGGGGGGGGGTGTTGTCATTAAACATGTTATTGTTGTAACTTGTACTTGTAACTGTTTGTGTATATATATATGCCAATAAAAATGATGATGTAGGTGTATATAGTGCTGACTATATAGTGCTGACCATATAGTGCTGACTATATAGTTCGAGGTATATAGTGATGACCAAGAGGGAACATGGGTTTGACTCAGTATGAGACAATATGATAGTGCCAACCCAGGGCAGAATCTGTCCCCAAAGCAGACTTGCAATGGATGTACAGCCTCAACCTATCCGAATATCTGATTACCACAATTTGAGGGGCGTTGTGCTAAAAATAAATAGCTGTAATACCATCTTAAGCAGCACAATTATACAGGCTTAATACTCCAATCTCATTCACACAGATAATGATAACTTGGCAAAGAACCATTGTCTGTAAACGTTAGCTAAAGCCAGCAATATATGACCCATTGAACACAGAGCATCCTCTTTCATGCTTCATGCCCAAGAGTCATTTTATCCACCTGATTGTACCCCCTCCCATCACTAGCCTGGGGAGGGGCACACAGAAGATAGAGAGATCATATGAAGGGCTGTGCCACATTATGAACCAACCCACAGCCTCTGCTTAAAGTCTTCAAATGATAATGCATTAGTCATACTTCTAGATAACCTTCCACAGTGTTCGTCACTCGTACAAATTTGCCTCATTGCCAGTTTTTATATATATATATATATATATATATATATATATATAACTGCTGCCTCTAGCCCTTGGATCTTGTATGCATTTGCAAAATTAAAGGCTGTTTTATGGCTTCCTCCTTTCTCAGTTCCATCGCTGCTTCCCTGTGGCAACTATAGCATTTGATTTGATTGTGCAAAAAAAAAGGAACAGAGCAAGATTAAAAAGACACAAAATGAAATTCACTTTGAACCAAAGTTATGCGGTTAACCGCTTAATCCCCCTCGTTCTTTTTATTAGGGCTTTATATGTTTCTTTTTCTTCCTGGATGGAGGGGTTTATATTCATTATCTCTGCACAGGCAGCTGCCCAGTATTCTGATCTCTCCAGGTCACTTGCAGCTTGATTCCTATATATTGGGTTTAGGAAGGGGTGGGTTTTTTTTGTTCCCGTTTCAATTTATTGCTATATCAGCAAATGGACTTCAGCTTTTATCCTAGCAAAACGCAGGTGGTAGAAATGATAACTTCTGCATACAAGTCGTAGCTCAACTTTCATATCATCTGAACATTTAGAGGACGAATTCCACACTCCCATCCTTTTACCAAACTTCAGTTCCTGTGGCATCATTTCATGATCAGGATCTCTCTGACACAAACACCTCATGTGCTTACTTACCTGCTGCTAGGGCTTAGCCAAGAATCTGGTCGACCAGTGGTTCTCAAACTTTTTAGCACCGGGACCCACTTTTTAGAGGGACAATCTGACAAACCCACTAGAAGGGATGTCATGGCTGGACTTGATCATCATTGTGCCTGCTGCTTTCCCGAGAATGAAGCAATAAGTTGGGTTATTTCTCCGTCATTTCCCAAAAGCAAAGTGAATCAGAAAGAAAAAGTCTTTTTACAACACTGACACAAGCAAAACAACCACACAGCCCTCCCCCTTTCCAACATTCCATCTTTCCATAATTTCAATATGGCTGCTCTAGGAGCTTTGCAACCCACCTGAAACTGGCTCATGATCCACTGGCAGCTCACAACCCACAGCTTGGGAACCATTGTGGTAGACAATTTAGATTTAGGGCAGAAGATTTAGTCGAGAGGGTTAATGCCTCCGTTTGCCTGAAGATAAAAGCTGAAGATCTGAAGGTCACCAGTTCGGGACAGCCGGAAGTCTCTGTGAGCGGCAGACCTCGTTAATTGCGGCTGATTAACAGCTGAGCTTCGGCTGCCTTGTGTGAGGGGGAGTTGTGCCAAAGTTCAGCCGCTTCTCTGGTGGGAGCAGGGAAGCCGTTCATCAGCCAGCAAGAAGACAAACGGGTGGACAGAAAGAAGGACTAAATCCAGAAAGATCCATCTATATAAAGATATTTAAAGCCCTTTACGGCTCGGGTCCGGGGTATTTGAGGGACCGTCTCCTTCCATATAATCCAACCCGTACTCTTAGATCATCTGGAGGGGCCCTTTTGACTGTGCCGCCACCAGGAGAAGTGAGAGGGGTGGTGGCCAGGAAGAGGGCCTTCTCGGTGGTGGCCCCCCAACTTTGGAATACCCTCCCCTTAGAATTGAGAACTGCTCCCTCTCTGTTAACATTCCAGCGGGGGCTGAAGACCTTTTTATTTCAAAAAGCTTTTAATTGTTGACAGGTCTGGCGGGCTGGCTGGTTTATTATATTTTATGATCCACTGGGTTGTTGCTTTTAAATTGTACTGTTGGTGGTTTTAATTGTTTTATTGTATTGTTTTTTATATTGTTTTTGAAGTGTTTTTAATGTTAGTTTTTATATTTTGTAAAGCCGCCTTGAACGCCTTTAGGCAAATAAGGCGGGGTATAAATCTAATAAATAAATAAAAATAAATAAATAAATATGTGTGTAGTTCTTGAAAGATAGAACATTTCTGTATAAATTGTAAAAACCTTCAGGTTTCTTAATAAAGTCTGCCCATGTAAACCGCCTTGAGTTATAGTCATTAGAGAAATCTGGTGACCTAAGAAAGGCGGTATATAAATCCAAGTATTATTAGACTCTTGTGCAGGAGGGTATCAGCAATGGGAAAAGAAGAAGAAGCAGGGCTTCAAACTGCTGGGCTCAATGTTTACTACTTGCAATTTGCACATTGAATTTCCATGGTAATGTTCCTCAGGGTCATGGGGTCTCCTTGGCAGAGGCATACCTTAGGCACAGCCTGAGGGGCACATGCCCAGGTGCCAGGCCAGGGGGCACACATGACTGCTCCCCAGGCTTCTCTCCCAGGCTCCCAGCCTCCAAAGGGAAAGGGATAGTGCATGCAAAGCCACAGCAGTGAGTGCAGGGACCTGGGGGTGACTGCCTTGCACTAGTGAAATTGCTGCCACAAGTCTGCATTGATCCATGCATGAAGATCAGGCCTGGAAATTGATTCGATATTTGGTGTGCCCTGCAGCTTCAAACCTGCCCCATGCCTTGGCCCAATTCACCCACCCGCACCCCATCTCCTCCACATTCTGCTCCCCTGCACCCATTCAATCGCCTCCACACCCTGTTCCACCTCCCGCACCAGGCTTAATCTGCTCCAGCAAACCGTTGTGGCTCTGCCAGCATGCATGGGAAAGCTCCAGCCTTCTTGCCAGTGCGCCAGCTTCCTGCATGGCTGCAAAGCATTCCACTGGTGCTGCCAACAAGTGGGATTGGGCTGTAATCCTAAACCATTTAATGCAGTGGTATTCAAACCTTTTAGACCGGGACCCACTTTTTATGGCATTTGTGTCGGAACCTACTGGAAGTTGTGTCATTAACCTGGAAGTGACATCATCAAGCAGGA
>JAJKFI010000030.1:4246935-4257514 GCA_029204185.1 Lerista edwardsae
TGCCAGTTTCAACCAGTTCTGGACTGTGAGATGTGAAACTGCAACACTGTGCACATGGCAGCAGCTCTGAAAGGCTCTGCTAGTGCCGGTGATTGGTTAGTGGGAGTGGGCCACAAGCGGGAAGGGGCAGTAATTGGGCGTGTTGGGGGAGGAACCAGGCATGTGTTGTGGAGGGAGGAGGTGGATCTGGCGGCAGCAGTGTACGCCCATATCCTATCCCTGAAACCCTGCCCTGGAATGCCCCTGGCTCTCCTTGGACTTGCACCAGCAAAATGGGTCTGAAGAGAGTCTATGGATCAAGCAGCCTATGGGGTGGTGTCAAACGAGAGGGTAAGGAGAGCTAGGCCTCAGCCTGCCACCATTTTGGGGACTAGCCTGGCCAGCACCCTCTCATACCCAGTGGTGTCATTCACGTGATTTAGGAACAGGAACTCACTTTTGATTGGCAGTTGTCGGGAACCCGGAACCAGCCACGGAGCCCGTTAGGATCCGGAACGCCCGTTCTGGTCCGTTCCCCCTGAATGACATCACTGCTCATACCCCTCCTGGGAACCGAGCAAAAGGAGCTGGAGGTGTCGTCTGGGAACCCAGAGGCCGAGGGGGGCGAGACAACATTCCAGAGTCTGGGCCTTGCTGGCAAAGCCAAACCTTATCACCACCAGCAGCTTTGAACTCCTGGTTGGGAGGAGGGAGGACGCAGGAGCGGGTGGCCAGAAGGAGGGGGGCTAGGGGGTGCTTGGGAAGAGAAAACAAAGAGACTGGTACTGATACGGGAAGAAGAGACCATCCTGTACCCCGAGTCACCGGGTGCTGTTCTGCCAGGTGAGCGATAGGTAGTGAGATGCAGCCAGATGGCTTTTTTATTGTATACTGGGCTTTTAAGTAGTCAAGCTATGTTTTGCTTGGGCCTCCGAGCCTTTATACTGTAAACTTTTGCTTTAATAACTATCACTATGCTTTACACCCTGGTGTGCCTCGTCTACTGGGAACAGAAGCTGGCAAATTCCAGTCTTGGCCCCGGGCCACACTACTGGGGGCAATTGGGCACAGGTACAGTCTCCTGGATCGCTGGGGGTTTCTAGTGGCTAGGAAGGGAATGGTGCAGCATCCTGCAATCCCTGGGGGTGGTCTGGGGGGGGTCCCAGACTCCAGGTATCACAATAGGTGGTAAGTAAAAAAAATTTACTTACCTCCCACAGACTATCCGATCCCCCACAATAGCATGGAGTTCAGCCTCCATCAGCACACTGCATATTATACCGTAGAGGGGGATAGGATTGGGCAGCTAGCGCATTCACATGTATTCCACTTGCCAAATTTGGACACGCACAATCCAATGCATGCCTACTCCGGAGTACTTTCCCGCTGTGTTCAGCGATGCTGAACTCCCACCAAAGTGACCACTGAATTTCAGGCAAAGAAGACGGGCTTGGCAAGTGTCAGGTGGCTGTGCTTGAATGCTAGACTTTGATGATGCAACAGACCGATGTGGATGAAATTGCGGAGGAGGGCAGAGGAACTTCACATCCCGTTGTGCACCTTCTGTAGAGGCGCACAGTGATCAGAGAGACTGTGATTTTTGTTTGTATTAGAATCCGCCTGCTACCGAGCTCTTTCCAGGAAAACCGTGATGGCATCCACTTTGACTGAGATTGGAGGATTTTAAATTTTTTTCCCCCGTACATATCTTTAAATAAATATCCTAAAGCACATTTTTTAATTTCCATTTAGAGCCAGGATTAATATTTTATTTGTTAATTTGCCTGTAATCTCCTTGTGCCTCATTACCCACTGACTTTCACAGCCGGGAAAGAGGACAAGCAGGGCGGAGGGTAGGAACAGACGGAGAGGGTGGGACCGTCGAGAGGGAAGCGCAGCGAGGGCACAGAGTCTTGTTGACAGCATCTGATCCCCCGATTAATGTATCTCTAAGCAGATTACGCGAATCCCAACTGCTCGGAGCCAGGTCTCTTCCCTAAGCTTCTTGCTCCACCAAGCCCCCCAACAAAACTCATTTCCCGGAATAAACACCCACAGCTGGAAGGAGGCCAACAGGCCCACTGTTTTTCGACAAAGAGGAAGCAAGCTGGAAAAAGGAAGTAGGGCAGGGGAAAAGCAAAGAAATGATGCAGGGACAATGACAAGCGGTCCAAGTTCTTTCTTTTTTTTTTTAAGCCATTACCACTTAGCCCTTCTGGAGGGATGTTCCTTTCCAGAAAAAGGAGGCAATGCAAGGCAGAAGTGGGGGGCGGGCAGGTTCCAGATGCACATGACGCCGTGTGACCTCATTCGGCTTTGCTTATCCATGGCCTTCTCCATAGCAACAGCCACGATGCCACGGCAGGGGAGGGGGACATGCGACACAACCGAATCAAGAAGGAATCCCTGAGACCCCAGAGTCCCTGAAAAAAATAATGAATCGCTGACATGCGGAGCCTCTTCGAGGCAGTGTTCGCTCCAAATGCCAATAGTGAACTGACTTGTAACCTTTCTCACTTTTTGGCACTAGCCTCGGCACGTCTACTCAGAAGTAAGCTGCACTGGCGCATGCTCCCAGGAAAGTGTGCCTAGGATCAGGGCTGTATGATCCCAGAGGCGTTTCTACAGGGAGGGCAAAGCTCTAAGTGTTGCAAGAAGCCTTACCCTGTCACGTAAATCCCTCCTCTCCCTTGCTGCTGTAGCCAGTAAGCAACGCCAAGATGTTGCTGTTCCCTGTGAGGATTGGCTAAAATGGTGCAGGAGAGGAGTGATTTCCACTGCAAGACTTAGAGCTTTGCCATCCCTGTATGATCCATAAGGCTGACGTGGCCATAAGGCCCAATACAAGCTAGGCCCTGTTGCTCGAGGCAGACGGCCGCAAGCAGTTCACCCCGGCTTCAAGGAGCCAAACTGCAGCCATCCGGAGCTTCCATGAGGACCTGGCCTACAGCACCAGGGACAGTCAGAAAGCTGGAACGAAGGGTGCAATCCTAAACAACCTTCCAGCATCAGGGTAAGGGCAATGCAGCTCCAAGGTAAGGGAACAAACATTCCCTTACCTTGAGGAGGCCTCTGCGGCTGCTACTCCACAGCAGAATGCAGAACATGCCCCATTGACACAGCTGTGCCAATGCTGGAAAGTTGGTTAGGATTGCGCCCGAAGTGGTCCTGCGGAGCCAGATGCCCAGCCCCACTTCCAGAGTGGACGCTGCAGGGCTGAGCATGCGCAGGCACCAGGGCTAAGCAGTGCACCTGTGCATTCTGCTGCTGCCAGCCCAGCTCTCTGCAGCTGAGGCAGGCAGCACAACTGCCACAAGGCCCAAGCTGGAACCGGTTACTCACAGCAGCCTGCAGGGAGCTGAGCTGTTTTGCTATGGCTGAAGCATGCCCTCTTTTTTTCTTTTGGGAGACAGCCCAGGGCTGTATTAACCAATGGTGTCATCCTACCGGTACGCTAGGCGGGACATCCAGGTGATCGGCAGCCCGCCCGTCACATACCGCAGCGATACGCCGTTTGCGTAATGTACGCAAGCGGCGTAACTGGTTACGCATGGCTGGGTTACCCATGGCTGGGTTAGTACCAGAGGATGCCTTAAAGTGCCGGAGGGTGGCCCAAATACCTGAAAGCCTAGGGGCCCGGCCATGGGTTAATATGGCCCTGCCTAGGATTGCAGCCATGGATTACAGCTAACCTAGAGTTAGGCCGGCACAGTTAGGCCGGCAAAATTTGGCCGGCACAAGGGACACCCGCAGGCTGGAGTTTGGAGACCGCTGGTCTACAATACAAACGTTGACTCAAGCAGAGATGGCTAAAAAGCTAAGATGGCTCCAGTACCATAGTCCCTGGTCTATCTTACAGAAATGAATACTTTCCTTGAATAAAAAGGTAAAGGTTTCCCCACGACCGAATAGTCTAGTCGTGACTGACTGTAAGGGGCAGTGCTCATTTCCGTTTCAAAGCCTGTAGAGCCGGCGTTTTTGTCCGATCATGTGGCCAGCATGACTCTACACCGTAGCGTACGGAACGCTGTTACCTTCCCACCGAAGTGGTCCCTATTTATCTTCTTACATTTTTTAGGTGCTTTCGAACTGCTAGGTTGTCAGGAGCTGGGACAAGCAACGGGAGCTCACTCCATCACGCAGTCTCGAACTCCCAACCTTGCGGTTGAAAGCCCAGCAACAGTGGATTAACTCGCTGCACCACCACGTCCCACTGAAATTCACCATTAAATGGTTCCCATTCAGCCTGTGTCTGAGCAGGCATTGAACAACAGCAGTGACTGCGTCAACAAATCTTGATTTTATGGAATAGCTTCTGTTACACAAGAAGCAAAGACTGTCTCCTATTTTAGATTCAAAAGAATGGATGGCAAACTGTCAAGGAGAAAAAAAGTGTAAGCTTCCTGTTGAATAAAGATGGCATCGTATAATGCAGAGTAGAATATGCAGAGTCCCCAAGTATCTTCCTATAAGAATCACTCTCACCTAATTTGCTCTCATTATGAGGACAAGAAGCAGAGGGGAAGCTGGCAAATGAAGTGTTTTGTCTTTATAACAAGTTGTCTGTTCCTATAACAAATCCTCCTTGAGAAGACACCACCGTGCAAAAAATATTTGACAATAAAAGCCCGATGTTGTTGTTGGGCTGAGTTGCTGTCTTGGTTGCAACCCATGACTTGAATAAAACAATAACTTTAAAGGAGTCAATTAATTTTGGGGGGAAATAAAACGGGGGGAAAAGCAAGGAAAGAATTCTATGCAGCATTAGTTAAGGCTGCAAGGAAAAGATAAGGGTAAGAATGGAAAGCAAATGAGCTGATGCCCTAAAGGGAATAAGAAAAGATTTGCAAATATATGGGAGGAAAAGAAAAGCCAAAAAGAAGGTAGAATCATTAATAAATTAAGATGTGGGTGAAATTAATGATTCAAAGAAGGCCAAGATATAGGGCAAGAAAGAAAAATAATAAAAGAAGCAGACCATGGATGCCTTTTAAAAGGTTCTACAGAAATGGATGTGGGATGTGAGATACTGAGGGATGTGGTGGTGCTGCGGGTTAAACCGCCCTTTTGCTGAGCCTTCTGACCGGAAGGTTGAGAGTTCGAGACCATGCGGCGGAGTGAGCTCCATTGCTTGTCCCAGCTCCTGCCAACCTAGCAGTTTGAAAGCACCTAAAAATGCAAGTAGATAAATAGGTACCACTTTGGTGGGAAGGTAACATTATTCCGTGCGCTACAGCATATAGTCATGCTGGCCACATGGCCACGGAAGCTTGTCCTGGGATAAACACGGCTCTTTAGCTTAGAAACGGAGATGAGCACTGCCTCCTACTGTCGGTCACGACTAGACCACTCGGTCGTGGGGAAAACTTTACCTTTACAGAAATGGAATGCACAGTCTCATACAGTCCAGCAGGAGCAAACAGCAACATTGATGTGCCATTGGCTTCAAATGGACCGTGAGAGCGTGCTTAGTACCTCAGCACATCAGGAACCATTATAAAATATACAGTAAACATATTGGAATGATTTCTCCTCCATTAAAAAAAAGATTGACTATGCAATACTGAGTATTAAAATGTTGAATAATTCCATTATTCCTGCTACATTTACTCTCATGCCACAGCTAGGTTCATTGGGGTGTTGTTATTTGCTGTAAGAATGATGGCTCTTTTGTTAATGCACTCATTGGGATCTACAAGCACAATACTATTTACAAGCTATGCAGGCCCTTGGGAGCTGCAGCACATGGGGAGCTGTTGGTGATTCCCACAACTCACTAGATCCGAGAGATCATATGCTCCAGTCTGGCATGCCTAGAAATCAGCTAGCAAGCCTCATTATGTTATTGGAAAATATATCTAAAAATGTATGTTTGCAAAACAGATCCTCTGAACACCGCAGGGGAAATCATATAATAATGTGCTATGTTCCTAGCAATTATTATCCTGGAAATCTAGTTCCTATGTTTGTAAAATGTATCGCTACATTGCTGGGCAGAAGATTTAGTCGAGAGGGCAGAAGATTTAGTCGAGAGGGTTAATGCCTCCGTTTGCCTGAAGATAAGAGCTGAACATCTGAAGGTCGCCAGTTCGGGACTACTGGAAGTCTCTGTGAGCGGCAGACCTCATTAATTGCGACTGATTAACAGCTGAGCTGTCTCTGGCTGCCTTGTGAGAGGGGGAGTGTGCTGGATCAGCTGCTTCTCTGGTGGGAGCAGGGAAGCCGCTTATCAGCCAGCAGAAGACAAATGGGTGGCCAGAAAGAAGACTAAATCCAGAAAGATCCATCTGTATTTGTTGTAGTTCTTGCAAGATAGAACGTTTCTGTAAATTGTAAAAACCTTCGGGTTTGTGAATAAAAGTCTGCCTATGTAAACCGCCTTGAGTTACAGTCATTAGAGAAATCTAGTGACCTAAGAAAGGCGGTATATAAATACAAGTATTATTATTATTATTATTATTATTATTATTATTATTATTATTATTATTATTAACAGGATTGAACATGAAAAATGGGAAAAGTAAACAGTGAGCAATAAAGTAAGCAGACAGATGTGCTAAATCTGTATTCCATGAAAATTAAAAGAGTTAATTTTTGTGAGATTTGGGCAGTGACAGGTCATACCATTTCCCACATGATCAGTTCAACAGCCCAATCCTATGGACTGAACCTGCCACTAGAATGCTCGTTCTGCTGGCTGTGGAAGCTGAAAAGCATCTATAAAGGGCCTTCCAACACTGACTGAATAGTATGCTGTAAGAGTGGTGGTGAGGAGGCTAGAGCTGGGTCACATGACCCCTCCGTCAGAGTTGGATCGCTCCATTGTGACCCGGGAGTTACTTTCAGAGCACCATTGAGTGCCCTGCAAAGCACGTTTGCGGCACTGTCGAGGCCCCAACTCTGGCGCTACGCTTGCGCCTGCAACACAGAGCCTCCGTACCAAGGAACGGCCGCAGCATCACTGACCACAATAAGAACATGGGCCAGCAAAGTGGCTTTTGGGTGTGGGGAGGGTGCGGGAAAGTCAGGGGGAGGATGGTACTAGATGGGGGAGGGGCAGAGCAGTCCCAGGAGGGGGATGGGGCTGGTAGCAGCACATGCTGCCAAATCCTAAACTCCCATGTCAGGCTTGGACACCCAACACTGTGCTCCTCAGTCTTTGCTGGCAAAATAACGGGCGGAGTCTTCAGTAGCCCCATTGTGAAGTCCCCTTCCCCTGAGGAGACTCCTGCAGCTACCGCAAGATGCAGCAGTAGCCATTTTGGAACTGCTGCTCCTCAGGGAGCCTGGCAGCTCAGGATTGGTCTGAAAGTAACTCACTAAGGAACCACAGAGAGAGAGAGAGAGAGAGAGAGAGAGAGAGAGAGAGAGAGAGATTAGAGTTCTGAATTCTTTACCAAAGTTCAAACCACTTCCCCGACAAATACACAATTACAGATTATATAGACCCAATCCTGGGCCAAAGTCCCTCCTCTATTCACCATTGATTATATGTCATGTCTAAGTTAATATTGCCTGCCCCAAATCACATGCCTTATCCCTTTCACTAACAACAGCTGGAGGAAGAGACTGTCGACCATTTGACTTGTGGATGCAGTTATATCACACAGCCAGATTACAAGACATGACATGACAAAGTCACTGCAAAGTTAGACTGGAATTTACGCCAAAGGAAGTAGTACCATCCACGGAAATATGGTTGGAACACAAGGCTGGAAACACTGTCGAAAATGAGCAGGTGAAGATGCTGTGGGACTTTAAAATTCAAGATAAGACGTTAGAGCAGTCATTCCCAAATTGGGGGTTGGGACCCACCAGTGGGTCACGAGGCAATTTCAGGTGGGTTGCAAAACACCTAGAGTATTCATATTGAAAATATGGGAAGATGGGATGCTGGAAAGGGGGAGGGCTGTGGGGTTGTTTTGCTTGTGTCAAGGTTGTGAATAGACTTTTTTTCTTTCTGATTCACTTTGCTATTGGAAAGTGGCTGAGAAATAACCCAATTTATTACTGCGTTCTCAGGAATGCAGAGACGTGGTGTAGGGAATGTAGGGACGTGGTGGCGCAGCGAGTTAATCCGCTGTCGCTGGGCTTTCAACCACAAGGTTGGGAGTTCGAGACTGCGTGACGGAGTGAGCTCCCGTTGCTTGTCCCAGCTCCTGCCAACCTAGCAGTTCGAAAGCACCTAAAATGCAAGTAGATAAATAGGGACCACTTTGGTGGGAAGGTAACGGCGTTCCGTGCGCTACGGCGTAGAATCATGCTGGCCACCATGATCGGACAAAAAACGCCGGCTCACAGGCTTTGAAACGGAGATGAGCACCGCCCCCTACAGTCGGTCACGACTAGACCATTCGGTCGTGGGGAAACCTTTACCTTTACCTTTACCTCTCAGGAATGCAGCAGGCTCTGGCATCACAATGACAGCACTTCCAGCTGTGACATCACTTCCGGTGGGTCCCGGATAGATTCTAGTTCTAAAAAGTGGGTCCCGGTACTAAAAAGTTTGAGAACCACTGTGTTAGAGCATAATGCACAGGACAGAACTGTGGCTGGGGAAAAATGTGAAGTACTGATGTCGCAATCCCTGGAGACAGCAGAATAGAAGAGAAAGAGCTGGAAAAGATTACGAAATACAAAGATGTAGAAATCGAGGTGGAGAGTCTCTGGGGAAAGTAAGAGACAGCAGTCCCAGTAGTGACTGGCATAGATAGGATAACAACCGGACAGCTGCAAATAGCAGTGTATTTGCAACATGACAGGGAACTTGCCACATGTTGTGATGATATCTCACTTGCTCCTAAATTCTCAACTGGAATTTGAACTAGAGAGAGTCAAAAAAATGCCAGTCCAATCACCTGGTGAACTGTGAAAGTTTATGTAATAAATGGTTATATAGTAATTTCCACCACCACCACCACCACCACCACCACCACCACCACCACCACCAATAATAATAATAATAATAATAATAATAATAATAATAATAATAATAATAATAATAATAGAAACCGATTGGCAACTGAAACCACCAGGCTGTGGATGAAGCATATCACAGAGGTCCCCATCGTCATCAGAGCACTGGGAACTACATTGAAAAATTTATCAAACGATATGGAAAAACTGCAGCTCCCTGCCATAATACCCCTGGAACTGCAAAAGACGGCACTGCTTGGAACGTCATACATTCTGCGGAGATATTTGGTTGATACCTAGATATCCGGTGGAGACCCATTTTAGACCAATAATACCAGTCAATGATGTTTATGTGCTCATTTTGCTCTGCTGATTGTGTTTCATGTGTTTTGAATGATGATGATGATGATGATGATGATGACGACGATGACGACGACGACGACGACGATAGTATTTCTATCCCACCTTTCTCCCACACTGAAGGGGATCCAAGGCACAATTGCTTCTCTGGGCTCTGTTGTAATCTCTGCAATCGCACAACTTGCTAGTTCAGCCAGTTTTATTAGCCCTGCTCCACCATTTCTGCTTCATCTGTGAAATGGGGCTAACAACATTGGCCTACCTAACAAGGGGTGAACTGGCCGAAGCTGCCATATGAGCTCATAGGTGAGATTTCCTGGCTCAGGGCTTGACCTTGAAAACACAGTGTTGGTTGATTTCCCTTTCTAAAGAGATTCCTCTTGGATTCTCCTTATGCCTTGCAGAGCTTGGCATTTGGCTTTGTTTTCCCCCCTCTCTATTTGATCAAAGGCTTCCCACAATGCGCAGCTTCCCTGTGGAATTCCCTCTCTTGCCTGCACTGCATTTTTCAGCTGTTCTCCATAATCTCACAGCCATTAACACTCCATAAGAGAAGATTATAATGGTCATTAAATCTCATTATTCATTATTAAATTTAAGGCAGCACTTAAGAGGCCTCCTGGGTCAGTGCCCCCATTGGCTGGGCGCTGCATAAACACCACCAACATTAAAAGGAGCTTTTCTACTGACTCAGCCTACTTGCTCAGGATGCTACCCTACATTCATCAGTCTACACACCTAGGCACAGAGGCGGATCCTGCTGAGATCCACAGCATGCTCTGCCCTCAGATCAGGACTATGTTGCATTCTGCATTTTTCAAGGTAAAAATATTTTACAAGGCATATGCCATTCATTTGGGGGCCTTTTAGGTAGACGTGCAACAGCTCATCAATAAATGGATTCATCAATTAAAACCCCTTTGAACGAAAAACACAGGAGAATTATTTTGTTTAGCTTAAGAAAGCCTGCAGGCTGCAGGTACCGCCTTCGAACAGGCGTGGACCTCGCTCTCACATAGTCATCTAAAATGAACAAAAAGGGGGTGGTTTGGGAGCTAGAGGGGGTGGATCCCAGTGGCAGCAGGATGCACTGGGATGCTATCCCCATTTTTCCAGCCTGACACAACTCCTGCCTCTCCTTGTGCCAGCAAAATAGCTGGCATGGGTCCGAGGAGACAGATTGGCAACCAGGTGGCCTACCAGGATGCAAGTAAGCAAAATTTTTACTTACTCCCAGGTTGTATGGTTTCTCTCTCTCTCTCTCTCTCTCTCTCTCTCTCACACACACACACACACACACACACACACACACACACACACACAC
>JAJKFI010000030.1:4257524-4288871 GCA_029204185.1 Lerista edwardsae
CACACACACACACACACACACACACACACACACACACACACACACTCCTGCAACAACTGCATGCAGCACATGTTCCATTAGCTCAGGTGATGGCTGAAGATGATGGGGGATAGGGTCAGGCTCTTCATTTTGGTCACAAAATGCCATTTCAAAGCATTCCAATTGCTTAACTGGTTCGGAACTCTCTCCAGTCACACACTATGTGCATCCAATGAAGGGTTGCAAACAGGTGTTAAGAACAACTTTGCTGGAGTTCTTCTAACATCCCATTTCAGATGATTCTAGGAAGGACCCAGCTGAGGCATGAAGACAACAGTTTGCCTTCTCATCAACTGGCATTCAGAAGCTTATCTGTGAGCATGAAGGTATCCAACAGATGTCAGTAAATCCTTTCCTCTATACATGGATCAAATTGCCCCTTTGAAGGGGTAAGCCAAGAGCCATCACTACAACCTACCTGTAGCAATGGCAACTACATATTAATTGCATCTTACGTGAAGTCCTTTTACCTGCGACAGCATCATAGCCAGAGAGGGGCACGGGAAGTCTTAAAGGTGCCCTGAAGCAGCTCCTCCCACTCTCCATCAAAACTACTGGGTCAGCAACAGCAATGCAGAGGCACACAAGCACCTACGCATTGCTGATGCTGCCCCAATGGCAAATGGCAAGAGCTGCTTACACAGCATGTTGCGGTACCTTCAATACTTACTGCTGCCACCCCCCATTAGCTACGCAACTCGCCTGTGGAATCCTCTCCAATTGGAGACTCATCAAAGTCTAAGCCTAAGCATTTCCCAAGCTAGAAGTAATAGTACTAATTGCTTTCCATATTCAGAATGGAAGGGTTTTGGACGTCAGTATGGTTGTGACAGCGGTTCTGGCTTGGCTTGTTAAGATGCTTTTCTAAGGTTGTTAATTTTTTTTAAGTATGTGATGACAACCTAAAAATATACATGAAAAACAAACAAGATGAATGCATCCAAATGAAACAAGGACTGAATACATAACATGAGAGCTGAGATTCAATCTTCCACCATAAGAAATTCCAAAATTGTAAGAGTCAGAATAAAATCTTGATAATGGGGCTTTTTTTTAGCACTTGAGATGCCTGCTCTCACAATTTATTCAGGGCGGCTATGACAGCATTCTCCTCTTCTGCATGTTTGTTTTGGCCCATTTAGATACAATCAACTTCCCCAGGTTTAAGAAGTTCTCTGTTTTCTAAAATGGGCTGCCTGCCACCAGCTCATTCTCATACATATTGATGGTGGTACCTATTTCTGCCCATCTGCAGGGGGGCATGAAGGATGGAAAAACCTTAAGTTCCTGCATTTTAGCCACACAGATACCCTGAATAGAATTTCAAGCAGACACTAATGGTTTTATTATGCACACATTGGTTAAAAGGATGCTTCAGAGGAAAGTGTACAGAGAAGGGTCTATATTTCGAGAGGGTGAAGATATAGAATATGATGGTCTATGAATCTGCTGGAGATTGTGGTTCTGATTGTGATGAGAGAGTCTCACTGTCCGATGTAAAGCCTGTTACAGCATAAAACAATAAAGTATGACAGTAACAAACTCCAATAGCTTTACCCAGGAAAATGGTTCGTTTGCTCAGAGATGTAACATTTTGAACCACCTCTACCTTACTGGGTCTGGAAATACAAAGAAATTTATTTCACTTTCAGATTGACGTCTTGCATTTTCAGCACCCAGGGGTTAGTCTTTCCACAGCGTTACCCGTTCATAAAAACGTTACCCTCCCCCTTGTTCAAAAAATCAAGTCGAGTCTGACCAGATGGCACACGTTCCCATACTCTGTGTCAGGCTGAATTAATTCAGGGGAAATGAACTCTCTTCCAAAATAATATTTATTTATGTCGCTACCATGCCGCATTTGCTGAACTGTTCTTAGAGAAAACACTGGAAACCTGATGTTGGTTCACCTGAGGGAGAGATGTAGGAGGTCTTTTGCAGGAGGCCTTGGACAAAAAAGGCAAGGAAAGAAGGGTGGTTTTGCAAACAAAAAACAAAAAAAAACCCACCTTTATGACAGGGTTTCTCAAACTGTGGGTTGGGACTCATAGTGGGCCACAACCTGATGTTGGGTGGGTCCCAGAAAGCTGGGAGCAGCCATCTTGAAAGCTGCAGACCTTACTCTTGTTATATTTCTTTTGTGAGTGTTAACAGTTTGAATTTTCAAGTGAGGGTTTTTTTAAATTTTATTATTAGTTCAGTGCGATTACATCATATTTTGTCCTCATCTTGCTTTCTGTCAGGGATGTTTCATGGTTGTGTAATTGCTGCAGTCCAAAAATGCCAGTCTGCATTCCAGGAATGTCATTTTATACGTCACAATGACGGCACTTCCTGCTTGATGATGTAACTTCCAGCTATGAGATCACTTCCAGGTTAATGATGTCACTTCTGGTGGGTCCAGACCCAAGTGCCATTCTAAAAAGTAAGTCCCGGTCTAAAATGTTTGAGAACCACTGTTTTCCATTAATTCCTGTCCATTCATTTGAGTGGTCCTCCCTACTCAACGAAAAATATAGACTTTTTTCTAGAGAAGAAAATCTCCAAGCATTCAAAGCAAGGTCAATAACTCCTCCATCAGGGCTAATAAAGCAATGTACTGCTTCAAATACATCCGTTGTCTTGCTAGTCATCTAGGATGCTGAAATCTTTATTGCTTTTGCATGATTTTCTTAAACAAGCTCCATAGTTTCTCTCTCTGTGAAAGGAGCAAATTAACAGTGTAATCCTGGACATCTTTACTCAGTTCGGAAGTGCAGTTGATACCCTGGGTGTACTTAATACGAAGGGTGGAACACACACACATACACACACCACCCCTTGGCACGCTACCATGTTACTTGGCTATTGTAAAGAGGGGGTCGAACTTAATCATTTTATGGCTGAGGAATAAACAGGGCTTCAAAACCAGGAGAACACTCTTGGCCAGTGTTCTCAACAACACTACAGAACCCGAACATCTGCAGTACATCACATTCATAGATCTGTCAGCTGCTTCTCATTTGGTGAACAGAGAATGCCTTGGGATATACTACTATTAAAAGGAGGCTGTTGTTCCTGGTGAAAACCCTGTACGGTTATTATGGATTTAAGAGTTGGGATGAGATTATGTGAATTCTGTAGTAAACAAAATGCCTACATTAAGAGGAATAGAAAAGGACACTTGCAGGCACCCTCTTTTTAACTTTTAAGTTAAGACTTCTATTGAAGAATAGAAAAGCCCCAGGTTTTCCCTGGCTATAAGGTTCCAGGATTATACAAAAGTGGTGATATAGCCCTTATCTCCACTATACAGATGGGGCTGCAGCAGCTGGTTAGGAAGATGGCACACGTAGTGATGAATTACACTCGGGAGGCACAAAGATCCTAACACCAGACCTGAAAGCAAACACCTGCAAAAGCTTACGCCTTTTCCAAGTAGTTCATGCAACTGCTGGCAAAATGTTTGAAGGGGTTTCCGAAGTGTCCCCCATCATCTCCCCTTTATGCCCAAAGCCAAAAACTTACATTTGGGGCTGGGAATAGCAGTGACGGGCATTCCCTTAGCCCAGTCGTTTTCCCATCAAGGACTAGGATTACCAGCCCCAGCAATCCCTAAATACGCCAAAAAACAGACACCATTTGTAATATTGGCCCTGGCAGGGACCACACAAACTGTGTCGGTTTCCAAATCGGGGCTGCAGCAGGCCGGCTCTAGCAGCGGTGGGGCCCAAGGTGGGTTATTCCTGCGGGGGCCCCAACCCTCCCTGCAGGGCCCTCCACTCACCAAGAAGAGCTCTGTTTGTGCCACGTGCAAAGCACGGCATGTGGAAGTAGTTGGAGGTGATTTCATCACATCACCGCCAACTGCTTCCAGGTGGCCCATTTTGGGCTGTTCAGAGGCAGAGGCAGGTGGGAGAGACCAAGGTAAAGCTGCTCTGCTCACCCCACTGACTTACAGCCCATAGAGAACCCAGCTGCAGCCACAGGCAATATGCTCACCCTGCTAGTGCAGGGCTCCCTGAAGCGCGGGGCCCGATGTGACGACATTGGTCACATTGGCTTAAAGCCGGCCCTGGGCTGCAGGTATCAGGGATGGGGGTTTAGATGCAGCCTAATGGCCACATCTGAACTCCCCGCTGCCCATTCCTCCCCACCCGCCAGCACCCCCTCCCAGCACTGCAACAGAAACAGCACTTCTAAAAGAGCAGCCTGCACGATAATTGGGCTCTCTCAACACCACCCTTTCCGCAGCACCACTTCTGCTGAGGCATTACTTGGCAGCTCAACCGCTGAGAGCAGCTTTTTGTCAATGATAAAAAGACCTCCAATTATCATGCAGGCTGGATAAAGAGCTTCTACAGGTCATTTAATCAACATATCTGGTTTAGAATGTCCCAAAATGAACCAAGATCATCTTTGAGAACATCATTATTTTAATTAATATTATTAATCTGCTAGCTGGCTCGAAGAGCATAAAACTTTAACGGCATAGTATGTCAAAGTTCTAGATCCGTTAGAGACAACCAAGCATGGGACTGCCAAAAAGCAGATTAAAGAGAGGAGATATATGAAAGATGCAAAATTGTTTTTCAGAATGGACATTTTGCCCTCTGAGAAAAACTTCCACCGAGCTTCAACTTCGAATAATGCCCTTGGCTTGTATTAATGAAAGGTATAAACCTGTAAATTTATGTTTGTGAATCTGTGGCGAGGAAACATGAAGTATATTATCTCTTACATTTGGTATTGTCAATTGTATGATGCCCAAGGGGAAAATTTATTTTGAGCCTGTATAATAGGTGAACTGATGTGCCCTACTGTGTAAAAAGTTTGCTATCTTCTTTTGGAAAAAAAGACAAATATGTCACTCATAAGACAGCTTTATTTGCATTAGCTGCCCAGAATATAAAGCAATCAATTACAGTGTCTTGGCAAGGTTATAATCTTCCATAGGAGGTTATAATCTTCCATAGGAATAGCAGCAAGCTACAATACCGGTGTTTAAACTGCAGCTAGCCCATTGACATGTAAGACCATAAAGCACATATATTTGCTGGGCAATGAAAATCCCTGTACTTTACAGTGTTTGCGATGGTCAGTCCAATCTAATTTTGGACTTATGGTGAATGATCTTGCAATCCACCCCATAAGCCCTGGTGCGGCATCACAAAACGCATGCTGCTGTTGTGCGCTATGGGACTACCACTGCAAATGGCTGAAGGCCCTGCTCCTCAATCAACAGTATTCAATCAACAGCATTTATATGCTCGTATGCCAGTGGTGGCGCTGCGGGTTAAACCGCTGAGCTGAGCTTGTTGACCGGAAGGTTGGCAGTTCGAGACCACGCGACGGAGTGAGCTCCTGTTGCTTGTCCCAGCTCCTGCCAACCTAGCAGTTCAAAAGCATATAAAAATGCAAGTAGATAAATAGGTACCACTTTGGTGGGAAGGTAACGGCGTTCCGTGCGTTATGGCATATAGTCATGCTGGCCGCATCACCACAGAAGCTTGTCCTTGGATAAACGCGGCTCTTTGGCTTAGAAACGGAGATAAGCACCGCCCCCTACAGTTGGTCCATTCAGACCGACTAGACCATTCAGTCATGGGGAAACCTTTACCTTTATGCCAGTGGTTCACCTAAGTCGCACCAGAGCAGGGATGATGACAATGCAGGCAGGTTGTGGTTGGACCTGGGGGAGGACTGGAGGGGGGAAGGCCAGGAGTGGTTCAAGGGCAGGAGGGGTGAATGTCTGCTGTGCCACACATGCTAGGATCCCACCCCCCTTTTTCCAGCCCAACTTGCCACTGGCGGCAGGCAGAAGTAGCTGGTGTAGGGCCAAAGAGAGCCATTGGCAGCCAGACAGCATATGGGGAGGTAAGTAAAACATGCCTGTACTTACCTCTCCCAGGCTACTATGTAGCATGGGATGTAGCATGCACTCAATTGGCACATCTATATCGCATAGGCTGGTAGGGGCAGGATTGGCCCATCAATTTACACTTGGGTATGCTGTATGTCTTTCGAGATGGCCTACAGTTTTCAAGAAATAAATGAACTTGTTTTGATTTATTTACCGTCTTATGCAGCATTGAGAATGAGCCTCAGTGTGGCATAACAATTACTAAAATTCACAGAGAACGAATATTAATGTAGATAATAATATTTTGTGTCCTCTCATGGGACACTATAATACTGAATTAATTTGCAATGCCGTAGCTCTCTCCACTCCTAGGACAGAAAGCGATTGCACTGCCTATAACTGCTATTAATGAGCTTCTCGCTTGCTGCAGTTCTTTCTCTGAATGTGCTCCGTTTACATGTAAAGGAATATATTTGTCCAGTGCTCGGAGGGTAATAGAAAATCCCAATAGCTGTGTGTATTGAAAAAATACATCAAGGTCACCAATAGGATTTGGAGCCAGGAGTCTCGATAATCCAAAACAGAAGCCCCATAAACAAAAACCAGGGTAAAATAGATAAATGGGTGTCTTGCAGAAAATAGCTTTCTCTCAGCTGAATTCACCTCACAGAGTTAGGCCCAGCAGCGTCATGCAGCCGGAATGCTGGGCGGGAGGAATGGGTGAGCGGCAGCCCGCCCGTTGTGTACCGCTCCGTTTTGCCATCTTCCCCGCCCCCGCGGGGGGTGCGCTGGGGGGGCGCAGGGGCGGGGAAGATGGCAAAACGGAGCGGTATGCAGCGGGCGGGCTGCCGCTCACCCGTTCCTCCCGCCCAGCTGCATTACGCCGCTGGTTAGGCCCCTCAAAATTTAGGTGTGTTTTCCTCCCTCCATAAGGGAGGGATGCATATATCAGTATGCAGGGCTGGTTCTAGGAGCAGTAGGGCCCAATGCAGGGCATTCCTGTGGGGCCCCTTTCCACGGGGCTCCCACTCACCAGAAGTGAGCTTGTGGTGCCGTGCACAAAGCATGGCACCTGGTGATGACATCACAACCAATTGCTTCCAGGAGGCCCATTTTGGGCTGTTTGGAGGCGGGGTCAGATGGGAGGGCCTAAGGCAAAGCATCTGTGCTTGCTCCACTGACTCATAGAGGTTCCAGCTGCAGGCAATATGCTCACTGAGCTGGTGTGGGAGGCCCCCAAAGTGCAGAGCCCAATGTGACAACATTGGCCACATTGGCTTAATGCCGGTCCTATCAGTATGTATTATTACAGTGCTCCTCAAACTGTGGGTTGGGACTTACTTGGTGGGTTGTGTGCTAATGACATCACTTCCGGTGGGCCCCGACATGATTGCCATTCTAAAAAGTGGGTCCCAGTCTAAAACATTTGAGAACCATTGCATGAGTAAATTCAGTTTTAATTTTGAAACCATAGAAGCTCCTAGTGGAAGCTCTCAAGAGTCATTCAAGTGGAAGATCCTAGCAAAGTGGGCAATGAGTATTTTGCATACAGAAGGTCTCAAGCTCAGTTTCCAATGTCTTGAGGAAGGGCTGGTGAAGCCACTGTCTGAAATCATGAATGACTGTTGCCAGTCCAAATGGACAGTCCAAATTTTTGCTCAAAACGAAGAACATATTTATACTAATTTTACAATATCAAGCGGTCTAGGTTAGGTAATGACTTTTAAAGCTCTACATATCCTGGGCATGAAATTTTTGAGGAAAAGCCTTTTCTTATCTGAATCTACCTGAGAGCAAGTTTAAAGACTATGCATCATACTGCACCATTCTCACAGGCAAGAATATTCTGGAAACAGGAAATACGGCCTGTTGGATGATGGTCCCCATTTTCTGGAATACTGTCAACAAGGAAGACTCCAGAGATCTGTGTCACTGGCCTCTATACAAGTGCTTCTGAATCATAATTGCCAGTTTTATGAATTATGTTTTCCACTGCTTTCTATCGTGTCACTAATCCATCTATCTATTCAAATGCACTGTCTCCTGTTCTTTTCCATGGCATGATTGATGATTTTATTACTGGATTGTAATGTCATTTCAATGCATTGCAATCTTGTTGCAACAGTAGCTAGTGTCTGTTGTTTTGAGGATCATTAGCCAACAAGCAAGGTAAAAAAAAGGAAATGAAAAACCATGAAGTACCTGAACAAATTTGATTCACCTGAATGAGTGCGTGAGCTTCAAACATCTTTATAAACATTACTATGTGTAGGAAGTCAGCTCAGAGCATCCCTTGATGAGGTGGGATATTCTGTAACAAAGAACTTAAAAGAGGTGGATATGCTCATATGGGACATGCGGTCAGTTCATTTGCTGAACTGCAGTCTTTTTCACATTTTTTTTGCAAGGGGGGGGGCTTGTCTTTCACATCACCAGCATCACTGGAGTACAGAAGGAAAGAACACACAGTTTTAGTGTGCCAAGTTGGATGAGCTAATCTAATACTCCATCTGGCATTGTCCATATTCCAAATATTTAAAATTCCCACCAGGATATCAAAGGATGAGGAAGCTTTGGTTTGCTACAGATGAGATCACGAACATCCGAACAGGAAATCTGTTGAGATGGAACCTCTCACCTGTAAAGACCAATCAGCACTTGGAGAACCAGGTTCTCCTAACTGCTTCAGTAGCAAAGAATGTTTGGCAATCAACCTCATAGGTTTCCTATTGCCAGAAGCAGAGATTCAGTGATCTAACCTGTCCATAATCCCTGTGGTGTTGACTCAGACTTTTATCTTTCTAAGGTAAATGAACAGCAGTTGGAGGAAAGTGGGTGGTAGGAAATGCTATTGAAATGCATATTGATCTTGTTAGTTCAATTACATATTGACTTTTGCCTCCTGCTGAATATCTCTTCTGTAGGTTATGGGTATTCCCTTTGAAAAAGCGCTTGCTGCAGGCAGGCAGTTGAGACCCTAATTCCAATATAGATTATCCTGGTTACTGTTTTCTGCCTCTTTATTCTTAGGAACTAATGAACAAATTCAGAAGAGTTCAAGAGAAACAACCTATCACAGGGAATAGGAGGTTATCACCAACAATTGTACCCCAATGTGAGGTATTCCAATGTCAGGTTCTCCTCAACACCATAATGTGTATGTTTACTTATCGCCCAATCTTACCTATCCTGCCACTGGAGTTTGGGCCTATAGTTTCCTTGCCCTGGGGGTAAGCCTCAGCAGCCACAATGGGTCAACTTGGACCTATTGGTGTCATTCAGTCGCTAAGTCATGTCCGACTCTTCGCGACCCCATGGACCACAGCACGCCAGGCCTCCCTGTCCTTCACTAGCTTCCGGAGTTCGCCCAAATTCATGTTCATCGCTTTGGTGACACTATCTAACCATCTCATCCTCTGCCGCCCCTTCTCCTTTTGCCTTTCCCAGCTTGAGGGTCTTTTATAAATAGTCCTCTCTTCTCATGAGGTGGCCAAAGTATTTGAGCTTCAGCTTCAGGATTTGTCCAGCAATCAGGAGGGACTTCCTGTAGGATTGCCCAACTTGATCTCCTTGCAATCCAGGGGACTCTCAAGACTTGGACCTACACTAGCTCTATCGCTGGCACGTTCGAATTGATCCATGCAGGCGGGTCAGGCCCAGGAAGGGGGTCAGGATTTGACAAGCACTGCCACCACCGAACCAGCTACTTCTCCCAGGCCATGCTCACACTCCTCTCTGTTCCATCACTGCCCTATTCTCTCCATCCCCACCCCATTCCATCCCTCCCCACCCACCACCCGGTGCAGTCTTACCTGCTCCAGTGGGTAACCAACGCAATTCCATTGAACATGGGGCGGATCCTATCTTCCTGCTGGCACTCCAGCAGCAGATGCTGCCTGCTTTATGGCTGCTTTTCAGCAGCTAGTACTGGCGGAACATGCATTCCACCAGTGCGAAGAGCCCATTGGATTGGGCTGCTACTCACGGTGCGATGACACCAGAACGCGTGGTTTCTCCATTCCTGCTCTTCATTTTACACTGCCACTGGCAGGGACAGCATAATGCATAACAGAATGATGTCAGTGGTGGTGGAGGACTTTACAGGGGAGAACCTGACACAGAGATGGCATTTTTAGTGGCATCCCGATGTTGGAAATAACATGTTCTGCCCTTAAGATGCTTTGTTGTCACAAGTGTCTAATGGTGTAATCCACAGTTCAGTGAAATCACCAGCAAAACTATCAATGATGCTAACAAGTCTGGAACACACCTTCAGGATGATTTTTGTTTGCTTGTTGTTATTTTTTAAGACTTTAAACAAAATTTGCAAATATATGTTATAAACATAGCCATTTGACATGTGAGGTTTCTGGGAACAGGACTGCTTAATTCATCAAAGGAACTGGGAGATTCAATATTTTTTGGTCACTGTGAACAGAAACAGTTTCAGGGAGGCTAGTTATAGGAAATGCCACACGTGGACCTAACTTAACCTTGATACTAATTCTTGTAGAAATCCTCTCATCACTATTGTCCATCTCCTTCCCAAACACCCATGTAACACCCTCCCCAAAGACACAAGCAGTTTTTAAAGCAGTGTTGGTCCAGATTGCATTGTGGGAACAAACAGTGACAAAAGCCATAAATCAAAGAGTTGCAAGAACAATAAAAAAGCAAGCAAAAGATCATCTACCCCAGGCCCTTGCCCAAAAGCTGCCCCAGTTATACACTAGACTGTCACAAATCAGACCACATAGGGCAAGCAATAGTGTGCCAAGTCAGAGAACAAATACATGACAGAATGCTGCCAAGCAAGCAAGCTTCAAGTTAAGCAGAACTCACCTGATTTTGCATGGAGCACACATTCTGGTGCTGAAATGAGCATGCTGAGGAGCCTAAAATGTTTCCCCTAAAAAGATAGCCTTGCATTGTTTGTACTGTTTTTACTCCTGCCATGTGTCTGTTTTTAAAAAAAGAAGATTCTTCTCTTTAGCTACATGACCCAGCCAATCATGATTCATATAACTAGAACAACATCACAGAGTAAATGAGCTAATCAGATTTGGCTATGTGACATCATAAAGTCAAATCAGAGTTTAAAAAATAAAAAACAATGCTTCCTGCCTCCACTTGAAATGGGAAAGCATTTGTGCCCTGTTTTCATAGCTGCCTTCACAGTATTTGCCAGAAAAGGAATGTTTACAGGGCAATTTCCCCCCACAAAATATCCCCCCATTTAGGGTCAACCCCTAAAACAACTCTAAATAACTCTAAGTTGGGCCACACACTAGAGGTCAGAAGGAACAGAGATTTCCTTCTGAGATCATCAGACAGTTTTCCAGTACATGACAGTACATGTTCAGTCATTTCCAGAACATGTTCAGCCCTGGGAACAGACAGGATTACAGCTCAAAATGCTGAACTACTATTTATCTGTACCTACAAACAGAGCATAAAAATTAGGAATAAGAAAACTTTTTGGTATCTGAGGGCACAATCTTAACTTGGAGTTAGGGACCAGGATAGTAATGGCATCTAAATGATTTAGCAACAGGTACTCACTTTTGATTGGCACTTGTGTCGGGGCCGGCCCACCGGAAGTGAGGTCATAGCTGGAGCCCAGGAACCGCCCCCAGGAACCGCCGCGCCTCCTCGGGAGGAAGCCCCAGGCAGCCTACCTGCTCACGCTGCTGCTGCCGTCAGTCTCCCTCGCTCCGCTGGCTGCCTGCCTGCCTGGCTCTGAGAACATGCAGGCAACTCAAACATTGCAGGGGGCGGGGCGGAGCGCTGATGGAGTCGACGAGTGGGCGGGCGAATGGGCGGGGCCAGCCCTAATCCTAGGAATGGGTACTCGCGTACCCGCTACATGACATGTCTGGACCAGGAGTGTTGCCAACGGTCCGTAAAGTGTGTTTGCACCACTCTCGGATTTAGAGAGGCTAGCACATGGCTATGCGCAGTCCTCCCTGACTTCAAGGGTGGTCCAACTGTGCTTTACGGTGTGTTTGCAACACTTCTGGGCCAGCACAAACCTCTTGTGCCAGCCTAACTCCAGGTTAGGATTGAACCCTGTATCTCACATTTTCTTTTTAAGTCTTACCAACCTGCCATTTCTTTGTCGCCTACAGTGCATCAGTTCTAGTGTTCCATGTGCATTGCTGGTTATGCACATATTATATGGGCCCAGAATCATGGGTATTTCTTACTTTAAAAATGCACTACAAAATAGAAAAAATTCTGGGGCGAGAGGTCAGCATGGAAAAGAAGCATGCAGAAAAAAGGGCTTTCCCCTTTCCCCAAGCACAGTCTCTACGAAAATAATCCATAATGTTCATATGTTATGTCCCAAAATGGTCATAAAGCTTGTTTTCTCTTATGTAATCCTGTAGTATGAAAGAGCTCTGTTGGCTTTGCCTGACAAATGGTATCACTGTAACCTTGGAAGGGATTATAACCCAAAAACATAGGATGGAAACAAAAAAAGCACAAACACACAAATATACAGCAGATGCAGCAGAGGACAAACATCTCCAGCAGGGCTTCTATGCATCAATTTGGCACTGTTACGCTATGTGCTTATGTTAGGTTCTTGTGATACAGTATATACAAAAACATGTTTGGACTGTACTGCTGCAAATACCTGGGGAAGGGACTGCTCTGGGCAGATTTTCCAACTCAGTCCAGGGTGGTGTTTTTTTTTTTATCCCATTCCCTTAATACCACAAGGAAGAAGTTGAGAAATCCACCCCTGCCTCATCTCAATGGGCATTAAAAGACCCAGAATTCGGCCAACTACCAATTTCCTGCATCAGTGGTGCACACTGAGTCACATCTGTCCTGCCCAGCGGCTAGAGAACCAAGTGTGCCTGCATCTCGAAAAAGGATTCATGCCCCCAATGCTACCCAAGCTGCCACGGTTTTTTGTTTTGCTTTGTTTAAAGACACCTGGCAGAATGGCTGTTTTCTTTGCCAAGTTTATTTGAGAGTTCAAGGTTACCTGGAACCCTACTAGAGAGGCAGTGAGTGGAGCGGCAGAGAGAGGGAGGGAGAGAAAGGAAAAAAGGACACGCTCTCTTGGAAATGGTACAGCACATCAGACTGGCAAATCACAAAGCAAATTCCAGTCGACTCTTTCAAGATGGACAAAGGAAAGCAGGTAAATGGATTTCACAAGTGTTCAAGCATATCCACAACGATGCCAACTTTAGCATCACATATTACTAGTACATACTATTTATACTCCAGTTTATCTCCCTGACAGGCATTCAAAGCAGCTACAAATATTACTGCACTGAACTGTGTTATGACTGGCACTGTAGCTCCAACAGAGAGAGAGGTGGAAGGCAGGATTGATGAGGGAGGGAGGGAGGGAGGGTGGGGCAGGTTCGGGGAGATGGAGCCACCACCCGTAAAAACCCCAGTGGCCTGTGATGAGTGGCTTGGACTGCTGGCTAAGATAGTCACTGGCAGGCCTCTGGCTAACAGGCCCCAGGAAAGGAGCAGGATCCAGGGTGAGCCAACCCCCTGCCCTCTTTTGTTGGCCAACAAAGGCCCTTCGCAGTGTAAATCAGGGTCTCACCTTACCTGCATCTAGGCTTGCCTGGCCTTCGCAGGCCGAAATTTTGCTGAGCCCTAAAGCACATCGGTGCTGTGCCTCAGCTCGGGTGATATGGCTGGCCAGTGCTCCAGCAGAGCAGGCCAGCCGTCAGGCCCATTGGGGCTGTGGAGGGGCAAAACTGGGTGAGGGGAGGAGCAGGCCCGGTGGGGGAGGTGGGGCTGGCTGGCGGCGGCTTCCCCTGCCGGATCCTGAACGCGTCAGGCTGGGCAGCCCGACATGGGGCTGCTCCAGTCTCTGCCGGCAAAATAGCTGAATGGAGAGACTCGCAGCACAATCCCTATGCATGTCTACTCAGAAGTAAGTCTCACTGTGTTCAATGCAGCTTACTCCCATGAAAGTGAGTATAGGATTGCAGCCTCAATTCAATTAGAATCTCCACCAGGGGAGACACCATTTTATGAGCATGAAAAGATGGTTAAGGGTGCAATCCTAACCAACTTTCCAGCACCTGGGTAAGAGAACACACATCCCCTTACCCAGCGGCATCATGCAGCCGGAATGCTGGGCAGGAGGAACGGGTGAGCGGCAGCCCGCCCATTGCGTACCGCACCGCAGGGGCGGGGAAGACGGCGAAACGGAGCGTTACGCAATGGGCGGGCTGCCGTTCACCCGTTCCTCCCGCCCAGCATTCCGGCTGCATGATGCCGCTGCCCTTACCTTGAGGAGGGCTCCGTGACTACTACTCCACCGCAGGGTGCACCCCATGCCCTATTGGCACAGCTATGTCAGTGCTGAAAAGTTGATTAGGATTGTTAGAGCAGGGGTCAGGGAACTTTTTTACCTTTTACCCCAAAATACATTTAGATACGCCAACGTTACCCCCGCCCCCGCCAGAACAAAATAAAAAAAATTACATATTGGAACCCATTGCTTTTTATTTAATTAATGAGCTTAATTAATGCAATGTAAATATGAAGTTGTAAAGCGTGGAGCAAAACAAACAAAACAAAACGGAGCCAGCCAGCCAGCGACGGAACCGGAACGGGGGTAATGGACGGTCGCGCTGCCAAGACACAGCCGGGCATGCATATAGATTCATATGCATGCCCGGATGTGTCTTGGCAGCGCAACCGTCCATTACCCCCAGGAATTTCATTTTTACCCCATTTGGGGTAATTTACCCCTGTTCCCTGACCACTGTGTTAGAGAATAACAAGACTTGGGCCAGCCATTTCACCAGTATGCTAACTCTTGAACGCTACCAGTGGCCCTTTAACACTCAATTCATTGGCATCAACCTCAGAGAGCCTGGACATGTGCGGTGTGGTTATATGGAAAATAAAGGGTTATATTCATGCTATGCAGCAGTCACATCTTTTCTTTCTTTCTTTCTAATTAATAGCCTTGTAATTGGTATTGACTTTAACGGACTGATGACAGTCTTATGATGAGCCGTTCCCAGCGCAACTCCCTACCCATCTGCCCTTAGGTCAGGAACAAAATGAACTCCATTATCTGGAACCAATTCCCCAGCCTTCCCCAGTCTCCTTTCTGGACCACAGAGAGGTCATCACAGGCGAGAAAAATACAGAAATGTTTCCATGCTTATATTAGAAGAAAGCAGACAAACGCATTCCTGCCCATTACGATGATTAGAGTAGGTGATATGGAGGGACAATTAGCACCACTATTGAAATATTTTAAATAAAAACCTTGTTAACCTTGTCTTAACGGCTAGTTAGGATTACAAATAACCCACTTTTCCAACATTTTCCAGAGTGGTGTGAATCGCACCTAGGACACATGTCCAGCATACACGAGATCAATTTGACAAGCCAAAAACAATTATTTACTAATAGGAGTATTTTTTTTCTCCTCATGATTCTGATGAAAACTGAGTGTTGATTTGCATTAAGTAAACAAACAAATAAAGTCAGCCTTTGTGTTTTTCTTTGTATATGATCATCATCAAACAGTATTTCTATTCCACTTTTCAAGACAAAGTTCACAAAGCGGTTTACAGGCAAAGTAATAATAAAGTTAAAGTAAAAAAGTTAAAATAATAAGAAAGTTAAATGGCTCCCTGTCCCAAAAGGGCTCACAATCTAAACTTCAAATCAATAACTGAAAAACCGCATTTATTGATTTGAAGTTAGAGGCCTTTATGGTTGAAAAACAACACATACATATCACCCAGCGGCATCATGCAGCCGGAACGCTGGGCGGGAGGAACAGGTGAGCGGCAGCCTGCTTGTTGCATACCGCTCCGTTTCGCTGTCTTCCCCGCCCCCGCGGGGGTTCCTCCCGCTCACCCGTTCCTCCCGCCCAGTGTTCCGGCTGCATGACGCCGCTGATATCACCCCTGCTAACAGGGCAAAAGGCACTTTTTCAAGTGGTGTTCCTCTTATATTTATATTTAGCAGGGGGAGAGTAATTGTCCCTCTTCACCCAGCACAGCGGAGCCTGAGGGTGCTCTTCAAACGGGAGCCTCCACAGGACAAGGAACGGGGGTACAGAGCTGCTGCAGTGAGCAGCTCCAGGGAGAACCCGGAAGTGACTTCATGACATCACTGCCCCCAGACGGCAAGGCAGAGCGTTAGGCCTCCGGATAGGAGGACCGTGCTGCAGGACTACCTTATAGGGCTGCTGGGAGGATTTCCAATCTATGATCCATGTAGTGCTTTTGGAGTGCTGCAAACGCTGCAGAAATCTAATTATTACTACTGAGCACAGTTAGTGAGAAGCACAGAGAGAGATGCAAAATGCATTTGACCAGAGCCATCTCTGCACAGTCAAAAAGCAGCACGAAACCAGCACTCCAGAATCGACCAAATCAGCAGTCACGGTGCGAGTCACAAGACGTTCTTTCTACTCCTCTCTGTACTTTTGATCTCTGAAAAGGGAGGACAAACATGTCTTTCTCTAGTGTCCTACCATTTCCCCAAGGGCCTAGTGGGAATCGAGGAGGCAATGGCCCGCTGGCCCTTGGCAAGCCAGGCATATTCCGACCTTGGGGGCAACAGAGCAGCATTATGGGGGTTACAGTGTCACTTGCCACCATTTAAACAGGCTCTTCCTAGAGCCATCCCAGAGTCACTGACGAAACACTGCAAGGGCGCACACAGGGCTCCAAAGTGCTGGGAAGGATTTCTTTGTAAGTCCGGTTTAAATGTGTGGGAGCTGCAAAAGAGCAGAGTAGTTGGGCTTGCTCCACTTCAACAAACGGGCAGAAAAAGAGTAGCTGAAGACCTGGGCAGGCATTGCCTTCCAGTGCATCAGGAGCATGCAGATAGGGCCAGTGGAAGCAGAACTCCTCAGCAGGTGCACAGCTGAGGAGACCCATTGGCAAATGCTCCTGTAAAATGCTGGGTTCTTCGCAGACTCAGATTCAACTCAGGCAAGGCAGGTACAGCTTGAGCATTTTATTCTTACAGCAACTGAACAAACACTGACTGAACAAGGGCAATAGGCCCAACCCCCCTGCAGGCTTCATCTAGCACAGGTCTGCTGATTGGAGGGGTGATTAACTCCACCCCTCCAGCACCCTAACTGAGGTTTAACCCCTCATTATCCTCCACCAGGGACGTGGTGGCACAGTGGGTTAATTCGCTGTTGCTGGGCTTTCCGACCGGTAAAGGTTGGGCGTTCAAGACTGCGCGACAGAGTGAGCTCCCGTTGCTTGTCCCTGCTCCTGCCAACCTAGCAGTTCGAAAGCATATAAAAATGCAAGTAGATAAATAGGGACCACTTCGGTGGGAAGGTAACGGTGTTCCATGCGCTACAGCCAGTGGTGTTATCCTGGCGGAACAGCCCGTTCCGCCGTTCCGCCAGTTCTGCGGACGGGCCCGGGCCGCACCGCCTCTCCCGAGGATGGGTGAGCTGCTTTTGGGCCCGCCCGCCCTCTCTGGCGTCCAGAATCGCTCTGAAATGGAGCGATTCGGGCGCTGTGAGGTGCAGGGAGGCGTGGCTGCCCTCCGCCATAGGGGCGGAGGGCTGTCAATCATCCGGGCGTTCCGGTTCCTGGCGTGCCCGGATGACGTCTCTGGCTACGGCGTATAGTCATGCCGGCCACATGACCATGAAAGCTTGTCCTCGGACAAAACGCCGGCTCTACAGGCTTTGAAACGGAGATGAGCACCGCCCCCTACAGTCGGTCACGAATAGACCATTCAGTTGTGGGGAAACCTTTACCTTTTTATCCTCCTGCCTACATAACAGCTCCCTTACCCCAAAGAGACCCTGGCAGCTGCCTCAGCGCCTGCAGGATACAATGGTCGCTACTGGGTGTTGAGGCATTCAGGAATGGGCTGTAAATAAGCCCGAAACATGGGCTAACATGACATTTTTACTTCTGGTAGTGGAACCATGCACTGGAGAAGAAATCAACCTTAACCACAAAATCATAACACTGGAAAATAACTGAAAGATCATTTGTTCCTTCAAGAAATGAACCTCCACATACATGCCTCCACAGATTAAGGCATAACAAGGACTAAGCTCCTTCTGAGTCAACCATGCATCTGGTGAAATCAGCTGTTGCATACAGAAGTTCATTCCTCAAGGAAGCCGCCTCCAAGGTGCCAGGATACACTTTGCCTTTTCATCAAGATCATCCGCATGTAACTAGCAGGGGCCAGTTGCAACAAATCGCAGAAGTGCCTGCACAACGACCAAGACATAGTTTCAGTAAAACAATCCCGGCAGCTCAAGATGACACCTGCTACAGGGGAAGGAAAAACAAAACTAAAAATAAAGCAAATAAAAAAAGAAACCATCTTTAAGAGAGCTGAGAGCTAAAGGGACGCTACACCTTAAAGGTTAAGTAACACTATGAAATAGTGATTCTGATACGTGCTGGTTGTTGTGAGTGTAGGAACAAATGGATTCCCCCCTCCCCACTGCACTTTCTATGTAACATTTGCAAAAAAAGTGTTATATCACACTATCAGTTTGTTTGAGGAATTTATACCCCATCTTTCCCATGCCAAAGAAAATGCCCAAGGCAGCTTACAGAGCTACATAATAAAAGTCCAATGTAACAAATAATACATTGTTGTTGTTGTTCAGTCGCTAAGTCGTGTCCAACTCTTCGCGACCCCATGGACCACAGCACGCTAGGCCTCCCTGTCCTCCACTAGCTTCCGGAGTTTGCCCAATTTCATGTTCATCGCTTCGGTGACACTATCTAACCATCTCATCCTCTGCCGCCCCCTTCTCCTTTGGCCTTCCATCTTTCCCAGCATGAGGGTCTTTTCTAAAGAGTCCTCTCTTCTCATGAGGTGGCCAAAGTATTTGAGCTTCAGCTTCAGGATTTGTCCTTCCAGGGAGCAATTAGGCTTGACTTCCTGGAGGATTGACCGATTGGATCTCCTTGCAGTCCAGGAGAATTATGGTCTTTTCCAACACCATAATTCAAAAGCATCTATTCTTCGGCACTCTGCCTTTCTTATGGTCCAGCTCTCACAGCCATACATTGCTACTGGGAAAACCATCGCTTTGACTATGTGAACCTTTGTTGGCAAGGTGATGTCTCGGCTTTTGATTAAGTTGCCTAGGTTCGCCATAGCTTTCCTCCCAAGAAGTAAACGTCTTTTAATTTCATGGCTGCAGTCACCGTCTGCGGTGATCTTGGAGCCCAGAAAACCCCATGGATTACAAAAGAATACATAAAAGTCATCAAAAACAAAAGCATTAAAACACTGACATTAAACACAAACCTACAGAGAACAGTCAAAAACAGGGCAAAACCCAACATATCTCATCAGGCCATTGTGGCGGTGGGGGGGGCAATTGTCCAAGGGAGCAGTCAAGATATAGTTAGGGGTGTTGTTGTTGTTGTTGTTTTTGAACACCACATAAAAACATAAAACACTGCCTTTTGGGGCTTAAAATATCTGAATAAAAAACACAAAACACCACATTTTGGTATTTTCCAGGCATTAAAACAGACTACTTTCCCAATTAGAAGTAATACTGTGGCTGCATCTGCTGACACTATATCACCTGTATCATCTACCTACTACACTTTTAAAGCATTTAAAATTAATAAAAATGATAACTTGGAATAACATAGAATAAAAACACCTAATACCAACATTTGCTATTTGAATCAAGAAATTTTGGAAATAAAAAAAAATGTCACCCCCAAAATACACACCTAGCTATAGCACTATACCAGAGGCACAAGGGCAAACATCCAAGCATCATCCAAATGCCAGACGAAATAGGTATGTTTTGAACCCTCTCCCAAAAGCCATCAGTTGGTAATTCCCCTGGAAGGGAATTCCATATTTGTGGTGCCACCAGAGAAGGCTCACCTCCAAACAGCCATGTCATGTTCAAAGCATCCATGACTCCCCTCCAATCCACTGGCTACCACTTGCAGGGACTGAGGAATGTTCCACATATTGCTTTTATAAGACATCACCAAGTATGTACATGAAGGGGATACTCTTTGGTAGCATTTAAATTAGTATTAGTATTTAAATTAGTATTCCTTTCTAGGCTCTCCTCAGCACACTAGGAAGATAGGTCACGGACAACGAGAGTTCAGATTCAGCATCCTTTATATACACATTAATAACTAATGGGAAGATTTTTTAAAAATACACATCTCAAAACATAATATATGAACTGGAAAAAAATAACCAATAACTTAAAACCAAGACAAAAGTTGGAGAAACGACGGCAGGTTTCTCATCATGTCTAGCTTGACCCTAAATATAGAAGGTTTTGGACTTTATGGAGCTGGCAAGGCAACAGGCAGAAGTACATGGAACTGGAGTTCAGAGATGATGAATACACACACCTGACAGACGGACAAAACTAGAAGTTATACACAGGTACAAAATTACCCAGAAAACTTTACTAAACAAGAAAAAAGCAACTGGGACTGGAAAAGTGGGAGAAGCAGACATAGCTGTTCCCCATCTCTCCCATTTCCCAAAATCACCTACCACAGTGGCTCTCAAACCTTTTAATCCAGGACATACGTTTTAGAATGGCACTTGTATCAGGATCCACTGAAAGTGGTGTCATTCACCTGGAAGTGATGTCATAGCCAGAAGTGGTGTCATCAAGTAGGAAGTGCCATGACTGTGACATAACAAAATGACACTCTTGGAATGCAAAATGGCATACTTGGACTGCAGCAATTGCACAACCATGAAACACCCCTGATAGAAAGCAAGATGAGGACAAAATAGTAAGTATATAAAAGCACTGAACTAAAAACAATTAAAAACAAACAACCCTCACTTGAAAATTCAAACTGTCACACAAAAGGAATATAGCAAGATCTGCAGCTTCCAAGACGGCTGTTCCCTTCTGTGACCCACCTGACATCAGGTCATGTGGGTCGTGACCCACAGTTTGAGAAATTCTGACCTACCAAGCCTTTGCCTTCATGGGATTCTAAAAGTGTGATTGTCATGCTAACGAATAGAACCCTGCAACAATAAAAACCACAGCGAAGGGCTGGAGGAGGGGTTGGAAGAACACCCCTCCTTTCATCTCAATTACCCTTCCCAGAAGCAGTTTTTCTATTTAAAACAAGTTGTTGGGGTAACTGTTAAATCTCTAATTTGGTCCACAGCCTTTATCTGGGTTTGCAAGTCTAAGACATGTTTGAAAATACAGGGAATGTGGCACATAATTATAGCATAGAAGACAATCGTCTTTGCCTTGTAACCTTGAATACCCTTAATTCACTGATGAGCAGAGAAAAACAAAACTTTTTAAAAAATGCTTTAAAAGAAACTCATTCTGGTTGCTAAGTGACTGCAATATACTTTTACCTATCATCATATCATGCGTGAAGCCCACGCACTAGCAAGGAAGCAAATTGCTGGCTTTGGACATTAGGATTTTTTTACTGCCAAAAAAACACCATTACTTTAAGTCTGAGACGGAATCTTTAAGGTACTAAGCAGAGAATCCAGGCAAAAATCCCTGCTTGAAATCCCTGGTCTACAGCAAGGAAATGGTGGACTCTGGTTGCCCTCAAGAGAACAAAGGTATCGTAGGTATGGGACACAGTTCAGAGCAAGATGCTGCAATTGAGCTAAAGGCAGCCAACTCTATTTTCCCAGTAATGTCAGATTCTGGAGCAGCTGCTTGGGAGCATCAGGGCTTGGGAGCAACAGTAGGATGGATGATGAGGTTTTAACAGGCTGAAACTGATACCACGCAACACGGAAGTGGTGCTGGTCAGAAACCCTTCGTTCTCCATAGATGGGCAGCCATCTCCTTAAGGCACCTGCTCCTCAGCAGTCAATCAAGCCCACAACAGGGGAACTGTGCTCCACCCTGGCCTACTCCTAGATGCGTAAACTAAAGCAGCAGCTAGCCTAAGCATTTCATCACCTCTGCCTTTTTCAGCCGTCGTGCCTTTTTCTAGAGAGAAGGGCGTCGGTGTCTCCAGTCTGTGCCAAGACCAACGGCTGCCACCCACGCTTTTATAACCTCCAAATTAGCAACTGTAGCCGGGTCTACACGGATGTGCCTTTGAAAGGTGTTCAGAAGCCAAACCGATGCCGAATAGAGGAGACCACCACTTGATGGGGCCAACATTGAGAGCACAGAATATTCATTTTGCATGATTTCTGCTCACAAGTCATAGTGCTGGCATGGTGCTGACGCTCTGGCTCTTGGGGCTTCTGGGGGCCCTCAGGCAAAGCCCTGTGCTGCCCGCCCCCAGGGTGCTGTGTTGTGCACATGTTGGGTGCTCTGTTTTTTTTCTGGCTTCACTTTTTTCTCAGGGCACAATCCTAACCTGGAGTTAGGCCAGCAAAGTTTGGCCAGCACAAGGGACACCGTAATGTATGTTTGGACCACTCTCGAAGTCAGAGAGGCAGCACGTAGACGTGCGTCATCCTCCCTGACTCCGAGAGTGGTCCAAACGCGCTTTACTGTGTCCCTTGTGCGGGCCAAATGTTGCTGGTCTAACTGTGCCACCCTAACTCCAGGTTAAGATGGTGCTCTCACTGCCCCTGCGGTGCTGAGAGAGGAGTGCGCGCGCGCACACACACACACACACACACACACACACTTACTTTATCTTCCCAGTTTGTTCCTAGGTGGTTTGGACTCTCTTTTCCTCAACACTGCTGGGGGTCTGGAACAGGAGTAGCCAAGACTCTTGCCCATACCTGCCCAGATGGGGGGTGATTCAAAGTCCTACCAAGCTTTAAAACCAACTTAAGACAGGCTCTGCCTTGCTTACTTGCACATTTAGGGTTGTCATCCCTGGCCCCAGGCAGAGGTATTCAGCAACCCACTTGCTAATCTCACAAAAAGTGACCTCTGGGGTTCCGGAGAAGAGTGGGCCACTGGAGAGCAATGTGGCCGGTCTAGTCCCCAAGTGTCACAGAATCATGTGTGGAGACCAGCAATGCTAAAACAGGCTGTACCACTTTAGACTGACGGCCAGGCTGTCACTTTAATATTCCTCCAGATATAGAAAAAAAATTCCCCACAAGGAAAACAAAATAACAACCTGGCAAATCAGGAGGGAGGTTTTACACGGAGGAGCACTCAAAAGCCACACTCTTTTTTCCCACACTCCCCTGCAGTTTGAACTGGTACAGTCCACCACCTCCTCTTTCTATTGCAGGTGTGGCATGAGATGTAAATGGGCCTCAGGGTCTCAGGTATAGGTGGAACCTAGCGGAGAACCAATGGCGGGGGGGGGGGCAGAGACTGAAACACTTCATAGAGTTGTTCTCCCAAATGTAGACAGCTTCTTTTCCCTCAGGAAGGGGTCTGTCATGACAAATGCAAAGGCAGAGGCTTTGCACAGGGACAAATGCCACTTCTCAGTAGTGGCACTGCAATTATGGAACTCTGTACTGGGGGATCTAAGACCTTCTTCCTCCCTCATGGCATTTCAGCGTGGGGTCAAGACTTTTGTTTTGTCTAGCGTTTTTTTATGTTGACGTGTCTGCCTCTTGTACCTCTGCAGCGCAACCTGCAGTGTAAATAGTTTGACCTCCAATGATTTTTTAACCCTGTTTTTATTTATATTTTATTTTTATTGCTTATTTTATTTTTAGTATTTTATGTACTTTTTTCCCCCTCTTCCAATGACTATAAGCCACCTTGGGCATCTGCCTTGGCAGAGGAAAGGTGGGATAGAAATCTCTTAAACAAATGAACAAAATAGTGTAGAATAAAAAAAAAAAGCATGAAACATCACAGGACAATTACACCTCAGGCTAGTATAGTGATCCCACCTATTTTTGCTTCCTGAAAATGATCTTAATGTTGACAGAAAATGAAATCAATCAATCAATCAATCAATCAATCAATCAATCATATTTATATACCGCTTTTCAACACGAAGTTCACAAAGCAGTTTACAGGAAATAATAGTATAAGGTTACACATGGTTCCCCATCCCAAAAGGGCTCACAATCTAAAACACTGCAGAACACCACCAGCAACAGACACTAGAAAAAGACACTGTGCTGGGGTGAAGAGGGACTATTACTCTCCCCCTGCTAAATATAAGAGGAGCACTACTTGAAAAAGTGCCTCTTGCCCAGAATGCCTGTTCTGTTCTGTCTAGGCCCTTTTTCCATTTCTGCTTCGTCCCCTCCCCGGGATCTCCTCAGCTCCAGAATGCTGGACCTTTGTGGCCATCTTTGAAATGCTAAGGAAGGGGGGGGCTTTGCAACCCAACACCACTCCTTAAAATAGAGACATCCCCACCCTCACCAACTTTTGTAATGCTATCCCTGTGAGACTGAGAATGGAAACCCCAAGCTAGCCATCTCTTTGAAAAGAGGAGCATCTCAAGACTCCAGGGCTTAATTCTGTCTGAGAACCAACTGCTGAAGGAACTCTTTCCTCCTCCTCAGTAACAGATCCCATAAACTTTGCAACAGGTGTGAAATAGTTGTGCTCAAGACTCACATTGTGCAAGCTTATTTCTGCACAGAACATCCATAATGATGAAAAACAGGTATGGTAGAAATCACTGGGCCACTTCATTGCCAAGTAATTGCCATTCACCCAAATCTGTTGCCCTATACCTGGCTAGCTGGAATGTTGTCACTGCAATAAGTTGGGTAAGTTAGTGCAATAAGTTGGGTAATTTCTCAGTCATTTTCCAATACCAAAGTGAATCAGAAAAAAAGAAAAAATATTTGCAGCCTAACACAAGCAAAACAACCATCCCCTTTCTAGCATCTCATCTTTCCATATTTTCAATGATGGATGCTCTTGGTGCTTCGTGACGCACCTGAAATTGGATCGCAACCCACTGGTGGGTCCTGACCCACAGTTTGGGAACCACTGTAGTAGAGCTTTTGGGACATATGTGGCTCTCTGTTCCCAAAGCAAAGTACCTATTTCTACTGTTGCAGAGAAGTATTTGCAGCAAGCAGCAGGGTCTTCAACATTATATTCGGGTCCCCAAGGAAAAAAACGAAGACTGCATTATTATTATTATTATTATTATTATCATCATCATCATCATCATCATCATCATCATTATTGTTATTATATTTCTTTTCAGCAACCAAAAAAAATAATCAAAAATGGTTCATAGATAAAATCAAATAAATCAGTGGTCCCCTGTCCCAAAAGGATTTATAATAGAAAATGATGCAGAAGAGAAACCAGCAAATGGCCACTCGAAAAGAAACTACACTGGGATGAAGAGGAACAGGTACTCTCCCCTGTACCTCATCTCATATGAGATGAGCACCATTTGAAAAAGTGTCTCTTTGCCCAATTAGTAAGGGCATTTTTCACATTCCTACGATTACACAAACTTTTGTGCAGGTAGTGGGCTACACTAATGCAAAAGATAAAGGTTTCCCCACAACCGAATGGTCTAGTCGTGACCGACTGTAGGGGGCGGTGCTCATCTCCAATTCTAAGCCTGTAGAGCCGGCGTTTGTCCAAGGACAAGCTTCTGTGGACATGTGGCCTGCATGACTCTACGCCATAGCGCATGGAATGCCGTTACCTTCCCACCCAAGTGGTCCCTATTTATCTACTTACATTTTTAGGTGCTTTCGAACTGCTAAGTTGGCAGGAGCTGGGACAAGCAACGGGAGCTCACTCCTTCCAGTCAGAAAGCCCAGCAGCAGCGGTTTAACCGGCAGCGCCACCACATCCCTACACTAACGTATTAGTAAATTAATGTATTATTTCACTAATGTATTAGTGTAGCATTAATTTATACTTCTCCCTGCACAATTTCTATCCCATGCTTCCTCCAAAGAGTTTAGGGCAATGGACATGAGTTCCCCTTCCCATTTTGTAATTGAAAAGTCCATAAGTTAGTTGCAGATATTGTGACTGACCCAGACGTAGATGCTCCAGATCTGCGCTGTGGAAAAAAATCACACATCTGCTTTGAGGGATAAGTGTCCTGAACATGTGATACCAAAGTACAGGAAGGTGAAAATAAAGAGGCAGGATTCATCCAGTGCATTGGAAGAGTGCCAGCGTGTGAGCTGAGCCATCCAGTCACAGACAAGAAGGATGTAAATGTTGACCTCCACCAGTAGGGGGAGTTTGTTGCTTGTTTAAGGGGCTTGTAGGTTTGGCTGGACTTAGGGCTTCTTTTCCTGCCTTGTTTCCGTCTTTGTAGCAGTGGCTCAGTTCTTTCTTTGTCCCGGTAAAGTTCTGAACAAAAGTCAGTTTCCTGAGTGTGTGGGCCTGCTTTAATCCCTTGGCTCTGCTAATGCAGACCTGTATTACACTGCAAATAAAGGGGTTAAAAAAAGAAGAAATGGGGGATCAAGAGAAAGGAAAAAAAAAACTTTTGATATTTCTGTATGAGTGGGCTGAGTTACTTAAATTTTGTAAGACCAAAGATGCACGTTTGAAATCAACTTTAGTAGACAAGGCATTTCTAGTTCAGACCACATGAGAATAAATTACCGGGATGATTTGCATAAAGCGCTCACAATGCTGCACTATGCTTTGGTGAATGGGTCACGGAACAAGAATGGAGCAATGCTGCACTATGCGGGGGGGGGGGGGACCAAAGACACGGGAAAAATTTTTTCAGAGTGGAATGAGAGCAGAGGACCAGATACACAATGAAATGAGCCGCTGGGCAGAAGAACATTTAATAAAAGGTCCCCTAAACTCTGGTTGGGTATTCGACAAAGCCGAAACTAAAAAGAACAGAGTGTCTTCTGGCACCTTGAAGCCTAACCAATTGACGGTAGCTTGTGTTTTCCTTAGGTGGGCTATTTGCCCACAAAATCTTGTGCCACTATATATTGGTAAGTCAGTGTTGCTGCTTTAAAAAAAAAAAAAAACTCTAGAAGAGTCTACCCAAGCAACCAAAAGAGCTTCTAAAATACATGCAAATAAATGCAGTACTGACCCCTGTTATATACTGGGTTCCATGCAGTATAAACTCAGACAAGGCAGGTGCAGCTTGAATGTTTATTGCAACAGGCAACAGTTAGAACTGAACTGAAGGGCAACAGTTCAAACCTTGTATAATGTTAACTCCACCCCCAGTTTTCCCACTCATCATGTAGCTCAAGGCTTCTGATTGGAAGGGTGATTAGCCCCACCCCTCCAGCCTTCTTGTTCAGGCTTAACCCCTGGCTATACTCCTGCGCGCGCGTGCACACACACACACACACACACACAAAGATTTGGAAGCCTTGCATTGCCACCGGGATTATTTCATAACAGCCACTGCTGTTATAAAAGCCATTTGTAGGTATGACTAATGGCCAATTTGCGCAGTGTTAATATTTCTCATACTGATTTCCCACCGACTGCCACAACTAAAGACGGCCATGTACAGACATGCAGTGCACGCAGAGATCTGTGCCTACTGAACCTATGAGGCTGCCTTATATACCCAGTCAGACTATTTGGTGCTCTAGCTCTATAGTGTCTGCCCTGAGCAGCAGCTATTATTCAGATGGGCTTTCCCAGCTGTACTTATAGCTAGCAAGGTTGGGACTTCTGTATTCAAAGCATTGTATTGAATGTGCTTTACGCTGGAGCTATAAACTCAAGGAATTTGCATGTATTTGCTTAGTTCAGTGTTAGTCAAACTGTGGGTTGGGGCCCACTTGGCTGGTCAGGATCTGATGTAAGGTGGTTCACGGAGAGCTGGGAGCAGCCATCTTGGAAACTGTAGACCTTACTCTTGTTATATTTCTTCTGTGAGTGTTAACAGTTTGAATTTTCAAGTGCGGGTTTTTCTAAAAATTGTTTTTTGTTAACCACTTTTACATCATATTTTGTCCTAATCTTGCTTCTGTCAGGGATGTTTTATGGTTGTACAATTGCTGCAGTCCAAGAATGCCAATTTGCATTTCAGGAGTGTCATTTTATTGTTACAATGACAGCACTTCCTGCTTGATGATGTCACTTCCTGCCACAACATCACTTCCAGGTTAATGACATCACTTGCAGTGGGTCCCGACATGACTGCCATTCTAAAAAGTGTGTCCTGGTCTAAAAAGTTTGAATACCACTGGCTTAGTTTGAATCATCTTTTCTCCAGGTACAAATACCTTCCACTCCAGCTACTTATGGGCAGCACAAATAAAGTTTCCATTGCCCACAACTCTGCACACAGTTGCCCTGAGCAATGGATTGCACCTTGACTTTTTCATGCTGCTGAGAGAAAGGCTCCCTGATAGCAGGGCCTGCACATCACTGCATGAATGCTAGCAGAATGACTGCCTCCTCACATGGTCCTGGTGGCTGTAAGTCAGTTTGTGAAGTAAGAGCTGCATTCAGGTGAGCAGCTGAGCGAACCAATGAGAGGCCTTGGATCCAAGATAGACTCCAGAGAAAAATGTGGTGGTGGCAACATTCCAATGGACTGCCCCACTAAAGACACTGCAAAGCTCAGATGCACGCTCTTTATACAGTAAATTTCTAGCTAAAATTATATTCTTTCAATGGGCCAGTAATTAACTGCTTTCATAAGCAATCATTTATAGAAAGGCTTTTTTTAAATAGTACAAAAAAGGCCATTTGCATGCAGAAATTAAACAGCTGAGAGAAGTTGTTCCAAGGAAAGTGACGAAATACCATAGGAAGATAAGAAAAGTCCTGCTTGATCAGGCAAAAGGTCCATCTGGTCCAGCATTCTGTTTCCCATATTGGTCCACCAGCTGCTCTTGGGAACCCCAAAAGCAGGAGAGAAAGGAACATCTCTCTCAACTTCTCTGCAACTGGATTCTCTGCAACTGGCATTCAGGGCGCAATCCTAACCTGGAGTTAGGCCAGCACAACAGATACCATAAAGTTCGTTTGGGCCACTCTTGGAATCAGAGATGCTAACAAACGGGCGTGCGCCATCCCCCGACTCCGAGAGTGGCTCAAAAGTACTTTACGGTGGCCCTTATGCTAGTCAGACTTTGTTGGCCTAACTGTGCTGGCCTAACTCCAGGTTAGGATTGCACTCAGAGGCACATTTCTGAGGCAGTTCATGGTCATCCCAACTAGTAGCCACTGTCCCCATCAATTTGTCCAATTCTCTTTTCAAGCCATCCAAGCTTGTGCATATTCACACCTTGTGGTATCATCCAACAGGCTTGCACACTGTGTGAAGACGTGCCTTCTTCTGCCCATCCTAAATCTCCCACTAGTCAGTTCCATTGATTGAGCCCCGGCTGTAGTCTTCTCTCTGTCAGTGGCGTTCCTCCAGGGGGAGCAAAATGCTAAGCCAGCTCAGAGGCTTTGCTCTCCAAGCCACGAATGGCCCTCGAGGTGAGGGGTAGGGGCCACATTACACTGGAGCTCAGGCTCCTGCATAACTTCACATTTTCCCCCCATAGGAATGCCACTGCTCTCAGTCCACATCATGCAGAATTTTATGTCTCCATCATGCGCCCCTTTTTCTCTCCAACATAGTACACCCCAAATGCTGTACCCTTTGATCATTTTGGTAATCATCCTTTTTGTACCTTTTCTAGCTCTACAATATCCTTTTTGAGGAGTGGCCATACCATAGATTTGTTGTTGTTGTTGTTGTTACTGCATTTATATACCACCTTTCTCACTGACACTCACAATGCGTGAGAATCTTACAGACTCAAAGCTTTTACAAACTCAAATTATAATAGCAGCCATATTTTTGATCCCTTTCCTAATGGTCCCTCTGATATACAAAGTGCCTTCATTATCTCTGTCTCACTCTGAGACAATGTTTTCACTGAGCTTTCCCATGTCCCAAAGATCTCTTCACTTGTGCATCACCAACAGCTCAGACCACATCAGTGTATATGTGAATGTGGAATTTTTTGCCCCATGAGCATCGTTTTACACTTACTGACATTGACCTTCATTTGCCAATTTTGTCACCCATTCACCCAGTCTGGCGTGATCCTTTTGGCACACTCTGATCCAACTCTGTTGGAACTCTGATGCAACATCTCAGACTATTATGATGGATTCCTTTCAGCTCATAAAGCCTGATGAGGTAGACACAGCGATGGGATTCACAAATTGACAAGGGGAACGCTGGGCGGGACGTGGGCGGGACTTCTGCTTGAGTGGCAGCCCGTCCGCAGCGTTCCGCAGCTGTCCTGGCCTCGGGGGGGGGGCTCCCCCGCTCACTGCGGGGGACAGGTGAGGGTCGCGCCGGGTGCCTGGGCAAGCAGCGGTGGGGGGGCGCTAACCAGGGGCAGCCCCCCCCAGGCCAGGACAGCTGCGGAACGCTGTGGACAGGCAGCCAATCACGCGGAAGCCCCGCGTTAGTCCCGCCCAGCATTCCCCTTGTCAGTCTGTGAATCCCATTGCTGGGTAGACAGGATCCTCAGCTTGAGATCATCCTCTTGCTCGCTTGACCCGTCCAGCTTGGCTAGTATGAACTGCATGGGCTGGGCTAGCTGACTCAATGGAACCAGCAGTGTTATGCTGCCGGAACGCTGGGCGGGACATCCGGTGATCGACAGCCCGCCCGTCGCGTTCTGCAGCGTTACGCCATTTGCCTAACCAATTACGCCGCTTGCGTACGTTACGCAAACGGCGTAACGCTGAGGAACACAACGGGTGGGCTGTAGATCACCCGGATGTCCTGCCCAGTGTTCCGGCAGCATATAATAACACAGCTGGATGGAACCCATTGAAAATGCATCTTTGTGGGAGGGGGTGATGCCGAGCATCCTGAAGACTGCAATTGTGCAACCCCTCCTGAAAAAAAACCATCTCTGGATTCCACTAACTTAAACTATTATCGACCAGTTTCCAACCTGCCTTTCTTAGGGAAGGTGACTGAGCCAGTGGAGGCCTCCCAGCTCCAAGGATTCCGAGAGGAGACAGATTTTCTTGACCCCTTTCAATCTGGCTTCAGACCAGGCTTTGGGACAGAGACAGCCTTGGTTGCCCTCATGGTTGCCTTGAATGACCTTCTCCATTGATTAGTTAAGGGAAATGCATCCCTACTGGTCCTGCTGGACCTCTCAGCAGCCTTTGATACAATTGACCATAGTATTCTTCTGGACTGGCTAGCCCATAAAAAATAAAATAAAAAACACTTTGTACTCTTCTTGGGTTTTACCACTCTGAATAGTCGGGTGTCATCTACAAACGTGCCCACCAGGCTACGTTTGGCTCCAACGCCAAATAATATATGAATAGAGGTGTTTGAAAAACAGTGTTATTTGTTTTACTCAGAAGTAAGCCCATTGTGTTCAGGGCTCCACTTCTCTGCTGGCTTCCTGTTTTGTCACTGCCTCATCGCTGGGGCTGTCTTGCGCTTGTAGAGCTGCCTTTGATTTATCAGAGACAACAGCACAGTCGCACTGGGAGCAGGGAGGAAATGATGAAAGAAAACAATGAAGAAGAAAGTAAAAGCCTTGAAAGCTACAAAATATGCCTAAAGGCTCTGTGAGATGCTTTACTTGTAGTAGCATATGAGAGAGAGAGAGAGAGAGAGAGAGAGAGAGAGAGAGAGAGAGAG
>JAJKFI010000030.1:4288971-4346410 GCA_029204185.1 Lerista edwardsae
AGAGAGAGAGAGAGAGAGAGAGAGAGAGAGAGAGAGAGAGAGAAATGGGAATCAATCAATAAATAAGTGACTGCTTTATGCAAAAGATTTATTTTTAAAATGGTAAACTGCAGCACTTCTGCCAGCAAAATAAGCAGAATATTACGGGAACATAAAGTATATCAGGGAAGGTGCACACTTAAAAAGACAAAGTGATTATCGGGGGGAAAACAAGCTCTTAAAGACATCAAGTTCTATACCGAGGTAGCCAGAATAAGGATCATGAGCCACATACAGCTCTTTGACCTATAAAGGCTCTCACGAATGCCAGGTACAAGGGAGTGGTAACAGGATGCAGGTATCTTATTGCAGGCAATGGGCAATGCAGTGGAGACAGCAGGGAGACATTGGCTGGGAGACACATCCTTGTTCTTCCTCTCTGCTCTGTCAGCTAATGGGGCAGGGGGGACTAATGCCAGCCATTGGCTCTGCTTCCACTTGAGAGTAATGTCCCCAGTTGACCAGTGGGAGAAAGGGGAGGCTGCTAGATAGGAGAAACATTTTCTTGCCCCACTGGTGTAAGGGAAGTTCTCTCCTTCCCCTGCTGAGGTAAGGACAGTTCAAGAAATGTTCTCACTGTTTGACCGAGGGGAAAAATGGAAGGTGTGTGCGCATACAATTCATGCCAGCCAACAGGACCATGCTTGCTTTGAGACGTACAAAATTATGCATGGAAGGGATAGAGGGATGTTCTCTTCCCTCTCTCACAGCACCAGAACTAGGGGACAGCCACTAAAACTGAATGTTTGGAGAGTTAGAATAGATAAAAGGAAATACATTTTTACCCAGAGAGCCATTAATCTGTGGAACTCCTTGCCACAGGAGGTGGTGATGGCATCTGGCCTAGGTGCCTTTAAAAGGGGATTGGACAGATTTCTGGAGGAAAAGTCCACCGTGGGCTATAGGCCATGATGGGTGGTGCAACCTCCTTACATTAGAAGTAGGCTACTTCAGAATGCCAGGTGCAAGGGAGTGGCAACAGGATGCAGGCATCTTGTTGTCTCGTTGCTCCCTGAGGCACCTGGTGGACCACAGTGTGATGCAGGAAGCTGGACTAGATGGGCCTTTGGCCTCTCCGGGGGGATGGGGGAATCTTCTTATGTTCTTATGCCTGCCAGCCTGGGCTACTACATTGGGAGATGGAAAAATAAGCAAGTTGGGGGAGGAGGAGAAAAGGAAAGTGATGGGGGGGGGTCTGGTTGCATGAAGAGGGGTGGGGCCTTTTGGGGATTGTTTGCCAGGACCCAAAACAACCTGCTGCCGAACCTGCTCTAAAGCATTCCCCCCGCCCGCTTGGCTCAGAGACATATAACATGAAGATAGCTTTTCCGCCTTGAAGACATGCCCAATCAATGTGCCTTTTAATGCACCAGTGGCTTTTGTGGGGGGGGGGTTTCCCCCTTGCCTTCAATATTTTTTGCTTGTGTTGTTCATTGCTCCAAAAGCCGTGACGCTGAGGAGTGGGATATAAGTGTTCTGAACGCACAAATGAATACACCAGGAATTACCATAATCTCCCTGGAATTTCTCACTTGAGCATGTAATATAGGGCAGCATTCATGCAAGAGAAATTTACACAACAATGCAAGAGTACAGAATGCAAAGAGTTGGTTGCAATAGGGTGGCCACAGAAAAAGTGAGGGGTCCAATGGGGGTGGTGCTCTATACCAGCGACATTCAACCAGTGTGCCATGGGAACATTAATGTACCATGAATAGTCCACAGGTGTGCCACAGGAGTTTGGAGGAAGGAAATGTATTAGTAGGGCCATTGAGGATTTGAGGTCCCTGCCAACAGTGTCAAAAAAAAACGGACAGCATGCCCTGGAGATGTTAGCACCTTGACATTGTGCCATGAGATGAAAAAGACTGAGGGCGCAATTGTAACCTGGAGTTCGGCCAGCAAAGTTTGGCCGGCACAAGGGATACTGTAAAACACATTTGGTGCATGTCTGCGTGCTGGCCTCTCTGACTCCGAGAGTGGTCCAAACATACTTCATGGTGGCCCTTGTGCCAGCCAAACTTTGCTGGCCTAACTCCAGGTTAGGATTGCAGCCTGAAAATTGCTACACTTCGCTTCCCATAGTGGCCAACCATATGCCCTCAAGGAAGAATATGAGTGGACCATGAATGCAATAGCTATCCCATATTTTCCTCTCCTCCTCAGCAGCTGAGCCTGTAAATTCCATTTTTGCCAGGGATGTAGCTAAATAAGTGCAGGGGGTGCAACTGCACAGGGCAACAAGCTTTAGGAGGACAACAAGCTGAACTTGACGCTCATGGCCAAAATGCTGAAAAACCTTGGTATGTATGCATAATACCATCATGTTATAAATCATTGGAAAGGTAATTTAATGCAGAATGCAATGAAATGAACTAGAGTGTAATATCTTCATTCTGTCAAAGGTTTTGGCCATAAACCCCAGAAAACAAATATACAATGGTGACATCACTTCCTGTTGTGATGTCATTTCGGGAGCAACATTTTGCCTTCTGCACCGGGCAGCACTTTCATTAGCTACGCCACTGCATTTCGCTATCAAGCTACCAATCCTCTATGGATTTTGTCTAGCCCACTTGAAAAATCATCTAAAGGTCAAAGCACACATTATGATACATGTTTTCGTTGCCCCTGCAGTTTTCCTCCTGTTTCTTAAAACATCGCACCATGGGCACACAATCCTGATTGAACTGAGGTGGGGACAACGTGCCGTAACCACTCCCACTACAATTCCAATCTCACTTGCACACCTCTGCACATGCAGCTTATGAAAAAGAGGGGAAAGAACTAGGGTCAATGCAGGAACATGCGCTTTAACCCTAAACCAGCCACCAAATTCCATAAAACGTAATTGTGTGTTACACTCCTTAACCCCGTCCTCACCGTGCTTTCTTTGTCTTGATTGGATGAGGACAAGGAGCAAACACCCTTCCCATGAAAAGCAAACTGAGCAGCTCTGGGGGGATTCTCTTCTAATTACACTGGTGTAAAACATCCTTTTTCACAAACTGTGCGCCTTCTTGGAGGCCTTCGTTTTTGGACCACTGCGTGGTCTTCACCCTTGCAATTCATTATTTTCCTCTCACCTTGTATCAGAATGAGAAATGAGAACAAGCTTGAGCGTATCTACTTTGGGAAAATTGAGAGAGAGAGAAGGAGTTTCTTGGGGGGGGGGGGAATTAAGGAACATAAGAAAAACCCTGCTGCCCCAGAATCAAATCCAGCATTCTGTTTCTCAGGGCCTCTGGAGAGCCCACAGCAGGAGAGAAATGCTTCTCATGCTGGTGCTCCTCTGCATCTTGTATTTAGAGGCATGCTCCCCCTGAACATGGCACCAACACATAGCCATCAGGACTAGGAGCCAGTGATGGACCTGCCCTCCATGAATTTGTCCGATTTCCATTAAAAGCCATCTAAACTTATGTGCAGTCACATCTTGTGGCAACGAATTCCACAGGTCAATTACGCATCATGTGCCAACAACACACCCTTTTGTGCATTCTAAATCTCTCACCAGTCTCACCAGTCAGTTGCATTGAATGAATGACCCCTGATCAGGGGCAGCCCATCCGTTCAGCGGCAGTGGAGTGCAATGGCAGATTCAGGACGCCCTCTGCCCCAAGCCTGCTGCCACTGCCAGCTCCCTCCAGCCTACCATGGACAACCACCACATTGATCCCACCCACTAGAAGTGAAGAGATCAGCAGATCATCCACCTCCTTACTATGCTCCTTTCACAGTTTCCTCAAACTGGAAAGTGCAGGGCTTCTGGGTTTATTTACAGGGACTGTGTGACTGACGGCACTCCTTTTTGTATGCAAGCCCTTTAAGTAAAGTCAGAAATCCTGCATTTCTGTGCTTACAAAAAATTGTGCCAGGAGCATAGCAAGGGGCTTTCTGACAAATTCAGTATTACAGGTCACCTCCACTGGCTTCCAAGTTTTCATCAAGTTATCTACCGCAACTCCAAAATCACCTCCCTGGCTCATCACTAACAACTCAGGCCCCAGCAGTGTATACGGATTCCCTAGGTCAGTGACGGCGAGCCTACGACATGCCTGTCAAAGGTGACATGCCATGACCTTTTGGCAGAGGCGGATCTACAGGGAGGGCAGAGCTCTAAGTGTTGCAAGGAGCCTTACCCTGTCACGTAAATCCCTCCTCTCCCTTGCTGCTGTAGCCAGTAAGCAACACCAAGATTGGCTAAAACGGTGCAGGGGAGGAGTGATTTCCACTGCAAGGTAAGGCTTCTTGCCAAACTTAGAGCTTTGCCCTCCCTTAGATCTGCCTCTGCCTTTTGGGGGACAGCATTTGCCAACACCCAACGACAAATGAGTTTGTTCTTGTAATGATTTGATTTTTTGTAATGATTTGCCATGGTTTGATGCTGCTTTATGGAATGCATAAGCCCACGCACGATTGGTCTGCATTTTAAAAAATAAACAAGTATGTAAATAATGGTTTCTCTTTTGTTGGGGGGGGGGGGTGTGACACGCCAGCAGAATCAAGTTAGACTTTTTTGACACGCAAACCGAAAAGGTTCACCATCACTGCCCTAGGTGAAGATTTGGGAAATGCCTCTTCTCTCAAGTGCCAGCTTATGCTGCAGCTCTTCTTCCTAGCTGTGCTCCATTCCACCTTAATTCTTTCTGTCTCTCCGAGTCCACTGAAGTTCTGGCCCTGAAATAAGCCAAGCACGGCTGTCTAAGGCTCGCAAGGCCAGCAGCTCCTGATGAGTTCCGACATGCAGCCCAGCAGTATCGCATGGCTGGAAGCTGGATTCCTCTGCTTTCTGCTTCCCTGTATTAGGCTCCTGAATGGCAGCCAGTTGAAGTGGCAGGGCAGACCAAGTGCCAGTACAGTACGTGGAAATGCTGGTTGCACATGCCTTGCTTCTGTCAACTGTTTTGGGAAGACACCCTTGCCTGGAATTTCCGACTTTTGTCAGTGCATCTCCATTGGCGCAGTCTTAGCACACTCCGACCTGAAGGGCGCAAGGCATTTGTCACAACAAGGAAAAATACTTCTCGCTCCCTTTTGCCTGGAAGATTCTGGTTGCCTGGAAGATTTTAAGTGGTGGGGATGATCGGAACACGCAAGTAGGAAGGAGAGAGAGAGAGAGACGTTCCTATTCAAACACTGGCCTCAAAGAAGGGTTGCGCCAATTGGCGCACCAGTAGCACAAAGGAAGTGGGAAAGGCTTGCAAGGGACAGTGGTGCCTGCAGGCACTCCTAGATGTTGCTGTTCCCCCGTTGTATTTAGGAACTGAATGTGCAACTTCTCTGGAAGAGCCGGAGTGCACTGTGGCATGAAACCGAGGCCACAGTGGGGGAGGCAGATGGCACGCCAACGTGATACCTGTCGTCCCCCCACAACATATGGCTCTGTTTGAAATCTGTTTTTCCTTTATTACCTTTCTACAGTGCAGGCGCCCTTAACGCAGCAGTGAACTGAAACGTGGTTAAACTGAAATCCCCCTAGATGGCCACCTCTAGACTGTAAACCTGCTGTGGTGCTTTGAATTTCTGTTTAGTGCCGGAAGAGTTGCAGATAATCACAGCAGTTTAGGGCACAGTCCTAATCTGGGCCCAAACAGCACAGGCTGGCAGGCCTGCCCTGTATCCAACGCAGGTTAAGACTGCATTGGGGTCTCCACGGAGCAAGGGCATGTTCGCACCCTTGCCTCAGGGTAGGCACCAGCCAGCCCTTTGGGCTACTTGGATCTGCTCCCAGCTTTCCACGACCCACCTGACATCAGAATGTGGCCCACCAAGTGGGTCCTGACCAGTGATGTCATTCAGGGGGAACGGACCAGAACGGGCGTTCCGGATCCTAACGGGCTCCGGGTTCCCAATCAAAAGTGAGTTCCTGTTCCTAAATCATTTGAATGACACCACTGGTCCTGACCCACAGTCTGAATAACACAAGTTTTGGGTAAATAATGGTAGTAGTGTTCTGATGAAGGCAAGCATTTCTCTTCAAGGTACCTACATTGCATTTTGATCCAGCTAATGGTAGCCAGTGAGGGAACCTGCCCTCCATGAATGGGTCCAATTCCTATTAAGCCATCTAAACTCATGTGCATTCACATCTTGTGGCAACAAATTCCACAGGTCAATTACGCATCATGCGCCAACAAATCATTTACCTGGAATGACACATCTTGCATAAATGTAAGTGCTTATTGTCATGTATCTGCCACAAAGAATACGGCAGGGTAGGGAGAAAAAAAAAACCTGGTAAGATATTGAAGTAATTCCTGAATAGCTCCCAAAACTACAAAGCAAGGATAGCATCGGAAAATAAATTCAGGATCAGGATTTTTTTAAAAAAAAAACCTTACTGCTGGGCAGCCCAATCCTATGCTTTCCTGCATCCAGGGCTCCAGCAGCGCTGAAATGGCTACAGCTGAATCCTACGGGTGCTGGGAAGCCACTGGCGGTCTCCTTGGGATAAGATAGCATTTGCTCCCTTATGGGTAGACTGCCAGTGGCAATTGGGTCTCCTTGGGTCTGTACCTGCTATTGAGTGGGCACAGACTTGAGGGCCTGTGTCAGGCTGCCCAGCCAAGGAAGGAGCACCGGATATAGCAGCAGAGGCAGAGGGGAGACCGCAGAGGGGAGTAATACAGCGGTGTTATGCTGCCGGAACGCTGGGCGGGACATCTGGGTGATCGACAGCCCGCCCGCCACGTTACACAGCGTTACGCTGTTTGCGTAACGTACGCCAAGTGGCGTAATTGGTTACGCAAATGGTGTAACACTGCAGAACGCGACGGGCGGGCTGTCAATCACCCGGATGTCCCGCCCAGCGTTCCAGCAGCATAACACCGCTGGGAGTAAACAAACTATGACAGTATTCTAGAGGGCAGACAGCCAACCATCATCCAAAAGCCAGACGAGATAGGTATGATGGGAATTCCATATCTGTGGAGCCGCAACAGGGAAGGCTGCGCACTTCTGCCATCCCTTGAGCTTGGGACGGAGGGGGCATTTGAAGGAGAGCCTCTTTAGATGATCTAAGAGGGCGAACTGGTATGTATGGGACAAGGCGATCCTTAATAATAATAATGTTGTCTTTAGCTTTTATGATCCTGTTATTTCACAACGCCTGCCCAGTGACACTTTTGTAGTGCATTGATTTGAACCAGTTTTTGCTGTCCTTTGCGCTTTTACAGCCTATCTGCAAGGTTGTTTGGGTGACACTGCATGTGTGAGCAGACACTCACAGGGCTGGTCGTACATCTCTCACAGAGTGATAGTACATAAAATATGTTCTAACCTCATTGTTCAACAACTGAAAGGGAAGGGGAAAAATGCACAATTCAGCCCTTTTGGTGCTAGTGGAGTGATACACTTGCTTTTAACGTCCTTGGATATGTTTTATTAATATAAGCTAAAATAATACACTAAGAGTGTCACTGTGGCAGCCTCATGGTGCTGGATGCCTTGGAGCACATGCGTTGACACCTCACACAGCCTGGAGACAGCCTCAAGGCATGCGCAAAAAGGCCTAAACCATGCTTGGCTCACTTTATTATGCCTGAATTGGAGAATTCATGCCTGCTTCTACAATCCACTCCGACTTCAGGCAGAACCAAAAGTATGGTAATCAGTTTGCACTCTGCAAAAATGTTTTGGAGCAAAACCAAGTGACACCACTCATTCCTATCCTACCTTATATCAAACAACCAACAGTATTTATATACCGCTTTTCAGCACAAAGTTCACACCGCGGTTTACAGGGAAACAACAACAACAACAACGTTAAATGGCTCCCTGTCCCAAAAGGACTCACAATCTAAAAAATGCAGAGCACCACCACCAACAGCCACTAGAAAAGACACTGCACAGGGGTGAAGAGGGACAATTACTCTCCCACTGCTACATCTAAGAGGAACTCCACTTGAAAAAAGTGCATTTTTTCCCAGTTAGCAGGGGAAAAGTGTAAGTATTAAGCAATTCAATGACTACTGCCAATAATGAAATATCAAGACTGTATCATATGTTTGTATGCAAGTTATGTTTCATTATGTGTAGTTGTTTTTTGGTAAAAACGAAAATTACAAAAAAAAATAGTGAATTAATATGCAAAACATTGCTAGTTTTTGTGTTTCATTTCACTAAAAATGGTACATGTTATAAAAGATGCCCATAGGTATTCAAGCATTTAACTTTAACTTTCATTTGTCACATTCACATGCCACCTTTCTTCTCTAGAACTCAGGACACAATACATGGGATTATCCAGTTCACGGCCCAATCCCATCAAGGGTCTATGGCAGTGGATCTCATGATCTGCTGCCGTAGGCCCAACTGCACAAAAAGTGGCGCAAAAGCTGTGCCAACCATTGTGAGCTGCAGAGCTGCTGGTGGATATGGCCTGTAGCTTTACAAGGTACACCAGGCTCACCCAGATGCTCTGCTGACCCAGGTAAGATGACAAAGGAGTTGTCCGTGGACAGTGTGGGGTGGGGGGCAGAAGGTGGATCTCAGTGGCAAAGATGCATGTTGGATCGTATCCCCAATTTTCCAATCTGTTCAGTCCCCTTCCTCTCCTTGGACTTATGCCAGCTAGCTACATAACTGGCATGGGTCCAAGGAGACACAAATGAATGACCCCAAATCAAAATGTGTTCCTTGTTCATTATCCACTCATTATTCACAAAGAGCTCATTTGAGTTGGAACCATTGAAAGACCCTGTTCCGTATCTGCTGAAGAAGCAAGCACACTTGGAAACCAGGGTCCTCTGCAAAGGGTGGGCTTTTGCTTCCAACCAGCCATTTCAAGGGTACAAAGACTTTAGGTTCTCCTAGGCTCTAACAGAGCAACATTTCTCCTTTACGGTATGTGGAAAACCAAAATGAATATGAGCTATAAAGATGAATGAAATAATTATGAATGAGGAATGAAATGAATGTGATTTCCCTGAATGAATCACCAATGAAATTTCTAACAACTGGAATGAATGGAATTCTGCTCAGTTCTGCTCACACTTACTCTGCCGTTCTTTCTATGCTGACCCCTGGTAAATATGAAGACAACCGCCTTTATGATGCAACTTCCAGGTGAGTTGACAACCCAGGCACATGACAGGACTCCCCCAAAAATGTGGATATTGCTTGCATGGCTTGTAAATACCTCCAGTTAGATGTGCGGCCTCAGCAGGCCTTCGAATGGCAAAAAACAACCACTCAACTTCCAATTTTCAGGAAAAGCCCTTCCCCAGGCCCCTTAAGGCCTTATAAGGCATTAAAAATGCAACTTTCCGGTTTTCCCTGAAAATTGGAAGTTGTGGGGTTTTTGGCCGAAACAGCCATTCTGAGGCCCGCAGAAGCGATGTACATCCTCAGTGGAAGAGGAGCCTCCAGAGCAGCGGTGTTATGCGTCCGGAACGCTGGGCGGGACATCCGGGTGATCGACAGCCCGCCCGTCGCGTTCTGCAGCATTACGCCGTTTGCGTACCGTACGCAAGCAGCATAATTGGTTACGCAAATGGCGTAACGCTGGGGGACACAACGGGCAGGCTGTCGATCACTCGGATGTCCCTCCCAGCGTTCTGGCCACATAACACCGCTGCTCCAGAGGTGACTGGAGCATAGCTCTCATCATCCTTGGAGGCCTCAGGTTGAGCCAAATTCATGGATAATTAGGCTCAACCTGTCAAGCCAACACCAGTTGTCCGGTTCCTGTGAAGTCAAAGCGAGAGCTCCTGCATGACAAATGTGAGTTCAGATCCCGCTTCAGTCTGCCCCACTTTCTCTAGCCGAGAGGTCTCCGGATGTGGCCCGGCGGTGTAAATGACTCCTCACCGCCTGCCTGCTTCACTCTTCCTCTCTGGCACCTTGCATTATCTCCCTCGCCTCTTTGCGGGCAGAAAAGGCCCATCATATTGCTGGCGTAATTAAAAATGGCATGTGAGGCAGCTCAGGCGAAAAGCTTGCCCATTAATTTTTCATCTTTCCTCAGGCAACTCTGCCTATGGATCTGCGCGAGGTATTGAGGCAGCCTCGTCAACGAGAAACCATGAGCTCATCTTCCTCCTGGGCCGGGTCCCCTTCGTGCACACTCAGCACAAAGTTTCTGCCGGGTGGCTCGACTAGAGTGACCCCTGCATGAAGCCGCCTCACCAGCACCGTGCAGCGGCTCAGAGCAAATTGGTGCTGCTCCTGTGCGAGAGACACGCTGCCAGGAAAACCAGGCGTGACCTCTGAGTGAGTCCCTGGGCAGGCCGTTATGAAGCGGAGGGTGGGGGTTGTTTTAAATGACTTGGGAGGTTAGCTGACAAAGTTCCTTCCTGCAAAGTAATCAGTTGCGTCAAAGGCACAAAAATCTGTCGGAGGCCACCCCATGCTGTGCATGCCACCCCATGCCACATTCTCATTTAATGGAGAGTGCAGAGGGCAGATTAGGAATTCAATCCCTTCTAATGGGCATCTCAAGAAGCTATCCAACCATTCTGGCTTCACATCTCCTCCTGACTTGTCTCCCTCCCTTTTGCCCACCCAAGGCAATATCAAGAAGATTAATCCTCCTGGCTTTCCCTTTTCGCCCAAATCCTTTCTGCTCTCATCTTGCAATCTTTTTTACTTTCACTCCGCCCTGTCACGTCACTGCTCCTCACAAAAGGGAAAGGACCTGAGATCTGAAGGAAAACTCGGAGACACACAAATCTCAATGCATCTATACTACTCCCCATACTCAGAACATTGAAGTAGATCTTTAGATAGCCATTTTGAGCTTGTAATCCGAAGATGTCCTTTAAAGCACTTCAAAGCAACTGAAAGCTTTACATTTATAGATGATCTAAACATCAAGGAAAAGCACGTGCCAAAGCCAGCTTACCATTGCACCACTCAGCAGACTATGCTGCTGCCATCTCCTATAATAAATGTTCCAGGGGTCTCATATGTCATCTCAGATCATGATCCAAATCCATGAATGCCAACCCTGCGGATAGGGAGGGTCCACTACAGGATGCCTCAAATCCTCTAATTCAGTACAAATAGAGGCTTTTCATCTGTGGTTTTCCCATCCGCTGATATGACTCCGCGCGACCGCAGAAAGGAAAGGCTCCTTGTTAAACAAACACATGCCGGTAATTAAGCATTTAAAAAGCATTTTTTAAAAGTTTTTCTTACCACTGCAAGGCAGCTGAAGCTAAGAGATCTGCAACCAATCTCATTAGCTCTGAGATAAGAACTCCTCCCTCATCCCTGGAAGTGTGATTAATCATTTCTGTTTTGCATTTTTTGCCTTGCTCCAGGGCAAAGGGAAGAGGTCTCAGGTAGTGGATACTACTTGCTCTAAGCCCCTGGAGAAAGGCTGCAGCCCATTACCATGGTAAGAGAAACTTTTTTGAAGGTTGAATGCTAATTAACAGCAGTATTTAGTTTAACACTTTTTTTTGCATCCGCGTGGGTTCCTGGAGGATAAAAAAGCTTCCCCTATATTTCTCAAACTGTGCGTCAGGACCCACTAGGTGGATCTCAAGCTAATTTCATGTAGGTCCCCATTAATTTCAATGTGTATTTCATTTTTAATATTTTATACTTGATGCTACTATGGTTTGTGACTGCATTTGGGTAAATGTTACAAATCTGTACTTTTAACAGGCCATTATGTCTATGCTTTGAACAACAATAGTGCATGGGGCTTACTCCCAGGTAACTGTGGATAGGATTACAGCATTTGGGATTTGGGGATCATTTAAAAACAGATCAGCAGACTTGGGACAGTTAGGAGAGCTCTTCTTTAAATAAGTGTTTAAACTTATATTTATTGTAAACATTTAGATTTACTTGATTTGATTTTGTCATATGGGGGCTTTAAAATTTTCTGTTTGATGATGTCACTTCCAGCTATGACAGCAATTCCAGGTTAATGACATCACTTCCGGTGAGTTCCAACAGATTGTCAGGATGGTGTAGTGGTTCTGGAGTTGGACTTAGACTCCTGCAAGAGCTTCCAGGGTGTCAGTCACTGTCTCTCAGCCTCACTTACCTCACAGGACTGATGTGAGGACAAAAAGAGAGAAGGAACCATGTACACCATCCTGAGCTCCTTGGAGGAAATGTGGTGTAAAGGTATGAAAAAAATTATAGGCATGCCCATGGTATACCCAACTTTGGGTACTGCGGATGCCTTTTTAAAGATAGGGGGACATCCAGGGTTGTCACCCTACCGGTTCGCTGGGCGGAGTTCCGTCCGTTGCGGGGAGGGCTTCCGCATTGATCGGCAGCGTGATCGCTGCATTCCATTGCGTAATGGCGGAAGCCCGCCCGCTGTAGTGGGCGTGCTTTCGCCATAACGCAACCGGAGGCAGCGATCACGCTGCCGATCAACGCGGAAGCCCTCCCCGCAACGGACGGAACTCCGCCCAGCGAACTGGTAGGGTGACAACACTGGGAACATCAGTGGTTTGGCTGCAACAAGGTTAAAAAAAGAGATTTGTGTAATGTTACCCTATCTTTTTAATAGGCATCCCAGTATCCATGGTATCCGTGGATAACTGAAACCGTGGATACCAAATCAGTGGATACTGAAAGTGGTCCAAACATGCTTCTCGGTGGCCCTTGTGCTGGCCAAACTTTTCTGGCCTAACTGTGCTGGCCTAACTCCAGGTTAGGATTGCGCCCTTAACCACTTTTCAGAGCTTCAATGTCATTAGTGCCATAGATAACCACTGTACACTACTCTGTACTTTTGGCCTTGAGGAAGTACCCAAGTGAAAAACTTCACATCTACATGTATGCCTTTTTGCTTCCATTCAAAACCAAAACAGACTAGGGAGCCACTGAAATGGACTTCACTACTAGTCCTACTCTTCCACTTCCTTCCCTTCAGCATATCTTCATTACCAATACGTATGCGTTAATGCGGAAGTGTGTGTATATATATTCCCAATTTATAAACACTATCAGCTGTCGTATGGATGTCCTCAAAAGAGAACCTCCATATGGTATAGATGCCAAATGACTATATTTAAATCAAATACCCCTCCCCCCAAACCCTTCTGCTTACGATAAGAGTTCAAGCACTGTCCATTTGCCTTCATGCTCCAAAAATCATGGGAAATTTCAAATTAAGCAGTACGTGTTTTGCATATATTATGCTGGCTTTATAAATTAGGTTCCATGCACCTACATTTTGCCATGGTTCTTCAGCATGACGTGGGGTTGGGGAAGATTGCTCCCAGGAAGAATTCAACCAGTGATGTTTCCCCAGTCCCATGCAAGATACATGTTGAGTGTCCGTCTGCTTTGTCTTGACTAATGTAGTTGTAAAAAGAGTCTGTGCTCATGCATGCAAAACAGGCTTATATTAACCAAGGAAGTATTTAAACCAGCAATTTTTAACCTGTGTGCTGTGGCACACAGAATGGTCTGTAGGTGTGCCACAGGAGTTTGGAGGCAGAGTAGTAACCTCCTACCCCAGCCCTGGGGCAGTGACGTCATGGCTCTACCTGTTTGCGCCCCCTCCATGATGTCTCCCTGGAGGAGGGGCGCTCGCAACCGGCAGCACACCCCCTTCAGGGAGAGCCCGGAGATTACTGTCTTTGCGCTGCTTGCAGTGCAAAGACAGTCACCTCCGTAACTGGGGCGGAGCCTGGGCCCAATCCTGCATCCCCTTTTAGCATGCTACCTGGAACGGGTGCTCTTCTGGCTCCGCCCTAGTTATGGTTCTGTTTGGAGGAGTGTCATTTATTAATAATACCATTGGGGAATGTGAGCCACTGCCAACAGCATAATATACTTTGTCAATTGTCAAAAAAACTAATAGTGTGCCTTGACAATTTTAATGCCTTGCATGATGAAAAAAAATCACTGATTTAAATAGTGAAACAGAAGTTGTGATGAAATTGAAGGACTCTCTTCAATTGCACTATAATGCTTGCTTTCTCCACCCTTATTACTTAGTTTCACATTGCTTCCTTAGTAAGCTCCACTGAGGGTGCGATCCTAAGCTGGTGTTAGACCGGCACAGATTGGCCAGCACAAGGGACACCGTAAAGTATGTTTGAACCACTCTCCGAGTCAGAGAGGCCGGCACACAGACGTGCGCCATCCTCCCTGACTCCGAGAGTGGTCCAAACATGCTTTACAGTGGCCCTTGTGCCAGGCAAACTTTGCTGGCCTAACTGTGCCGGCATAACTCCAGGTTAGGATTGTGCCCCAAGTTCAATGAAAGTTACTCCCAGGTAAGTTTTCATAGGATCAAAGCCTTGAAGAAAGTTATGAGCTGTTTAACAGTCTGGAATGTATTGGGGTGATATTCGCACTGCAATAAAAGTTGCCATTAGCACCAAATAGTATAGTAAAATATTAATGTAGATGACAGAAATAGATAACCTTGCTCTCCAGCTATAGGTTGACAAAACTCCTGCTATACTGTTCCTTTGAAAGATGAATTGAGGCCAAATGAAGTCATTTAGTGAAGGTAGAAGAACTGCACATTTGATGCTGGGGCATAATTGTGCTGCAATTACTCCTACATTAATTGCAATCAAACCCACGCTGCAATTTGTTTGCCCTTTATCGTTATCTCACGGTGTACATTTTTAATTAGACAGCCCTCTCTTCAAGGTCTAGTAACAGCTTCATTTGAGAGGGAAACTCTTCTCGGCTTCCTAACTTCCAAACACCAGCTCTTCTGAAAGATCAAGACTGTTTGATACAGTAACCTTGTCATGACAGGCTGAAGAGTTTGGTTGGACAACCACCTTCTGCATTGTAGCTGCTGCATGCGTGTGTGCGTGAGTGTGTGCGTGTTGATGCCACCTGCCAAAGCATTTGTGCAATGACAGGAATCAATTTTATGCAGAGTCCACTCAGCAGTGTATAAAACACTGATCCACTCACAGTTCTGGGCGTAAAATCAGCAGTCACATGACAGCATGAGACGGCGGACACATAGCACCTCTTATGTTGGGAGCTATCTTGTGACTGAGCCCTCTACTACACCTCAAACAATTCTTAGTTTAATTCCTGTAATTTCACTTAGCATTGTAACAATAACAGACGAGCAAGTCTATTCAGAAGGAAGGCTTACTTTCCTTTCTGTCCATTACCGGTTCCATTGCTAGCATCTCCCAGCACAGCTGAAAAAGACTGGTCTGGAACCACAGACAGACAATTGTATAGCCCCATTAAGACAAACGATATGGCTTAAGATGGACCAAATGCTATTTACTGATAGCAATGTATTCTGCAGTGGGAACTAACTGCCCCAACACTCCAGCCCACTTTTAATGGAGGTCTAGTCCCTCTTTTGGGTGCTCCCACTCTAACACCCTGATTTGAAGATCACTTTTTGACAATGCAAGCTTCTCAGCATTCCCATAATCAGGGCAGTCAAGGAAGTTCTGAATTGCATTGCCTGGCCTAAGCCACAAAGCCTTTGGATTTGACTTTGAAAGAAGTCCCAGGCAGCATCCCCTTGAACTCAGTCTTGGCCCCTCCTTTAACCAATCTGCTACCCTCACACACCAATCCCTATTCTTAACTCCATTCCTTCATTGTATCTGCAGAATATCTGGCTAGAACACATCATATCCTCTCCAACAATCTGGAGTAGGCATAGGAACACACACACACACACACACACACACACACACACACACACACACACACGGCTAATCAGGCAGAGGGCAAAAAATTATAATCCCACATTGTTCTCAAAGCAGGTTGGGTGGGACCCAATGCCATCTGACCAAGGACCAACAATGCCAACTGACCAAGGAGTGGCCATGAGAGTGCCACCATGAGAGTGGCCATATGTGAGTGGCCACCATGAGAGTGGCCATAATGGCCATGAGAGTGCTACCCCCAAACACATCCCAACTAATCCCAACTAATCAAAGACCCTTGCCTCATTCAAGGGGAAGAGGTAAATGTGACCTCCTCCTTGGGACATTGTGGAAGGGCACCATATTGAGTTAGATTGACCTGGCTATGTATAAGGCAATGTCTTCTTTTAATATATGGCATTCTCTGGAGATGGCCTAGAACAGTGTTATTCAAACTGTGGGTTGGGACCTACTTGGTGGGTTGCGACCTGATGTCAGGTGGGTCGCAAAAAGCTGGGAGCAGCCATCTTGGAAACTGCAGACCTTACTCTTGTTATATTCCTTTTGTGAGTACTAACACTTTGAATTTTCAAGTGATTTTTTTTTTTAAAAAAAAATGTTTTTAGTTCACCACTTTTACATACTATTTTGTCCTAATCTTGCTTTCTATCAGGGATGTTTCATGGTTAGGCTTATCTTGTAGGTTTATCTTGTATCTTACAGCTCTAAGGGTGCAATTTTAACCTGGAGTTAGGCCAGCACAGTTTGGCCAGCATAATAAAGTGCATTTGGACAACTCTCAGAGTCATGGAGGATGGCACAGGTCTGTGTGATAGCTTCTCTGACTGCGAGTGTATTTAAATCAGCAATTTTTAACCTGTGTGCTGTGGCACACAGAATGGTCTGTAGGTGTGCCACAGGAGTTTGGAGGCAGTCCTTTGTGCCGGCCAAACTTTGCTGGCTTAACTGTGCCAGCCTAAGAAATTAGATTCTAGGCCATCTCCAGAGAATGGCATACATGAACAGAAGACACTCCAGGTTAGGATATAGGATATTCCAGATTAGGATTGCATTTTAAGAAGGTAATTTTGCTTGACCTCCATCTCTATTTTGGAGAGAGCAAAAATGGTAAAGAACCTCCAGATCATTCACTTATGATTCTGGTGTAATTTTCTTTTTGCCTTTTCTGGAAAGGCTCTCCAGCTTTGATCTGGTTCTCTCTCCAAGTTTTTGCTGGCCAGCTTTCACCCAGAAGAGTTTCTTGAACACAGAGCACACGAGGACTGTGATAAATGACAAGAGAAAGAACTACTGTCATGGTAACTGGAATAAAAACAGATGCTAGCCTAGCGCCAAGGAAAAATGAAGAGACTGATAAACCAATTAACAGGGTTGCTGAAATGCAAGCTGAATGCACTAGATAACTCTTGAGCATTTAGCTCAACTCATTTCTGATTAGACTTCAAGATGATCATCTAAAAAAAGATGGGTCTATAAATTAAGCCATAGTAGTACAAATGAAGAATCCCTGGATTTTCTTCCTCAATGCTGCATTTAATTACCACTACCTACATACTAGTCACCTCAGTCATGAGGAGAGCCAAAATGTGGCCTTGAAAGATTCACCAGCAACTTTAGGGCACAATCCTAACCTGGAGTTGGCCAGTGCAGTTAGGCCAGTAAAGTTTGGCTGGCACAAGGGCTACCTTAAAGCACGTAAAGCGTGTTCAGGGACGATGGCACACGTCTGTGTGCTGGTCTCTCTGACTCCGAGAGTGGTCCAGACATACTTCACAGTGTCCCTTGTGCTGGCCAAACTTTGCTGGCCTAACTTGTGCCAGCCTAACTCCAGGTTAGGATTGTGCTTTAAGTAGCTGCCCATGTCACTTGTAGCACATCAGGACAATGCTGGTCACCTATGCTCTAAATCTACTGAATGGTGTAGCAGCTTATCATTTTGATAACCTGCATGAGTGGATGTACATTTACAGTCCTGTAAAACTGAAAGCAAGGAGAAAGCAAGAGAGTTTCAGAAAAACATCTACTTCTGCTTCATTGACTATGCCAAAGCCTTTGATTGTGTGGATCACAACAAACTGTGGCAAGTTCTTGAAGATATGGGAGTACCAGACCACCTTATCTGTCTTCTGAGAAACCTGTATGCGGGTCAGGAAGCTACAGTTAGAACTGGACATGGAACAACCGACTGGTTTCAAATTGGGAAAGGAGTACGACAAGGCTGTATACTGTCACCCTGCTTATTTAACTTATATGCAGAGTACATCATGAGGAAGGCAGGGCTGGATGATTCACAAGCTGGAATCAAGATTGCTGGGAGAAATACCAACAGATATGCAGACGATACCACTCTGTCAGAAAGTGAGGAAGACCTAAAGAACCTTCTGATGAGGGTGAAAGAGGAAAGTGCAAAAATTGGCTTGAAGCTCAACATTAAAAAAACTAAGATCATGGCCACCACTCCCATCACTTCCTGGCAAATGGAAGAGGAGCAAATGGAAGCAGTGACAGACTTTATTTTGCTGGGCTCCAAGATCACCACAGATGGTGACTGCAGCCATGAAACTAAAAGACGTTTACTTCTTGGGAGGAAAGCTATGGCGTTCCTAGACAACTTCATAAAAAGCTGAGACATCACCCTGCCAACAAAGGTTCGCCTAGTCAAAGCGATGGTTTTCCCAGTAGCAATGTATGGCTGTGAGAGCTGGACCATAAGAAAGGCAGAGCGCCGAAGAATAGATGCTTTTGAATTATAGTGTTGGAGAAGACTCTTGAGAATCCCCTGGACTGCAAGGAGATCCAATCGGTCCATCCTACAGGAAGTCAAGCCCAACTGCTCCCTGGAAGGACAAATCCTGAAGCTGAAGCTCCAATACTTTGGCCGCCTCATGAGAAGAGAGGACTCTTTAGAAAAGACCCTCATGCTGGGAAAGATTGAAGGCAAAAGGAGAAGGGGGCGGCAGAGGATGAGATGGTTAGATAGTGTCACCGAAGCAACAAACATGAAATTGGGCGAACTCTGGAAGCTAGTGGAGGACAGTGAGGCCTGGCGTGCTATGGTCCATGGGGTCGCAAAGAGGCGGACATGACTTAGCGACTGAACAACAACAAAACTGAAAGCAAATATTCAAGCAACAAGTGAAAGGAGTTACCAACTTGCATCTCTTTTAATTGTTAATTTGATCATGCTTTCTTTAAGGTTAATATCTGGAAATAACATACTAAAACTATAGGAATCCTATCATTCGTTTTATCTCCTTTATGGTTGGGATGGGGGGCCAATGAAAATGGAAATGAAATGTACCTGAATTGTACATAAGGTGCACTGCAAGCAAGAAAAAGAAATAAAGGCTGTTTAAAATATTCCAATTTAAGCATATTTTAAGAGTGGTTTAATTTTTGAAGACATGGGAATTTAATTTATGAATCAAGCAGGAGGCTATGTGCAATGGAGAGAAGGCCTCTTGGTAAACACAATCTCTTTCCAAATCGAAGTATTACCCTAAGGTAAAGTATTTTTACTCTTTAGGCATTGAATACATTTTGCTATGTAGTCAAACCACAAACACACTGTATTTTGTTTTGTGTTTTTCTATTTCTCTTATTGGAGGCTCTAACAAACAATAAAATCCTGCATACTCATAACATGAACGGAGGAAGTGCACATTTCATTGCATGGCTTGTGCTAGCGCAATCCTATATGGTGCTGGAATGGTGAGGCCGGCTGTCCAACACCATATCCCAACGCAGTATAGTGGAGGCTGGAGACTTCCCGCGGCAAGGGAATGTGCATTCTGCTCCTCGACGCAGATCTGAGGAGACCACATGGCCCGAATCAGGGCCGCGCAGCCTCCCGATCAGGCTTAGAATGCGACCTTGCGGCCGCCTCCCAAACCCATCCATTTCCTATCCTCCCCCCACCCACAATCTCCCTCCCCCCACCAATCTGTGTCCTGGAACGGGACAAAGCCTCTGTTGTGCCCACCGGCTTCGGTCGGTGCGAAAGAGGCTCAGCGTGGGCACAGTAGGACTGGGGCTGCTTGCAGTGCTGGTCCTGCTGCTCTAGCGCCGACGCGGGGGTGCTGATCAGCGCTCCCGCATTGATGCTAGTGACATCATGCCAACGCTATGATGTAGGGTCGGCGCGACAGGCAGTGCAGGTTTGCACTGCCCAACTGAGGGCGCAATCCTAACCTCAAGTTAGGTCGGCACAGTTAAGGCCAGCAAACTTTGGCTGGCACAAGGGGCACCATAAAGTATGTTTGAACCACGCTCGGAATCAGAGGCCAGCACAGAGACGTGCGCCATCTTCCCTGACTCCAAGAGTGGTCCAAACACACTTTACAGGGGCCCTTGTGCCAGCCAAACTTTGCTGGCCTAACTGTGCCGGCATAACTCCAAGTTAGGACTGTGCCCTGAATGAAGGGAAAGTTAATCCTAAGTGAACACAGAGTTAATACAGAAGGTGGAAAGTAATCAATCAATCAATCAGGTACTTATATACCGCTTTTCAACATGAAATTCACAAAGTGGTTTACAGGCAAATAGTAATAATAATAAAGTTAAATGGCTCCCTGTCCCAAAGGGCTCACAATCTAAAAAAAAGGCAGACCACCAGCAACAGCCACTAGAAAGACTGCGCAGGGGTGAAGAGGGACAATTACTCTTCCCCTGCTAAATATGAGAGGAACACCACTGGAAAAAGTGCCTCTTGCCCAGTTAGCAGGGGTAAGTCCTTATGCTTGAAGTTAAACGACTTCAAGTCTCAGCCCATGAAGAAGATGACTATGACAAATCAGCACACATGGAAGGGGAATATAATTGGATTATTATTTCAAAGGCAATCTTTGTAGACGCCATCAACGTAGAGTCTTGGCTCAATTAGCCATGGGAACAATAATGGAAGACAAAACTCTTGAATTGAGCCTCAACAGTGCCCCTGATTTGACTGAACATCCTTGGGTGTGAACATCCTTGTGTGAACATCCTTGTGAGGAATTCTCACCAAACTATAAGATTAAACATATACAAGTGTACGGGGGGGGGGGGGAAAGCTGCAGAAAATAAACAGCACATGCTGTTCACAACAGAGTCTCATTTAATTTGAAAAATTAAATTTCTCAGGAATGAAAGGCTAGTTTGAAAGCTCACAAGATTCAATTAGGAGAGTTGGATCCTTTGCAGGCACTGAGGAACACTATAATAATGGCTCAAATAAATATACATCTCAACTCTAAAAAAAAAAGAGAGAGAGAGATGCCAGAATGTCTAAAGAGTAGAATCAAGGATGCTGCAGAAGACAAGGATGCTTCCTTACCTTATTTATAAAGAATTACACTTGTTGCAATGAAAAAAATATAAAAATAAAAATGAGTGCACACACTGACAAATCAAATCCAAATGTTCATAAAGCAATGGAGGAAAGAATCCAAAGAGCAAATGGTTAGATCATGATAATAAATATACTATTTTTATACAGCTACTATATTTCGACCGCAAGGTTGGGAGTTTGAGACTGCGTGACGGAGTGAGCTCCCGTTGCTTGTCCCAGCTCCTTCCAACCTAGCAGTTCGAAGGCACCTAAAATGCAAGTAGATAAATAGGGACCACTTCGGTGGGAAAGTAACGGTGTTCCGTGCGCTACGGCGTAGAGTCATGCTGGCCATATGATCGGACAAAAACGCCAGCTCTACAGGCTTTGAAATGGAGATGAGCACCGCCCCCTACAGTCGGTCACGACTAGACCATTCAGTCGTGGGGAAACCTTTACCTTATACTATCAGACGCAAGAAACTGAACAGAGTAGCAGTGGGACTGTTAGATGCCTAACATGTTAAAAAAAATGCATGTTATGCCAAAAGCAAATGGCATAGTCCTATCCATGTTTACTCACAAGCCATCCCTATCGAATTGAGACATACTGTGCTGTATATATGAATGTTTTGAAGTAGCTTTCATTTCAGAAGATGCTGAAGATATTAAACATGCATCAATTGTGGATGAGTGGGTGGATGACATACAGTATGTACAGGCATGTCCATGGATACCATCAATGCTGGGACTCCTATTAAAAAGATAGGGGGACATTAAACAAATCTTTCTTTTTACCTTGTTGCAGCAAAACCACTGATGTTCCCCTATCTTTAAGAAAGGCATCCTCAGTATCTACGGTTACAGGTATCCACGGGTGGTTCTGGAATGGAACCCCAGTGGGTACCAGGGCATGCCTGTACCTGAAAGGCTATGTCACAGAGACAGCTTATTTTGGATCAACTCAGAAATGATCCAATTTCCTTCATCCAAAATTGGGGCCACATTGAACCACCTCAGGGAAGCCCAGTGGACTCACACACCCACTCACGCTCTCTGCCAGGCTCTCCGTTAGCCTGTCAGTCTCCCAAACCAGTCTCTCTCCTGTGGTCTTATTAGTTATAGCGGCAATGGTGGGAGAAGCAGCTAGGACAGGGAAGAAGGGATGGTTTTTCTCACTTCACGAACACCCTGGCACGCTGATCAAAACACCTGGGAGATAATGACTGCACCAGATGAGGAGTTTAAAAACCATGTCACTCTGGCATGCTGCAGAGATGAACGGAGCCCCGAGTGCGCTCATGGCAGGGTGATGAAACCACACCCCCTGCATGTCACCCCACCCCCGTGAGTCGCCCTGCCACACCTCCCGGCGCCCGGAATAGCTCCATAACGGAGCGATACAGACGCAAGGGAGGGAGGGAGGGCCAAAAGCCACGCTGGTTCTTCCGCGCAATGGCGCCTCGCCACTGCCAGCGCGGCAGCACCCATGGATCCCGCCACCCCTGGCTACACCCTTCCTCCACCCCTGGGCGTGCTGTTCCAGGCTACTGCTCAACAGCATGCCAGAGCAACTGGGAGATGAGAAAAAACCTTCTTTTTCTCCCTGTTCCTGCTCCCACCATTGCTACCGGGGGTGGTGGTGGTGTAGGATTGGCAACACTGGTGCATCCTGTAACCGATCCTTCTCCGGTCAGATCTGTGCACGGCTTCACTCAGACTTGCACCAGTGATTTAGCAGGCACAGGTCTGCAGTAGACCCGCTGCTGCAGCTAGGGTTTTCTCCTCCAGCGTGCTCAATCCATGCATAGGATGCAGCACAACCCTGCTACATCAGCACAGGTTAGAATCAGGCTGCCCGACAGCTACCATGGCGTTGTTTCCCTCGGCCAGCAATCCCATTTCCATCTGTGCAACCTTATGTTTCGCATGCTTAGAAATGCTGATCCAAGTTCTGCAGTGTTTTTTCCCTTAAAAAAAAAAAGAATTGCTGCATCACAGCCTTCCTGATCTGGCCTCGGGGTATCTTGCGATGAGCCGTCACTCTCTGGTACACTTCCAAGAGTTTCGATTTCAATGCTGTCACTTTCTTCTTCCCATGTTTGGAGTATATGGGTTGCACTGCTGACGATCAAATAAATAAAAAATGACAAGAACTGGAGATGGCTACACCAATATTTGTAAGAGTCGCTTGCCTTTTCCTCCTTCTGTCTCTCTCCCTTGTGGATTCAGTCACAGAAGCCTGAAACAATAAACAGGGCTGCAAACTGAATCCCATAGTCCTAAACAAATTCTAAAATTATCTGGAACAGAGAGGGAGAGACAGAACTGGGAGCACAAATAAAAAAGGAACACACAGTTACAAGACCCGGGATTGTAATTCCCTCCACTTCGTGTTATGTACACATCATTTCATCACAAAGGATGAGCCAAACAACTGTTTCTTATCAGCTTATGGGGGGAGGGCGTCTAATAAAGAATCCCAGTCAAATAAGGATGAAAGATTATGGTACCTTGAAAAGTCACACTATATGCCAATGGTTCTCAAACATTTCAGACTGGGATCCACTTTTTAGAATGGCACTTGTGTTGGGAACCACTTGTTGTGATGCCATTAAGCTGGAAGTGATGTCATAGCTGGAAGTGACATCATCAAGCAGGAAGTGCCGTCAGTGTGACATAATCAACTGGCATTCTGGGACTGCAGCAATTTGCACCATCATGAAACATCCCTGACAGAAAGCAAGATATAATGTAAAACATATAATGACAAAATATAATGTAAAAGCATTGAACTAAAAATAAAATTAAAAAAAAACCTCACTTGAAAATTCAAACACTCACAAAAGGAATATAGCAAGAGTAAGATCTGCAGTTTCCAAGATGGCTACTCCCAGCTTTCCACGACCCACCTGACATCAGGTCGCAACCCACCAAGTGGGTCCTAACTCACAGTTTGAATATGCTATAAGCCATTACCATACTAGTAGTAGCAACATCATCATATACTCATTCGGTGTCAACATCCTTAAGATTCTTTGGTAACATACAAAATAGCAGGATACACACTGGTCCTGTGAAACTGAGGAGGCCCATTGACCACCAGAAGGCCTACACAAAGCAAAAATATTTTTACTTACCTCTGGCAGACAAGCCAAAATATAGAATCACCCCCCCCACACACACACACACACCACTGGATGAAGTGCATGCTCCACCAGCACAGTTGCATTGGTGCCAATGGTGGGAGGGGTGTGTGGAAGGACTGGGCAGTAAATCAAGTTGACACTTATGAGCCCTGTTTTTCACAAAATTTATACCCTTTCTATTAAGTATGCTGTCTGTATAGACATAATTTGACATTCAGATGCTATAGTTAGCACAAAATGCAGCAGCCTGGGTGGTTACAGGAGCTAGATGGTTTGACTCAGTAGGACCACTCCTTCAGCAGCTGCAGTGGCTGCCCATTCACTTCTGATCTCAACTTAAGACAGTGATGTCATTCAGGGGGGACGGACCAGAACGGGCATTCCGGATCCTAACGGGCTCCGTGGCTAGTTCTGGGTTCCCGACAAGTGCCAATCAAAAGTGAGTTCCTGTTCCTAAATCATTTGAATGACACCACTGACTTAAGATGATGGTACTGATCTTTTAGGCCCTCCATGACTTAGGCCCAAGCTACCTAAATGATTGCCTTCTCCCATACATACCAGCTCACCCTCTTAGATAATCTAAAGGGGCTCTCCTTCAAGTGCCCCCTCTGTCCCAAGTTAAAGGGATGGCAGCTCGGAGACGAGCCTTCTCTGTAACAGCTTCACAAATATGGAATTCCCTTCCAGAAGAATTAAGAGCTACACACTCTCTCATGGCCTTTCAGAAAGGGCTCAAGTCAAACCCATTTCATCTGGCCTTTGGATGATTGTGTGGCTGTCTGCCCTCTGTCCCTCTGGTATAGTGTCTTAGTTTATTCACTCCCCTGGTCAAATGTTTTCTCCAAACAGCCTGATATTGAGAATTTGGGTCTAGCTTCACTCTTGTTCACTCTCTATGTTCCTGTTAATGTTTAATGCTGTTGTTGTTTTAATGTGTTGTTTATTGTGGTTACATTCTATATTGTTTGTTCTATGTAAGCTGCCTTGGGCATTTGCTTCGGCATGGGAAAGGCAGGATATAAATGCTTCAAATAAATAAATAAATAAATAAATAAATAAATAAATAAATTGTAGATGCCACTGTATGCTCTAGTAATTTGTTGGCTGTTGGCATTCTGCTTTCTTTCCAGCAGTTTCCATGCACAATCCTAGCTGACAGAATTATGTTTGCAACTATTCCTCCATGCTGAAGCCTGACATTTTTTGTATCGGTTGAACAAAAACAAAGCATCTAGCTGGATTACACAGCCCAATACATTTATTAAATTTGAGATGCCTTCTCAGTATTCTTATACCTTTTTAAGAAGTCTATCATTTATGGATAAAGGTTCCAGTCTGGGATTAATGAGTTCAGCCTGCTAAATTATAATCCCTATTACTATGTTAGGATTCAATGTATAATGGGAATTGTAACAATAGGCCTAGAATAAGAGCTATAATAATGTTTAGATGGTAAACTAATTTAACAGTTTATTAGATGTCATTGAGGTGTAACATAGCACTGTATTTCCTTTAATATATGGAGCCATAAGTATGCATCGTGCTTTACAAACAAAAAGACAGGTTCCTGTCCCAAGATCATTACCATCTGACAAAGCAGAAAACAACTCTCTCAACTATTTGCACATGATAAATGTTACTTCTAAAGACAATGCCATGTTTCAGTGATTAGCTCTTTAGATCACCAAAATGATAATATATGAACTGGCACATTTTACACTGTTCTTAATTATAAGTTCAACAGCTTTATCAAATATAATCCATTATAAGGTAAATCCCAGTAACAGGGATTTGCAAAAGGAGATCTGCAGTATAGTTATTTTATAAACCATTTTACCATACACCTTCATCTCTCCACAGAGGCATATTTAGGGTGCTGAGAGGGGGACAGGAGTTCTGGGCACCAGTCACAGCAGGGCACAGGTGGGGGAAAAAGCTGGAGTTCGGCCCGCCCGCTCTCCCCTGCACTTCTTCAGCTCTGAAATGGAGCGGGCACAGTGGGGGTAGGGGCGCGGTGACACAGTGGGCGACATCACAACATCGCCTCACCCCAGGCGCAATCAGAGCCCTACAGCTCTGTCTCTCAGGATGGCTAATCAATCCAGAGAATTAAAACATCAGGCAACACCAATCAAACAGGAGCACAATAAAGACACTGAAGCCAAATAAAATCATGAAAAACTAGCAATATTACAGACCCAGGAAAATAAAAAAAGGTCTTTCCCTGCATCAAAAACACCTAGGGGATGTTGTAAGGTGAGCCTTTCTAGGGATGGTATTCAAAACACAGGGAACCATAACCAAACAAGCTCTTTCACAGTTGACACCTTTCTAATTCCAGAAGGTAGAGGTCCGTAGAAAATGACCTTTAAATATAGGCAGGTTCCCGTGAGAGAAATGGGTCTTTCAGATATCCAGGTCCCAAACTGTTCCATAAATTTACCCTAGTTTGGAAGAAGCAGCTAATTTTGGACAAAAGATTTGGCTCTGTTTGGCTGAGGTGTGTTATCGGGTCCTGAGAGCGACTTGGCACCATAAAATGTGAAGAGCCAATGTGGAGTTTGGCAAGTTCAGTTTCTTTTTAAGAAGCATTCATTTGGAAGCTTATTCGCCATGTCAGCAGTTTCCCTGGACAAGAGTCCCGTGGAACATCTTGGCTGTGCAAAAAGAAGCATATAGGCCTCAGACGAATGTAGGTACGGCAAACCTTTTAGCTGTAAACATCACCCATTTGCAGTGTTCAGGTTACTGCAGGGGAGTCACAGGAGAGTCGCTTTGTGTTAGTCTCACAGGAAAGGCTGCCCCAGGTGAGAGAGCAAAATGCACAGCCACAATATCACCTTGCGCCGCAGTCCTCAGACAGCCAATGGAAAGAAGTGGAATCTGTCACTACAGTATGAAGGATAGCACAAGCATTTGAAACACGTTTCAGATAGAAATAATGGAAGGTACAAATTCTCCAATATGCACCTGATGGGCATATATCGAAATACAGTGAACACAATTCAGTTTCAGATAATGACAAAGTTCATAACTGGTAACCCTCTGCTGTGCCAAATTCCCTCTCTGCAATCTTATGCCTGCAGTAAGATAATTAGCTTCTCTTCTATCATCCAAAGCCACCCTAGTTTTATACAAGGCGCCACTAAACCCCACCACCCATGAGAAGGCAAAAAGCTTCACTAAGCAGCTTGTCTGCTCAGCCACAAAGATCTTCCTTCCTCCTCTAGTTGGTGACTCCAGGGGTATGGCAGTCACATAATAATTCCCCACAGTCTCCAAGAGCAGCATTAGTTTCAACCACAATCTCAGTCCCAGTAGCCTCAAGTATTCTTTATCCAGTCAGTCAGTCAGTCAGTCACACTTTCCAAACCCCTTCCTTCCCCTCTTCTCCCCACAACCCTTTTCCATCTCTTTACATCCACACCTGACAATCAAGCATCTACCTCTATTCCCAAGGTCCTCATCATCTTACTAAGCGGCAGCTGTGAACTAGCTGCAAGCAAAAGCTCTGGAGTTAACCCTGTAATTCCTGACTGACATAGACAAGGGGCCACTGCTGATACCATTCCCTATGTCCTCGGGGTAATCTTCCACATTTTCCATTACACCCTCCTGCTAACAAAACAAAACAAAAATGTTTTCTTCTAGCCAGAAAAGTCAATACATTTTCTGACAAGTGCAATAAAGTGAGGGAGAAAGGGCAGTGGATTTAAACTGCAGTAGAAAAGGCAGTCAACCCTCTTATCTGGAAGATCAGTTCCCCAAAATTACTTAGGGGGGGACTTCATTGTATGGCCCACACAAGGGCCTCATAGCAATTCACAGGTATATCAATCACACTCCTGTTTATTCATTATCATACTTAGGTGACTATTTTGGATGTAATTGCAAGACCCTCAGCAAATGGGGCTTCACTAAGCTGAGAACAGTATTCGCAGATGATACATAACTGCAGTTTGTCATTGGAAGGTGAAAGAGGAAAGACGGAGAATGCCTGTTAGTGAGAATATTCAAGGCCTGGCAGGACAGCAAAACCTGGTTTAGCAGAATATATAGGGGGGAAATTGCAATGATAATCCAGTAACAAATATTCAGCCACCTAATGTCTTCATAGTTGTTACTGCAATTACCTGACATGGCCTGGTAATGTCTCTGAGGCATCCAAAATAGAACTGAAGGGCTCATTCACATGAAACAAAGTCCCCCCCCCCAAGCCGTCTACCCAGTTTCTTATGAATAACTGGATGGCTACCATCCCTAGTCCCAAATGCATAGGACTCAAGACAAACATAACTTAAAGATAAGGAGACTTTACAGAACTTCCGAAAGTGTCTACTCAATCATATTAAAAGACTGAGGGTGCAATCTAACCTGGAGTTAGGCCGGCATAGTCAAACCAGCAAAGTTTGGCTGGCACAAGGTTTGGACCACTCTCAGAGTCAGAGAAGATGGCGCATGTCTGTGTGCTGGCCTCGCTGACTCGGGCAGCACAATCCTAGCATGCCCCCTGTGTTGGCACTGCATCTCTGCAGCTTCAGAGCACTGAAGGAGAGCCTCCCTTGCGCCGACTGAAGGCGGACAGCGCAAGGGATTCTCCGTCCCTTTTTGGGACAGGGATTGGTGGGAGGTGGGGAGGCGGGACTTGGACGGGACCTGGTCAGGCTTGGGAGGTGGCCATACGGCCACATCCTAAGCCCGTTAGCGAGGCTGCGTGGCCCCGATTCAGGCCATGCGGTCTCCTCGGATCTGCGCCCGCTCTTTAGTAGGCGCAGATCTGAGGAGCACATAGGGGAGGCTGGAGCTTCCCCTATGGTAAGGGAGTGCACGCTCCCTTGCCGTGGGGAGGCTCCAGCCCGTCCTAAGCAGCGCTGGATATGGCACTGGCCCGTCGGCCTCACCAATCCGGCGCTGCTTAGGATTGCGCCCTGAGAGTGGTCTAAACGTATTTTACATGTCGCTTGTGCTGGCCAAACGTTGCTGGCCTAACTGTGCAGGCCTAACTCCAGGTTAGGATTGCACCCTGAGATGCATCTCAGGATTATTGGGATAATTTTTTTAAAGCTCTTTTCTCCAAGTTTCCAGTTCTGTATAGTCATCCTCTTGTGTAAACCTTTTTAAAAAAATTTTTTTCATTAAAAGGCTTGATGGTTAGAATTTAAAAGATAATCTCAGCTGTCTGGAACACAGGGCCAAAGATATAACAGTGAGAATCCTCATGTGGTCTGTATAAACCACTAGTAATATACTTGCAAGCCCCATGCATAAGATAATTCCTGTTATAGTTCAATACCATCACCAAACTGGAGACTGCTGAATTATGCAAATCCCTTCCCCAGTGCAAACGGAGCTTACTGTTCCACCGACGAGCCTCTTAACATTGTTCCTGATGGCCCCCAAAGAGAGCGCCAGCTAGCCACATCTGCCCGAAAACCTGGGCACAAAGCCACTGGGGCAATCAAAACAGAACAGTGGGCTGTTTGGAGGCAGCTGGAAGCAAAGTTTAGAGCATTGATGGTGAACCTTTTTGGTCTGCCATGTCAAAAATGCCTAACTTGACTCTGCTGGTGTGTTACTCCCAGTGATGTCATGCACCCACTACGCACCACTATGCGAATACCGGTTCCTAGACGTTGAGCTGGCCCCGCCCACTCGAAGCTGGCCCCTGCTATTTAACCAGGGAACAGTTGAAGCAAAATATGTCTATACACATCTCTAGAAAGCAAAGCAATAGAAGTTAAATCAACACTAACCACAAGCTGAAGTTATTACAAACATGATCACCTCCATGGCAACAATCATGACATCACTTCCGGCTTATGACGTCACTTCCAGTGGGCGGACCCCGACAAGTGCCAATCAAAAGTGAGTACCTGTTCCTAAATCATTTGGATGACACCACTGGTTACTCCCCACCCCCCAACAAAACAGAAACAATTATTTACATATGCATGTATTAAAAATACAGTCCAGTCATGTGTGGGGCTATGCATTATATAAAAAAAACATCAAATCATTACAAAAACAAACTAGTTGTTGCATGTTGGCGAATGCTGGTGTGTCACCCAAAATGTTGTGGCTGTCCCTGGTTTCGAGGCTCCCCAGTGGAACGTTCACCCAGGAGAAGGATTGGGACAGGCGTTGGATCTGGCCCACGGCCCGGAGAGACCTGATCTAACCAAACAACTTTCCCCAAAATACCAGCAACATTTCTGGCAACGTCTCCCATCCTTTTTTAACCAGCGTAGCCAATTCATGCCTAAAACGTCAGATAGCTGTCGAGATCCTACCCATCACTGATACCTCGGGGTAGCAAGGCTGCAGCCAAGCGGACTGCACCAGGAGCGTTACAATATGATAATGTAAAAGCAGATGAAATTAATGGAGCTATTCCAGGGTCAGAGAGTTATCCATTACCTCGACATTATTTAATGTTCGTGAAAAATCTTCCAGCACAAATGTGCTGCCAGCACTATCCATTTTGCTGAGGGAGCCAACTTTGCTTCCTCCTAAAATAATGTTAGTGATTTTTTTTAAAAATCATATTGGTCTTACAAAGGCCAAGAGCACAAAAGGATCTGGGGGTGGGGATTACTTACTGCAATGAATCAATGCATCCAAGCTCTGAAAGCTAGAGAGACTCCACAGATTTTACCCAAAGCTTTCCTTTGCGTCTACGCAGCATGGATGCATTCCCTGATTTCATGGGGAACTCAGAAAAAGGGACCAAGATTATGAATATACATCTAATAGTCAGCATTTATTAACTTCAATGAAACAGAGTGTGTTTTAAAAGCATTTGTTCTGGTTACTTCTTATACCTCATAATAACCAGATCAATGCTATCTAAACAGGTCAACCAATCATCCTGTTTTAAAACAAAGGGGATTTATGGCTTTAGAAAGCATGGCCATTTAATTGTTGTTCACTATGTAGTTACAGTGGGAGAGAGAGAGAGAGAGAGAGAGAGAGAGAGAGAGAGAGAGAGAGAGAGAGTAGGGTAGAAATATAGGTGCTCCTGACAAAGAAATATAAATGGTCTGAAACACCTGAGGGTGAGGGCAATACGAGCCCTGACTTTCCTTGCTGCATAGCAGACTGCAGAGTTATCAGAGTGGAACCGACATAAGAACAGTCCTGCTGGATCAGGCCAAAGGCCCATCTAGTCCAGGTTCCTGCCCACCAGATGCCTCAGGGAGCACACAAGACAACCAGATATTTGTATCTCACTGCAACTCCCTTGCATCTGGCATTCTGAGTTGGCTACTTCTAAAACTAGGCAGTTGCACATATGCCTCACAGCTTGTAACCTGTGATGGACTTTTCTTCTAGAAGTCTCTCCAACCCCCTTTTCATGGCATCCAGGCCAGGCACCATCACCACATCCTGTGGCAAGGAGTTCCACAGATTAATTATGTTAGGTGAAAAAAGGATTTTTTTAAATCTGTTCTAACTCTCCCAACACTCAATTTTAGTGGATGTCCTGTGGATGGTTAAGTGGATGCTTCTGGTGTTGTGAGAGAGAAAAAAGAACATCCCTCTATCCACTCTATCCATCCCTTGCATAGTTTTGTATGTCTCAATTTCCTTGTTAGGGCAAGACTTCCATTTACAGATGGAAGCTTACATTCCTTGCACTATAACAGCAAACTAAGAACAAACACGATGCTAAAGGAGCAGTGGCCAGCTTTTTGCTTCCAGTGCCAAATTTTGGTTCCAGATTCAGAGTGCTATCCTAACCTGGAGTTAGGCTAGCACAGTTAGGCCAGCAAAGTTTGGCTGGCACAAGGGACACCGTAACGTATGTTTGGACCACTGTCGGAGTCAGAGGCCAGCACACAGACATGCGCCATCCTCCCTGACTCTGAGAGTGGTCCAAACACACTTTACGGTGGCCCTTCTGCCTGCCAAACTTTGCTGGCTTATCTGTGCCGGCCGAACTCCAAGTTAGGATTGCGCTCTCAATCACTTCCAAGGCTTCTTCCATCCATTCTCCGTATCTGCACATCACTTCCTTCAGCAGGAAAAGGGAGGGTGGACGGCTCTCTCTCCACCTTTACTTCTCCAATCACACTGCTCCAATCGCACACTGCAAGCACTGGAAATTGCAGTTTCCCACGTGCATGTGAATGCACATCCCCAATGCCAACTAATGAACACGAGCATATGAAGCTATCTTGTTCAGAGTCGGACCATCGGTCCATCAGCTCAGGACTGCCAACACCAACAGGCAGGGACTCCATCAGGCTGGGAAACAGCCCTCCCTTGAAGGCCTGCTCAAACATGAAGCTGGCTGAAGTGGCAGAATGGTCGGCAGTGCTGCATACGGGTGGCCACATTGGTTTTAATGCTCCTCTGTGCTTCAAGCCTCCAGCGAGCCACCCCTCACCTTGTTTGTAAGGACAGTGTCTAAATTTAGTAAAATAAAACAGGCCCTGGATCTACTGCATGTCCTGTCTACTGGATATCAGACGGGGATTCCGCCTGTGGGCGATTACCCGTGTCAATCCAGCCAAGAAGAAAGTTTTATTTTGAATAAGTGAAAGCAGTTTGCAACTTTTCCCGTAAATATTTCCCTTCCTTTTCAGTGAGCAACTAGGTCACCGGGATTGAAGATTTGGGTTATTAGGTTTGAGGGCCATACGCAAGTTTGGAAAATGTAGGGGAGAACGCACATGCTCAAGGGGAAGTCAACACCCCTTGGCCAGCGATGGGATCTACAAATGAACAAGGGGAACGCTGGGCGGGACTTACGCGGGGCTTTCGCGTGATTGGCTGCCCGTCCATAGCGTTCTGCAGCTGTCCTGGCCTGGGGGGGGGCTGCCCCCAGCTAGCGCGCCTCCCCTGCTCGCCCAGGCACCTGGCGCGACCCTCACCTGTCCCCTGCGGCGAGCAGGAGCCCCCCCCCCGAGGCCAGGGCAGCCACGGAACACTACGGACGGGCTGCCACTCAAGCGGAAGTCCCGCCTACGTCCCGGCCAGTGTTCCCCTTGTTCATTTGTAGATCCCATCGCTGCCCTTGGCTGCCCACACACATGCCTGGCAGGAGCTGGATTTGAAATCCTTTTCAAAGCATCATGCAAGATTTTGGTTTGACTTCATGGTTTCTGAAATGTCTTTTGAACAAATCACGATTTTCAAAATTGCAGTTTTAAGGAATAATACCATCATGCTGTATACCGTTGGATGTGGAATTTCACCAGGAATTCAATAAATCCCCCCTCCCGGAGCGTAATGCCTTAATGCTAGCAAAAGTTATGGCCAAAAAACAAAAACAAAAATTGCCGTGGGTGTGTGTGTGTGTAAAAAAATTAAGTAGCCCCAGGTGCAAAATGCCCTAGCTATGCCACTGATGTGACATACTATAGTGTGGTACTTTGGATTCTGCTTCTAGCAGTTATTAGAGATTTAATTCATACTTTTCTGAACTAAACAATAAGTAGACTGTAGACGTGAAACCCTCTTACTATTTGAGTTGGAAGGATAGAACCAATGTGAAAGAAAGGACAGGAGCTAGTAAAAAGGCTAGCAAGGATCTGGCTGACAAGGAAAACTAGACAATAGAAAAATAATTGGAAGTTATGGAAGTTCTAAAGACATTACGTGAAAGAAGTGGATTTTTTAAAAAGGGATTTAAAGAACATTTGAGGCAACTTAACAGATGAAGAGAGGAATCTTGTTCTCAATGTAGGAAGCAACAAGGCAGATGGCACACTTACATTCACGTGGAAGGCAAGGAGATTTTAGCAGAGCGATTGTAGCAATGAGACACAGAAATGTGACAGGCTTGTACTTACTCTAGGGATGTGCAACTCAGCAAGAGAAATTGCACTTGCCTTACAGAAACTCCTCTGATTTCCCTTGAACGTTCCCAGGTGTCTCTTCTTGGGAAGAACCCTGAAATTCATTTTGAATTTCCTTTTTTCAAAATGTTCATGCTAACCTTAGCCTGACCGCACTCCCCGACCCAAACAAACCACCTACGCTGCAGAGCCAGACACCAAATTTGCCTTGGGATTGCCCATTCAGTGCTATTTCCATTAACTGGGATCTCTGACAGGAATGACTGGGGCCCACAAGGATCTGGCATGTTAGATCTCGCAAGCGCCTCCAAAACTTTCTTCTGCTGAGGAAGAAAGCATCTTCTTTCCCCCACATCCCCTCTGGATCAGGCCAAAGGCCCGTCTAGTCCAGTTTCCTGTATCTCACAATGGCCAACGGGTGACTCAAGGAGCACACAAGGCAACAAGATGCCTGCATCTTCTTGCCACTCCCTTGCACCTGTCATTCCCAAGTTGTTGTTGTTCAGTCGCTAAGTCGTGTCCGACTCTTCGCGACCCCATGGACCACAGCACGCCAGGCCTCCCTATCCTCCACTAGCTTCCGGAGTTCGCCCAATTTCATGTTCATCGCTTCGGTGACACTATCTAACCATCTCATCCTCTGTCGCCCCTTCTCCTTTTGCCTTCCATCTTTCCCAGCATGAGGGTCTTTTCTAAAGAGTCCTCTCTCCTCATGAGGTGGCCAAAGTACTTGAGCTTCAGCTTCAGGATTTGTCCTTCCCAAGTAAAGTACTTCTAAAATTAGGAATTTAAATACATCCATTACAGCCTGTAACCTGTGATGGACTTTACTTCCAGAAATCTGTCCAATCTCCTTTTAAAAGCATCTAGGCCAAAAGCCATCACCACATCCTCCATAAGATTATTATGGAAGGATAACTGGGGGGGGGGCACTTCCAGTTTTCTTCAACGTAGCTGTATCATGCCTGTTGTAGCCTCCTATAAACAGTTGCTCAGGGGACGCAGGTCTCCTGTATTCAAAGCACTGTGTGGCTCACTATGTATCTCATGAAACAGTAAGTCAGTCTCTTGGCTGCTGTTGTGTGAGCCCTTTTACACAGGTACATATGATATTCCAGTCAGAATGGCTAATATCTAGGCAAAAACATCAGATCTGGTTTGCTAACTTCTGCATTTATCCAATACAGGAAGCTAATAAGAGTCATGATCCACTTCAGCCAAGTGCTTCGAGAAAACACAAGAAGGGTGGGGTGAGTACTTCAGGTTATTGCTGAAACAATATTGATATTCTCCTATTAAGTACCATTTCAAGGAGTGTTTCTCCTGCCCTCTTCTGCTCTAGCAGGTTTCTCCAGCTCTCATGCACGTGACTGGTAGAGGCACTCCAGAGGCAAAATTCAGAACACAGGGGCATTTTTCAGGTAAGGAGGAAAAAAAAATAGTAGCTCTTCAATCAGAAAAGAGATGTACAGCCCAATCCTAGGCATGGCTACTCAGAAGTAAGTCCCATCATGGGCATTGCTGCAATCCTTTCCACACTTTCCTTGGAGTAATTGAATATGTCTCCATTGAATACAATGAGATTTACCACTGGGTAGACATGCAAAAGCTTGTGCTGTCATTAGATTATTTTAGAATTAAATTCCAAAGAACAGAAATGTCATGCCATATGTACATGTACTCCCGGATACATCTTATCCGGGAGATGCTGTTGGTCTTCTAGCAACTATTGTACCCTCTGGACCATTGCAGATTTTCAAGGGCTCAGCCAGAAAGTCCCACTACCAAGATTCTTTACAGCAGTGGTTCCCAAACTGTGGGTCAAGACCCACCAGTGGGTTGCAAGCAATTTCAGGTGGGCTGTGAAGCACCTAGAGCAGCATATTTTGAAAATATGGGAAGATGGGATGCTGGAAAGGGGGGAGGGCTGTGTGGTTGTTTTGCTTGTGTCAAGGTTGTAAATGGGCATTTTCTTTTGGATTCACCTTGCTATTGGAAAATAACCCAACTCATTGCTGCATTCTCAGACAGGGCCAGCCTTAAGCCCATGTGACCGATGTCATCCCATTGGGCCCTGCATTTTGGGGGGGTCCTGCACGAGTGCAGCAAGCATATTGCCTGCTGCTGAGCTGGGAATTCCATGGGCTTCAGTCAGTGGGGCAAGTGGAGTAGCTTTACCTTCAGTCTGCCCACCTGCCCCGGCCTTCGAATGCGCAAAATGGTCCTCCTGGAAGCAGTTGGCAGTGATGTCATCATGTCACCACAAACTATTTCCAGGTGCTGTGTGTGGCACCACAAGCACTTTTCTTGGTGAGTGGGGTGCCCCACAGGAAGGGTGAGGGCAGTGATGGGATCTACAAATGAACAAAGGGAACACTGGGCGGGACTTATGCGGGGCTTTTGCGTGATTGGCTGCCCGTCCGTAGTGTTCCGCAGCTGTCCTGGCCTCAGGGGGGCTGCCCCCGGTTAGCGCGCCTCCCCGCTGCTCACCCAGGCACCCGGCGCGACCCTCACCTGTCCCCCGCGGCGAGCAGGAGCCCCCCCCCCAAGGCCAAGGCAGCTGCGGAACGCTATGGACGGGCTGCCACTCAAGCAGAAGTCCCACCTACGTCCTGCCCATTATTCCCCTTGTTCATTTGTAGATCCCATCGCTGGGTGGGGGGCCCTACAAGAATGCCCTACATTGGGCCCCGCCACTCCTGCAGCCAGCCCTGTTCTCAGGGAAGCAGCAGGCTCTTCCGGCCGTGACATCACTTCTGGTGTGTCCCAGACAGGTTGCCATGCTAAAAAGCGGCCCCTGGTGCTAAAAGGCTTGAGAACCACTGCTGTACAGAACTAGAAAAATTGCGTTTTCATTTTAAAAAATAAAAGGCTCAGATGAATTGTGTATCCGATTGTGTCCTAACGCCTTTCACACAGAGTTTGAAAAAGAAAACCAACTTGTTCTATTTTGGCAAGAGAAGGTCTGTTTGTGGGTTGTATTCTTCTGGGGTAAATTGAAGTACCAGCATGGTAAGAAAGGAGATTCTGACTCCATAAACACAATGTGTATACCCACAGTAGTTTATTGGCTAAAATAAAGTTTCACGGCTTCTTCCTTCTATCGCCAGAGCCATAAAGCAGCAAGCAGGACTGCATATGGGCTCCCACAGAAGCATAGCTGCATAAAAGCAAAACTAAATTAATATCCCATAAAGGAGAATCGGGGGGAGAAAATTAAATGCTCTGCATTTCAGACCAAAATGATACTTCCAGTGATGCATTGAGAGCTTACTTTTAACTTAATTGTGAAGCAGAGTCTGTAATCAAATAGGAAGCTCTGTAGGGCTGCCATCCAGGAAAAGGAAAAAGCCTGAAAGGATCTGAAGATCATAAGACAGCCTGAAAATGTGCTACAGTAGAGGTGATGAAAAAGCACAAGTAGTTCACCAATCAACAAACAGGATATATAATGGGAAGATAAAAGTTTCCCCCCCCCCATTCCATTATTGCAGAAAGGAAAATCCTAGTTGTTCAGATTGTTTAGTATTATGAAAGAATAACCTAAAGGCGCTGAGATAGATAATGGGGGGGGGGGGAACCAGGGGAGCCTCAGAGGGTAGCTCTGCCCTGAATTCAACCCAACCCTTTCCAGCAACAATTCCTAATCCATCAAATGAAGGATTATGGAAGTTAGAGAAGACAGATGGTGATGCAAAGGCAGGGGTGTCTTATTGCTTGCTGTTAGTGGTTTTTTCTGAGGTTGTGGCCAGGATTTCAGTGAGCGCCTTGATCTAAAGCCCCTCTTCATCAAAGATGGGGAAAGGGGCTCAAGCAGTTTCTGTGGTTCAATGAGGAGGAAGCTTAGCACGAACGGCAAAGGGTGTGCAGAAAATGTTGGACAGATGGGACATTTACAACAGAGCTCAGAAAAAAAATAAAAGGTGCTTCCTATGCAACACATAGAATGGGCAGTTGTAGGAGCTCAGTTGAGCATCCACGAATTGATGGGTACATTTATATCCTGCATTGTTTCCATGGAATTTCCAACAGTTGGATTAGGAACTGCAGATTCTCAGAGCGCAATCCTATATCTGTGTTGCACTGGCACTACGCTCTTGTGCCGGTCCAGCGCTGTAGCAAACGTGCCATCAAGCGCATCTGTGCCAGTTGGTCGGGCACTGGACCAGCGCAAGCAACAGTGTTGGCGCATGGGTGCCGCTGTACCCTTCAGCAGCATTGGTCGAGCACCAGTCAAGCGCTGGCGGTGCTCGGTCAGTGCAGGACCTCGCCAAGGGCATGCCAGAGGCGTAACAGGGTGGCGATGGGGGCTGTGATGCACGACGGGTGTTCTGCCATATCCTAAACCCCGTCTCCAGCCAGGGAGGCCCCAATTCGGGCAGCTGCTGTCCACATTGACCTGCGCCTGCAAAACAACAGGTGCAGATGCAAGCAGCCCCATAGGGCTGGCTGGGGCTTACCCAGGTGCAAAGGAAAACTTCCACTTGCCCTGGGCTATGCTGCTGCTACGTTCTCCTGCTAGGCTTAGGATATGGTTCTGCTATGTCGGCCTTCCTTAGGATTGTGCTGTCCATCCCCCAATATTCTATAAAAAGGGCAGCTGCACTAGGATGGCACCTATTTTATTCTGGCACTTATGAGGTTCAACTGCACATTGCTGACCTGCCCCTTCAGGACCAGGAGGCAAATAATGGAACTGCAGCTGTGCAAGTCAGTTCTAGATTGGGAAATGTCTAGATCCCAAACAGTGGGTCCAGGAACCAACAGGAGGTCCCAACCCAATTTTTGGTGGGTAGCGAAACTGATAATGCAGTGTGCATCAAGGGTAAAACCACCTGCGCCTTTTGGGGGAGCCCTGCTGCCCAATCACCATCATAGCCACAGAGGCTTGAATGAAGTGAAACTTTTTAGGTGGTCCCGATGCTAAAACGTTTGGGGACCACTCGTCTTAATAGTTTGTATTAGGATTTTATTGCATTTTGCCTCCAACTCCCAAGTTGTCAACAACCTTCTAAAATTGTATCCACAACCAAACAAGAGTTCAACCATTGTCAAGCAGTTCTCCCATGTCATGAAAAATGATTAATGGGACACAACTACCAATGACCCATGATAAAAAGTCAGGACACAAGAGAGGCCATGCCGTAAAAAGTTCTTATAGTTTTAGTGCCATTTCACATAACCTCTGGGCAATGGTGAATGGCATTTTCTAGGCAAATGATGACTGATCAAGGCAGAACAAAGTTGTCTGCTTCAATGCAAAACCAGACCTTCAGTCATTGCTTGAATAGCTGTCCAGAGTCAGATAGCCGCACTGTTCTACGGTGGAAGTTCATCCAGAAAATCTGTTGTTGCCATGTATCCAGGGGTCAAGTGAACTGGTTCTACAACTAGGACAGAACATTCCATCCTTCCTTTCTGGAATTTTTTTTAACAAATCTCCTTTCTGTCTTCAAAACCCCCTAAACAAACATGTTGATTGTACATATATTTAAATACATACATGCAAACATGGGTCTCCTACTGTAAATGTATGCTGTGATGAATTTTGTTATTTGGCAAGTACAAGATCACAAGAAAGAGTAAATGGGTGATTTGTATCACTATTCTGCAAGGAATAAACACAATAAACCTCAGAAAATGGTCAATGTTTTGCCTTTCTTAAAAAAAAATCATACATTGTACATGTTAACAAATAAAATATGCTTGCAAACTGCATTCCTCCAAGGATTCTCATTCTAAAAAATGAGAGTCAATACAAATAGATTACCCCTTATCCAGACATCCAAACAATTCTGAAATCCACACATTTTTGTCCAAAAAACTTTCTGTAGTGTCAATACTAGAAGGTCTTGTAGTCATTCCCACATACAGCGTAGTTACAGGCTGTAAGTTCTAGTTGCAATTCTGTAGTGTGTACCTGCACAGATACTGTTGCAAAATGTAGTCGTGAAAAGAGCCAGAGGAAGCATTTCTTTATGCAATTATTCTGAAATCCAGACAAATCCAAAATCCAGGCACCTTTCTGTCCCAAGCAGTTTGGATAGGGGAAACTCAACCTTTATGGACAAATCCCTTTAAATACAATCTATTCTAAATTATAATTATTAAATTATAATAATATAATATAATAATATAATATAATAATAATAATAATATAATTATTCCTTGAATAATGTGCCTAGACACTATGAGATACAGAAAGTGTGTCATTTGCATCTACTACTAGTAGTTTTACCTAAATGAAATAAGAAGTACAAACATCAGCCAAATTATAAAGCACAACTTTTAAAATCTAAGGCTGCAATCCTATCCACACTTACCAAGGAATAAACCCCATTTGACTGTAATAGGACTTACTTCTGAGTAGACATCCATAGTACAGGCATGCCCCGGTACCCACTGGGGTTCTGTTCCAGACCCCACCGTGGATTCTGGGGGTGCCTTTTTAAAGATAGGGGAACATCAGTGGTTTTGCTGCAACAAGGTAAAAACAGAGATTTGTTAATGTTCCCCTATCTTTTTTAATAGGAATCCCAATATCCACGGATAACTGAAACCGTGGATACTGAATCAGTGGTTACCGGGGCACACTTGCATTGCTCTCCAAATAAAAAGGCATTATTCATGCATAAAACTGACCATCAAAATTAATTCAAGAATCACTTGAACTGGGTAAAAGCCAACCGTCAGGCCTCTGTAATCTCTTTCCAAGAATACGCCACAGGCATGGTTTATAAAAGCAACATTGTCACACAGAATTATTCTTTCTGTAGGAATTTTGGAATAATTAGCCAATTATCCTGAGCACTCACGTGGGCAGTGGCCAGGAACAATGCCTCCCCTTGCCTAATGCTCTCCTAGCTGGAAACAAACACCCACCCAGGTTTCCCAGGGACTCTTGGTTGTGGGGATGTCTTGGCAAGCGAGGAATAAACAAGATCAAAGGAGGGAGGATTTCAATGGCCATTATAAGCAGCTGATGCAGAGTAATAAATGAGGAGGGGGGGTTCTCGCAGACCACCATCATGACTCGCTTCAGCAAGAACAGCAGCAAGAAGACTGATTACGGTTTCATTGATGGATGCTAATCCACAACCCTGTCAACTTCCTAACAGCGAACATCTTTCTACATTGCCCAGGGAGACCTGAATGCCAGCCAAAGACATTAGTCATGCCAGTTCCTCTTTAAGGAGCGGTTTCTGGAAGTGAATTCAATTGGGAGACAAATAAAAAACCCTGGTATTCAACTGGCTCCTCATTGTCCTATGCTTATTTAGCATTGGGGACCATCAGAATTTTTATCATTATTATTTGGAACACCTGAAAGAATCAATCTAGGAAATAAGTGAGCAAAGCGCTGGACCTGGGCCAGTGGTGTCATTCTATAATGAAGTGCCGGAACGGTGGGCGGGACTTACCGCATGATTGGCTGCGCGGTTCTGACGCGTCGCCACCGTTCCGAGCCCCGCGCGGGCACCCCTGGCTTCGGAGGGGGTGCCCGCTTGCCTGGGTGGCGCGCTGGGTGCTGCGGAGAGCCGCGGAGGGGCACGCCACCCGGAAGAAGCCCTCCGCGGCGGAACAGCAGGCGGCGACGCGTCACGGGGCCCCTGTCAATCAAGGGGTAAGTCCCGCCTGCGTTCCGGCACTTCATTATAGAATGACACCACTGACCTGGGCTCTCGAAGCTCACTGGGTGCCCTTGGGCTAGTCACAGTCTCTCAACCCAACCAATTATGCAGAATTGTTGCAAGAATTAAACTTGTAGGGTCGCTAAGTCGTGTCCAACTCTTTGCAACCCCATGGACCATAGCACACCAGGCCTCTCTGTCTTCCACTAGCTTCCGGAGCTTCCACTAGCTTCGCCCAACTTCATGGTCATGGCTTCGGTGACACTACCTAACCATTTCATCTTCTGCTGCTCCTTTCTCCTTTTGCCTTCAGTCTTTCCCAGCATGAAGAGTCCTCTCTTCTCATGAGGTGGCCAAAGTATTTGAGCTTCAGCTTCAGTATTTGTCCTTCCAAGGAGCAATCTGGCTTGACTTCCTGTAGGATTGCCCGATTGGATCTCTCTTCTCCAACTCCATAAGAATTAAATGGATAGCCTCATAGGCAGCTTTGAAGATCTTGGCAGAATACAAATGCAAAAAATAAACAAAACTTTTGGGTCACAGAAAAAGGGTGCGCTACTCCAAACCATGCGTCCAATATTGGTAGTACAACTCTAAGCGTGTTGACTCAGAAGCAAGCCCCACTGCATTCAGTTCAACTTACACCTTAGTAGGAGCCCAATCCTATACAACTTTCCAGTGCTGATACAACTGTGCCAATGGGGCGTGCGCTGCGTCCTGTGGTAAGGGCGCGGTCACGGAGGCCTCCTCAAAGTAAGGGGACCTTTGTTCCCTTACCTGGGGCTGCATTGCAGCTGCATCAGCACTAGAAGGTTGGATAGGATTGGGCCCTTCATCTTTGGATTGAAGCCTCCATTTGCAAAGAGCTCCATCAATCATCGCTGAATGGCTTTCAAACGTGCATTTCACATGTGCAGGTTGTACTGTCCTTACCCATTAACATTTTCTTCCTTCCCTTCCACCTCAGTTTTATTAGCACTCAGCTTGAAGAAGTCTTCTGTGAAACCTGGAAGCTCACCTAATAGTTTGTGACTTGCAGCTGATCCTAATCAAGGCATTAGGCACCACTTTTGATGTGTGGCCTTTTTCCTCCAAAAAAGTATTATTGCAAAGTTACAATTTCCTGCCTTGAATAAAATCAGAAGATTAACGGTAAACTCCTGCGACTTGGCAACCCTGAAGAACCCCTTTCTGGGGGGAATTCTGCCTAACCCCCAGCAAGCTGCTCTAATTGGACAAGGAATGAAGCAATATGTAGACGGCAGATGGGCTGGGGTTAAAGCTGATTGATAGGAGACTGTCTGCTCTAACGCTACTAGATTTGAGACTTATTCCTGGCCGCAAGGAGAAAAACCGTAAGAAAACCCCACACACATTAAATATCAGTGTTACATACTTGAACTTATCAAACATTTTCTCTGTGTTCTTCATTACATTCTAGCACCCGTATACCCAAAGGTAGCACTCGTTAAGGGTGTACAACCATCACTTGAAGAAGATACAGTTTCCAAAATTACGTGACTTGCGCCGTTTTCGTTTGTGCCAATTGTCACAGGGATCACTTGGCTTTTAAGCGAACAGTTCTGACTGGCACACATGTCCTTGGCATCTGCAAATTGTATTCACACCTCTGAAGGCCAGGGCTGCAGGTAAGGAATGTCACAGCTTCTGGGAGTGTTAATTAGAGCCAATTATAACGCAACTGACCTGCCCTGGCACAGAAAAGGCCTTGATTCACCCTTGTCCTTGCAAGGAAGGGACTTTATTTCCATGTTTTCCAGGTGATATGAGGAACACACACACACACACACACACACACACACACACACCCCTTTATTGAGTATCTGTGACAAAAGCAAGAGTTCCTCACTCAAGAACTCATTCTACTGCATCACAGTTCAAAGGAAACCGAGGCAAACACTGGGGAAATAACTGACTTGTGTGGACTGTGTTGTTGTTTTTTAAGATACAAAATAGACTGCTAGATGTGTTTAAAGACACAAAAGAGTTTGCCTAGTTAACCCATGGTCTGCCATGAGAATTTTAAAATTATTAGGCATTAAACTTTCAAGTTCCATCATAATCTTTGCTACATCAGAAAAATCTCATATACTAGAAAAGGGAAAACTGCCCAGCTTTCAAAGGCAAGTCAGCTTTCACCATTAGCTACCATACGACTGAAGAAATACTGCAGATCGCAAGACAACAGGACCAAATGTATAAGCCCTCTATGACCAGTATCGATTTTCCAGCCAGAATGAATCCTATAATTTATACAGCACTTTGAAGTGTATAAAATGCTTTGACTTTTTCCCTTGAGTTTATCCTTCCAATGCCACTCAGAGACCCCAAACCAAGCTGGTATAAAACAGACACTGAAAAAATGGAGGGGAAATGTACTGTAAATCTTGAAAATCTTGTGTGCATTTTCTAACATTTTTTTGTAAATATACTAATATGGTTCAATTTTTATTTTCCTGAGATTTTGTTCATTCCTGCAAGCTTGAAACTAGGAAGCATGAAATAGAGTCACCCAGGGGCATAAAGAATGTGGGCAGGCAGGAGCGAAGCTAAAGAAGGGCAGGGGGGCGCAATTGCACTGGGCAACAAGCTTTAGGGGACAACAAGCTGGGCTTGAACTAGTGGCCAAAACTATGAAAACTTTGATATGTTTTAATAATAGCATCATCTTATACATCATTGGAAAGGTAACTTAATGCAGAATGCAATAGAACAAACCAGAGTGTAATATCTTTATTCAATCAAAAGTTATGGCCAAAAAACTAGGAAAAAAACCAAATGTGACATCACATCCTGTTGTGATGTCACTTCCAGGGCAACATTTTGCCCTCTGCACTTTGCCCTCTACACTTTCATTAGCTATGCCCCTGGATTCACCTAGTGCAGATAAGTCACTTCTATTGCCATTTTGCAGGTGGAGATCCTCTCCATTATCTGGGATTTGAACACAGATCAAAGTAGATTTACAGATATAGACATGGCCCAATCCCCACGCAGCAATGCAGTGCCTTTCTGAAGCAGCTCCTTCTGCTTCCCTTGTGCTTCTGCATAAGCTGTCTGTAATTCTCTTGACTCACAGCAGCTACCTCGAAGTGGCTTTCAAAGGTTAGCAGCCCAGATACACAAGTCTCACGTTTATCTCATAGTTGATAATGGGATTGCTGCTTTCTTCCATGTTACACATTTTAAGCACGTTATGTCTGGAACAGGAACATAAAGGATCAGTTTAAGCAGATTTCACACATGGAGCACGGCCCATCTCCGTACAGCGGCAGCCAACTTTCTTCTCATTTGGTCTGATCCCAAATACATCCACAACACAGGAATTCACCAGCACTCCTCAAGGTCTTTGAGCTTGTTTCTGCACAGAAGAGAGGTTTGGCAAGTGCAGGGACTTTCCCAGGTAGGGGTAAGGCGGGAGGGGGAGCAGAACAGGTTGGGCGCCGTTCCAGCAGGCAGTCTGGTAGGGGGAGGGGGCCGCACCCAAAGCCCCATCCCTGGTCTGCATGGCCCTGATTCAGGCTGCTGCAGGATGCTCGGACTTGCACCTGCAATTTTGCAGGTGCAGATCCGAGCAGTTTTATTGCGCTTGGTATTGGGCTTACCACGGGGCAAGGGGATGTTCCTCCCCTGCTGCTGCTACTGCTGCTTCCTAACTTGGTTAGAATGCAGCAAAGGCCATCCGGATTCCGCTCTGAATGAGGCTATTCTCATGCAAGTTCCTTCTGCAGTTTCCACAAGCAGGGAATTTCATCTCTCCAGAGCACCCTGCTTACAGGAGTCCCTGCTGGTGCTTCTGTGAGTATCTTATCTGATGCTGCACTACTCAGATGGGCGATTTTTTTTCATGCAGGTGAGCCAGCGGTTAGATTGTCTGAAATGGTTTAGTCCTCATCTGCAAACTGCTCACATAATAGTGAAGATGAATTCCAATAAATTGTAAATGAGCATTACCATTTTGAAACTTCTCAACAGTCCCTTTGGACCGTACATTTTTTTGGCCTTCTCAATGGCATATATTATGGAACACCTGCTATGAGAAGCATCTCAGCCTTTTATCAACGGGTGCATGAAGGGGCGTACACAAGATGGTGAAAAGACGTTCTGCTTAACAAGAGATGAAAGTACTGGTTTTGCCTAATTTCTTTCAACTTCCCAGCCTACTCCCCAGCCCTAACCCTAACCAGTGGTGTCATTCAAATGATTTAGGAACAGGAACTCACTTTTGATTGGCACTTGTCGGGAACCCGGAACCAGCCACGGAGCCCGTTAGGATCCGGAACGCCCGTTCTGGTCCGTTCCCCCTGAATGACATCACTGACCCTAACCCAAATGAGCTGCTACTGTATCTGGCTCAAAAATAAAAAAGATCAACAATGAAGATCGAATGTATTATTTAGGCTAAAGTCTGATGAAACAAAATCTAACCATCTTGACATGCCATCTACTATCCACAAGCAGAGCTCTAATGTTCTCATCACTGGCAAAAGGCTCAGCTTCAGTGAGATCATTGTTGAAAAGGTCAGTGTATAAATCAGAGGCATTTCTGAGCTTCCCTGAGAAAGAAAATGATCGAAGAAAGCTGTGAGGGACAAACTGCTGGAACAAAGCCATAGAATAAGGTGAGTTTACTACAAGCACATCCAGACAGCAACTTCTTATATGGGTCTTTTTTCGTCCAAAGAGCCCAAAGGAATATAAGGAACTCTGTTCTCACATTTTAATCTCCGACAAGCATGTGAGGTAGGCTAGACTGAGCGATACAGGCATGCCCCTGTGTCCACTGGGGTTGTGATCCAGACACCCTCCCCTTGTCGATACCTTAATCCAGGGGTATTCAAACTTTTTAGACATGGACCCACTTTTTAGATTGGCACTTGTCGGGACACACCGGAAATGATGTCATTAACTTGAAAGTGATGTTGTGGTAGGAAGTGGCATCATCAAACAGGAAGTGCTGTCACTGTGGGTGCAATCCTAACGTGGAGTTAGGCTGGCACAAATGAGGCCGGCACAAAGTTTGGCTGGCACAAGGGCCACCATAAAGCAGGGAGGATGGCCCATGTCTGTCTGCTGGCCTCTGACTCCGGTGTTCCTTGTGCTGGCCAAACTTTGCTGGCCTAACTGTGCCAGCCTAACTCCAAGTTAGGAATGTGCCCTGTAATATAATAAAATGACACTCCTGGAATGCAAATTGGCGTTCTTGGACTGCAGCAATTGTACAACCATAAAATATCCTTGACATAAAGCAAGATTAGGAAATATTATGTAAAAGCAGTGAACTAAGAACATTTTTTTTAAAAAAAACCTCACTTGAAAATTCAAACTATTAACACTCAACAAAAGGAATATAACAAGAATAAGGTCTGCAGTTTCCAAGATGGCTGCTCCAGGCTTTCCGCAACCCACCTGACATCAGGTTGTGACCCACTAAATGGGTCCCAACCCACAGTTTGAATAACACTGCCTAAAACCATGGATAATGGGGGCGCCTTTTTAAAGATAGGGGAACATCAGTGGTTTTGCTGCAACAAGATAAGAAAACTGAGATTTGTTTGATGTTCCCCTATCATTTGAATAGGATATCAATGAATAATGGAAACTGTGGATACCGAATCAGTGGTATTCGGTATTCCTTGCCCAAGGAAAGGTTATGCATAGACAGGAATGTAAATTTGGATTTCTTACACTGACACTCAATACAGTAATCAGAGCCATAACACAGTGCCCTGGCTGGAAGCCTCCACAGGAGAATGAACAGAGCACAGGGAGCCACCAGTGTCTCCTCCATAACTAGAGTGGAGCAGCCATGCGCCCGCACTTGCTGCAGTGCATGGGGCAAATGCCCTTCAGGTTTTGCCCTAGTTACAGCTCTGACTGCAATTTCTCTACCACACTGCAATACTGGACATAATGTTCCCGTCGCTAGCAGCAGGCCCATCATTGGTGATATGGCCTATCCCGAACGTTGGCGTTGCACCCAACAAAAACCAGCACACAAGTACAAATCACATCCAGCTTATCCACAGGCAAAGAACAAGACACCTTTAACTGCGTCCTTCAATTCTAGTTCGTTATGGGTGTCAGTTGCCAAACAGCAACTAGAAGTGCCATGAGAGAGGTGGTCCTTTCCAGCCAGAGAAATGTTCCTCAAGGCAAATGTCAATTCCTTAAAATAAACAGCCGTCTTCGCTAAGCTGAAAAGGCATCAGCAGCAGGGCAGCTCCATGCTGAGTGCTCAGGAGTGTGTGTGGGGCGTCTCCCTGTGGCTGGAGTTAGAGCGCAATCCTAACCTGCAGATAGGCCAGCAAAGTTTAGCCAGCAGAAGGGCCACCATAAAGCATATCTGGACCACTCTCGGAGTCAGGGAGGATGGCGCACATCTGTGTGCTGGCCTCTCTGACTCCAAGAGTGGTCCAAACATGCTAGGTTTGGACATGGTGTCCAAACATGGTGTCCCTTGTGCCGGACTAACTCCAGGTTACGATTGCGCCCTTAGAGTCTTATGTTACCCCTTAAAGAAGAGAAGATAATCTCTGTCTCCCACAGGGACTTCCCTGGGGATTAACTAGACAGTTGCTTGCTAATGATAGAAAGCTATATAAGGAAGGCTGGCCCTGACATTGTACACACAGTGCTGCTGTTTACAGTTTACAGTTTATCACAGCAGGGAGAGAGCACTGTTGCATGGCCTCATTTTGTTCTTTCTGTCGTCAGGGCTAGCCAGTAATCTCAGCTTTTACCACCTGTACTGTAAGCTAAAATAGTGAGGACACCAAACCATTCCTACATATATGGTTGCAGGCTCCACATCACCTTGTGATTCCACAGGGATAGGAGCATTTCCTGGGCAACTGCAATTGGGCACTTGGTATAGCCCAAATATGTAGCTTCTTGAAACTGCCCAAGTTTCTCCACTCGATCTAATTAATGCAATGTAGTGAACACAATTCTGATTACTTAGTGCTTTGCAACATGATTGAGCATTCTGTAACTATAGCTGTTTGACAACCATTGTGCACAAAGTGACTTTCTGTCTTTTCAGGTATCTCCCTGCAACAGATCTGTGGAATGGATTGACCTTAAAGAACAAACCTGGGAAAAACAGCAAATCCTGCAACAATCTGTACAAGAGTCAAGGCACAATCCTAACCTGGATTTAGGCCAGCATAAGTTAGGCCAGCAAACTTTGGCTGGCACCAGGGCCACCGTAAAACGCATTAGGACCTCTCTCAGAGTCAGTGAGGATGGTGCATGTCTGTGTGCTGGCCTCTCTGACTCTGAGAGTGGTCCAAACATACTTTATGGTATTCCTTGTGCCAGCCAAACTGTGCTGGCCTAACTGTGCTGGCCTAATTCTAGGTTAGGATTGCACTCTCAGAAGCTAAAGTCTTCACACCATGCAAACAGATAATGCATATTCAGAAAGCTTCTAAAATCTCCATGAGCAGCCGTACAAGTTGGACGTAACAAGGCAGAAACACAAGCTACTTCAGGTTATGCGGCTCCATCTGAGCCAAATTGGATTCATCAGCACAATCCAATTGGCTCAGAGGGGTCATGATGCCGAATATAGTTCTGTCCTATTGCCCTCTTAGCTGATAAATGGCTTTTAGCATGCCCAAACTGCAGAGTAACTTGCCACATGCTGAAAAGATGCTGCACGTGTTTCTGACAATTCAGATTCAGCATGAACTACAGTAGAATACAGGTAGTAAGGAATTTATTCTAATTTACCCAAATTCTAACTGATTTTCTGCCACCGCTTCTAAAGTGGAATGACTTGAAATGCTATGCAAAGACAAAATATGCCAATGAAGTGCACCATGAATCAACAGTGAATGTTAAAATCCAGACAATAATGCATTGGCATCCTGAGTTACTTATTTTATTTTTTTAAAGAGGTGGTAGCAGATCACATTTTTCAAAATAAATGAATTTTAAATGGCACCAACAGTCAGGCAAACAATGAGAAAGGAAAGAAAAATTGAACATTTATCTCTATGGTTTTATGCTTTGTTTTTCTGTCTCTAGCTAGGGGTGTGGTTTTTTGGTGACATTTTTTCCAAAATTTCCTGATTAAAATAGCAATGTCATGTGTTTTTATTCTACATTCTCAATCCAAGTTTCCATTTTTATTAATTTTAAATGCTTTAAAAGTGTACTAGGTACATGATATTGGAGATATATAGTGTCAGCAGATGTTTCTAATTGGCATTATTTCTAATTGGAAAAGTAGTCTATTTTAATTTCTGGCAAATATCTTAAACACCAAAATGCAGTGATTTTATTCAAATATTTTAATCCCCAAAAGGTGGTATTTTGTGTTTTTATTCAGGTATTTTAACCGCCAAAAGGTGGTTGTTAACGCACAAAAGATGGTTTTCAACATAAAAACCCTCACCCCCTACCTGTCAGGTAGAGGTTTCCCCAGGACTGAATGGTACAGTCGTGACCGACTGTAGGGGGTGATGCTCATCTCCATTTCAAAGCCTGTAGAGCCAGCGTTTTGTCCGAGGACAAGCTTCTGTGGTCATGTGGCCAGCATGACTATACACCATAGCACACGGAATGCCGTTACCTTCCCACTGAAGTGGTATCTACTTGCATTTTTACGTGCTAGGTTGGCAGGAGCTGGGACAAGCGACAGGAGCTCACTCCATCGCGCAGTCTAACCACATTCCCACATCCAGTATGGGAACTGCAGCTGCCAGAGGTCTCCTCAAAGCAAGGGGACCTTTGTTCCCTTACCCCAGACAAAGCCCCAAGGGGCCTACTCAGATCCACACGAGCTCTATAGCGGGTGCAAATCCAGCCCACTCCATGTCAGGTTCTCAGGCTCAGGACAGGAGATAGGATATGGCAGAGGCCTCCTCCACCATACCCTCCCAGACTTCCTCTTTGCCCTCCTCCTGTCCAGAAAAACTCCTAATTCCACCCCTCATTCCTCCATTCCACCCTCCCCCACTGTCCTGCAGAGTACTGCCTGCTCCAACAGGCACTGGCCTCTGACTGGCAGCAGGAGACTGGCGCAAGCCTTTCCGCCAGTGAGACAAGCCTCCACAGGAGGCTGGGGACTGATGGCTGTGGACCACAGGAGGTGTGGACTGATAGTTGATCTGCCAGCATTGCCTGAAGCTAAGCAGGAGAATCTGTGGTTTGTTTTTGGATGGGAGACAAATACCCAGGTTGTGACAAGCTGCAGTACCTGTGGTGGCAGAACAGAGTCGCTGTGGAGCTGATTACTCACCGCCAGTGAAGAGTTGCGGTGGAGAATGTGAGACAGCCAGCCGGCAAAAGAACAGAACACAACCTTGAGGACCTGTCCAAGCTTGACTTGCGATTGCCTGCTGAGGCTTGATGGCAGGCAGCCAAAGGAGAGAACCACACTGTGAAGGCTACATCTGGGACTGAGGATTGGCAGATCGCAAGAATACTGTAGATTGGTAAAAGCCCCATTGAAAAAAAATGGTGGTTTAGACTAGCCTGCTCATGTAAGCCATCTTGGGCATTTGCTTCGGCATGGAAAAGGCGGGATATACATTCTTCACATAAATAAATAATAAATGGCATTCCCTAATTTCCCTTCTCCCTCCAAAAAAAAAAATGTAGCGCAAAAACACAAAATATATTCCAACATTTCAAAATTTGGCTGGAAATCAACCAAAGCCATAACAAATAAATGCTTCAATCTCGGAACGATTATTGACCGGTAGGTATCTGCTCATTCCTTTTTTAAAAAAAAATTAAGTGTTGATCCTGTAAAAGTCCAAAATGATTGGAAGGAATTAGTATCCACGGCGGGGTCCAGAATAGAACCCCAACAGATACCAGGGAATGCCTGCATATCCACCTTTTCTTCTATGTCCATCGGAACTGTGCACTCAACAGATAACCCCCTGAGAGTCACAAGAGTGTTGTTGCATTGTTATGAAACGGCACTTCAGCAGCGAGTATACCAGGCACTCTGGAAAAGTGAAGCCACAGAAGCTTCCATCACATTTATCAAAGCGCTCCCAGATCTCATGTCAAAACAGCAGGAATGCTTATGAATAATGAGCAACATTGCTCTGCATCTCCTCACATTTTAATAAATAAGTCATTCAAAAAAAAAAAAAAAAACCAACAACCCTGAAAAAGCTTAACAGTACTGCTGACTTTTTTGGTCTCTACTTCCATTTGTCTAAAAAAGAAATACCTGCAATTCATACATTTCCTACTCTCAAGTATTTAAAAATATGATATGCACCCTGCTAGGTTGTTTAAAGCACAGAATCATCTGGAATGGAAGAAACGTTTCTGCTACATAATGCGCTACATAATTACTGCTACATATTGAAGCAGTTTGTCCAGAACTGATGCAGAGCTTTTGCTCAACAAAAGCCATGTTAATACTCTCAACCTTTATAGCGTTGAACATCTTCTCTCTTGCGATCATTGTATTGCTCTACCACGATCTTTCTTCCGAGACATAGTTTCCAGTGCTCCTTCAGCATCCCGCTTTAAGATTCACCTAACCTGTTCAAGCAGTGATTAGCTTGTCACATGTACACTTACATCCTTTTTTTGACACACATCTCTTGTACATAACAAAAAGGCTCAACTGGTGACAGCTAGTACAAGTCCAAGCTTCTCACTAGACTGGTCTAACAAATGATCACATTTGTATCCTAAAACAACAAAACAAAACAAAACAAAAAACACTGTAGGTTGCTCCCTACATTGTCTCGTTGCTCCCTGAGGCTAGACGGGCCTATGGCCTGATCCAGCAGGGTTCTTATGTTCTTCTCTTCTGTCTTCTCCTGCCATCCAGAGCGTGGAGAGAGGAACAATGATAGGCAAGTGGAGGTGGGCATCTCCTTCCAATCACCTGCATGAGGGATTTACATAATGCCCTACTCAGGATAAATCAGTGACTCATCAATGCTTTCATTGGTCAGGCACAACATCAAGACCATTATCCATCAATGGTGGTGCGTCATTTCTCTTCCCTGCGGTTGTTTTTATCTGCTACGTTTTTATTTGTAACAGTTGTTGTATTTTAAATTAAGCTGTATTATTGTAAAGTGTTTTGATGTTTGATATTTGATGTCTTCCATTTGCGCCACCACCAATTTATTCCCTTTCCTCTACTACCTATTTCTAGGATTGTAAGCATCTGGTGACAAGAATCTGCTCTCTCATTCTCTGTAAAATGCTCTATAACCACAAGCTGTGAGCTGCCCTGGAGATTCATTACAGAAAAGGAAGAATATAAATATTTAAAATAAATAAATATTGATAGTTGCTCTCTAGCCAGTACTGTACATTCACATTCAAAATGCAAAGAGATGCTCCCTTACAGTTCTGACCTGCATTTCTTCTGCAGAGTTCACACAAAACATTTTTATGACAACTTGTGAAAGTGCATACAGAGACCTTCAAAAACATATAAGCACTGGCAATTTTGCCATATTCCCAATCCATTTATTATATTTCTATCCCAGACTTTCTCTAATGAGCCTACAGAGGTATACATAAGTGATTCTCGAACTGTGTACTATGGCGTCTGAGGGACACACAGTGAACTCACAGGGGCATTGTGGGATGCTCAGCTCTCCTTGGTGCTGCCATCTTGGATCTCATGAGAGCTCTCACGATCCAAGATGGCAGCGCCCGGAAGAGCCAGGAAGAAGAAGGCTCCATGAAAGAAGGGCGCTGTGACCACAGTAATGGTATACATGGTTCTCCTTGTCCCCATTTTATCCTCACAATCAATCAATCAATCAATCAATCAATCACTAGTATTTATATACCGTATTTATATCACTAGTATTTATATACAATAGGCCTAGTATTTATATACAATAGGCCTATGAGCTAGGTTAGGGTTAGAGAGCATGATCCACCAAAACCCACTCAGTAAGTGCCATGCCTGAATGGAGATTTGAACTTGGCTCTCCCTGGGCCTAACTCAACACTCTAATCCATTGTTATTCAAACTGTGGGTCAGGACCCACTTGGTGGGTCGCAACCTGGTCAGGTGGGTCATGGAAAGCTGGGAGCAGCCATCTTGGAAACTGCAGGCCTTACTCTTGTTATAGTCCTTTTGTGAGTGTTAACAATTTGAATGTTCAAGTGAGGGTTTTGGGTTTTTTGTTTTTTTTTAATTGTTTTTAGATCAGTGCTTTTCCATAATATTTTGTCCTAATCTTGCTTTTTGTCAGAGATGTTTCATGGTTATATGTACAATTGCTGCCGTTCAAGAATAGCAATTTGCATTTCAGGAGTGTCATTTTATGACGTTACAATAATAACTTTACTACTACTACATAACAGGAAGTGATAGCACTTCCTGCTTGATGATGTCACTTCCTGCCACATCACTTCCAGGGGGTCCTGACACGACTGCCATTCTAAAAAGTGGTTCCTGATCTAAAAGGTTTGAATAACACTGCTCTAATTCATAAACTGCCCTGCCAACGTGATTTATATCATATTGCCATACATTCTGACCTACTATGACTTGCTCCCAGAAAAGCCACATCTGGTTAGTGCTTACTGGGCATTTTATTTAATAACAGTTTTCTATAAAAATAATTATTCTGCAGTGGCTTGAGATCTTCCGCTTTTCGCTAACGTTTGCAGACATTTGTAAAGAGCTACGATCAAGTAACTTGGCCTTTATGATTTCCAAAAATGAATTCTCTGAATGCTTTGGGTTTGCAATGAATATTTTGCTGTAAACTCCACTGCGTAACTACAACACTAGCATCTCTGAAGCTTTATACCATATGCTTGGAGTTTTATTGCTGCTTCCGTGCCACTGAACCTACACCTGAGTTTGCAGCTGAACGCCGAGATTTTTGAACTGCCATCCATCTGCCTGTAAAAGGGGTTCTCTACGGAATCAACCATATGAAAGCTAGCTATTTGTAAATCACTTCTCCACCCACCCGATTACCCTCATGCACTCTATGCACTACTGCTACAGCAATTGCATCCGACTGCTTAGGCATAAGCCAAGGTGCCCCTTTTGTAAAACACAGGAAGGCCTGAAGATACTACTGTGCAGCTCCTCTTCCATGCATTGCAACTGCAGCGATCAACAGAAGCTTCTGCCTCATTGAACCATCTGGGTGGCCTTCTCTATTCGGACACAGTGTCCTTATTGCTGCGTCCTTATCGCTGCCTTCTCCTCCCTAATGATAAAGTTTCCCTCCCCTTAGAAACGTATCCAAATCCAAGCCCTTTTATGGCCTTTGTTGACAGTGATGTATTTTTTGAAGGTAGTTTTAACAGACATAAGCTGCCTTGAGGGCCTCTTCGAAGCAGAAGGGCAAGGTACAAATTGCCAGATAAATCAATGCCTGTTTATCTTGAAAATAATGCTGTGCATAACGTAGGCAATCTGTGTGGACGTTACACAGCACAGACCCTCCCTATGAGAGACTCTTCCCCTTAAACAGGGGCAGAGATTGCACAAAATGAGCATGTGGGGGGGGGGAGAGAGCCAGCATCATAGTTGCATTCTGCACCCCTGGGAGTGAAGATTTCTTAAAATTTCTCCCCACTGTGGAAACCCACTAAATGTACGGCCCAGCCTGAGCATCTTCTGAAAACACTGTAAGGCCTGAAAGGCTTGCTTGGGAGTGAGGGCGGGACTGGCAGGGACATCTGACAGAATTCAATTACATAAACACGATCGTTAGTGCCATAGCTAAGGGGGGGTCAATTTCCCCAGGTACCACACTTTGATGGGGTGCAAACCTGCACCCCCAACGGCAGATCTATAGGAATTTTGTGACCTGAGGAGGCTGCCTGAAGGCTTCCAGTACGTCAGAAGGCCTCCAAAAGTCCCTTCTCTGAAAGTATCAGTGGCTTCCAGGAAGACTTCTGTGAGGGAGGAGTGTTAAAAATTAATGGATCCTGGTTGCCAGGTGCCCTAACAACATAAGAACAGCCCCACTGGATCAGGCCAACGGCCCATCTAATCTACCTTTCTGTATCTCACAGTGGCCACTAGATGCTTCAGGGAGCACACACAACAACCAGATACTTGTGGGTGCAATCATAACCTGGAGTTAGGCGGGCTCAGTTAGACCAGCAAAGTTTGGCTGGCACAAGGGACACCGTAAAGTATGTTTGGACCACTCTCAGAGTCAGAGAGGCCAGCACACAGACGTGCGCCATCTTCCCTGACTCCGAGAGTGGTCCAAATGCGCTTTACGGTGCCACTCAAACTTTACAGTGCCAGTCAAACTGTGCCAGTCAAACTGTTCTGGCCTAACTGTGCCGGCGTAACGTCAGGTTTGGATTGCTCCCTGTATCGTGCTGCCATACCCCTGAATCTGGCATTCTGAAGTAGCCTATTTATCCTTGCAGAACCCTACTGAATACACCGTCCCTCCCTTGCCAGCCTGGGGTAGGCAAAAAAACTGCCATCCATGGCAGTCCAAATTTGGATGTCAGAAAAAAAATTCCTACCTGGCTCTCATGATGAGTGACCAGGTCGTCTCAGACTGGACATACCCACCATAGTTTGTAACCTGTGATGGGAGTTTTCCTCCATAAACCTGTACAATCGGGGATCTGTGTTCTGCCATTCCTTGGTCTGAAATCTAGGCCAGACACCATCAGATGCCCTAACTATGCCACTTGCGATCGATAGTTTAATATGATTTTGAGGTTCTTACATTGTTCCCCATCATTCAAGATGTTGCACCCACTTATTCTGGGTGGATTTGAGGATGTGCATGTTCCATTGCACAAGAACGGAGATGGAATACGTAGCAGTGGGAAAGGTACACCCTCAGTTATTTTCAGGTCTATGTCATTTGCAAGGCAAGATGTTTTGGTATTGGCAAATGCTTAGTATAGAGTCATTTCACTGCACAGCCATACTTTAGCATTTGTTTTTATTGGGTGTGTTTTTGTTCGGCGTATATTTTAAGCATGGTCAGCTGTATATTTTAAGCATGGTCAGCTGCCTCACCGACTGCACACCTTCAATGTCAAATGTATTGCAAGAGGGAAAGGCAGTAAAGGACACAGTTCCTCTAAGCAGGAATGAGATGGAGCAGGAATGCCACAATCCGCTCAAATCACTTCCTTACAGCCCAATCCCAACCTGCATTTGAGCAGGGCAGGAGGCAGCTGGAGCTCACTGCGGAGCAAGGGAACATTTGTCACCTGGGGGTAAGGCCCAGGCAGCCCTATCAGGCTGCTTTGATGTGCACCAGCAAAATTGCTGGCACAAGTCCAAGCAGCCCAGATCAGGGCTGGCCGGCCCGAGGATGGGGGTTAGGCCTAATGGCCAGAGCCTGACTCCATCCTGACACCCTGGGCCAGCCCACCCACAGTGCCACCCTCCCTCCACACTCGCCTACCTCGTTCTGCCTCCCCCCTGCCCCCCAAGGCCCTGCATTGGCCAGGCTCCGTTGCAATGGCCACGTTTACAACTGTGCTAGACGTGCATCAGCCCCAGGGCGCAGGTGGGATTGCACCCTTCGTGCAGTGCAAACCCATTCCAGATCCAGGGATGGCAGAACACAGACCTCCAAAGGGCAGAAATACTTTGGGACATATCTGAAATGATTCTAATTCCTTGGTGAGCACCAGGGCTTCAAAACCAGGAGAAGGCATGAATTTTCAATGGAAATAAAGGCATCACCGGTCCTGAATGGATTGGAAAACATGTCCAGTGGGACAGCTGAATGTTGTTAAGGGAAGGCCCTTACTGTGCTGTAATATGTACTGTTAGGCACTTATTGTATTGCCTCCTGCACTGTCCAATTCGCCCAGTCCAGCTTCTAGTTCTGTCATTCACTGGCTGCAAATCTCACTAATTTGTATCTCTTCTGCAGAGAGAGTGAGAGTGAGAGAGAGAGAGAGAGAGAGAGAGAGAGAGAGAGAGA
>JAJKFI010000030.1:4355823-4389018 GCA_029204185.1 Lerista edwardsae
TGTGTGTGTGTGTGTGTGTGTGTGTGTGTGTGTGTGTGTGTGTGTGTAACTGGAACAAAATGTAACAACTTTGGGGCTTTTTGGTGAGCTTCTTTTATGTATTTTTTTTAGAGAGGATGGACAGGGCTGAAATAATCACTGCATTTGGGATCAGGTAAAATCACAACAGCCGACATAATGTAGTCAGCCTCTCTCGGTTCCCACGTACTTGCTAGAAACCCACTGAGAAGGCAGATGAATCTCCGGTGAAACGACGGTGAAATACTACTCTAGCTTTCCTGCCTGCAGAAAGGCTGCATCTATCTGTTAGGCGGCCAGAAGCTGCGAGCTATAAACAGATAAATATGACTATTTATCTGCAGTGCAGCTATGGAGCCACTCTACTCCCCACCCCAAAATTAATCAATCCCCTTGGAAGGCAAGTATCTAATTGCCTCCATTTTACGGATGAGAAAACTAAAGCAGGAGGGTGACTAGCATGCTTTAGCATGCATAGACTAGTTAATAAGTGGTGGAGGAGAGATAATAACTTGTGTTCCCCAGACTGGGCTCTGTCTACTAGACTGCCTCACTTTTATTCTTTCATTGACACCTGGCTCATCTTTTTCTACCTCTTAGTTTCACACGTGGATAAGCAGAGACCTGGGAATATTTATTAAGGACAGTCCTAAAGCAAATAAATGAAGCAACATCCAACACACCAACCGAAGGTACCCACCAATATAATAGTATATTCGCTGACTCAGAGAGCAATCCTAAACTGGAGATAGGCCGGCATAAGCAAAGCCAGCAAAGTTTGGCCAGCACAAGGGCCACCATAAAGCGTGTTTCGACTACTCTCTGAGTCAGGGAGGATGGCTCATATCTGTGTGCTGGCCTCTCTGTCTCCGAGAGTGGTCCAAACATACTTTACGGTGTCCCTTGTTCCGGCCAAACTTTGCTGGCTTAGCTTATGCCGGCCTAACGCAGTTTAGGATTGCGCCCTAAGAAAAAGTCAGGTTTACATTGTTCCTGCAATGCCTCCTGCTGGGAAAAAAAATACTTGCCAATTAAACAGTATTTAGGTTCCACAGTCCCCCTACAGCCCTGCTTCTGGAAAGAGCTTTGACTAGAGAAGGTATGAGCTTCTCTATACAGAGTGTGTGCACACACACACACACTCTCTATCTCCCTCTTCCTGGGAGACTCTCTAGAATGTAACAGACCTTGTTATTACCTTTAATGCTCATCGGCGGCACAAAGCATGCATGAGTATGTACGTGAAACGTTAGTCAAGATTTAAAATGAAAGCTTCGTTTTTTTCTCCCCTGTACTGTAAAGAGAAGCCCCATCTGGAGAGAAAGCAGGCTTCATCCTCTGCTTGGCATACGCTCCGTAATGAAGAGAGGACATGCGACAGAGGGGAAAAGTGAGCGTGCAAGAGGAGCAGACTGACCGACCGACCGAGCATAGATTCCACTCTTATCAGCGACCGACTTCCATTTGTGCTCGTTAGCACTGTCCTAGCATGCGCTAACACCACCCCCTCGGGTAATTTAAATTTATTTTAAAAAGGCACGTATTTCTATATTTAGGAGGTTAGGATAATCAGGGTGGAAGAGCCCATCTGCTTGACGTTCGCTCCAGCTGCTGTGGATGCGGAAATGCGTGTACTATTTCTTCCCCTTGCTTGTTTTGCCTTGTCCTGCTTGACTGTGACAGAAGCGAGGCGAGCTCAAGGCACAGCGCAACCAAATGCAGCGACACAGGTTCAAGGCGGCCCCGAAGCCCACAGGGACAGCCGGCCAAACTCATTTGCTCAGGTCATAACTGGGACTGCAGAAGGCAGCTGCACCGGATGGGCTTGAATAAAAGGGAAAGAACAGCTGTGCTTACAAAACTGGGCAGGTGAAAGCAACAGAGCAAGCAGGCCGCGGTCCTTAACCTGCACCACCTATGACTCCCACATCTGAACATGCTTTTAGACAACAATTCATTTTTAAAGAATTTTTTTCTCTTTGACAGGGGACCAGCTCTTGTTAAATCAAATCTATTCACCTTGCCTCTTCCTGAGCTGGCGTTCTTCGCTTTCATTGTTGTGTAAAGCTATATTAGATGTTAAAAAGACCTGCATCTCTTTCATCACTGAGGCCATATGATGTCTACCCTACCCTCAGATCCCTACACTTTGGGTTACCAGATACAAACTTGGACAGAGTGCCTCTCCTTTTAACCATTGCATAGAAGAGGGAATTTTGGCAGGTGTAGCTTTTGAAACCCTTCCATGATGAGCTGCACCAGCCCAAACTTCCTCTGATATACAACGGTTAAAGTTATAGGCACTCTGTCCCAGTTTGTATCTAGTAACCCTACCTATACTTGCATCCAGTGATGTCATCTACTCTCGCGGAGACGGAATGCTGGGCGGGATTTATGTTTGATTGGCAGCCCGGTCCGTGCGGTTCCGCCGCCTTCCCCCCGCCACGTGGGCTGCCCTCGGTCGCCGCGCCCCACCGCTGCTCGCCCAGCTCCATGATGGATGTGGGGGGGGATGGGTGGGGGGGCGCGCTGGGTGCCTGGGGGAGCAGGAAGGTGGCGGAAGCAAATGGGCAGGCAGCCAATCAAACGTAAGTCCCGCCCAGCGTTCCGTCTCCACGAGAGTAGATGACACCACTGCTTGCATCCCACCTTCTGCATTGAAACATCTTGTCCATAATTTTAAAACCCTTGCCTCACACTATCTTTCAGCTCTGATCCCTTTCTTTCCCAAATAACTTTAACACTAGTAGCTGTGTAAGCTGGCTGGTGACACCACAAGCCTTCTAGGCAGAGTTACCATATACAAATAGGGACTGAGTGCCTAATCCTTTAACCATTGTATAGAAGAGGGAATTAGGGCAGATGTAGCTCAAAATGGAAGGGGTTCAAAAAGTCTTGCCTCACACTATATCAAGAACTCAGTTTTGATAAGTCAGTACCATTATTGGCTAGAATCCAAACCCACGCTTGCACAGGCTTTGAAAGCTGGCTGTGACCTCTCAAAATGAGGCTTTGCGACTCCAGTGGGGTACAAGCTTAAGAAAAGTAAAAAAAAGTAAGTAATAAGCTTGGGTCAGATAACTCTATCCTTGCCCCCCCAAGGGTTGTGCTAGCAATCTTTTGATCTTTGCCACACAGCCGATGGTCTGTTTCTGGCCCCTTCCTTGAAACACTCCATCAATAAAGAGAGCTAATGGCAGTAATCCATGCAGTTCCAAGCACCAAGAGCAGGAAAAATGTTTCCTCCTAGGAGCCAGGCATTGAAAAGACTCCGAAAATATTTCCTTTCCTAGGCAACAGCATCCATTTGTTGGCGCCTAGGCCCCCTAAATCAAGTGGCTCTCAAATTGTGAGGTGGACCTAAATGGAGAGCGAGGGGCAGAGAGAGAATTCTGCAGTCAACAGAGTCACCTCACCCCCAACAAGAGAGCTTTAGTTTTGCAGCCACCAAACCTGCTGTGATAACCACAGGCACCTCAGAGCAGTAAAGAACATACAGGAGCTTCTGACAACAGCAGCTTTCATCCCTCCCACAACTTTCCCTGGCTGGTACCCAAGATGCTCTCCTATAGTCCCCTTCTGATGTCAGTGACGGATTAGTGTCCCTGCCTTCAGTCCTTATACACATAGCAAGGGACTGCAAAATGCCTACAGGGCATTCTCTGTGCCAATACAGCAGATTTGGCGCCAAAGAGTTGGGGAGCTTAGAGTTAGATTAAGGGCCCAATCCAATGCCAGAGCAATGCCGGCAACCCATGTGCTGCCCCAGCGACGGCTATTGTGCAAATGCTGTAAGGCACATCACCACTGGTGGCAAACTTGGAGTGGAAGCAGAGAGACCAGCATCAGTCAGCTTCTGTAAGGAGGCCCAGGAGGACAACCAAGTAGTAAGTATTCCCGCCATTCGTCAAGGAGACTTCTCAAGGTGGGTGGGCAGACATGAGCAATAGGAGAGCAGAGTGGGCCTGGGAAGGGTGTTGGGATGGCAGCAGCCTCTTAATCTTAAGTCCCCTCCGGAGCCCCGGAGCCTGATATGCGTCTCCTCGGTTCTGCACCAGCGCAAGAATGCCCTTATCAAGGTCCCCTTACCGCAAGGAGACCTCTGGCTGCTTTCCTGGTCCTGCAGGATACAGCAGCAGGCATTTCAGTGCGGCTGTACTGAGGGGCAGTGGAAAGCTTAGAATTGGGTTGTCAGTTTCAAAGGATGGCAGACCTGAAAATCGTGAAGCACAAGGTAAAAAGCAGAAGGCAATACTCATTTTGACTGGTTGGTACTGGCTTGTGCTCTTCCTTCTAATGACGGAACAGTAAGCAGACTCCCTTTTCCAACAAGACCGACCCCAGTTGCCACAATGTGGACTCGGTAGAAGTCACAGCGATTCTTGCAGTGTTCCTGCATTCACTCATCTATCCTCATCACTTCCTCAGGGCCTTATTTTCCCACTACAGCCATCAAGCAATTCAGGTTTCATTCAGCACATCAGTTTTGCCTTTCTGTACTTCTATTCATGGCAAAGCAGGAATTTGTTGTTGTTGTTCAGTCGCTAAGTCATGTCTGACTCTTCGTGACCCCATGGACCACAGCACGCCAGGCCTCCCTGTCCTCCACTACCTTCCTGAGTTCGCCCAATTTCATGTTCATCGCTTCAGTGACACTATCTAACCATCTCATCCTCTGCCGCCCCCTTCTCCTTTTGCCTTCCATCTTTCCCAGCACAAGGGTCTTTTCTAAAGAGTCCTGTCTTCTCATGAGGTGGCCAAAGTATCTGAGCTTCAGCTTCAGGATTTGTCCTTCCAGGGAACAATCAGGCTTAACTTCCTGGAGGATTTACCAATTGGATCTCCTTGCAGTCCAGGGGACTCTCAAGAGTCTTCTCCATAATTCAAAAAAAAGCAGGAATAGTGACTCCTGAAAAAGTCCTGAGGTTGAACTGTCTATAAAACTGTTGTTTTTGTAACAATGCAAGCCGTTAGATGGACAGGAGTACGCAAGCTAGCTGACAACCCAAAAAACGAAAGCAATCATATTTATGTCGTGGTCAGACCTGCAAAATGAAGCCATCTGCCAGGGGAATGGTTCCAGAGGCATGACGTCCATGCACAGTATGCGCTAGAACTGGAGCCTATTAATCTGATTATAGAATGCATTTATTGCCCAATTAAATAATGCCAACACAGCATATGCTGAAGTTAATGGTCAAACTCCTGTCAGCATTTTGCGATTGCTTTACAAACAATAAACTAACAGCCCAATCCTAAGCGTCATCACATCCAATGCAGCTCAGGAGGCAGCTGGAAGTCTCCTTGTGTAAGCAGAACAAACATTTCCTTACCTTGAGGAGGCCTCCATGACTGTCCCCCCCCGATGCAGCATGCGCCATATTGCCGTGGCTTCATCAGTGCTGAAAAGTTTGATAGGATTGGGCTCTAGCTTACCTCAGGTCAGGCACCCTCTATCAGTCCAACTCTACTTCAGAGGGGTGTTCCGAGGACAACACGGATGGGGAAAAACCATGCAGTCCTTTGTGGGAGGATGAGATAAAAATGTACTGAGTAAAGATAAATAACTGCACTATATCTAGAAAACAGAACAAGGGTTAGAAAACAAAATAAAAAAGCCATGCGTACGTACAGCAATACGCTTCAGTACTTACTCACTTCACTCCTTGCTATTTATTTTTCACATTTTTTTATACCACCCTTCCTACAAGGCACATGGTGGTGCTCGTTGTCCTCACAACAACCCTGTGAGGTAGGTGATAGTTACTGGTCCATGGTCACCCAGGAAACTTCCGGGGATTTGACAAAAGTGGTTTTGGGGTGTGTGTGTGTGTGTGTGTGTGTGTGTGTGTGAGTGAGTGAGTGAGTGAGTGAGTGAGTGAGTGAGTGAGTGAGTGAGTGAGTGAGTGTGTGTGTGAGAGAGAGAGAGAGAGAGAGAGAGAGAGAGAGAGAGAGAGAGAGAGAGAGAGAGACCTGCTTGCCAGGAGCAGCAGTAGAAGAATTTGTATCTGCATCAAGCAGTGCTTGGCTTATGCCAAGCCTGCCCAAGGCTCAGGGTTTTGCAAGGGTTTTGCAACCCCCCAACAATAGGATTTTCTTAGACCCTTCCTCTAATCAACCGAGTGACTTTTAAGGACAATAGGAAAGCAACCATAATTGGAGCCACTACTGATGAGGGGACACACCTATAGCCATAATATATGATCTGTACAGCTGCATAGTTCTGTATAGCGAAAGGGCAGTTGAAGAACATGGTCATAAACCCTTGGAATCAACAGAGAGTTTATAGAACAGTCAAGACAAGCAGTATTTTAAGCTGATTAACAAGGGTCCAGGCCATTTGTATATTTTATGCAGGAATGGCACAGGTATTCAAGCCATGTGATTTCCAGTAATATCAGATCTCTCAGAGTTGTCAAAGCATATTGCAGATCATTTCGGGAAGAACCCCTACAGCAATAGCCCAGTGGTTCTCAAACTTTTTAGACTGAGACCCACTTTTTAGAATGGCACTTATGTTGGGACCCACCAGAAATGCTGTCATTCATTTCCCATTTCCCATAACCTTTATTGGCATATACAAGAAATAGCAAAGCAAATTAATAACACTGGATAAGTAAAGTTCTGAAGGGTCATAGGGAAAGGGTTAATTTCATAATCATAGCTAAAAAACTAGCAACAGAATTAGTGATCAAGGGACAACAATCACTAAGAAGAATAGGAAGGGGATCAAGGAAAGAACTAGAGAAGGAAGATAACCAAGGTTCTAGATACATCTGACGAAGATGGTGGTGAACTGGACATCTGAGAATTATATGTTGGAAATGATGTCATTAACCTGGAAGTGATGTCATAGCCAGAAGTGACATCATCAAGCAGGAAGTGCCATCAGTATGACGTAATCAAATGACACTCCTAGAATGCAAACTGGCATACTTGGACTGAAGCAACTGCACAACCATGAAACATCCCCGACAGAAAGCAGGATTAGGACAAAATATGATGGAAAAGCACTGAACTAAAAACAAAATTTTTTAAAAAAACACTCACTTGAAAATTCAAACTGCTAACACTCACAGAAAGAATATACTATAGCAAGAGTAAGGTCTACAGTTTCCAAGATGGCTGTTCCCAGCTTTCTGCGATCCATCAGACATCAGGTCAGAGGGTCCCGGCCCACAGTTTGAGTAACACTGCAATAGACTATTAGTTCTCACTGTGGCTCCCCCATTGGCCCTGGATTAGCAAGAAACAGGAAGGAAGCTGACCCTGCAATGCAACTACTGAGTGCTCCACTGCTTTCCCCTTGCATGGTGGTGAGCAGCCACATCCATCTCTAGCAACGTCCTTTTTCCCAAATTCCTGCATGTTGAGAAATGGAAACCTATTAAAAACGTATGATATGCCATCATCATAAGAAGTTGTCTTACAAAAGCCCAGGGCAGCTCTGAACTGTCTCGAGTACCGCGTTTTCCTGCCCCACCTGGAGACCAAGGAGAGCATGGGGTAGGAATGAACAAGGACACAATTCAATGTATAACAACTATCTACTAAATAACATTGTGCCACTGAACTAGTGGAAGCTCCCGTGTGCGTACAGGAAGTATCCACAACTGCTTTTCAAATGCCTGCTGCCTGCCATCGCTGATAAACTACGGTTAACTCTGCAGGAAAATAACACAGTTATGAAATGCCCAACCACCTAATTTGAGTATGTGCTGGAGTATCGGTAAACTTGATAGATCTACTCTTCCCCCAGGCAGTAAATATCCCTTGCAAGAGGCCATCAGCAATGCAAGAAAACACCAGCACACTGACAGGCCATGTCAAGAAGGCTTCTTGCAAAGATAATGTCAACCTTTGGAATAGGATTGAACAGTGGGGAACACGTAGGAATCATTTGAAGACAGTACTGCAGCTTATCAATGTACAACATTTCACACCAGGGCCAACCCATTTGTGAGGCTGGCTGAGGTGGGCAGATCCCCAATTCTGTCTACCCATTTGCCTCTAGTGTCCCTCCTCCTCCTCCTTCCACTTCCTGAAACAAAATGGAAAAGAAGAGAAAGCTTAGAAGAAAGGAGAGCGGTAAGCTAGAACATCCCCTATGCTGATGTTCTAGCCCAGGGATCTCTAAGCCTCAGCTCAAGGCGCCTGATCTGGGGTTTGGAAACACCCTTCCCTATCCCAAGTGGCGTTTACTGTTCTGTGGAAGCACCGCTCCATTTTCAAGCTGAGTTGGTGGCAGGTAATTCATGTCTCCTAGCACCTCAGCAGCATTTCACACACACACACACACACCCGCTCTGCCACTTCCCCCATAGCATTCCTTGGCTTCTGAGGTCTCCTTCCACCTCTCCCTCCCAGAGCCTTGGCAGAAGTGGTGCTACTGAAAGGGTAGTGCTGGGAGAGCCCAATTATCATGTGGGCCAGATAAAGACATTCTGGAGGCTGTATCCAGTCTATGGGCCTTATGTTTGACACCCTTGTCTTTAGGGATCAGGGGCAGCTCTCTGAGTTCTGCTTGTTAAGCAAGTTAAAATATACAGAATCCGCGTATCACAACTTTTTAAGAGATTTTAAATATGTGTTTGCTATGTATATACTGTACTTCCCCAGGCATTACATGTCTCTAGACTATGTAGTTGGACGCTAGCGATGAGACTCTGAGTGATCCTCTGTTCTTGTCCAGGAGCACCTTTGTGCCTCGGTGTGACACTGTGTGTCTTGCTTCTAGCTATTCTTCCTCTTCTACAAGAGGGAGGGAAGCAGGGGTGAACAGAGGCCTGAGCGTGCCCATGGCAGGCGACAAAACCGCGCCCCCAGGACGTCGCCCTGCCCCCATGCGTCGCCCCACCATGCTTCCCTGTGCCCGGTGTAGCTCCGTTTTGGAGCGAAACAGAGGCAAGGGCAGGCGGGCAGGCCGAACAGCGCGTGGTTTCCTCCATGGGCTCCGCGCAATGGCGCCCCGCCACCCCGCTGCTGCCCAGCGCCCATGGCTCGCGCCACCCTGGGCTAAATGGTAAATATGCCTCTGGAGGGAAGGCAGCAGTTCCTAAGGGGAGCAAAATTTGCCTGCTGGCCTTCCAAGCTATAGTGAAATTCACTGTACTTACTGTCCGCCATAGCTTCCCACCTGCAAACTGGTAATAGTTTTTGGTGCATGAGTGAAACAAGCCTTGAAAAGCATTTTACACTTCAACATGCTTTAGAAATTGTCGGTAGTAACAGTACTATCCAAAATATTTTGCACTTATTTTTATGGAGCACTTTGAGGCTTTCATCATATTGATTTCCTATTTCCAACTTGCTCAGCTGTGCGCGAGCATGATTTTAAAGAATTTACTGGTGTCACACAGACTTGGTGCATGGCATAAATTCAGCTGCATCCTCTGTAATCTTGTGTCTGCAGGCCAAGAGATTCCCCCGAAAAGCAAGTAACCATCACAGCACCAGCTTCCGTTTATGAGCAGATGTTAATTCTGAGCATGCCCAGTTAAAGCAAATGGAGTTAATTCCAAGGTGGGGGAGCAGAATCAGAGCTCAAAATTAAGGGTCAGAAAAGATGAAGCCTCTGAATAGTTTCATAGCCGACGCCAAGCTAAGATCTAATGAGAATACCAGACAGAAGGTGAAGGCGGGGAGAGAAAACGCAAAGCAGCAAGGTAAAGAAAATCAAATGATGGATTACTGGATGCCTCCTTCCCATAAGAGGTGACTGCAATCAGTGGGGGCAAGGGTATAGAGGTATGGGACAAAACCTTGGAGCAACAGCTACAGCAGGATCCAATTACGGACATGAGCCAACAAGGCCTGAAGTGGATATTTCTGGCATCAGCACTTTCAAAGGGATGAATGTGTCTTCCTGATAATCTGATTACTGAAAACCACCAGCCACTCTTAACTACCTCAAGCATGCCCATCCGATCCACCCAGAGTGCTTTAAAGGGGCAGGAGGGTCTGGCCGAGTGGAAGAGTTGCCACCTCTGAAGCCTGAAGGTCACCTAGGATGGCAGTTCAAGTCAGCCAGAAATAACCGTGAACTGCCGATAAGCGCTGCTGACAGAGATGAGTCTCTCCAGCTGGTGAGAGGAATGGTGAGGACAACTCCTCCAGTTGAGAGTGGAGGAGTGCCTGTCAAGCCATGCGTGGGAGTGTGAGCGGCCAGAAAGATGCTGGACTTGCCCCATGGAGGCTCCAGCCTGCTCCCAACCTGTGCTGGATACAGCGCAGGCCTGCCAGCCTGCCTGTTCCAGTGGAGCTTAGGATTGCGCTCTGAAAGCCTGTCACCACAACATCGTCTTATTTCTTGTCTGAAGCAGCAGGTGGTGACCCTGCATGTACGTTAAAAAAAACAGGACTATTTAGGTCAAGGGATGGATCAAGAAGGATATTGTGAGGCAGGAGATCACTCAAACATGGGTGGAAGCAAAACTTAAACACTGGCCTGAAAAAAGCATCTAGGATACAATCTTCAAATAGAAAGAAGAAAGAAAATGAGCATTGCCCACCCCTGGTCTCTGGCTGTTGGACTACAAGCTTGTGGAATCTGTTTTGGTTTGAGGTCCACAACCAGAGCTAAATGCCATCCTAAGTTACCAGAGACAATTACTTATTTTACCCCATGTGCCAGACATTGGGATAACCTGCCTGTATAAGCAACTGAAACTGGTGAATGGAGCTCAAACATCTGATCTGAGGCAACCAATGAATACAGGCCTCCTCCATACCTGTGGTTTCCTTGGTTTCAGTTATCTTCAGTTCTCCATAGCCTGCCCCCCACTCTCCCCCCTCCTGTGCCCATTACCTTTTTTCCCCATTAACAAGTAGTCTTGTTTCTTCCTATTACAGACTCTACAAGCGACATGCAGCATGCATGCTGGGGGGACACAGAATGTTAACAGGAAGCAGGAACTGTCCTGCTAATGTACACTTAGGACTCAATCCTTTGCTTCCCTAGCGCCCAGGGCTACAGCGGTGAAGAAATGGCAACCACTGTTTCCTATGGGGCCAGGAAAGCAGCTGCAAATGTTTCCTTACCCCATATCGCCCTACAGTGGCTCCAATGAGTTACTTGCATCTGCACCCGTTTTTGAGTGGACACAGAACCGAGTAGATCTGTGTCAGGTTTCCTGACTTGAGATGGTGCGTAGGATATGGTGGCAGAGTCTGGTCCACCTCTCTCCTGTTCCTGGTCCATCCTGCGGTCTGTCCTCTCCCTATCCCCTTCCACCCCCATCCCACTTTCCCCACCCCATATTTGCTTACCCCCACTGGTGGTGCAACAGAACTGTCAAGTGATCTTCACAGTGCTGAGGTCCAGCACTGACTGGTGCTGGCTCCACACTCTCACTGCCAGTGCTGGAGTGACTTACAGCACTCTTTGTGACACCCGGAGCAGGTGGTGAGTGTAGAGCGCATGGAGCTAGCATGATAGAATTGGGTTGTTAATCTCCTGCCACTAGCATGCAGGCTGCCTGCCTGCATGTCACATTCCCTCTTTTAGCATCTGTAAATAAAAAGGAAGAAACATGACTGTTTGTTAATGCTCATTAATGAAGACAGCAAAATATAATGGGCATGGGGGGAGCGTGGAACATTGTACCTACAGAGTTCCCCCATATCTGCAGTTTCTATATCCGCAGGGCTTGCCTGGAACAGATCCCTGCAGATTTTTTTTTTGGGGGGGGGGGGGCACCTGTACTCATAATTTACAGATCAGGAACACCCAGGTTGAGAGATAAGCAATTGCACAAGCAATTAATATATTTCTCCCATATATTTCTAAACAATAAGAAGACCTCATTAACAATTTGCTCGCAAACAGAAACCATCTGGATTTCTGTGCCTGAAGAAAAACAGATAATACACACACATTTATTCTGTGGATTGTTTGTCCAGGTATTCTGTAGGGTTTTTTCCATATTCAAGTGAAATCTTGAAAAGCTCATCATTACTGTCCAAGATCTTCTCCAACAATGAAGACCTCAACAAAAAAAAGAGTGCTGCTCAGAAATGATCTTCCACAGAAGAATGGAAGCAGAGCAGTGCTCTGCGCAAACCCAAACAATGCACCACTGTTACACTTCTCTCAATTAAGATGGGCAAAATGTCATAAGTATCTGTCAAAGAGGCTGGCAGTCTTAATCCTGTCTAGCAGGCATCAATTAAATTGCCAAGCCCTGGCACTTCTGCTAAGAACGACTTGGCATGGAAGCATCAGCCCTGTGATAGTGCTACACTTGTTGGTTAATTTACACTTAAATCCAGCACAGTCACTAACCCGGAAAGCTTACACTCTAAATTAGATTTAACACAGCAAGGAATTATGTTAAACACAAGGAGTGGCGATGACGATGAAGAGGATTACAAGAGTTCAAAAAAAAGAAGAAGAAGAAGAAGAAGAAGATGTGCTTCAGGAGAGCAATACGTTTTCTTGGCCCGTTTCCAGAAGCTTCCTCTTTGCCCCACATGGTCTGCATCATGGACCGAAATCCTCAAAAGGCATTAGACGTCAAAATATTAAATAAATATACTTTTGACCTTAAAAGCCTCCAGCGAACAGACAAAGGGAATGTCACACTGTGTCTAACAGCCCAATCCTATCTAAATCCCCATGCAGCGATGCAGTGACACTTCCATGGGCTACACTGCATCCCACAGGAGAATTCTGGCTGCTGGAGGTCTCCTTGGAGTAAGCGGGCAATTGTCCCTTTGCCCCAGGGTAAGCTCCAGCAGCCACAATGAACTCGGACCTCCACCAGGGAATGGGTAAGGATATGGCGTACGTTGGTGCCGCGGATACCCTCCTCCTCCCAGGCCCAATCAGCCTACAGTCTGGCAGAAATCCTGACAGCCACCAGCGCACATGAGAAGACCCTGGCCTTTTAGTCTTCGCCCCCTCTACTGACTTACCTTACAGAGTCCATCTGAAGATCAGTGAACAAACCTACATGGGGCTCATCGACCATTTAAAAGCTCTATATCAATGTTAAGCAGTACTATTATGAATATTGACTGAACAGATTTTAATCTAAAGACACGAGTCTTAGGACATATCTACAAAGGTAATATGATGTCCACATTAATTTGTTTAAAAATATGCTACACACAAAAGGGGTCACCGAAGAAGGTTACCATAATGAAAACGAACCATAGTATTTAAGCTATTTTGAACAGAGTGCAATTTGGGGCATAATTGTAACCTGGAGTTAAGCTGGCATGGTTAGGCCAGCAAAGATTGGCTGGCACAAGGGCCACCGTAAAGTGTGTTTCGACCACTCTCAGAGTCAGGAAGGATGACCTAACTGTGCCGGCCTAACTCCTGGTTAGGAATGTGCTCTAAGTTGCTTATACTTGCTATGATGGCAAGGGAGAGGAGCAGATATGGTTAGGAGCAAAACGTAGCACCCCACCCTCTCTCTAGGGATGCTACTGAGGGCACCCTTCCTGTTACTCCTTGCCTGGGCATTTTTCATGGCATTTACTCACTACTCAACACAAAAGGTACAAGACTCTTCAACTGAGAGCTCCATCCTAACCTACAGTTAGGTTGGCACAGTTAGGCCAGCAAAGTTTGGTCGGCACAAAGGCCACCATAAAGCATGTTTGGAGTCAGGGAGGATGGTGCATGTCTGTGTGCTAGCCTTTCTGACTCCAAGAGTGGGCCAAACATACATTACAGTGTCCCTTGTGCCAGCCAAACTTTGCTGGCCTCACTGTGTTGGCCTAACTCCAGGTTAGGATTGTGTTCTCACACATGTTGCACTTTACTAAGAATGGAGGTGATAGGTTCATATCCCAAAGGGCAGTGATGTCATCTACAGATGAGGAAGCGGAACGCTGGGCGGGACTTACATGTGATTGGCAGCCTGCCCGTTCTGTTCCGCCGCCTGCCCGCCCGCCATGCCGGCTGCCCTGGCCTCGGAGGGGGAGCCTGCTCACCGGGTGCCTGGGTGAGCAGTGGTGGGGCACGCCAACCGGGGGCAGCCCGCATGAACGGAACGGGCGGGCTGCCAATCACACGTAAGTCCCGCCCAGCGTTTTGCTTCCTCATCTTTAGATGACATCACTGCCAAAGGGTGATAATCTAGCCATTGACACCAGGGGCACAAAAAAGGGAGAAGCAGAAAATGGAGGCAGGATAAATAGGGAGAAAGTAAGTGGCTTCTTCTGTTATGGAAACATGAGCTCAGTTAGTACAAGGAATGGAAACTAAGGTGCAATGCCACAAGGTTCATGGAAACAGTGTTGTTCAGCAGGGATTTGAAGAAGGCATTAGGGGTCACTTAGGCTTGCCAGGAGAAAGATCTAGGCATAAGCGGGCAGCAAGGAAGAAAGGGCAAGGCAATGATGTTTGGGACAGCAGACCTTCATGTGGCTCTACATTCTGGAGTTGGAGGAGCGAAGATCACAAGCTGGAATACACAGGCTGTCCTCACATAGAAACCCACTCATATTTACTCAGCCACACTGAGTGCAAGAAGACTTACTCCCATGGAAGCATATCTAGGATTGCAGCCTGATTTGAGCTAGATAGGAATTGGCTTGTTTTGACACCTGCCCATGTCCAGATTTAATAAAGAAGTCCCTGCAAGACTTGCATGTTGTTGCCTTACCTTTCTTGTCCATGTCGAGAGCCCAAGGCAGCTTCCAATCATGGCAACAGTATCAACAAAACAGGAAAAAAAACATAATCCAAACCAGAGGCCCCAAACCCTGTCCCAAGGGCCAAATCAGCCCTCTAGAAGATTTTTATCCGGCCCTTGGTAGGTGGTGGGGCTGGCCCACAGCAACCTGCAGGGAGGATAAATACAGTGTTCCAGAGCACCACGTGGATACCAGGGTCACAATTTAAACGCCCTTATATATGAGGTAGGGACGTGATGGCACAGTGGGTTAAACCGCTGCTGCTGGGTTTTCCGACCGGAAGGTTGGGAGTTCAAGACTGCGCAACGGAGTGAGCTCCCGTTGCTTGTCCCAGCTCCTGCCAACCTAGCAGTTTGAAAGCACCTAAATGCAAGTAGATAAATAGGGGCCACTTCGGTGGGAAGGTAATGGCATTCCGTGCGCTACGGCGTATAGTCATGCTGGCCACATGACCACGGAAGCTTGTCCTCGGACAAAACGCCGGCTCTACAGGCTTTGAAACGGAGATGAGCACCTCCCCCTTCAGTCGGTCACGACTAGACCATTTGGTCATGGGGAAACCTTTACCTTTATAAAGGATGTGGCCCTTGTGACAACAGGTTTGGAGACCCCTGATTCCAAACCATCAAACAAACCAAGCAGCAAACAATAATTTCATGGACAACAGTGCCACTGGTGAAATTCAGCCAGTTCTCACCAGTTCTGCAGAACCGGTTGCTAATTTATTGATATACAAAAAGTAGTGCTGTAATAAGAAGCAGTACAAAGAAAGGAGGACATAGAACCGGTTGTTAATTTATTTGAATCCCACCACTGAACAGTGCCCATTAAAAACAAAAGACATTGCACTAGAGCAAGACATAGTAAGCACAGACACAACTGAGCGCTACATTAACCATAAATTTGCTGAAACAAAAATGCTCGGCTGAGCTTCTACAGACAGGTCAAATAATTTTTTTTTGGGGGGGGGGAGAGAGTTAGAAAATGACTTACTCCAACCTATGGGAGCTGGAGGACAATATGTTGACACCCTGTCAAACGTCAGGGAATAAGGGTGCCTTTTAGATAACACAAATTCTACCAAGGAACTGCACTGAATGTTTGTTGTTAGCACCTTGGAGAGATGTGTCAGAAGATGCTCAAACAGTACAGGTCAGAGTACAGCCTTAGCAAATGCCTTACTTAAGCAACTAAGCCTGAAGGAGCAACTGAGACTGCAATATGAAGGAAAGAATCACAGTGTTCCATTTAGGGATTTTCTTTCCATATATTTGGAGGAAGGAAAGTTAACATAAGAACATAAGAAGTGCCCTGCTGGATCCGGCCAAAGGTCCAGCTTCCTGTAGTCCAGCTCCCTGTATCTTACAGTGGCCCACCAGATGCCTTAGGGAGATAAAACTGCAATCAATCTTTGACTAACATTTATTTCATTTATACCCTGCTTTTTTCTTGCCAAAATTGAAGGCAGTGCTCATGGGGTTCCCAGACACTCTTCTACTCATGGATTGGCCAAACCAGGAAGAATAGGGAGGAGACAGGGCTGGGAAGGGGGCAGTATTGGCAGCAGTGGTGGACACCAATATCCTAACCCCCTTCCCAGTTTTGATCCCTCAACCTCGGTCCATGTGAACTTGCACCAGCAACAGAGCTGGCACAAGACTAAGTTGACCAGGGACACGCAATCACTGGAGGCTGAGCCTCACCTGAGCTTTTGGACCTGAACTCCTGGATGTAACAGGAGATGTTCTCTGGTCATGTCCAGAAGCCTTTCTGAGGCCCACAGAGGCCGTGCATGGCCTCTACAAGCTTCAGAAAGTCCCCCTTTTAGCATTTAAAGAGCACTTCCACTTTTCAGCCACAAAACGAGGTGTGTGAAGCCCTGCCTGTGGGGAGAACAATAATGATGTTCTCTCTGAGTAGAGGGCAAAGTGCTGGTGGCTTTGCTACATTCTGTCCTGGCTTCTATTAAGAGCGCAATCCTAACCTGGAGTTAGGCCAGCACAGTTAGGCCAGCAAAGTTTGGCCAGCACAAGGGCCACTGTAAAGTGTGTTTGGACCACTCTCGGAGTCAGAGAGGCCAGCACACAGACATGGGCCATCCTCTCTGACTGATCCAAACACACTTTATGGTGTCTCTTGTGCCGGCCAAACTTTGCTGACCTAACTGTGCCAGCCTAACTCTAGGTTAGGATTGCGCCCTTAGGCTTGCTACGTTCACAGAAGCCGGAATGAGGCTCATGAAGCCCCACCCTTGGGGACAGCGTTAGGTGACATTCTCCCTGAGGGTGCAACACTGGTGGCTTCCCAGCATCTGTAAAGGCTCATTGCCTTCACAGAAGCCAGGATAGGGTGCGGCTCTGGCCAAGACATGCCTCTGTCCAGGCAGGCGCGTATCTTACCTGTAGCCCTAGATTGCGCAAGCCATGGGGCGCCGGGCAACGGTGGGGCGCCATTGCGTGCGGTCCGGGAGAGACCGCACGGTTTTCGGCCCTCCCACCCGCCCACACTTCCCTTACGCTTGGAAAAGGAGTGTTTCCAGGGTAAGAGAGGTGTGTCTGAGTGGGGCGGGGCGACGTCCAGGGGGCGCAGTTTCAGTGTCAGCCATGGGGCGCGCTTGGGCCTCCGTGCACGCCTGTGTCCAGGGGGCTTTCTGAAGGCAACATGCGGCCTTTATGGGCATCAGAAAGTTCCAGACACAACCAGAACAAGGTTCTAGTCACTTTAGGAGACCCTTCATGACCCAAAATTATGACCCAAAGTTATGCCACTGAAGTAGACCCAGTGGCCCAGCTCAGGCTTACCCTGAGGCAAAAGAACCCTTGTTCCCTTACCTCATGGAAGCCTCCAAAGGCTGAAACTCCCCCACAGGGTTCAGCTGGCTCCACATAGGCACAGCAGCATCAGTGCATGGAAAGCTTAGTAGGATTAAGCTGCTAGTTACCAGAAAGATAGTTGAAGCAGTTAATTATTGTGTGCCGCCCTGCTCTGAATGGGGTTGCACTCCCTCTGAAGGAGCAGGTTCGCAGCTTGGGGGTTCTCCTGGATTCACAGCTGCACCTGGAGTCTCAGGTGTCGGCGGTGGCCAGGGGAGCCTTTGCTCAGCTTCGGCTGATCCGCCAGCTGCGACCGTACCTGAGCTGTGCGGACCTGGCCACAGTGACCCACGCCCTAGTGACATCTAGGTTAGATTATTGCAATGCGCTCTACGTGGGGCTGCCTTTGAAGACGGTCCGGAAATTACAACTAGTACAGAACGCGGCTGCTCGGGTGGTTGCTGGGGCACAGCGGTTTGACTCTGTCGAGCCGTTGCTTCGGCGACTACACTGGCTGCCGGTTCTGTTCCGGGCCAAATTCAAAGTGCTGGTGTTGACCTTTAAAGCCCTTTACGGCTCGGGCCCAGGGTATTTGAGGGACCGCCTCCTTCCATATAATCTGACCCGTACTCTGAGGTCATCTGGGGGGGGCTCTTTTGACTGTGCCGCCACCAGGAGAGGTGAGAGGGGTGGCGGCCAGCAGGAGAGCCTTCTCGGCGGTGGCACCCCAACTTTGGAATACCCTCCCCTTAGAGCTAAGAACTGCTCCCTCGTTGGCGGTATTTCGGCGGGGACTGAAGACCTTCTTGTTTAAACAGGCTTTTAGTTGCTGACAGGCTGGCTGGCCTTGTATTTCTTGTATTTTTTATTTTTTTTTGCACTCGATCCAGGGGATATATTTGTATATTGTATTTTTATATTGTTTTTAATCACTGTTTTTAAATTATGATGTCTTTATTCTGTTTTTTAATTGTTTTTGTATTGCCGCCTTGAATGCCTTTTTAGGCAGAAAGGCGGGGTAAAAATCTTTAAAATAAATAAATAAATAAAATAAATAACAGGCCAGATGAGGAAAAAAGCCTAACCAAATACGTTATGAAACACAACTCGTATGAAAAAAAATATTTCAAAACTCCCGCATCGTTGCCCCGTGTGACGAGTCATAATTATTTTACTATTATACTTAAAATATTTATGCCCTATTTTTCCATCTGAAAGACCCTTGGGGTGGCTAGCAGGAGCGTGACATAATCCGAAAGCCATGAAGAAGAAGAAAATAAAAGCAACATAACCAAGAAAAGCCAGAGCAGAAGAGACATCAGGAGAGACGGCACTACACAGCATTCAGCTTGTGCTTCCCCAAAGCTTTCTGGAACTCACAAGTTTTACTGATCACCAAAAAGTTCACAGGCCAAGCGGACTTCCTCTCTAGGAGGTCCTTCTAGGTGCCACAACTGAAAAGCTCCTGCCCCATGTGCCCATTCACCAGACACCAGATTGTGGGGGACATACCAGTGGTGGGATTCGGGGGTTCGCCCAGGTTCTATAGAACCGGTTGTTAAATGGCCGGGCCCCACCCACTCGCTGACCTTGGCTGGCTTCGGGGTTTTTTCGCTCTGGCTATGACATCATAGAACCGGTTGTTAATTTATTTGAATCCCACCACTGGGACATACTCATGTTGTGGGGACTCTTAGGGTCATCTGAGGATCTGCATATGAGAAAAAAATGGTCCCTTTGCTTATTTCCATTTTGTGGATGGAAACTGAGGCTGATCTAGACTTTGAAATAATTTCCATGTTGTCTCCAGTTGCATCAGGTGCAATTAACTCATCTAGTTTAATTCTGGCTTTCAAAAGTTAACACCTGAGTCTAAGTACATCGGAGCCTGCTGGGACCAAATGGACAAAACCTGCAGGTGCAGACCTTTCACAAAGGCTTCCCATGGCGCGCAAAACGTTTGTGAACACCAGTCTCTGCCATTAGTTAGCCATTAACACAGCACCGGTGCCCTGTATTTATAGAAATCACTTAGCCAAAAAAAAAAGGGGGGGTACCTAGCACAGGAGGTAGAAAATGCAGGTCCCATTTAATGTATATCTTTTTTTCTTTTCCATTTATAATGATGGGGCTTTAAAGGTACAAAGAAAATTACAGCTATTTAAAAACAACCACACTCTGGTCCTCCATGTTACTCTTGCAAGTTGGAGATACAACAAATTGTCAGGATCATCTACAAATAGCATAGGCTTGGCTGCCCTCTAAGTCCACTAGTGTGGCTTTCACTATACCATGCTGAGAACACCTGGGGATCTATGTGTGATGTGGTTTTATGCTAAAAATGACCCCTTTGGAAGATGGACAACATTTCACCATCAGTGGTATCTCCACACATTTTTATAGCCTGAGGCACAAAACGCAAAAGGGAGTCCATCAGGATGGTGAAAATAATTGCATTTATTCTTTTTTTCATATTTTATATACCACCCTTCCTCCAAGGAGCTCAAGGGGGTGTATATATATATATATGACTCTTTCTCCCCCTCATTATATCCTGGCAACAACCCTGTGAAGTAGGGTAGGCTGACAGACAGAGACTGATCCCAGGTCACAGTTTCATGACTGAGTGGGGATATGAACCCAGGACATCTGAGTTCAGGACTCCAGCCCAGAGGTTTGCAAACTGGGGCATCATGACGCCCCGACCTGAAAGCCTCTGTCCCTTTGCCATTAAGGGGAAGGGGCAGGGCGAAAGCAGCACGTGAGCCCCAGATTGCATTCCTGCCTGGGGCAATGAGGGTTGCAATTGCCTTATGTCTCACAACGCCGGGCTCCGGGGGGGAAGGGGGTGCAGGGAACTCCCCAAGCATCAGAATGAGTGAAAAAAAGCTATCATGACCCACTTCCATTTTTGCGATTGCAACCTAGAAGTGGGCCACAGAGCACCCCCCAGAACCCAGTGCTGCAACAGGTAAGGCAATTGCAGCCCCTGTCACTCCAGGCAGTGACATGATCCAGGGGATCATGTCACTGCCTTCACCCCACCCCCGCAAAAAACTTTTTTTATTTTTTTATTTTGAAGAATTTATAACCCCACTTTTCCCATGCCGAAGCAAATGCCCAAGGCAGCTTACATGGGCAGGCTAATATAAACCTCCATTTTTCATTGGGGTTTTTACAAATATACCGTATTCTGAGATTCACCGAATCCTCAGTCCCAGATGTAGCCTTCACAGTGTGGTTCTCTCCTCTGGCCGAGCTTCAGCAGGTGATTGTCAGTCCAGCCTGGACAGGTCCTCAAGGTTAGACTCCATTCTTTTTCCGTCTCGCCTTCTCACAACATTCCCGCACTGGCTAAAAAGCTCCACAATGACTCTGTTCTGCCACAAAAGAACAGCTTGCAACAGCCTGGCGTTCTGTCTCCCACCCAAAAATAGACCACAGATGTAAGTTTGCACTTACAGTGGTGCAAACTCTCCATGAGAGACTGAAAACTGCTGCTCTAGGCACATGAGTGGCAACTTGCTGCCATTTCACAATACCCTCAAAACCGCCACTGAATTAGACCACCTCGCCTTTTCTAATGGGAGCTGACATTATTTAAGAACATAAGAACCCCATTGGATCAGGCCAAAGGCCCATCTAGTCCAGCTTCCTGCATCTCACAGCGGCCCACCAGATACCTCAGGGAGCACACAAGACAACTAGATACGTGCATCTCGTTGCCACTCCCCTGCATCTGGCACTCCGAGATAGCCTAACTCTAAAGTAAGGAGGTTGCACTAACCAGCATGGCCTGTAACCTACGATGGACTTTTCCTCCAGAAATCTGTCCAGTCCCCTTTTAAAAGCATCTAGGCCAGATCCCATCACCACCTCCTGTGGTAGTAGTAGGGAGTTCCACAGATTAACTACCCGCTGGGTAAAAAAAAGTATTTCCTTTTATATGTTCTCACTCTCCCAACACTAAATTTAGTGGATGTCCCCTGGTTTTGGCATTGTGAGTGAGGGAAAAGAACCTCCCTCTATCCACTTTATCCATCCCATGCATAATTTTGTATGTGTCAATCAAGTCCCCCCTCAGGTGCCTTTTTTCTAGGCTGAAGAGCCCCAAACACTATAGCCTTTCCTCATATGGGAGATGCCCCAGCCCCGTAATCATTTCGGTTGCTCTCTTCTGTACCTTCTCTAGTTCCCCTATATCTTTTTTAAGGAGTGGCGGCCAGAACTGTACACAGTACTCCAGATGTGGCCTTACCATTGATTTGTACAGTGGCATAATAATATTGGCCGTTTTATTCTCAACCGCTTTTTTGATTATCCCAAGCATGGAATTGGCCTTCTTTACTGCTGCCACACATTGGGTCGACATTTTCATTGAGTTGTCCACCAGCACCCCAAGATCTCTCTCATGATCTGGCACCGAAAGCTCAGAACCCATTAGCTTATAGTTGAAGTTTTGATTTTTTGCCCCAATGTGCATCACTTTACACTTGCCAACGTTGAAACACATCTGCCATTTGGCTGCCCATTCCCCCAGTTTGGAGAGATCCCTCTGGAGCTCTTCACAATCCCTTCTGGTTTTCATCACCTGAAAAAGTTTTGTGACATTGTTCATACCCAGCTTCAAAAACTGTAGAAAAATTGTTGCCTGCCTCTATCATACTAATTCCTGCTAGTTCAAAATGTGAGATTTACATGCTGCTTTTATTTAGCATTTTGCATGCAAGCTAATTCACTAGAAAATGCACTCGGTTTGTAAATAAATAACTGGTTCGGAAATAAAGAACCGTTAGCTGCAGATGTCCAATTTGTACCAACAGAATTAGAACAGGAGAAAAAAAAAAGAACAGAGAAGCATCAGAAAAAGGACAGGAGTCAAACAATTCATACCACCTCAGGGATGAACCAACTGTCCAACTTCTAATAATATAGGAATGCCAGAAGATGCAGGCAACCAAACGCAAAATGTTCTATCAGTAACATCATCAACCGAAAATGCATCCAGAAGTCAACCAGCCCAGAGAATATGGCTGGAATGTTAAATAGCCATTTTTAAATACATGCACTGAGTGTTGACATTTCATTAAGAAGAAGCGCATAAGCATTAATGAAGAGAATCACAATTTATGTTTTACAAACAGTTATTGGTTCATCCAACACGACAGAGGGGGATACATGCCCAGAGGGGCAAATTAAAGCTGAAACAAGCCTAGCATAAGGGACCTCGTTGCTGCTGGAGATCTGGAGCCAAATTTTGCAGTGCCACACAAAACAAATCACGACGTTTAGTTACACATCAGAGAATCATTTGTACTCCCACCAATGCCAATGCGGCAAGCATGCTGGTCAACTGCAACAGCCCATCCACTCTCAGAATTACATGGATCAAGGTTTTAGGCAGTAGTGTCATCTTACCGGTACGCTGGGCGGGTCTTCTGGGTGATCGGCAGTGCGCTCGCTGCGTTCTGTTGCATAATGGTGAAAGCCCGCCCGCTGCAGCGGGCGGGCTTTCGCCATTACGCAACGGAACGCAGAGAGCGCGCTGCTGATCACCCAGAAGACCCGCCCAGCGTACCGGTAAGATGACACTACTGGTTTTAGGGCTAATTTGAGACACAATGACCTTTGCCCAAATATTCACATTGCTCACACATACACACACAAGTCCACCACTACGTATGTCCATACGCATGGTCTTGGATCTGGGCCTACCCAGTCCAGAATTAACTGGGGACGGTACAAACCAAGAGGAAAAAAATGAAGTATAGAGATCGTTGACTGGAGAGTGGAACTAACAACCTCAAGGCGCCTCTAAATTAGGCTAATGGTAACCATGAGACAGAGTTTTCCAAAAGAAAATAGACTTATTAGAGATATAGAAACAAGGCAATGTTTGCATCTAAGTTCAGGTGTATAGAGTTTTAGGTGGTTGTGGGTGAAAGGATACCGCAAATAATTCTGTTTGGACATGCACAGGTTAAAGTTAAAAGAGGGGGTTGGGGATTAGACTCTCTAAAAGTGAGAGTTGGGCTGCCAGCTGGCCCACCTTTCCTCTGCCAAGATAACCTAAAAGGAGAGGATTACTGGGAGGTTTACAATAGGAACTGAGAAATGAAGGATTTTAGAAGGGAGAAGCCATTGTTGCAAGGGTTAGAGGGAAGGAGAAGACAAATTACCTATTCTTAGACTGCTGGGTAGACTCAGGTATGCTGTCCATCTACTAAAGAAAGCCAGGCTGCATCAAATCCTAGGGGGGGAAAGGAAGAATGTGGACTCAAAGGAGTCCCTGGGTGGGCAGTGAAAGTGGCTCCCCTGGAGATGAGGGCAGCTGCCAAGACAAGAGGTTCTCCAATTGGAAAGATGTTACCAAAAATGTATAGAGTGGAAGTTTCTATTGAAGGGAGAGACTACCCAAATTGAAAGCATGGACACCTTCAGTGGAGAAGAAAATGCCCAGAATTCTGCTCCCAGATCAGGAGTACTTAAAGGATTTTGGGCAAACAATGGCATTCCTGGGTGAATGGTGGTATCTGGAACATCTCCTGGATATGCAGTTCCTTGGGCTTGATTGAGTGAGGGTGTGGTCCTTCCAGGAGGCTTAATTGCAAAGGTATGGCAGGACGTAGACTACACTCATACTTGGTGTGTTGGTGGGAGAGGCATACCATGGAAGAGATGTTCCATTGGCCCCACAGCAATCCAGGTGCTAATTTGAGAGGTGTCAATACGGAAAGCAAATTGAGTTGGCTCTGAAATAACATATTGGAATGCAGTGCGACAGCCAAAAATGGCAGGCTTCACACTCCAATGCATTGACTCAAGTTTTACACACCGCTGCATGGCGCATGGTGTGAAGGCTCATTGCTTGTGTGTTCGCAACCCACCTAATTCATATTGCACTGTCCACCACCCAGACCCGCAGTGCAACATGTCACGCTCCAGCTTGGATTCCATTGCAGAATAATTGCAGTCACAAGCAGACCCATTACGTCTGTTGGCCCAGGGCTCTGCAAAGATGGGGTGTTCATCATGTCTCTCTCTGATGGCTTTTCGAGGGGGCAAAAACAGCATGTCCTCCAACTGCCATTGGGTGCAGCAGCCCAGCGTTTGCTGTTCTACGACTGTCACACCCTTTGCTGTATTCTTTCACTTTTAATTCTGTGTTCACCTTGTATTCTGATTTGTGCTGTTATGCACTGCCTTGACCATCAGCAAGAGAACTTGCTTAAAAGTCCACAAAATCTGGTGTTATAATAAATGTGTTCCTCATTAAATGGATCTCTATCCTATTTACATTTGCTGCAATGTACTAGCATGGCTGACCTTCCAGAAAAAAAGGAGAATACAATAATCACAGTTTCATCTAAAATTCAGCCTGGGTTAGACCAGGAAAGGAAAGCATAATTTACCAGAGTAGCACGACCAAGAGCCCAGGCCTTATGATTTGTCTTATGCAATAGCGAGCCCCCCTTTCTTTCACTTTTTCTCCCCCTTGCTCCAGATTCAAGATAAATTCTGCCAAGCCTCGTATTATGGCAGAGAGATGAGCTCAAAACGAAGATGGCACATAAACAGCTAGACGACCCACGGAACTTTGGCAGGGCTCCATCCAAGGGTAGCAAAACCTTTCCTTCTGCTGCAGTCACTTGGCAAGCACACACCTCACTGACTCAGCAAGCATCCCAGCACCTCTTGTCAATTACATCAGGATACTGCTGACGCTAGGAGGGCTGTTTCAACCTGGATGCAGCAAGGGAAAGTGGAGACAGAGCCACACACCACCCCAATCCTGCCCACAGGGGGGCAGCATGCTGAACGAGGTCTCCAGCGCATGGGTGTGAGCAGTGCACATCTCCCACGAGTTGTACAGCGCTGGGATTCAGTACAGCAAACATTCAGGTTTGGTGATCAATCAGGTACTAAAGAGACTATAAATACCGTCCTGAAGCATGATGGGGCAGGAGAGGTACTAAAATGAACAGCAAAGGGCAGACGAAATAAATGCTGCATGCTCCCAAGAAGAGCACAGGCGACATTGCTGCTAATGTGGCGTTTATGCCAGCATTGTCCAGCAGAACAAGAGGCAAATCATTTGCATCATGGACATCAACAGCTTGGTGATGGAAGACCCTGATTACAGATGAGTCCTGTAAGGAAGGCTAGAGGCATACCAGCTGTTCCAAGGGCAGCGAGAGGGACTGCCCTTGACAAACCAGAAGACAAAGACTTGGACTATTTAGTTCCTCTGACAACAAGCCAAGGTCTCGGTGGGCTATTCTGGTCTTGCAATTCCGTCAGCAACCCCACAAATCAACTGGATGCTTCATGCGCCCTCCTTCTAATCCAGAACCGGCAGAGGTTAACCCTTCAGTGAATAAGGCAGCAGATTGTCAATAGATTGGCCAAAGGAACCTCACATTGCAAGTCACTGTTGGCTGATGGCGGGGGCACGAGGGACCTCATGCGCCTGAAGCAGCAGCCTTGCTAGCGCAAGAAACATTGTGAGTCAGGGCACTTCCAGGGGCACTGGATTCCTGCAGCCATGCTGCAAGTCAGATACCAACATATGGAAAACCAAATGCAGAATCAAGTGCAGCAACTCGGACAACGGTGGGAGGAGGGGTAGAGGGAGACCCCCACAAATGACAGCTTTTCAGCAGCAGCATTTCCATTGTCCTATTTAGTGCTTGTTGTTGTTGTTCAGTTGCTAAGTCGTGTCCGACTCTTCGCGACCCCACGGACCCCAGCACGCCAGGCCTCCCTGTCCTCCACTAGCTTCCGGAGTTCGCCCAATTTCATGTTCGTTGCTTCGGTGACACTCTCTAACCATCTCATCCTCTGCCGCCCCCTTCTCCTTTTGCCTTCAACCTTTCCCAGCATGAGGGTCTTTTCTAAAGAGTCCTCTCTTCTCATCAGGTGGCCAAAGTATTGGAGCTTCAGCTTCAGGATTTGTCCCTCCAGGGAGCAATCAGGCTTGACTTCCTGGAGGATTGACCGATTGGATCTCCTTGCAGTCCAGGGGACTCTCAAGAGTCTTCTCCAGCACCATAATTCGAAAGCATCTATTCTTCGGCGCTCTGCCTTTCTTATGGTCCAGCCCTCACAGCCATACATTGCTACTGGGAAAACCATCGCTTTGACTATACGAACCTTGGTTGGCAGGGTGATGTCTCAGCTTTTTATTAAGTTGTCTAGGTTCGCCATAGCTTTCCTCCCAAAAGGCCCTAATCCGATTGGGGGCCTTGCACTGTCAGAACTAGCATTCTAGCAGCGCAAAGTCCATCACGGTGGCACAAAGATGGGCTGCCATCACACACTTCCAGGCACGCACAGCAGAGGCTCCAGAGGCCTCCATCAGCACTAGTATGTTGGTGACAGAGGTGTGCTGTGGGCAGGGAGGAGGAGGGAACACAAGAACATCAGAACAGCCCTGCTGGATCAGGCCAAGGCCCATTTAGTCCAGCTTCCTGTTTCTCACAGTGGCCCACCAGGTGCCCCAGGGACTGCACAAGACAACAAGATGCTTGCATCCTGTTGCCACTCCCTTGCACCTGGCATTCTGAAGTAGACTACTATTAATGTAAGGAGGTTGCCCAACCCATCATGGACTATAGCCCACGATGGACTTTTCCTCCAAAAATCTGTCCAGTCCCCTTTTAAAGGCACCTAGGCCAGATGCCATCGTCACCTCCTGTGGCAAGGAGTTCCACAGATTAACTACCCGCTGGGAAAAAAAAGCATTTCCTTTTACCTGTTCGAACTCTCCCACCACTCAATTTTAGTGGCTGTCCCCTGGTTCTGGTGCTGTGAGAGAGGGAAAAGACCATCCCTCTGTCCACTCTATCCCTCCCATGCATAGTTTTGTACGTCTCAGTCATGACCCCCCTCAGGCACCTTTTTTCCGAGCCCCAAATGCTGCAGTCTTTCTTCATAAGGGAGGTGCCCAGCCCTGTTATCGTATTTGTTGCTCTCTCCAGCACCTTTTTCAGCTCTGCTATGTCTTTTTTGAGATGTGGCGACCAGAACCAGGACCAGACCAGGGAAAGGGGATCTCAGCAGCACTGGGGTGCACCAAATCCTATCCATTCTTTCCCAAGCCACCCTGCCCATTTTCCCTGCTTGGAGGAGACTGAGAGGCTATTGGGCAGCCTATCAAGGGACAACTAGCTTTACTTACCTCCTGATGGCTGTCCGATAGCTCCCCCCCCCCTCCATCAACATCACTGGATGCTGCCATGCTGTGCCAGTGTGTCTGCATCAACTTCACTGGTTGGGGACAGGATTGGGCAGAAAACATGTTTGGTGTAAACACAGTATTCATTCTTGCTAGTCCTGCGGAGATGGGCAGTCCATAATCCCACTGCCCAGGTAGGGAGAGATCAAGATCTTGACCAAGTGCAATTAAGAGCCCAATCCTAACCTGCACAGGAACAGACAGGTCCACAGGCAACTCCTGTTGGGTGCAACTCCGAGTAAGGGATTTCAGTTCTCTTACTCCATGTCAGGTGCAAATCCAAGCACCCCATATAAGGCTCATCGGGCTGGGAACAGGGAATAGGATCCAGCCTAGACTGCCCGGGCCAGTCCCACCCCCTTCAGGGCCAGATCCACCCTCACTGACTACCCTCCCCATGCTCTTCCCTATGCCTTCCCTCCAGCCTCCATTCTGTCCTCCTGCCTTCCTCTCCCACCCCCAGTGCCAGCCTATCCAGGCTGGCACAAACTCACCCTGTGCCCATGGAGCTCCGGTGCTGCTGAGCCAGCACATGACCGTGTGCTGGCCCAGCTTCCTTCTGAGTAGCCACGAATGTGCTTTACAACACATTCACAACACTCAGGAGCCAGCATAGGGGAATTGTGCCAGCTCTGGGCAGTGTTAGTATTGTGCTGTAAGAGAGTTTCTGGTACTCCAAGCCTTGGAATGAAGGTATTTGCAGAACATGCACAGCACATACACATGTGTCCACTGAGGTCACATCACCTGTTGCTGGTTTATTTTCTTTCACCTTGTTGCAAGCCATGTGATACCTACGAGCACCTTCTGGTTCCATGCCAGTGCACGGTTTCTAGCTATGGAGTTGTTATGTTCACTTTTAACTACGAAGGCGATTACAAGCCGAATGCAAAAATGCTGCAGAGGCAGCACAAAGTTTCTAGGGTAAGCATTATCATCCCTGCCACAAACATATGTGTGAATATACCGCCTGCAGCCGTTTTCTCAAAAGCCCTTGACAGATTCTCTCACAAGCAGTTTAGTTATACTGTAGGATTTATACTGTAGGATTTACCAAACACACACATGCACAAAGAGAGAAAGAGAGAGAGAGAGCCTGAAAGATACTTAATGCTACACCCATAGATGTAGCCTTATGTTACAAAACACTGTGCAGTGGGAAAGTCCAGCACATTTTTGAGTCTCTCCTGTTGAAATTCATGGGCTCCTTATGACCCAATCTTAGCTAAACATTTCAACAACAACAACAACAACAACAACAACACAGCTATGGAGGATGCAACCTGAAGCAGAAGACAGTGTGAGAGGAGGGGCTTCTTAGAGCACAATCCTAACCTGGAGTTAGGCTGATGCAATTCGGCCAGTTTGGCCTGCACAAGGGACACCGTAGAGTATGTTTGGACCACTCTCGGAATCAGAGAGACCAACGCACAGACGTATGCCATCCTCCCTGATTCCGAGAGTGGTCCAAATGCGCTTTACGGTGTCCCTTGTGCCGGCCAAACTTTGCTGGCCTAACTGTGCCGGCCTTACTCCAGGTTAGGATAGTGCCCTTAATCCTTTTCCCTCTGGTGGTTTTGTACTAAAATTGCCCCCCCCCCTGCTGCTGCTGTTCTCCCTGTAGCAGGGAAAAGATACACGTCTTTTCCCCAATAGTGGAAAAGCAGCTGGGGACATTCTTTGCAGCAGAAACCCACTGAAAAAGCCCTCTTTCTAATGGATCTTCCACTTTAGATCACACCCTCTGCAGATGCATTTTACAAAAAAGAAAAGCAAAAACCCTCTGACTCATTCTCACATAAGCTTTGGCACGGAGTTATGAATGTTAGGAGTCTTCTGCGTTGGTCATATGAACCTTTAATATGGAAATTCCATTTCAATGAACAGAGTAGCATTATTACAAATACGCTTTCAATTTTGGGCGTTCTTGTCATAAGCATCCTTTTTCTAATATGCCACCACTTAGGGGACCATTGAAGAGGATCAATGAAGGGAATCATTTTAGTCACATAATAAAGATGTAATTAATTAACATGTCATATGGCCAACTGCAGGGCATAATAGCACAGTACCAAACATTATTCAAATAAACTCATAAGCCTTCAGAAATGGTCACACACAATGAACACAATGAATGCCCCTTCCAAATTTTCACTACAATTAAGGATAAGCAAAAGGACCTTAATATCCGAGTTCTAAACCAATGACCCCTTTGCTTGCGAATGGGTTATCCCAATGTAAACGGCGCCAAGATCTCAAAATCAGTCACAAAAAATTTCAAGCCACATACAAGTTCAATTTTAAATACAACAATGATGTTATCATCCAGACTTCACACGCAATGAAAGCCAAGCTATAAAAGATGCTGTTTGGAACAGGGGCAATGCAGAAGCATAAAAATCATCTCATATTTTTCTCTACACACAGAATTCCGGAGAGATGGGTTATACTCCAAATCTATCACTCCTTTCAGTTAATAAAATAGTGCCACCGGATTAAGATACCAGAAGAAGAGGAGATGGAACAAACTGATGACCTGAGACTATATTTTGCAGAGATTTACTCCCATGTTCAGCATTGGGCACCACTGTGCCATAAGACTGCAGGGAAAATTGTTCTCAGTGTATGAAATAAAATTATCAGCCCTATCCTAAACAGCGCCGGCCTAGCAGGGCTGCGTCCTAAGCCCAGTAGGAGGCAGCAGCAATGCAGCACAGGACAAGGAGAAGTTTTCCCCTTGCAACCAGGTAAGCCCCAGCCAGCCCTATGGGGCTGCTCGGATCTGTGCCTGCTGATTTGCAGGCACAGGTGAACGTGCACAGCAGCGTCCCGAATCAGGGCCACCTTGGCCAGGGACAGGGCTTAGGATTCAGCGCAATAGCCGTCGTCCATCGCTGCCCCGGTTGCCACCCACGGCACTGCCCCATGCCCCCGGCATGCCTCTGGCACGCCCTCCACTATGTTTTGTGCCTACCGAGTGCCACTGGTGCACGACCGGCACAGCAGTGCCCACGTGCTGGTACTGCTGCTTGCGCCAGTCCAGTGCCTGACCTGCTGGTGCAGATGAGCCTGACGGCATGTTTGCAACAGCGCTGGATTGGCACAAGAGCGCAGCGCCGGCGCAACATCAGTATAGGAGTGCGCTCCAAGATCCAACATACATTTTTGTAGTCTCATTACACACAGGACCACACAGCCACCAGAGCAGGATGCTGCTATTTGTACAATTCTAAGCAACTGCAAGCAGAGCACATAAAGTATTAACCAAAAAAAAAATGCACTCTATCATTACATCAGACACTAAGCAGGAGTAACGAATGATAATAAACACTACACTCTACTTTTAAAATTCCTGGGACTTGCAGTTCATTAAGGTTCAATTTGGTTAAATTGCTCAAAATGGTAATTAAAGCTACAGTTTTAAGCATGTTTAAACATAAATTACAAGCACATGGACAAATCTGGCTGCGCACAACATTTTGGCAGGAATGTCATTTAGCTTCTTGATTTTTTTTAATTATTTCTCTGAGCTCAGATTGAATTAATTTTCATATCATGCGTAGAACAAACGAAAAAGGCATGTGACAATTGCTTATCTCCCCAAAACTCAAAAATAAAGATGGGGAAACAACCCAAACATCCATGATTTTTAGGCTACAACCTGGAATTCACAGAACAACATTCTTGGTGCTCTCATTTCTCTGAAGCAATTGCCATGATCCATCCAGAAGTGTACTTGGACACACAGCAGCAGTAGCCTGAAGAGTTAATAGTTCATGCAGGATAACCCACAAGAACAGTGTAAAAAAGAAATGGGGAGAAGCTACCCATTAATAAAAGTGGAGAACTATTGTCTTACTGCACATTACTCAAAAGCAAATTCCAGCGAGTTCAATGAAACTTACTATCTACTAAATCTGTTTAGAATTGCAGTCCTTGCCTGTGAAGCTATCAACCAAGCTGTGGATATAATAAATGAGGCTGGCATCTTGATCCTAAATGCATTTACTTGCAAGTGGGTTCCATTGATTTCTGTGAAATTTACTTCCAAAATAAGTGTGTTAAGGATTGCAGCCAAAGACTCGCCGATTAAATCAGGAAGGAGACTGTGCTGGAACTGATGGAACAATAGAAGTTCTACCATAACAGAAGTGTATGGTCAACTATTACATATTCAGCACAACAACAAAAAGTAATGACCACAGGAGTATATGTAGTAATGCTTTCTGCATTAGTATTGGAGCAAGTTAATTTTGTTTTATTGATCTGGAGAGTAAGAAAGCAATGGGACCATAAAATAAAATGTCAATAGATATAATTGGGATTATTCCATATTCAGGTTGCCAGATGTCTTCTTTAAAGCAATATTCCTACTCGTAAAAGGCTGTCTCAAGGTGCCTCCACATATGTGGCACCTACCCCTTGGGTGTCACTTTTTCAAGCACCTCTAAGACCCACATCATATTATTGTCTGATGGTTCAATCCTATTGAGGAGAAGGCCAGCACACAAAGCCCTTTGTGACAGTGGAAGGTACTTCCACCATCACAAAATGACTGCCAACAGCATGTGGAGTGCGCCATCAGTGGCCATTTTGGGAGCACTTACACATGAGGCAGCAGCGCTCCCAGTCAGCCAGCAGATCGCCAGTCACCAGGTATGGCCAAAACCAGATAGGGAGAGATGGGTGGCGATGCAGGGAAGGTGTGGGAAGGAGTGGATATGGCAGTACACTGGATCCTATCCCCTTCTCAAGAGCCTCCCTGCCCCTTTTTTCACCTTGGACTTGCACCAGTGATTTTGGAGGCGCAGATCTGAGGAGACCCATTGTGGGTCAAAACGCTTACAGAAGTGTAAGGGATTTCAATCCCCTTTCACCTCCCAAGCTTCCCAATCCACCCTCCACCTCCACCATCCCAGCAGGATACAAAGCACCATTTTTGGCATGGCTGCACCAGTGGGGAAGGGGGGAAGAAGGAATTAAGATCTGAGATTCTAAGCATAAAGCAATCAAAACAGAATGATCACAAAGGTACTAAGATACTATATCGCATTCTTACTTTAAGAGGAACTCCGTAGCCCCTTTCCCTAACACATCAAAGCAGTTACAGTGGAAGGTACAGGTTATTCCAGAGCACAAATCAAAGGATAATCTCAACCATCAATCGACTCAGAAAGTCTATTTCCACAAAGACAATGCAGCTACTCCATTCTTCTTTTTGGAAATGTTGATTTATAGAAATATCCTATTAATATTTTCTTGGAAGCAATTCCCACTGTGTCCAATTGGGCTTACTCCATGGTTTAAGAAGGTAGCATTATGCAGTGCAATCCTATGCATGTCTAGAGAAAAGCAAGTCCCATTGAGTCCTATGGGGTTAGTATTGCAACCTTAATGTATCTTACATCATCATCGTCATCGTCATCGTCATGAAGAAGAAGAAGAAGAAGAAGAAGAAGAAGAAGAAGAAGAAGAAGA
>JAJKFI010000030.1:4391039-4459734 GCA_029204185.1 Lerista edwardsae
AGAGAGAGAGAGAGAGAGAGAGAGAGAGAGAGAGAGAGGCTCTGCAACACCTGGACCAATCAACTCCAAACTCGGCACGCAGACACCTTGAGGCGTGGTGACAAACGCTGCAGGGGGTCAGGCCCCCCTCACGCCCCCACAGGGAGCGCCAGGGGGGCCTGAACATGTGTGTGTGTGTGTGTGTGTGTGTGTTTCAGCTGATATGTGGTGTCCTGAGACAATCCATTACAATGTCATTGCTGATGTCACTCTGATTATGACATGCAGAGTATAACCTTTCCAGCACCTGAAGTCTTTAACGTGTTGAACAGCTGCGGAACAGAAGTCCTGCGGAACGGATCTGGGATGTTGGGATCTGGGAGAGGGATGTTGGGATCTGGGTGATGCTCCCCACGCCGTTGGAGTCCAGGTTCGGGGGCCCCTCAATGTGCGAAAAAAAACGTCCGCCATGCCCCGCTGGAACGCCTGGAACGATTTGGCTGAGCTGATTGGTAATTTGGTAATTTTGTATGCAATAGAATCTTGGGATAAATATCTACCCAGGCAACGCCGGGTACCAAAATGCTAGTTATCTATATAAAAAAGGATGTGTGTTTGTATGTGTGTGTGTTAGTGTGTGTGTTAGTATGTGTGTATGTTCCACATTAGCTCTGGAATGCCTGGAGTGATTTACAACAAACTTGGTACGCATATGCCTTGCGATCTGGGAACAAATACTGCGGGGGTAAGACCCCCCCTAGCACCCCTAGGGGTGGGGGTGCAAAGGGGGTGCCATGTAAAAATGATTGAGAACGGCTGACATTGGTGTTGAATCCATAGTTTCCGGGGTCGCCAAGACGAACGGTGATGCTCCCGATGCTGTTTGAGTCCGGGTTCAGCCCCCCCTCGGCATGGGGGGTGAGAAGGGGTGCAAGATACATTGCTTGGAAATAGAATGTCCGCAGCACGCTGATGGTGGCGTAGAGGACACCATTTGATTTCAGGTTTCAAAACTCATCCCACTTCTAGAAATACTGTGGGGGTAAGACACCCCTAGCACCCCTAGGGGTGGGGGTGGGAAGGGGGTGCCATGTAAAAATACTTGAAAACAGCTGATACTGGTATCGAATCCATAGTTTCCAGGGTCACCGTGATGAACGGTGACGCTCCCAATGCCGTTTAAGTCCACGTTTGGCCCCCATCAGCATGGGAGGTGAGAAGGGGTGAAAAGTAAAATGTCCAAAATGACCGACATTAGTGTCAAATCCATAGTTTTCAGGGTCGCTAAGCTGATTGGTGACAGTCCCGATGATATTTAAGCCCAAGTATAGTTGAATAGAATGACTAGAACTCTGTAGAACCCTGTAGAACCTTTTGGAAATTTTTAGAAATCATTAGGCCCCAGTCTTGGACTCAATCAAATACTTTCCAGGTTACCAGGCATAGTCACTGAATACAAGTCTATCGATACCGTCGTAGATGCCTATGAGGTCGTCAATTTCCCATCAGACTTCCTAAACTCACTTGATCCGGCTGGATTGCCACCACATCGTCTTTTACTTACTGTGGGATCTTCAATTATTTTACTACGGAACCTCAGCCCGCCAAAACCTTGCAACAACACAAGGCTGTGTGTCAAGAAGATGCTGGGTAATGTAATTGAAGCAACTATCTTAACAAGAAAGGGAGAGGGTGAAACAGTTTTTATCCCACGGATACCACTCATTCCAACGGATCTCCCTTTTAACTTTAAGAGATTGCAATTTCCAGTGAGACTTGCATTCTCGATCACAATCAACAAGTCACAGGGGCAGTCTATTAAGTACTGCAGAATGGATTTGAGATCGCCATGTTTCTCCCACGGACAACTTTATGTTGCTTGCTCAAGGGTGGGTTCACCCAAGAATTTATTTACTCTTGCTCCTGGAGGTGAAACTAAAAATGTTGTTTATAATCAAGTTTTGAGTTAAATTAGTAATTTGTAAAAGGTTTTACTTTATAATTTTATACTGTATTTATACTTTTAATTACCTGTACATAAAATTACTTCGATTTTACACTATAGATAGAATTCACTCCTTTTCCTGTCTAATGGAAGCTTGGGATAAATAAATATCCGGGCAACGCCGGGTAAGGACTAGCTAGTTACTTATAAATGCATCAGAGAAAAATGTTTCTTTTAAAATGATATCCAAACTGCTATCCAACATACAGTACAGCAGGTTGGGATTTCAACGGCTGTATTATCTAAGAAGAATGATTATCTAGTCCTCTCTGCTACACAGTCTCAAGAGGACAAGCTCATTCTAAGTATAAACTAACATTCGTCTCTGACATCACCTCCTGTACTCATCTGATAAATGAAAAAAACATTAGATTATCAGAATGGATTCTCTAAGCTTGTGGCGTAGGTAGAATCGCCTTCTGCTGTAACTGCATGAAAACACACCTGCGCGCACGCACACACAAAGACGTGCAACAGTGCATGCATATAAGAAAGAAATTATCAAGTAGCTTAGTTTGGATGGATTTCATTTAGCATAACTCAGGTACATGTCAACAAACAGATTATTTGGGGATACAGCTTTTCCTTTCCTCTGAGCTAAAAGATAATACTTTGCCTGCAATCCTAAATACACAGTTAGCTAGAAATAAGGGCGCTGAAGAATGGAATACGGAAGTGATTAATCACTTTCACTTTCCATTCTTCAGTGAGTAAGGGCTAAGGGAGGGAGTTGCTTTTCTCAGAACTAGCTGACTGCCTTGTGTTTTGTTTTAACTACTTTTATTTAATGCAGTTTTTGGTATCAGTGGGGAGTCCTAGAACCAAACTAGAGAGCGTAGCTAATGAAAGTGATGCCCAAGAAGTGACATCAGAGTTGTATTTTCACTTTCTTGGTTTTTTGGCGAGAACTTTTGATAGAATCAAGGCAATACACTCCCACTTGTTTCATTGCATTCTGCATGAAATTCCGCATCGAATGGTATAAAACATGATGGTGTTATTCATACATACCAAGGTTTTCATAATTGTAGCCATTACTGTCAAGCTCAGCTTGTTGCCCCCTAAAACTTGTTGCCTGGTGCCATTGCAACCCGCCTGCAGTTCTTTAGCTATGCCACTGCTAAAGAGGATATTGAAGTCCTACCTGTACCCGATATGTAAAACTGGTTTAAAAAACTACCACCATAATATTTTTCAAATGCTGATCAAGACTTCCATGTGCTTCCAAAATTCCATATGTAAAAAATAATAATATCAGTAGCCAAAATGGAGGTGAGTAATAGCCAAAACCAAACTGTGGCAGTACTTTACATAGAACATTTGTGTTCAAAGGCACATAGTAGTAATAGTCTGGTGTTTGAGTGCAAAATGTATTCTGTGTGTTTGAATAGTATTCTGATGTTTGAGATCCTTTTAGTGCAAGGATCTAGGTGTATTTATCAGGGAGAAGGAGCGTGAAGCTATTGGTTCTGGTTGGAGAAATGTAGATGTAGCAGACATTTGTGAAGTCAATGCACTTTTTGACCCCCATTGAGCTGAGTTTATTCCTAGGAGATGCTCTCCCTGCCTACGAAACAGGGGTTAGCCTCGCAGTTTACTCACAAGCAACTATTTCAAGCACTTTGCATGTTACAGAGATGCATACTCCAAAGGATGCGCGTGGTGAATCAATGCCAGGAAAATCTTTGGACACAAGAAACTTGCTGCCAATCCAAAGCATGAATGGCTTTTTAAAACAATGGAAACGTGCTAGCTTTCTGCTCCAAAGAACTCCAAATTTGTTGCACATGCAATTCTCCTTGAAAGGAATGGTTTACAAGCACTCCTGCATTCGTTATTTTTAAAAGTATAATAGCAGCATCCTGCCAAACAGATGAGTCACCAGAAATGAGTAGCTAAATATCCCTTAAGGAGTACAGTGGGGAACGCTGCACGTTTTGCCATAAGATATAAAATGTTCTCTAGTGGTTAAAACCTGAACCAAGGAGCCAAGAATATGCCATCTATATATTCCAGTGCTGGCCTCCAACTGCTGAGTGCCTCAACTTCCTGTCATGTCATGTGGATGCAAACTGTTTTCAGCGTCCTCCATGAGACCTTGTGAGTGGCATCCTTGAACATTGGTACTCCAGCAGCTGAAGGAGTTTGGGCACACTGCACTCACTTTGCTGCCAGGCAGTGTGGCGCAGGGTGGGGGTGGGGGAGTGTCGCAAGATGCTGGGACAAAAGACCAGCTCGGCCAACGCATCATGGTCAATTGTAAGGTTAATGAAGGCTTTCCATGTCTGCATCTGTTTCTATCCGGCAGTGCAATGCTATGCATGCTTTCCCAGAAGTTAATCCCAGCGAATTCAGTTGGCATCACTGGAATGTACATGGATTGAGGGTTGCAGTCCCTGACAGTAAGGAACGGGTGTGAAGTGATGCAACATGAGCTACCCAACTCGGCACATCCAGTGGTACCTACACAAACGGTCCAGAGCTCTTCGCCATAGTTATTGCTGGTTAACTGACAGTCTACGTAACAGTGCCCCTAATTAAACTCATAGTGAAGATCAGCAGTCTTTGAAGTCCTGCTCTGACTTTGAAGATGCTGGAAGTGCTTGCGGGGGTGGGAGGGGAGGACTCGGTAGCAATGCAGCACTCACGATACCGTGGGCATTTAAGGGCATTTGCCCTACCTGGGGGAGTCGAGGGGTTGTCCAGAAGGGTTGGGGAAGCCCGCTGCCACCTCTGCAAGCCTCCCCAATGCTTACAATAGTTCTGTGGCCAGATCGGATCTTCCTGCCTGCTTTCATGCGAAAGCTGACACCAACAAAAAGAAGAAGAAATGCACCGGAAGGGAGTTCTTTTTGCCACAGACGAGTGGTTGTCGAAGTCTCAGCTGGCATCATGGGAGGGATAGAGTCGATAGAGGGATGTTCTTTTCCCTCTCTCAAAACACCAGAACCAGGGGGCGTCCACTGAAACTGAGCGTTGGGAGAGTTAAAACAGATAAAAGGAAATACTTTTTTACCCAGCGGGTAGTTAATCTGTGGAACTCTTTGCCACAGGAGGTGGTGATGGCATCTGGCCTAGATGCCTTTCAGAGGGGATTGGACAGATTTCTGGAAGAAAAGTCCATCGTGGGCTATAGGCAAATATCCTTACATTAGTAGTAGGCTACTTCAGAGTACCAGGTGCAAGGGAGTGGCAACAGGATCCAAGCATCTTGTTGTCTCGTGCCTCCCTGGGGCCCACCTGGTGGGGCCGCTGTGAGACACAGGAAGCTGGACTAGATGGGCCCTTGGCCTGATCCAGTGGAGCTCTTCTTATGTTCTTATGTTCTTATGAGCTTGAAAAGCACTGTAAGTGCTTGCGGGGGAGGAGTTAAGGCAGCAGCGCGACCCCCAGGATAATAAATAAATAAAATAAACGCTTACCCAGACACCATGTGCTGGTGAAACCGAATCATATGATCCACAAGCACAAGCTCACCAAAAAAAGTCACAAGCACCTTCTGTTTCCCAGAACTCCCAAGAGGACTTGATAGTGTCAGAATAAGAGCCTTCTCATTCTTTTGTTTTGCTACTAAACTTATCCAGCATTTTCCTCTGTAGTTTCCTAAAACCGCACAGATATTCGGAGCATGATGAATGTTGCTGAAAATTTGCATGAACATCAGAAGAAGAAGCAACTCCCATGAATGCTTCATTTCTTACCCATATTAATACAGTGACCCATTGACATCAATGAAATTTACATCCACCTAAAATGCTTAGAAATGCAGTTCGACGCACAGCTCGGTTTATGACGGTTGTACAAATTCATTCACAACCCAGCAGCATACAAACAATATACTCCCAATCCAAACATAGCTCATACTTAGATTCCACACAAAATGCTATCACAAATATATTACGTAACAAATCTGTTATCCGCACATACTAATGCAACGTTCCTTCATTCATACTGGCAAGTAATCAAGCCAATAGTAAGCAGATCCCTGAAATTCTGTGAAGTGCTAAATTTCAGATAAAGCAGGAACTCCTGATTCCCATAAATGAAGAGTTCTTTTCTTCCACATACTAACAGAGAGAAACCACTGAACTGAGGTCCTCAAGATGTATCTCCCAGGTTCCCAGGGAAAACCCACAACCATGGTAGGACACAATCCATTCACTTTGCTGCCAGGCAGTGAGGACAGAGCTGCAAGATGACGGGACAAGAGTCCAGCTCAGACAATGCATCACGCTCAATGATAAGGCTAATGAAGGATGTCAATGTCTGCATGTGTTTCTATCATGCAGTGCAATCCAACGCATGTTTATTCAGATATAAATCCCACTGAATTTAGTTGGAGTTGCTGCAATGTAAGTGGATTTGGGGTTGCAGCCTGATAGTGGGGAATCAGTGTGAAGCAATGCAACATAAGCATCCCTGCCCACCCAGTGGTACCTGCACCACTGTAGATACTGCTGGTCAGCTGACAGTCTCCTCACTGCCACTCCACATTAAATGTATAAATTGTCCATAAATGATTATGTAGCATCTAGAGCAGACAAATGTAAAGTGAGAGCCCAGTATCCGCGGGTCCAGCATCTGTGGATTTGACTTACTGCAGATGCCAGCGGATACTGGGGTTTGATTTTAAATAAATTTGAAAAGAAAAAAGCGCTAAAATTTGATTTCCTACTGTTTTGTGGCCAAACCGTACCATTTCCAAGCTTCTACAGCTATTTTTAGACCTGAGAGATCCACTTCTGCGGAAATTCCTCTCTCCTCCTGATGATGAGGGAGCGGCACCCTGTTTGAGCGAGTTGCAAAGGATGCTACCCTTTCCGGCAGCAGCCAGCACATCCCCTTTGTCTCTTTGTGCCAGCTACAGAACTGACACAGGTCTAAGGAGACCCATTGACCAATGGGAGGCTTACAGAGGGGAGTAAGGGAAAATAATTTCCCTTTCCCCTCCCAAACCTCTCACTCTGCCCACCACCACAGCATGCAGTGCAGCCCATTTGATGCCATGCATGCCATGATGGGGAAACCATAAGGTTGGTCTCCTACTCTCTGTAGTTCCCAAGGGCAGGACAAGAACCAATGGGTATGAACCTACGGAGGAGCAAATTTATGCCAGCAAGGAGGAAGAATGTTTTAACTGTTAGTGCTGTTTAGCACAGAAACGGACTTCCTCATGCAGATGTAAGCTTTCTCTCATTGGAGATTTGAAGCAGAGGCTTGATGGCCACCTGTCAATGTCACCTGCATTGATCGCTGCTTGGCCTAAATCAGAAGACTCCAAACATTTCAGCATTTATTTATTTATTTATTTATTTATTTATTTATTTATTTATTTAATTTTTATCCCGCCTTTCGGCCCCATGGGCACCCAAGGCGGCTTACAACATTAAAAATTACTTTAAAAACCGCAATGATTAAAATAATGTTAAAAACAATATTTAAACAGTTAAAAATTTAAAATAAGCAAGCCCCGTGGATCCTTTAAAATATAAAGTAAAAATATAAAATGCCAGCCAGCCTGTCAACAATTGAAGGCTTGTTTAAATAAAAAAGTCTTCAACCCCCGCCGAAATATTGCCAAAGAGGGAGCAGTTCTTAATTCTAAGGGGAGGGTATTCCAAAGTCTTGGGGCCACCACCGAGAAGGCCCTCTGCCTGGCCGCCGTCCCCCTCACCTCTCCTGGTGGCGGCACAGTCAGAAGGGCCCCCCCAGATGACCTAAGAGTACCGGTATGATTGTATGGAAGGAGGCGGTTCCTCAAATATCCCGGACCCAAGCCATAAAGGGCTTTAAAAATCAAAACAAGCACTTTGAATCGGGCCCGGAAAGGAGCCGGCAGCCAGCGTAGCTGCTGAAGCAACGGCCCAACAGAGTCGAACCGACGAGCCCCAGCAACCACACGAGCAGCACGCGAATATGAGGGCCACATTATATATTTTACACATTTCTGCAGGCTGAAAAATATGGTTTTATAAATGAATAAATAAGTTTACTTGAATCTTTTTTGTAATCAGTATGCTATGAATCAGAACAAAAGAGAAATGTGACAATTACAAAGAAATGATGCCATGCTCAAACTGAGGGTGCAGTCCTGGAGTTAGGCTGGCAGAGTTAGGCCAGCAAAGTTTGGCTAGCCCAAGGGGCACTATAAAGTAGGTTTGGACCACTCTCGGAGTCAGGAAGGCCGGCACACAGATGTGCGCCATCCTCCCTGACTCCCAGAGTAGTCCAAATGCGCTTTACAGCGGCCCTGGTGCTGGCCAAACCTTGCGGGCCTAACTGTGTGATCCTAATTCCAGGTTAGGATTGCGCTCTGAGAAATAATATATAATGAGTAAAAATGTCAAGCCTTAGCAAACACTCTGGCAAAAAAAAAAAAAGTTGCTGCGGACCAGACAAAATCTTGTGCAGGGCTGGACTTGGCCCCTGGGCTGTAGTTTGGAGACCCCTGGCTTAGATGACCACCCAGATCACTTCTAACTCTTAGAATCATTCTATGATTATATGACATGCCAAATTTAATATGTGAACAAAATCTCCTTTGCAAGCACTGCCTGAGCTAAAAATAGCAGCTGTTGTTCCAAGAACGTTTTACCTTTTTTTTTCCAGTAGATGAAATAAAGGAACTTTTGCCATGATATGACAAGGTAAAGTTTTTTTGTATGTGGCTTTTCGCTTGTTGGATGCAAAGGTGCAGAAAGTCTTCCCATCCTCTAACTCAGTACATCTGTTCGAAGTTGGATTGTGTTCTACTCTGCTTGAAAGGGGATCTGCTTGTCCAAATTGTCACTGCTTAAATAGAGAGCAAATCTAGACACTACAGATGCATCTGAAGCCTTGATCTGGCACACAGATCCTGCTGTCATTTTGAATGCAATGGTTTATAATTAGAAAATCTTGGACAAAAAAACCCCTCAGAACGTGTAATTATTTTTCAACTGATATAGGCATTGAAAGCATGGCTTACACAGACAAAAGGAAGCATAAATCTGTTTGCTGCACTGTGATGAATAACTGTTGAGAAGTCCTTGATGCAAGTGAATAGAAATTGTTGCTTCCTTTTCAAAACAGGCGGCACAAATACCCACCAACGGGCACTGCAATCCTCAATCCATTGTCAATGCAAGTGTCATCCGTCTGAGTAAGACATGAACCACCTCTCAGCTCGAGGACACTGAGTGAGCCTTCCGAGATGGAAATTGGCCTGACCAAATTCTACACTGCTGTCTTTCTGCACTACAGTTCATTAGAATTTAAGAACATAAGAAGAGCCCTATTGGATCAGGCCAAAGGCCCATCTAGTCCAGCTTCCTGTATCTCACAATGGCCCACCAGATGCCTCAGGGCGCACATGAGACAACAAGATGCCTGCATCCTGTGGTCATTCCCTTGCACCTGGCATTCTGAAGTAGCCTACTACTTTTAAACAACAAAAGGAAGCTGTACCACTCATCATGGCCTATAGCCCACAATGGACTTTTCCTCCAGAAATCTGTCCAGTCCCCTTTTAAAGGCACCTAGGCCAGATGCCATCACCACCTCCTGTGGCAAGGAGTTCCACAGATTAATTACTTAATTACCCACTGGGTAAAAAAAATATTTTCTTTTATCTGTTCTCAATCAGTTCCCTGATTCAGAGATACTCGTGGTGAGAAGATCCAGGAAAACAGCATAGTACATTCCTCCCAGCCATTGCCACTGCACTGTCTGTTGCAAGGACCAGAAGGGTGTAGGGGAGCAGTTCCCAAACTTACTACAGTCATGGCGCCCTTCCTCCACTGTGAGAATCACACAAGATCTCACGAGAATTGTGTGAGATCTCAGCCAGGCCAGAACAACCAGTAAGATGAGGCCACTGGGGATGTCCCATGGTGCCCCTGAGAGTTCACCACAGAGCACAGTTTGGGAAACACTGGTGTTGTGCATTTCTGCCAATGCACAAACTTTGAGGAAATGGATACTTCCCTCACATAAGGCATCTATTGTGATTGGGGTGACCGTGTGTAATGACACTGTATGAGGGTCAAGAGCCAGGTCTCTGACATCATCAGCGACGCGACACAGTTTCTCTGTCTCCCTCTTCTCATGCTTTCATTATTTAAGGAACAACATTTGCTTTCGGTTGTTGCATCTTCTAGTACAATCCCAGAGCCAATTTAGAGAAAGTCAGAAGACAGCAGACGGCGCTGCCATTGTACTCTATTATTGTTCCCTCTTTGCCTAGTTCTTCTGCAGTGCAATGCCTGTGCAAGTCCATTTCCAAACAAATAAATGTTACAAACTTGCAGGCTGTGTAATGGCTGTTCCCCAACTCTTCTCTTTGGAGCAAGGCTCCCCTCCCACGCATCATGTAGGCAATGAACAACATGGTACAGGCCCAGTATCAGTGACTGTGGGAGCACTCTGGGAAGCATACAAGGTAGGTGGAACACCTACTTAGATCTTAGATCAAAGAAAGACTAAACATGGGAGGTGTGGCTTTAGAATGAACTTGTGCCAGTTCTAATCACCATTCACCTTTGTTTTGACAGAAGCCAACCTCAAACTCTGTGACCTGCTGCTGGTCTGATGTTGAAGGATAAGAATATACGAAAGTCCACTTAGTCCAGCATTCTGTTTTCCACAATGACCCACCAGCTCTCCCTTGGAAGCCTGTTATTGCTCTCCTGTTCCTGGTATTCAGAGACATGCAGCTGCTAAACCCAGAGGTGGCACATGGTTAACACGACTAGTAGCCCCTGATAGACCTGCTTCATGATTTTGTTCAATCAGTTTTTAAAGCTATTCAAGCTCATGGCCATAACCACATCTTGTGGCAACAAGTTCCACAGACTAATTATGGGTTGCGCCAGTGGCATTCCTACAGGGGGGCAAAACGCAAAGTTTTGCAGGTGCCTGAGCGCTCATGTAGTGGGGTCCCCTCCCTCGCCTTCAGAGCCATTCGCGGCTCGGGAGTCTGGCTGGAGGCTTTGCTCTCCAAGCCACAAATGGCTCTGAAGGCAAGGGAGGGGACCCCGTTACACAAGAGCTGCAAAATTTAGCATTTTGCCCTCTATAGGAATGCCACCGGGGTGCGTAAAGTACCTCCTTTTTGTCCATCCTAAAGCAGTTTCCACCAGCCATTCAATGGATTGTCCCCAATTCTAGTATGGTAAGAGCAGGAGAAAACATTTCTCTACTCACCCTCTCCACACCATGAATAGCATTATGGCTCAGGCTGCACTATTCTATGTGCACTATCCTGAAAGTAAGCCCTCCTAAAGAAAATGTTTTAGGAGACAAGCCTAGGATTTTGCTGTCCATCATGAGGATCAAAAAAGGAAGACCTTTTAGTCATAATCTTCTGGAGTTTCAGACCAAGATGGAAAAGATTTCCCAGCACTTCATGGGATCGAATGGTCCTCAAATACTAAGGGAGTAGGACAGGAGGAGCAGAAGCTGGCTTGTAGCATACCAAGCCTGGGCAAACCTAGTGGAAGGTCAATATCAGGTACCCTTTGCCAAGATTGTACAAATGCACAAGAAATGCCAAAACAGGTAGCAAAAGAGCAAGGAGAACTGCAGCCCCAAATGAAGTTGCATTGGCAAAAGGACAACACAAATTGCAATGCAGCTGGTGAAGGGAAGCCAGGGGAGTGCCAGTCCTTCAGTCTCAAGCTTCAGGGGCACAAAGAGTCCCCTACCAAGACATCTTGCGCTGGCAGCACTGAATCACATGATCCCCAAGCACAAGCTCCCCGAAAAAGACACAAGCACCTTCTGTTTCCTAGAAGTCCCAGGAGATCAAGAGTGTCACAGGGAGAACCTTCTCTTCCTGCTACTTAACTCACTCAACCTTTGCTTCTGCTGTTTCCCTGCTAACTGCACAGACCTTTGGAACATGGTGAATGTCCCTTAATGTTGGCATGCAGTCTAGCCATCTCTATTTCCAGCCTGCATTTCTGTAAAGTGCTGAACTTCAGAAAAAGCAGCAAGTCCCATCAATGAAGAATTCATTTCTTATGCACATTAACCGATCTAAACCACTGAATGGAGATCATCACTGAATGGAGATCCCCCACATTTTTTGTAAACTGAACCAAATTACACAGTATTCCCCAATTGTAAATAGGCTGACAATGAGGTCCCCTTGATTTCATAACTATGCTTAGCACTGCAGTTCTACATATAATACAGCTCAATTCCTAACGGTTGTACAAGTTCATTCGCAATCAAACAGCACACAGAAATCATACTTCTGATCCAAGCCAGAGTTCATCTTGATGTTCCACGCAAAATGTTAATATTGCATGAAGTCATTAGGAAGCAAGACTGTTATCAGCACATTATATAATATTAACAATATCCATTTCTGACTGCTACAGCATCAGATTTATTATTTTTCTTTTCAGCAACAAAAGATATTGGATCCTTTTTATCTACTTGACTGCCCAAATATATCAAATCACACCTTAATTCCCCAGAAGAAGCTAATGTTAGAAACTGTGACTATTTTGAGGATTACGCAGAGATTGTTTCTCTACTTGCTGAAAACTTTTTGTACATGTGTGCTATCAAGATTTTGACCACCACAACATGAAAAACCGGATCCAGCAATAGCATAAAAGCAGGATATAAATACATTACACTTAAAATATCAAATCAAATCTGGCCCCCAATTTAAGTTTCCTACAATGAGTTTTGCAAAATACATTTTTAGTGCTCCTCTCCTTCTGGTTGGAAGGAGAAAAGTTCTGCCACAAACTTTTCAGCATGCTCTCAGAGGACGCCATGTGCAAGACAGTACCTGAAAGTTTTAGGAACTTCGCCCCATTAAGTCGGTCCAAGTGACACGGAAATACAATAGTAAGAAGGCAGTCTTAAAAATGCAGAAAGTGCCCTGTGCTTGAGATCAATATGCGGTTATGAAAAATCCTTTCCTTTTTTTTGAAGGAGATACTACCAGATGTCATACGCCCCTGAGAAAAGGAACTTCTGAATTACTACTCCCTGTTAGCAAAAAGCATGGCAACAATACTCAAAAAGGCTACATCCAGCCATCTTTGTAAAAAGAGAGAGATGGCACAGATTTTGAGAGGAGCCCCCTTGATCAAAGCACTGATGAAGATACAGGAGGAGTAGAAACACACCCTTTCCACACCTGCTGGAGCATCACAGACTAGACCTTGATACCTCTGCATTAAAACGATTACAGGAGGAAGCCACGCATTTCTTCCAGCTCCCTAGAATAACGCCACCGCTCGAGCTCCTGTTCCTTAAAGGTCACAGATTCACACCGGACCTCTTTTTCTTTTTTCTCCGAACCCTAACACACGTTTTCTCTCCCCAGCATCATTCCTCCTCCGCAGAGCGTCGAAAGGTGAGAGAGCGGGAAAGAAATCGGGGCGCTCCGGGCGACATTCCCAGGGTGGAGGGGGCGAGTCGGGGCTCTCTCTGGGACTTGACCACAACTTGCTTGGGTCAGCGAAGCCACCGACTCCGGGAAGCCCCGAGCCCCGAGCGGGCTGGGGCTCGGGCTGCTGCCTCTGCCCACCCCACGCGCGCCAGCCAGCCAGCCTCGCTCGGAACCCCGGCGCCAAAGTTGGGAGTTCGAATTCGGCGTGGGGCGGGCGGCAGGGAGGCACGGAGGCACCCGGGGACGCGGGCATCCCGTGCCGAGCCGAGCCGGTGTGCTTCTCCTCCTCCTCCTGCTCCTCCCGCGCGCTCGCTCGCCCAGGTCCCCTCGCCCGGCTCTCCTTACCTCGCAGAGACAGCAGCGCAGCCAGCGGGGCCACCCACAGCCCCCAGCCCGAGGAGCCCTTGCAAGTCATGCCGGGCACGGAGCGGAGCGTCCGCCGCCCGAGTCCCCTTCCGCGGGGCGCCAGGTGCGAGCTCCGCAGCCCGGCCAAGCGGCGCTCCGAGCCGGGGCGGCTCCCGCTGCAGCAGCGAGCCGCTCCGGCTCCTCCCGCTGCAGCAGCTGCTGCTGTCCCGGGACCGCCCGCCCGCTCGCACCGCCCGCTCCCCGGGAGGCTCTGGCGCTCCGGAGCCCCGGCAGCCCGGGGACGCGGCCAGGCTCCGAGGCGGCCCGAGAGCGCAGCCTGGCGGCCCACCGAGCTGCCGCAGCCCAGCAGTGGCCTCCCTTTGGCCACGGAGCGCTCGCTCGCTCGCGCTCCTGCACGCGGCCGACGCCCCCGCCAACCGGGCTGCCGGGCGAGGGAGGAGGCGAGGCCGCCCCCGAGCAGCCGGCCACGGCCCTCCCGCCGGCCCTCCGAGGGCGCCACAAGTTCAAACCCTCCCGTCGGGGCAACTTCCAGCCCGCAAAACTCTTCCGCCGATTTCGCAGGTCTCACTTTGACCGCCAAGCTGGTCCTTTGGTGTTCAGGCGCGCTGGCCTCCCAGTTGGGCGCGCAAGTTGTATGAACTAGCATACACTGGCAGACCCGCTCGGTTGGGGCTAGTTTGGAAAGTCCAGGTTAAAACCCAGTGGCTCCAGTACGGTTCAACTTTTTTACACTGCTTTATTTTATTTTGGACATCGAATTTATTCCTTCTTTAAAATTTACCAAAAAACCCCACAACATTCCATTTGTTGCCCTTGTGGAAACTTCAAGATGGAAAAGGCATTTGAACCCATGAATGAAGAGACAGGCTGCAGGAATGTTGCTGTCCTCATAGCGTGTTCTTGGGGAAGCATGAGTTCCGACAGGCAAGGAAACTCATTAGAGTAACACTAAGTTGCAAAGGAGTTGACTTCGGTTTTACCCACTTTTCCACAACACTAGGGGAACCACTGCTTGCAGTGACTCTCCCCTCCTGTTGCCCACCCTCTGTTTTCCTTTCCTTCATCCAAGGGCCTAACCTGACATAGTAGCTTCAACACACACACACAGCTCAGGTTACGGTTTTAGCCATGGAAGGACATGTGCTAGCACTCCTGTGTCCCAATGTACCATTCAACCTACAAGCAGACCTCCAAGGACTGAGAAACGCTAAGGAAGACCAATGCGAGCAGCATTATTTCTAGAGCACAGGAGTGGCAGGGGCGTTTCACAGACTTTACTGCTCTCAGGATACTGGGCTTATGAAATAAAATCTGGCAAAATATATGTTTTGCACGACAGCACCTTCCGTGTGTCAATGCTGCTATCTAGAACAGGACATGCTCCTTTTCCTGGAAGAGTTTCAAGTGTCTGCTCCTAACTGTGACCTAAAATTGTGATAAAGTCAAGCTGAAATAGAAGCTGTTGGAGTTCTCCATTTGTCCCTTGCCTTGGGATAAGTTGCAATGGGTCAACTCAGACCGTGTTGATCCTTAAAGGTGGATTAGGCCAGGAAGGGCCTCAGGATTTGGTGTGCTCCAGGGTGCCCAAGATGGCTTCCATGGGCAGGCTAGTCTAAACCACATTTTTTTTTATCCCAAAGGGCTTTTTACAAATTTATGATATTCTGTGATTTACCAAATCCTCAGTCCCAGATGTAGCCTTCGCAGTGTGGTTCTCTGACTGCAGGCCATCAAGCTTCAGCAGGCAATCACAAGTCCAGCCTGAACAGTCCTCAAGGTTGTACTCTGTTCTTTTGCTGGCTGGCCTTCTTGTGCACGCGCACACAAACACACACACACACACACACACACACACACACACACACTGTAACTCTCAACATTGTGTGACTAATCAACTCATCAGTCACTCTGCCCTGCCATAAGGAGTACAGCAGTTTGTCGCAACCTGCTATTCCATTTCTATCCAAAAACAAGACCATGGATTCCCTTGCTTAGTTTCAGGCAATACCAGCAGCTCAACCATCAGCCCACACCTCCTGCCAGTGGTGGGATTCAGGGGGTTCGCCCAGGTTCTACAGAACCGGTTGTTAAATGGCCGGGCCCCGCCCACTCGCTTACCTCGGCTGGCTTCAGGGGTTTTTTTTTTGGCTCCGGCTATGACATCATAGAACCGGTTGTTAATTCATTTGAATCCCACCACTGCCTCCTGCCCAGGAGGGCACTTTTGCGGCAGCCAGAATTGGCAGAACATGTGTCCTGCTAGCACTTCCTTTGCATAAGGTTGGGCTATCACTGATGTAATTTTTGCTATTAGACCCACAGTAGAAGGAAAACCGGAACCTGTGTTCTGTCTGCATCTTTTAGCTGAGACTACCAGCAGCTGGCGGTGGGCATTTAACCAATGTCCAGCATTGGGGTAAGGGTAATGCAGCTCTGCGGTTAGGGAACAAACATTCCCTTACCTTGAGGAGGCCTCTGTGATTACTACTCCACTGCAGAATGCAGAACATGCCCCATTGGTACAGTTAAGTCAATGCTGGAAACTTGGTTAGGATTGCACTCTTAGACAGGGAAAATGTTAAACCGTCCACTTCTCCCAACCCACCTATGCCAGGTTCAACTCAGGTTCAATGACCACCCCGCTGCCTGCTTGAAGTTAAAATTAAATACCAGGAGATCTGATCTTCGAGCATTGCATCTCTTTTGGTTCTTAAACTGGAAAATCCAGCCCTCATTCAGTGTCCCTTGAGAGCACTGCACCCCATGGTCTTGTGGGTAAGAACCCCATGGCCTTGGGTTAGAAACCAGAATTCTGGGCAGAATTGTGTAGCTAGAGAGTTGTTGTATCATGGTTAGAATCTCATTTCTTCTATCGGATTACCCCAGAGCAATAACAACACAGAGAAAAAACAACATAGATAGCCAAAGAAAAGGCCAAGTAGATCCTGAAAAGGCACGTTTTCCACATTAACCCCCAAGGAGAAAGCATTCCCTAAGGAGAGCCATGAAAATAAAACATTAATGCTCTAAACCTGTTTATTCAGAAATAATTTATACCCATTTCATTAAGGATTATATGCGGATAAGTCTATTTAGGATGGCACTTAAAGCTAAAGAGCCCCAAAGTAGGTGTGGAATCCAAGCTGACAGTTGGGACATGGTGAGCAATTGTGTTTAATTTCTTTGTGCATTTGCTCTTGTTTCAAATTAGATGTCTCCCAAGACGGTTTTGTGAAACTACAGTTACAAAGCAAACAAAACAAAGATGATGACCACAGGAAGTCTTCCTGATTTGTCTTGTAGAAGTAACAGCCCAATCCTCGCAATATCCCCTCCCCCACCAGTGCAGCCACACCCCCAGAACAAGCGCTGCATCCTGCAGGTGGGCAGTCGAGGGCGACTACTCCAGGTAAGGGAACGTTTGTTCCTTTGCCCCGAGGTCAGCCTCCAGCTACTCGATGGGTCTTCTTAGTTTTGTGCCTGTTAATTTTCTGGCACATGTCTGTATGCACCCAAGTAGGTGGATCAAGACCAGAAGGGGAGACAGGATATTGGCAGAATTGCTGCTACCAATAAGTGTCCCCTTCCCACGCTCAACACACCCCTCTCACCATCCCGGTTCCTCCCTCATTCTGCCCTCTACCTGCCCCCAGCACCAACTTACTGGCACTGGGCTCCAAAGGAGGCTTCTCTGTCTTGGCTGCCACCACTCACCATTTGCAGCAGTGGCCATGCTCTTTGTTGCATCGTATTTTGCAATGGCAGTAAAGCATCCTGCACTGTCAGAATGTGCACTCCGGTGAGGCATCGCCCGGATAGGATGGTTCATCTTGTGCAGATGGAAATATTTGTGCAGAATGGTAACACAGGGGAAACAATGTCTTCCTGTAAAAGATGAAACGATAGAAAGCTTTGCTTACTGAATTTTGTTTGCTCTATAGAGGTTAAGGGGTGCAGAAACCCTAATAAAAATGGGGGGGGGGAACAGCAGCCAGCAACACCAAGTTGTACCAGAGATAACTAGAAATGGTACAGTAAAAAAAAAAAAAAACCCTGATAAGAACATAACAAGAGCCCCACTGGATCAGGCCAAAGGCCCATCTAGTCCAGCTTTCTGTATCTCTCAGTGGCCCACCAGATACCTCAGGGAGCACACAAGCAAGAAGATACTTGCTTCTCGTTGCCATTCCCCTGCATCTGGCATTCTGAGGTAGCCTACTTCTAAAATAGGTTGCACCACACATGGCCTGTAGCCTGTGATGGACTTGCCCTCCAGAAATCTGTCCAATCTCCTTTTAAAGGCACCTAGGCCAGATGCAATTACCACCTACTGTGGCAAAGAGTTCCACAGTTTAATTACCTGCTGGGTGATAGGTGAAGTAAATGAGCCAATCAGCAGAACTCTGGGGTCACCTTTCATTCAACGTATCCAATCCAGGAGGAGAAAAAGCGGCAGCACTGAGATGAAGAGGAGAAGGTGGAGTGCTTACTTAAAGAGCGCAGTCCTAACCTGGAGTTAGGCAGGCACAGTTAGGCCAGCAAAGTTTGGCCGGCACAAAGAACACCATACAAAGAACGGACATTACAGGAGAAGGAGGGTCAGTCGTATACAGACTGTCCCTCTTTCTGGCCCTTCCCTCATCCCTCTGACCCCTGGTACTTCTGGCAACAGTCCCCTGAGTCTGAAGCTGCTGCTTCTGAATGCCAGGTCGGTGAATAACAAAACCGCTCTTATCCATGATTTAATATTGGAGGAGAAAGCCGACCTGGTATGTATCACGGAGACCTGGTTGGATGAGCTGGGAGGGGTTAATCTTTCCCAGATTTGTCCGCCGGGTTTCCGGGTACTTCAGCAGCCACGACTACAGGGGCGGGGAGGTGGGGTTGCGATGGTCTATCGGGATTCCATCTGTCTCACCAGATACCCTGTTCAGCAGTCCACCGGGTTTGAGTGCCTTCGCGTTGTGTTGGAGGGGCGAGACAGAACAGGGATTCTGCTGGTGTACCGCCCGCCTTGCTGCCCAGCAGTCTCCCTGCCTGAGCTGACGGAGCTGGTCTCGAGCGTGGTGTTGGAGTCCCCCCGCCTATTGGTGTTGGGGGACTTCAATGTCCATGCCGAGGCCCCGGGAACACCTGCAGCTCAGGATTTCATGGCCTCCATGGCAACCATGGGTCTGTCTCAAAGAATATCCGCCCCGACGCATGATGCGGGACACACGCTGGACCTGGTGTTTACTGTGGGGCAGGTTGATGGTGATCTGGAGGTGGAGGAATTTAAGATCACTCCTTTGTCATGGACAGATCACTGTCTGGTGGGATTTAGGCTTGTTGCGGCTTCTCACCTCTGCAATGGCGGGGGATCACATTTTATGATCCGCCCTCGGAGGCTGATGGATCCAGACAGATTCCTGAGGGCTCTGGGGGATTTTCCTGTTGCCAGAGTTGGAGATCCACCCGGTGCCCTGGTCGATCTCTGGAATACGGAGATGGCCAGGGCCCTGGATGAGATCGCTCCTGAGCGTCCTCTGCCCAGTCGCAGAATCAGAGCGGCTCCTTGGTTCTCTGAGGAGCTGCGAACGATGAAGCGGCAGAGCAGACGACTAGAGCGTTGGTGGCGAAAGACTCGTGCCGAATCTGACCGGACACGGGCTAGAGCCCAATTAAAAGCTTATTCCAGAGCAGTGGTGGCGGCTAAGAGGGCACACCTCTCTGCCACCATTGCATCTGCAGAGAACCGTCCAGCTGAGCTTTTCCGTGTGGTCCGCAGTTTTTTACATCTTGCCCCCCTTACTGGTAGGGAGGAGCACACGGAGGCTCGCTGTGACGAGTTCGCTAAATACTTTACAGACAAGGTCGATCAGATCCGGCATGACTTGGACGCCGCTGTGGGCATATCTAGTGATGTCCCTGGGGAACCTGTCTATCCTCCAATTTGGGATTCTTTTCAGCTTGTAGAGCCTGAGGATGTGGACAGGATTCTCTGGAGTGTGAGACCTGCTGCTTGCCCGCTCGACCCTTGCCCGGCATGGCTAATTAGAGCTGCCCGGGGAGGGCTGGCCGAGTGGACGGGGAGGGTGGTGAATTCATCTCTGAAGGAGGGGGTGCTCCTGCCTGCTTTGAAGCAGGCGATGGTTCGCCCCCTCCTGAAGAAGCCCTCCCTGGATCCCACAAATTTAAACAACTTTCGCCCCTCTCCAATATCCCATTTCTGGGCAAGGTGATTGAGAGGGTGGTGGCGTCCCAGCTTCAGAGGGTTCTGGAGGAAACGGATTATCTGGACCCATTCCAATCTGGCTTCAGGCCGGGGTTCAGGACGGAGACTGCCTTGGTCGCCTTGGTGGATGACCTTCGCCGGGGGATGGACGGGGGAAGTGCGACCCTGTTAGTCCTGCTGGACCTCTCGGCGACTTTCGACACCATCGACCATGGTGTCCTTCTGGGTCGGCTGGCCGGGTTGGGGCTTGGAGGCACTGTTTTAAAGTGGTTCCGCTCCTTCCTGACTGACAGATCCCAGAAGGTGGTGCTGGGGGACGCTTGTTCGGCACCCCGACCTCTTAGGTTTGGGGTGCCGCAAGGTTCCATCTTATCCCCCATGCTGTTTAACATCTACATGAAACCGCTGGGAGAGGTCATCCGGGGGTTTGGAGTGGGGTGCCATCAATATGCTGATGACACCCAACTTTATCTCTCCTTTCCCCCTGATTCTGAGGAGGCGGTTGAGGTCCTGAATCGCTGTCTGGAGGCAGTTGGGGGCTGGATGCGGGCGAACAAGCTGAAATTAAATCCGGATAAGACAGAGGTGCTTTTGGTTCGGAAATCCACAGCTCGGGTATTGGACTATCGTCCTGCTCTGAATGGGGTCGCACTTCCTCTGAAGGAGCAGGTTCGCAGCTTGGGGGTTCTCCTGGATTCACAGCTACACCTGGAGTCCCAGGTGGCGGCTGTGGCCAGGGGAGCCTTTGCTCAGCTTCGGCTGATCCGCCAGCTGCGGCCGTACCTGAGCTGTGCGGACCTGGCCACTGTGACCCACGCCCTAGTGACATCTAGATTAGATTATTGCAATGCGCTCTACATGGGGCTGCCTTTGAAGACGGTCCGGAAATTACAACTAGTACAGAACGCGGCGGCTCGGGTGGTTGCTGGGGCACGTCGGTTTGATTCTGTCGAGCCGTTGCTTCGGCGACTACACTGGCTGCCGGTTCTGTTCCGGGCCCAATTCAAAGTGCTAGTCTTGACTTTTAAAGCCCTTTACGGCTCGGGTCCGGGGTATTTGAGGGACCGCCTCCTTCCATACAATCCAACCCGTACTCTTAGATCATCTGGGGGGGCCCTTTTGACTGTGCCGCCACCAGGAGAAGTGAGAGGGGCGGCGGCCAGAAGAGGGCCTTCTCGGTGGTGGCCCCCCAACTCTGGAACACCCTTCCCCTAGAATTGAGAACTGCTCCCTCTTTGTTTACATTTCGGCGGGGGCTGAAGACCTTTTTATTCCAAAAAGCTTTTAACTGCTGACAGGTTGGCATTATGATCCACAGGGTTTGTTTTTGTTTTGTTTTTTTTAAATTGTTTTTAAATTGTTTTTTAAATTGTGTTTTTATTTTGTTTGCTATTGTTGTTTAATACTGTTTTAACTGTTTTTAATGTTAATTGTTATGCTGTATTTTTAATATATATTTTGTAATGCCGCCTTGGGTGCCTTCGGGCACAAAAGGCGGGGTAAAAATCTATAAATAAATAAATAAATAAAATGCATTTGGACCACCCTCAGAGTCAGGGAGGATGGTGCACATCTGTGTGCTGGCCTCTCTGATGTGGTCCAAACGTACTTTACTGTGTGCCTTGTGCCGGCCAAACTTTGCAGGCCTAACCATGCCAGCCTAACTCCAGGTTAGGATTGCACTCTAAGGCATGTAGGAGGCATGTGCATGTGGCTGTTGCATGAACAAAAGGGAAAAGGCCTCAGATCCACAGGCCAGAAAGGCCAAGCATTCAAGGAATTGGGCAATCACCCACCACTTATTGATCAGGCTGAGATTTGCCTGTTCCAAATGTTACTGAGCCCCATGAGTCAAATGGAGTTTACTGGCTCCAAATGGATTTCTTGTCCACAGCCACACCCTAGAAACTCCTGACATTCGTAAAAACAGCTTAGCACACATAAGAAGGGTCCCTGGCTCCAAATGTCTTTGCCAACCCTACCACTAAAATTCAATCAAGCAGGCCTGTTTATGAGCCAATGGCAGAGGCAGATCTAAGGGAGGGCAGAGCTCTAAGTTTTGCAAGAAGCCTTACCTTGCAGTGGAAATCACTCCTCTCCTGCACCGTTTTAGCCAATCCTCACAGGGAACAGCAACATCTTGGCGTTGCTTACTGGCTACAGCAGCAAGGGAGAGGGGGGATTTACATGACAGGGTAAGGCTTCTTGCAACACTTGGAGCTTTGCCCTCCCTGTAGATCCGCCTCTGGCCAATGGACATCTAAGTCAGCCACTGCACCAGCAACTGGGTGTGAAAGCGAAAGGCAGAACCCAGCAGGAGTCCAGAGTAAGCAGAATGTGCCCCAGTTACCTCTTTGCCAGTGGGTGTTATTTGACAAGGGAAGGGCGTTTCCAGTGGGCACCGTTTCAAGAAGCATGCATGCCATTTGCCTGGGATGGAAAACCGCATGTGAATCTGCTCAGCAATCAAAATGGCCAAAAAAACAAGACACCCAAAGTATTCCTCCCCCATGAGATTCTTTTTTCACCCCAAGCAACCTTAGGCAGAAAAGCTGATCAACATACTGGCAGGGTGGAAAAATATGACTCTGGCAGCCGAGGACACGAGGGCGAGTTCTTGAGCCAGCAGTCCAGGAGCAGGGAAATGCAGTCACATTTGCCTGATGAAGCCGCATTGTGCTGAAATGTGGCTCTTATCTGTCGCGACCCAGAAGCTATCTTGTCCTTTCTGAGAAATGAAGTGTTTGATAAATAACAGTTCCAGCTCACTTAATTCAGGTTGTCTGAAGTTGCTGTGTTTTTTTGTGGAACGTACTATCTACCTGCAGACCGCTAAAATGGAATTAATCAATTAGCAATTGCCTTCTCTCTCTCCCTCCCTCCCTCTCTCTCCCTCCACACCACAACCAATGCCTACAGATGATTCAATCATGTTTTGTGCATTGCTATGATAATCACTGAAGCGGGACTAACAGCTGCATCCTTGGGGGATTTGGGGCTGCTGGAGGTCTCCCTGGGGCAGTAGCATCCCTGGAGGGGTGCAGGGCACTACAGGGGCGGTTCTAATTAGAACCGCGCCCATGGCAGGGGCTGAAAGGGCGCCTCCCCGCGACATCATGACGTCACAACGTCATGACACTGCGGGGGTGTGGCTTCCCTCCTGGCTCGGAGGGCTTTAAACCCCCCGCCCCGGAGAGCGCAGCAGCGCCCGCTCCCCGCTCTTTCTGCCGGGGCGCACGGGCACTTTAAAGTGCCCGCACGTCCCGGCAGACAGGGCGGGGGAGCGCCCCGGCGGCTCGCTCCCCGCTCTTTCTGCCGGGGCACACGGGCAAGTGCCCGCGCGCCCCGGCAGAAAGAGCGGGGAGCAAGCCGCCAGGGCGCGTTCTGTTCGCGCCTGCCGGCTAATTTAGCCGGCAGGCGCGAACAGAACGCGGCGCCGCCCAGTGCCCCGCCCCCTTCCCCTTGAGAAGCGGGAGGGGGCGCCGGGTGGCAGCGCCGCGTTCTCCTCGCTCTGGCTGGGCCAGCCGGAGCGAGGAGAATGCGGCGCAGGGTCTGGTCGGGAGTGGGCGGGCCGTGGGCGCCATTCTGGGGGGGCGGGCGCCAAGCGAATGGCGCCCCCCCCGCAAGATGGCGCCCATGGCTCGTGCCACCCCCCGCCACACCCTAGAAACGCACCTGGGGCACTACGTTTTGCAAGGTGCCTTATCTTGCCGTGTAAACCGCTTCTCTGTCTCGCCATAGCAACCAGTAAGCAATGTGGATGTGTTCAGTGGTGTCATTCAAATGATTTAGGAACAGGAACTCACTTTTGATTGGCACTTGTCGGGAACCCGGAGCCCGTTAGGATCCGGTACGCCCGTTCTGGTCCGTTCCCCCTGAATGACATCACTGCCTTCGCCCCCCTAGGAATCCGGAGTCGCTCCCTTTAACCCTCTGAGTGCCAGCCAACCAAGAAGAAAAGCTCTTTGCAGAGGAATTGGGAGGGGGGGAGAGTGAAGTGGGCGGAGTCAGCCCTAATTTTAACTAGTGGAACTGAGTTCCCCCGTGTTCCCCCTGCATGACATCACTGGATGTGTTGCTTTCGCTGTGAGGACTGGATACGACAGTGTGAGCGCATTCCTAAACTGGAGTTAGACCAGCATAAACTAAGCCAGCAAAGTTTGGCCAGCACAAGGGCCACCATAAAGTGTGTTTGGACCACTCTCGGAGCCAGGGAGGATGGTGCAGGTCTAACTCATTTTAGGATTGCGCCCTGAGGGAGAGGAGCAGTTTACATGACAAGGTTAGGCGCCTTGCAAAACTTAGCGCCCTGCCTCCCTACCAGAGATGTTACTTCCTTGGGGTAAGGGGACAATAGTCCCTTTGTCCTGGGGTAAACCCCCAGCAGCTACAATTGGCCAACTTGCATCTGCACCAGAAATATTGCAGGCCAAGACCACATTCATCTGTGTAGGTGGATAAGGCCTAGGAAGATGGTTTGGATATGATGCATGCCTGTATCTCCAATCCCACCCCCCTCCCATGCCCAATCTGTCCACCCCGCTCCCATCGCCACCCTCTTTCACGCTTCCCCACCCTATTCAACCCCCTCCCTGCCCTTCCCACCCTTCATCCATCTGCCTCTGGAACAGAGAAAACTGGCACATCCCAGGTATAGGCAAATTCCTCAGTTTGCCTCCTGCTGAGCCTGTCACGTCTCAGTTCCGGTCCTTTGAAAAAAAGCTTCAAAGGCAGCACCGGAGCACTTCTGCTGATTATGTCACTGCAGGAGAACTCCCAGGCGTCACTCCCCTTATCATCCCCAACCCCAATTAAACCCCAAGCCTGATTTTTGTGCAAATGAAGGGAAACGTCTGCAGTGCTTCACTAATGAGAGTAAGAGCAGCCTGGGACCCAAAGCTCACTGCACAACTTCATACAGCCGTCAAGCTGCTTTCCTTCTGATGTGCAAGATGATAATGCTCATCTGCACTGAGCTGCAGATCACCAGCTAGGTCACCAGCTAGTGGACTGAAGGGATTGAGGAAAAACAGACGCAGGAAAAGGACCAGCAGACTATTGGGAAGCTTATGGGAGTTTCTGAGTCTCTCCTTTCAGAGCAATTTATTCATACAAACCTAAGGGCAATTCAATATGGTTTCAACAGGAGTAGCTGGACACCTGGCCTTGAAATTCACAACTGCTGCAGTCTAGGTAGCAAAACCAGGTGCATTCTCAGTGTGGAATGTGAAGGCATGAAACTGGAGGTCCACAGGGGAAAAGCACGCGGATTCCTGTTTATTCTACACATGGCCTGCTCCAGGAGTGGTGGAGCCAATGTGGGGCATTCCTGCGAGGGGGCCCACTCACCAAGAAGCGTGCTTGCGATGCTGCGTGCAGACCATGGCACCTGGAAATATTTGGTGGTGGCATGATGATGCCATTGCCAACTGCTTCTGGGAGGCCCATTTTGGGCCCTTTGGAGGCAGGGGCAGGTGGGAGGGCCCAAGGTAAAGCTGCTCTGCTCGCCCCACTGACTTACAGCCCACAGACAGCCCGGCTGCAGCAGCATGAAATATGCTCGCTGTGCTGTACAGGGGCCCCCAAAATGCAGGGCCCAATGTGATGACATTGGCCACATTGGCTTAAGGCCGGCCCTGATTATAAAAGTACTAACCAAGAATTTGGACAACTGCTATGAAGTCCGCAATTTTCGGTTTGCTGTGGTTCATGTTCAGAATAAAGTTTCACAGGCACCATGGACCAAAATCTCCCTTAACATTCCACCAATATGACTCCTGGGTATTTCTGTATTTATTTAAAGAACTTCTGCTCCACCTTTCTTCAACAGGCGCTCAAAGTGGCTAACAAAACCGCCATAATAAATACACAATAAAGCAACAGTTTATAAATTAGGAAACAATAAAATGCATTCGATAAAATGTATCCCAAAACCAGCCGCATAAAAAACCATCAATATTATATAAAGCCACAAGAATAACAGCAGCATGAAGGAGTCAAAGCAACAAAGTAGGGTCAGAAAATGATACTTAAAAACAGAACCAGCATGCTAACAGTCAACAGACATTCATAATAGCTGCAGTAAAAGCAGTCCATAAAAAGGGGTCCCTAAAAAGCAGCCCACACCAACCAACCCATTCCAAACCACCCTGAAAAGCCATTTTCAATGAGGAAGAATTTAACCCTCACTAGAACATCTCTAAAGATGGGTCAGTTCTTGGATTGCAAGGGAGGGAATCCTACAACTGCGGTGCCACTACATATCTAGCAATTACAGTCAATCCCTGTTATACCCGAACTCACTGTCCGTGAATTTGCTTTATGAGAGGCAGAATTGCTACTTACCTCATTATTTGCACCTCTGTCCACATTATCCATTACTGTATGCAGAGACCTTCCAAAGGCTGCAGGGATCTTCAGAATGGCACCTGGGACCAGCACTGATCCCTTTAAAATGACTGGTCGAAGCATCTGCAAGCCATGCTTAAGGGGGCCATGCTGATTGCAGGTACCATTCTGAAGATCCCTGCAGCCTCTGGAAAGTCTCTGCAGCATTCAGAGATCTTTTAGTATTTCCAACCTCACTTCTTCTGATGGCAGATAAGGTACCCCTTGCATCTAACCCCATTGATCCCATAGGGTCAATGGTTCATTCTGTGAATTTGCCATCCTCGAGGATTTCCAGGAACCAAACCCTAGCGGATCGTGACTGACTATAATTGTTAATTGTGTTTCCAGTGATGCCAGGCAGCACTTCCTCCAGTGCTAGATGATCAAAATGAAAATGATCGAAGTGGTACCTCCAGGAAGAGATGCCTACCAGATTTGGCTTTTCTTTCCCCATCACTGCTTATTATACTGTACATCACTGGACCCCATGCTTATTTGAATGCCCCTCTTCCTTCTCACTACACCTTGTGAGAATGTCATTTTCTTTCTCGTTGGAAAAGGAAACTAGATATGCGTATAAAACATTTCAGGGAATTATTTTTATTTGCTTTGTTGGCTCTTCTCTACTCCAAGCCCAGCCTGCAAACTTGGGGCTTCCCAAGTTGTGTACTTAGCTCTTGATTAATGTAGCTTGGCTCAAGAACAACTGTGAATCCCTCATCTATGGCATTGGGTCTCAAATGGTTTGCAATGGATTTTTTTAGAATGGCACTCATGTTGGGACCCACCGGACGTGATGTCATTAACCTGATGTTATGATGTTATGGCCGGAAGTGACATCATAAGCAGGAAAAGCCATCATTGTGATGTAATCAAATGACACTCCTGGAATGCAAACTGGCATTCTTGGACTGCAGCAATTGCACAACCATGAACTATGCCTAACAAAAAGCAAGGTTAGAACAAAATATTATATAAAAACACTGAACTAAAAGCATTTTTTTTTAAAAAGCTCTCGCTTGAAAATTTGAACTGTTAACACTCACGAAAGGACTATAGCAAGAGTAAGGCCTGCAGTTTCCTAGATGGCTGCTCCCAGCTTTCCGTGACCCATCTGACATTAGGTCGCAACCTACCAGGTAGATTCCAACCCACAGTTTGAAGGGCATGGATCTATGACATCCATCTATGGTATCCATCTGCTTTTCAACCTATGAGATTCACATAGATCCAAACCTTGCAACATGCAGCTACATTTGATCAATTTTGAGGTATCAATCACAAACACACATAGATCCACAGCCAAAGTTGAACAGATGGCCAGTAACTGGGGCACAATCTGCTTGCTCGGCTCCCCCAAAAAGTAAGATAACGATAGCTTCTCTTTGAAATAGAGATTGTGAATCCCTCTCTATATTTTTTTAAGGGAAAAAAAAAAGATGGGTGATAAAATCCAAAGCAGAGAGCTGGCAGCTGTAAGTTTCTCTTTCATGTTTTTAATGAGAACTGGTGTGAGATAATGAAGCCTAGTGATGAGTAGTGTCGGTGAGATTGTGCATCCATTCTATATTTAGCAAACATACAAGGTGAAAGATCCGTAATTATCACTTGCATTCGCCTTTCCAAGTATTCCAGTAAGCAAGAATGTTTTAATACCCTAACAAGCTTTTTTTTTCCTGGAACAGTCAAGGGAAGCCCCTTTCGAAGTTCAATGGTGCCTATTTCTGAAACGTTGTTCAAAAACTAGCCGGGGATCTATCTGTTCTAGGAACTTTATCAGGTGCCAAATGTAGAGCTGCCTTTTTTTTTTCTTTTAATCTCCTGAACCAATATTGGGTTACCCAGTGCCTGATCATAATTTATTTAAGGTGACAGTATTCATGGTTTGATCAAAATCGGCTTCACCCAAGCGTCCCCCTGAGATGTCAAGTAATTGATAAAATTTACCAAACTGATTGTTAATAACCTCAGTCTGTTGAAATCAAGTTATCTTTCACAGTGCTGTTGGAGAAATGAAGTTGGCAGCTTGCTCCACTGTAATTCTGTTTAGGGAGCACTATGGCAGAACATCAGAAATACATCCATTTAATTATCTCTACAGTTTCTTTTCCAGAACAAGATTCTTTAGAAGATTTTATTGGACCGCGAAGGCTCTGCATATAGTTGGCTTTGCTAGCAGGGTAAACTGTAGAAAGAGCATCTCAAGCACCTTATATCATTTTTATCTTGCCATCATTTACCGAAAATAAGAGGTCTAGAGCCAAATATCTGGCTGATTATTTCTAATCAATATATGAAATTCAGCCATGCTTACTTCTGCAGTTCATGACCATGTGTATCTCTCCTCTTGCGCTCTCCCTGCTTTCCCTCTGCCTCTCAAAGTGCTCCTTGTGGGATGTTCTTCCTTTAATTCCTCTGGACTACAGACAGTGATGTCATGCAGGGGGTACGTGGGGGTACGCGAGTACCGGTTTCTAGGATTACAGCTGGCCCCGCCCATTCGCCCGCCCACTCGTCGACTCCGCCCTCTGCAACGTTTGAATTTCCTGCATGTTTGAGTTGCCTGCATGTTCTCAGAGCCAGGCAGGCAGGCAGCGAGTGGAGCCTTTCCTTTCTTTGCCACTGAAAAAAGAGTTGCTCTGGGGTTTTAACATGATGCCAGGCCTCCTTAACACGTTCTGGGGGTGCTGTGGAATACTGTTGCAACTGTTGGGTCAGTTTAAAATCATCTGAGGCCTCAAAAAGGGCTTTTTTCATGTCACTTCCTGCCACGAAATCACTTCTGGCTTATGATGTCACTTCCGGTGGGCGGGTCCCGACACATGCCAATCAAAAGTGAGTACCTGTTCTTAAATCATTTAGATGACACCACTGACTACAGATGCTTCCAGCCCTTTATCCCTTCAGTTGCTGTCTCTCAGCAACTTGCCTCCTTGCCCTGCTTGTTCTGCCTTCCTTCCTTTGGTCTTTTGTCTGCCTGACCCCTTAATAGGATCTGAGCAGTTTAGCCAATGGCATCTGGAGACCCTTCTGTGATGTTAGGGCAGCTCAGCCAATCACAGTCACAGATTTCACCACTGCTCCTTGATCCAAAACTGTTCCCAGGATATTCATGGATCACATGAGTTTTGCCAGCAGATAACCAAATAGGGAATGGGCAGACTTGAACAAGCAGAGCTGGACCATATTAATCAGGCTCTGGGACCTCAGAAGGCCCACTACTGAATACTAAGAACAACCCAGTGATGGTAGGCTTTGTATGGTGGTGGCAGAGTGACCTTCTTAGGTGTTCTCAGGTTGGAAGGAGACACATCCAGGGCAGATCTTCTGAGGGTTCCCTGCAACCTGGTGCTGGCCCTACTTGTGGGCCACAGTTTGTGGGCTACAACTTACAATATTCAGGGTGCAATCCTAACCTGGAGTTAGGCCGGCACAGTTTGGCCAGCACAAGGGCCACCTTAAAGTGTGTTTGGACCACATCTGATGGTGCGCATCTGTGTGCTGGCCTCTCCAACTCTGACAGTGGTCCAAACAGACTTTGCACTGTTCTTTGCGGCAGCCAAACTCTGCTGGCCTAACTGTGCCGGCCTAACTCCAGGTTAGGATTGTGCCCTCACAAAGTGGGGCCAAATCTTTAACCTCCATTTTCTGAGGAAGGGGTAATCATTCCTCATACAGCTCAATGAAAATATGAAGGTCTAATGAGGAAAAAAGAAGATTCCTGCTTTCATGCGCTGTCGTCACCAGGACATTTGCCAGAGTAGCATTGCCTTTGAACGATGCCTTTTCATGCAGCAGTGCTCACGGGAGGATCCCGGACCCCTCCCCCTTTCCTTATGCTTTAAAATGCCAGGAAGCAAAAGCTAGAACATAAAGCCGTGGATTTATGTGTTCATTCCCTCATATTGCAAGCAATAATGACTGTACTGCTAGCAATATCGTGTTCATGGCAGGATTCAATCACTCCAGAGCCAGCCAGTGGAGCTGCATTGGTCCAAGAAATGCACCGTTCTTCTGTAAGAGCACTGCAGGCAGAATGAGCATGAAAAAGGTATGTCTGTCCAGGCAGGCAGCAAAAGGACCTGGCGGAGGGTTGGAGGAGGAGGGTGGCCAAATGCTATGGGGGGGGCGGAAGTGGGGTACCATGCTAGTGCCACCTCTATAAAGTGGAGCAAAAGAACATCAGTGATGCCATCCCACAATCTTAGCCATAAAATATCCTGGGTGACCTTGGGCCAGTTACTATCTTTCAGCCTCACCTATCACACACGGTTGTTGTGAGTACAAAAGGAGGGGAGAAACTATCCACCCTACTCTGAACTCCTTCAAGAAAGAGCTGTATAAACAAATTAAAAATGATGATGATAATGATGACCTTCATCATCATCATCATCATCATCATCATCATCAGCCTGGCCCTTTCAGCACCAAGAAACCTTTTAATTTTCCCCAGGCTTAAAAGCACCCATATTAGCTGTGTTGGCTTGATTCTGTTGCTTATGCTTATGTATTTTCTCTGCTGTTTTAACTCTGACGTTTCAGCTGTGCTTTATTGTACTGCAGAACAGATCAAAGAAGATGTATTCACTCCGAAGTACGTCCACTGAGTTCAGTGGGATTGACTCACCTGGATGAGTGTTTTGAGGAATGCAGTCTTAGCTATTTTTATGGATTGGAATGGAATGGAAAACATTTTTATTTTATTGATGGTTAGCGCTATGCTGAAATGGTGGGGTTTGAATTTTATTCCTAAATACATACACATAAAATTTTAAAAATGGCTCTGAAGGTACAGGGATGACATGAGTAACTATATGAAAGTTCCCCCGAGGCCAGCTGTATCCTTGATGCAACCCTACTGAAATCAGTGAAATTAGCATATAACGTCTGAATTGAGACTTGCTTCTAAAGCCTACAAGAACTATGTATTCTAATGGCACAGTTTTTCACAGGTTAAACGGTCAGCTGTTTCCCTAAATCAGCTGTCTCCAAAGTGGAGACTGCTGCATGCCACTAAAGGAGTCCCTCACGCAGGTGGAGCTTACCATTCCGCCTGAGGGTCTCTCTGTTGCGCCGCAGATCACTCCCGACAATTGCGCCAGCCTGCCGGAATGACCAGGGGCACAAAACCTGCTGGAGTAGCAGACCTGGAAGCAGCAGGCCAGTGTGAATGTCGGGGGCAATCTGCAGCTTGATAGGGTGGCCCCCTGACCGAACAGCAGGCTCCATTCACCCAGGGGAAAGTTCACAGCAGGTGTTGGATCTAGCCCGCAGGCCAGGGTTTGGCACCTGCTGCCCTAAATACAAGAGCCTCACTTGGCTGTGTGACATGAGAAATGGTCTCTGAGGTATTTGAGGGCGCAATCCTAACTTGGAGTTAGGCCAGCGCAGTTAGGCCAGCAAAGTTTGGCCGGCACAAGGGACACCGTAAAGTGCGCTTGGACCACTCTCAGAGTCAGGGAGGATGGCGCACGTCTGTGTGCTGGCCTCTTTGACTCCAAGAGTGGTCCAAATATGCTTTAGGGTGTCCCTTGTGCCAACCAAACTTTGCTGGCCTAACTTGCCGGCCTAACTCCAAGTTAGGATTGCGCCCTGAGTCTGATCTCAAAAGGTCTTCTTCCCAGTCTCAAATCATTTCTGTCCATCATATAAATCAGAACAAACAAGGACTATTAATCCTGAGGTTATTTTTGACACTGTGTGGCCTGTTCTTTTTTATTGACACCACTGGCCACATGGGTTCTGTCTCAGACAATAAAGCTCACTGTGTCTGTTCATTTGGATAGCCAATGTGATGGAAGATCTGGTTTTCACATCTATATTTCATAGCCACAGGGCCCACTTCTGAATGCCTCCACCAGCCACTGATATATGGAAACAGCATCTAAAGCCTGAGCTAAGGCTTCAGTTCTGTGCACACTTTCCTGGGAGTAAGCCCCATTTGATACAATCCGGATGTACTTCTAAATAGATATGCATAGGCTTGTACTGTGAATGTTTTCGCTTTGAAGAACCACACAAAAGCTGGGAACCACACAAAAGATGGGCAAAACTAGAAAGTTTTGCTCTTATATCACTTGGGTGGAGAAACAATTGCCTGCTGAATTTCAACCTGTCACATAGCTGTGAAATGCACGAGGACTCTGCCAGAAAAGATGGAAGCTCTGAGCAGGCTGTAAGATATGTCCCCTTTTTGCCACAGCTCTTGTGCCTATAAAAGCAGGGTGATCGGCAGAACTGCAGCAAGGACAGCTTTTCCTAGAACAGGGTCGTGACCAGGGGCACAGCTAATGAAAGTGTAGCCCTATGCAAAGGAAGTGACATCACAACAGGAAGTAACTCACAGTTGTTTCATTTTCTGGTTTTTTGGCCATAACGTTTGATAGAGTAAAGATATTATACTCTGGATTGTTTCATTGCATTCTATATTACATTACCTTTCCAACGATGTATAACATGATGGTATTATTCAAACAGACCAAGTTTTCACAGTTTTTGGCACATTAGTGTCAAGCTCAGCTTGTTGTCCGATGCAATTGCACCCCCTGCACTTCTTTAGCTACGCCCCTGGTATGACCCAATATTCAGTGGTTCACAAAACTGACAGGGCAGATTAGGCCAAAGGTATCAAGGGTTAAACCAGCTGCTACTTGGGGGGGGGGGGACAGAGGCGGATCTACAGGAAGGGCAAAGCTCTAAGTGTTGCAAGAAGCCTTACCCTGTCATGTAAATCCCTCATCTCCCTTGCTGCTGTAGCCAGTAAGCAATGCCAAGATGTTGCTTTTCCCTGTCAGGATTGGCTAAAACGGTGCAGGAGAGGAGTGATTTCAAGGTAAGGCTTCTTGCAAAACTTAGAGCTTTGCCCTCCCTTAGATCTGCCTCTGGAGAGCATTGCTGCCCAGTCACCATTATTTTATTTATTTATTTAAGAAATTTTTACCCCGCCTTTCCTCTGCCGGGGCAGATGTCCAAGGCGGCTTACAATATTAAAAAAGATAAAAATAAAGTATAACAATTAACATTAAAAACAATTAAAAACAGTATTAAACAATAAACAATCAAGATTAAAAACACAAACAATTTAAAAACAATTAAAAAATAAAATAAAACACAAGCCCCGTGGATCATAATAACCAGCCAGCCAACCTGTCAACAATTAAAAACCACATCCCTTGGCATTTATACATCTTACTGCAGCCTCTGGGGCCTCCAAACGGTTTGGGAACCACTATGTGTTGAATTTATTTCTGTGTAAGTGAGGAGTAGTAAGGGTTGACAAGAACCCTTCATGTTTCTCATAAAGGGGGGTTGAGGTATTTACTACAGAGTATATTTGATCAATCTGTGGAAGAGTAAAGTCTCTTAGACTGTCTTCTTTTTTTACATCAGTGGTCACAGTGCCTTTCTTTCACAGAAGTCTCTGCTTCCTGGCAGAGAGGGGGCAGAACTGGGTAGAGGAGGGCAGCCCAAGGGATGGACTGGGCCCAGGATGGCCCATTCTGAGTTGATGGCCAACATGAGGGGTAAAATGTCCTGAAGCAGTCAGAGCATCCCAATATCCTCCTTCAATGCCCTTATTACCCTCAGTTTTGAGAAATTCTTCCTTTGCCATTCCATGTGATTGCGTTGATGCAGTGATGTTCCTATTGGGGGGGGGGAATGCTAAGTTTTGCAGGAGCCTGAGCTCCTGTGTAAAGCAGCCCCTCCCCTTGTCTTCACAGCCATTCACAGCTCAGAGCAAAACTCTCAGAACCCCGAATGGCTCTGAAGGTATGGGAGAGGGGCTGCTTTACACAGGAGCTCAGGCTCCTGCAAAACTTGGAGGAGGAACGCCACTGTGTTGATGTCCTGGGCAATCTCCTACTAGCAACTATGCTGAGTCATATTGAGTGATATGGTAGTCTTGCCCAAATGAGGAAGATTTTTGAAAGAGCATAAGCTGTGGCAAAAGAAACACAAGCTGATTATAAGGCAAGCACAGAATGAACTGGAGAAGCAAAGTGCTTAAGGCATTTAAAAAACCCAGCAAACATTTATTTAAATATATCCGAAATAGGAAACCAGCCAGGTAGGACTTTTAGAGGATAAAAGTGTGAATATTACTGAAGTGAGAAAGGAAAGTGCCAAAAAGCTTAATGAATTCTGTGCATCTGTCTTCAGTGTGGAAGAAGTTGGAAACACACTCGCATCGGAATCATTTCAAGGAAGGCCTCTGAGAGTGATGTCAAAAAAGGGTGCCAAAGGACAAAGTTTTAGAGCTAATTAACAAATTAACAAATTAGCAAGCTACCAGGGCCAGATGGCATGAAAGAACTCAGATGTGAAATTGCTGAATTTCTAGCAAAAACATGCAACATATAATTAAAAGCAGGCTCCTTACCAGATGACTGGAAGTAGCCAACGCAGCACATATTTTTTAAGGCCCTAGGGGACAATCTAGGGAATTACAGGCCTGTCAGCCTAACATAGGTGTTTTGGCAGAATGCATTTTAAAGTGAACACTGTGAAATGCACAGAAGAACAAGCCCTGTTGCTGAATCTGCATGGCTTCCAGAAAGGGACTTAGGTCCTTAAGAACCTAAGTTTGTTGAGAGTGTTAACAGACACACAAATAGCGGTGCTCCAAACAGACATCGTGTACATGGACACACACAGAAGCATTCCACAAAGCCTGACTCCAAAAAGAAACCACTAACTGGCTGAAGAGATCTGTAACTGGCTGAAGATCAACTTCTGGAGGTTTAGGACAACAGGAACAAAATTCAACAGGAACAAAATTAACAACAAAACTTATGGGACCTGAAAAATGACACATCAGTTTTGTCCCTGTGATTCTGTGTTCATTATAAGCCACCTGTAAGCCTCTATCTGAAAAATGGGGGTAATGAAACTGACATACCTTTTAGGGCTAGGGTGAGGATTGCTACTGATGAAAACACCCTGTTACAGGTATATTTGGGAAAATTCTTCATAAGTGACCTGAGTGAAGACATGATTGAGACATACAAAATTATGCAAGGGATGGATAGAGTGGATAGAGGGATGCTCTTTTCCCTCTCTCATATCACCAGAACCATCCACTAAAATTGAGTGTTGGGAAAGTTCAAACAGATAAAAGAAAATACTTTTTTTACTCAGCGGGTAATTAAACTGTGGAACATCACCTCCCAAAGGAGGTGGTGATGGCATCTGGCCTAGATGCCTTTAAAAGGTGATTTGACAGATTTCTAGAAGAAAAGTCCATCATAGGTTACAAGCCCGGATGGGTATGTGCCACCCCCTGGTTTTAGAAGAAGGCTATCACAGAATGCAAGGTGCTATGGAATTGCAACAAGATGCTAGCATCTTGTTGTCTTGTGTGCTTCTGAGGCATCTGGTGGGCCACTGTGAGATACAGGAAAATGGACTAGATGGGCCTTTGGCCTGGTCCAGCAGAGATGTTTAGTTCTTAAGTGCCATTAATCCAGTTTCATACCTTCTACAAGAAAATGTTCACAAAGGGCACAAAGGGAGTTATTATATTTCATATAAATGAAATATAATAATTCTACTGTAGAACAATGCAACACTGCACTTGAATTACTGTATTCTCAAGGACTAAAAGCTTTAAAACTTAGATCAGGGTGTTGTTTTTTCTTGTTACTCTCTCATTCCTACAAACTCAAACAGAGTTGCAACCTTCCTCCTTTTAAAACCAAAGAAATGCCTTTTCACACACCTGTCTCTATAGTAACACAAAAGAAACATCCTGAACTACCCTACAGCACTGCCTGAATTATACTTAAATGCAGAGAAAGTCATTCACACCTCTGACTTCTGGGACATTTTTAAAAAAAATTAATTGCATGCAATGAAACCCTTGGAAGTGAAAAGAGGGGAGAGCAAAAATACGCTGTAAATGAGCAGTGCCTTCATCTTCTCTGATTGTCAGCAGTGGATTTTACGGTTAATTATTATAGTAACATGAAACCTTTTTCAGAGTATGAAATCACAACAAGAAAGCTCCAAAATCAAGGGGAACGATAAAAGGTAATCCCCCTGTTTCTGCTATTTGTCCGGTAGGCGCAGCAAAATTCACCACCCCAGCATTCATAGTGTCAGAATACAGATTCATTCTGCAGTTTTCTTAGAAGTTCTGAACGGGAAGGTTCACCTCTGACAGTTAAACTCTGGTAAGGTGTGGTGTTGATTATTAGGAATTTGAACAAATATTCTAAAAGGGTATGAACTAAGGACATAGGATATATCGTAGCCATCTTGCTGAATATGAGCAGCTTAGGTCTAAATGTCGGCAGTTCCTGGAAGAGTGATTCCCCCAACCCACCCACCCACCCACCCCAAAAAAATCACGTGTCAGATACCTTGAATTCCAGAAAGAAATGTGGGGTATTAAAAAATATTTAGTGCCCTGGTAGGTTTCTGCTGGAGGAACTTGAGAATGAGATTTAGATTTGCAGAGTCTGCAGCATGTCTACTAGTGCAGCAATGAAACTGATTACAAAGACCAGGGCTAAATTATCAATCTACTTTGTAGGGCATTCCATAATTTGTGGGATCTTTCTGAGAACGCTGGAGCCTTTAACCTCCCTCCCCCTCTCTTGTACATCGGAGGCCATAGGGAATTGGGGAAGCACTGGGGAAGGCATTGTGGAAGATGAGGCACTTCAGGGGCACCATGTCCAAGTTGTTGGAGAACCTACACTGCCCCAGCCCTTCACCAATAAGTCTGGGAGCTCTGAGCCAGCTACATCTCCAAAAAGAAACTTAAATTACAGAGCAGCATTATGGGTATTGGACTGAGGGAAAGCTGCTTCACACATTGCAAGATGCAGGCAGTGATGTCATGTACCCACTATGCACCACTACGTGAGTACCGGTTCCTAGAAGTTGAGCTGGCCCCGCCCACTCGAAGCTGGCCCTGTCGGCTGGTTGGCTCAGCAGCTGCGCATGCGTACTGCATGCCTGCAGCCGTTGCCTGCACTTTCTGTGAGGAGGCAGGCAGGCAGGCAGCGTGGTGGTGCTCCTTGCCAGCTCCTTGCATTTAACATTAAAGTTAAATGGCTCCCTGTCCCAAAAGGGCTCACAATCTAGTACAGTCTAGCCTACTATTTAACCAGGGAACAGTTGAAGCAAAATATGTATATAACAACTCTAGAAAGCAAAGCAATAGAAGTTAAATCAACACTAACCACAAGTTGAAGTTATTACAAACATGATCACATCCATGGCAACAATCACGACATCCCTTCCGGCTATGACCTCACTTCCTGCCATGACATCACTTCTGGCTTATGACATCACTTCCTGTGGGCAGACCCCGACAAGTGCCAATCAAAAGTGAGTACCTGTTCCTAAATCATTTGGATGACACCACTGGATGCGGGCCATATTGGCTGCATGAACACCTGCCAGGATGCTTGTATCTACCAAATACTGGAGTGGGGCAGGGCTGACAAAGGCTGCAAGATGAGGAGAACTCTGCTAGGCAAAATGCCACTGCCTCACTTGTTTTCCCTCTAGGCTCTCAGGTACAGAGGGGAGGAGTCTATATCCACCTCTTCCTGTTCCCCACCGTGGGAGAGCTGAAAAACATTTGCCTTGGCCCCAGTCTCTAAAATACCAGCCCCACATTCTTCCCTCTCCTGTTCTCCCCTCTGATGGGACATTCAGGCCCTTGTCTGTTGTCGGCAGCACCTTCTCTGTTGAGGCTCAGGCATGACTGCCACCTTGGGAAGTCTTTGGGACTTTGGGAAGAACAGCTTCTCCCCGTTTACTCATAAAATAATGTCATGAAATAACACATTGCTTAGAGGTCACTCAAAGTTACAAGGGGCCTTCCTAGATATATTTATAGCTCAAGAAATCAGCACTTGTTGCTATTTAATTTATTGCAGAAGGCAGACATCAAGAGGCTGCACTGTTGCACATCAAGAACAGCACTGTTAATTGCCAAACTAATTCCTAATGAGATTCAGACACCTGCTTGTTCCTCTGACAAACTGTTCAACAATCAAAACCTTCTTCTCTGGGACGCTCTTCAGCACTGGCATAGCTAAAGGGGTGCAGGGGAGGAGGCCATTGCATCGGGCAGCAAGCTTGAGGGGGGCAACAAGCTGAGCTTGACGGTAGTGGCAAAAATTGTGAAAACCATGGTAAGTACAAGTAATGCCATTATATGTTATTGGAAAGCAAATTTGATGCAGAATGCAATGAAACAAATCATGCTGGGATATCTGTGTTCAAACGTTATGGCCAATTAACTAGAAAACAGTTTATTTATTTCCTTAATTAAATTTGATTTTGTCATGGGGGAGCACAAGACCATCTTTGACCCCAGATGGAGCAGATGCAACGCCAGGTTAGGATTGTGTCCCGCCAACCTATGGCTCATCTACAGACACATCCCCTTCAGATCAGAGGTGGAAGAAGGGTGTAGCTGGGGGTGGCTCGAGCCATGGGCGCCAGGCAGCAGTGGGGCGCCATTGCGCGCAGTCCGTGGACAAACCCGCACACTGTTTGGCCCGCCCGCCCTCGTGCTGGTGGTGCGGTTTCGTCGCCCTGCCATGGGCGCACTCCGGCCTCTGTTCATCCCTGCTTCAGATGCTTTTCTCTTGGGCTGCGTTCCAGTATCTAAAATGAATTCAGATAACAGAAAGGTACTTGGAGGTTATGCATTAAGCATTGGCCATTCCCCTCACTTATGTCCAATAAAAGTTAGACATGAATATACATTCCACCAGCATCTTATTTAAGTAACCATTTCAGAAACAAATTATTTATTTTGCCATGTAAACATCTTTGTGAATGGCTTTTTGTTGAAAGGTGGCATTAAATATTCTCAACAACAAGAACTGCTCCATCTTGTTTGGCCTAGAGAAACTGCCTTTACAAGCTTGGTGAAGATCAGCATGGGGAATGTGAAATGGGCAATAAGTTATGTCTGGTACCTCTTTGCATCAGCTTTCTGCATCCTCTTGCTGTTAGATTCAGGCATCTCTCCTTTTGCAGTGTTATTAATTCTTTGTACAGGATCTAGATATATACTTTGGTCTTGAAAATACTTCTGTTACAGAGAATCACATTTCCTTCATACTCAAAACACAATATATTACAGCTAGGAAAATGATATTTTTTTTGTCTGGCTCATGCTATCTGGAATATGGAACACACATCATCCATTTCCCTCCCTAAAAAAGAGGAGGAACAAGCAATCTGGCTACTTTGCCAGACACAAAGCAAGGAAAGCCCCCTGCCACAACAAGGCCATCCCATTTATTTATTTGTTTATTTCCCACCTTTCCCATGCTGAAGCAAATGCCCAGGGCTCCTAGCCATTACATGTTGCTGTTGCTTTTGAATCAGGTCTTACAGGACAATTCTGCATGGTCTAGCACGGTGTTATTCAAACTGTGGGTTGGGACCAACTTGATGGGCCGTGACCTGATGTCAGGTGGGTTGCGGAAAGCTGGGAGCAGCCATCTTGGACACTGCAGACCTTACTCTTGCTCAGTGGTGTCATCTAAATGATTTAAGAACAGGTACTCACTTTTGATTGGCATGTGTTGGGACCCGCCCACCGGGAGTGATGTCATAAGCCGGAAGTGATGTCGTGGCAGGAAGTGACATGAAAAAAGCCCTTTTTGAGGCCTCAGACAATTTTAAACTGACCCAACAGTTGCGACAGTATTCCACAGCACCCCCAGAACATGTTGAGGAGGTCTGGCATCATGTTAAAGTGACCCAACAGTTCCAAAAACCCAGAGCAGCTCATTTTTCAGTGGCAAGGCAAGGCAAGGCTCCACTCGCTGCCTGCCTGGCTCTGAGAATGTGCAGGCAACTCAAACGTGCAGGAAATTCAAACGTTGCCTGGGGCGGAGTCAACGAGTGGGCGGGCGAATGGGCAGGGCCAGCCATAATCCTAGAAACCGGTACTCGCGTACCTCCACGTACCCCCTGCATGACATCACTGCTCTTGCTATATTCTTTCTTATCTGTGAGTTTTAGCAGTTCAAATTTTCAAGTGAGGGTTTTTTAGAAAAATGTTTTTGGTTCAGTGCTTTTACATCATATGTTGTCCTAATCTTGCTTTCTGTCAGCGATGTTTCATGGTTGGGCAATTGCTTCAGTCCAAGAATGCCAGTTTGCATTTTAGGAGCGTCATTTGATTACACCACACTGATGGCACCTCCTGCTTGATGATGTCACTTCTGGCTATGACATACTTCCAGGTTAATGACATCACTTCCGGTGGGTCCCAGTCTAAAAGGTTTGAGAACCACTGGTCTAGCATAAAGATATGGGACACTTTGTTTTTAGTTTTTACACCTAGTACCTCCCTCAGTTTGACAGCAGTATAATGATGAGACACTATAATGCTGTTCACAGCCTACACAACGTCTGTTTGTTGTGATCGTTCCTTTTTTGCAAGACACTTCTGAAAAGCTTGTTTCAGGCTTCACTGCCAGCTGTCTTCCAAGAGTGGGTCTTTGTGTGAGCTCAGAAAAAGACGCTGACACGAGCAGGATCCATTCTTGAATGTCACACTGATGGCTTCTTCATGACACAGGCAATTCAGTGTTGCTGTCTGCAACGACACAGTGGTGCGCTGCCTGTGGCCCTCAAGTAGCATTTAGCCAATACTGCCTGTGTCACTCCTGCACCCGATTGTATGCCACATGCTTTAATCTGTTTTGCTATTGGTTCCTTCTCCTTTGTTTTTGTAAATCTTTTTTAACCTCTTTAGATTCTTGTTTCTGCTCTTGCATTTCAGGCTCGAGCTTCAAAAGCTTAAGACACTGACCTTGGAGTTCTTTAACTGGGGCTCCTACCCTCCAGCTTTTGACTTAGTGGAGGCCACCCACAGATCTTCTCTGGCCCTGACAACAATCAAAGAGTAAAAACGGAAGAGAAAAGATAATAGTGAAACCACAAGCGTCCATTTTGTTCCGTCTCATTAGCAGTCTGTTCAACAACCATATTATTTATTTATTTGTTTGTTTGTTTATTATAGCAGTGGTACTCAAAACCTTTTAGAACCAGGACCCACCTTTTAGAATAACAATGTGTCTGGGACCCAGCAGACAAGTGACAGTTCAAGTGACATTGAACTGCAGCAATTGCACAACCACGAAACATCTCTGACAGAAAGCAAGATCAGGACTGAACTAAAAACAAACAAAAAACCCTTCTTGAACATTCGAACTCCCCCATAAGGAATATAAACATAGCAAGAGTGAGGTCTTCAGCTTCCAAGATGGCTGCTCCCAGCTTTCCACGAACCACCGGACATCAGGTTGCGTGACCCACCAAGTTGTTCCCTACCCACAGTTTTAGAGGCGCTGTATTAAAGTATTTATATATCCCTTTTCTTTCAGACTTGTAGAATTGAGTCTTGTAGAGACAAGGTGGTTTACATAGGCAGGCTGGCCACAACCCTCTTTTTTGAAATGGGGTTTTAACAAGTGTTATTCTATGAGAGAAACAAGTGTTAGTCTATGTTATTCTGTCCTAGATAACCTATATAGAGAAACTCATAGGATCATCCATTTCTCCATATCTATTTCTCTTCATTGGGCAATGGTTGTCCTGAATGCACAGCTCCTGCACTTTGCAAGCTTCCGCAGGCATCTGCAAAACATGCCTTAGGCTATCTCAGGATATTAGAACCAGACAGGAGGTGAGGTCTGGAGGTTGAGCTGTTGACCTGCCTGAAGATGCTAAGCAGGATCAGCCTTGGATGGGAGACCGGAAGTCACTGCTGGAGCTTGTGGAGGAGTCAACTGACTAGAAACAAATAAAATCTTGAGAACCGGCCAAGGTCTGATCTGCAGCTGCCTGTGAAGGCTCAGAAGGTGTAAAACTGCAGCCAGGATCACAACCACACATTGAAAGGGAAACACCTGGAGAAACCGAGGGTTGAAACTGAGAGATAGGAGAAATCTTGAGATTTAACATACTTAAGTTATAAAGGTAAAGGTTTCCCCACAACCGGATGGTCTAGTTGTGACCGACTGTAGGGGGCGGTGCTCATCTCCGTTTCAAAGCCTGTAGAGCCGGCGTTTTGTCCGAGGACAAGCTTCCGTGGTCATGTGGCCAGCATGACTATACGCCGTAGTGCACGGAACGCTGTTACCTTCCCACCAAAGTGGTCCTTATTTATCTACTTGCATTTAGGTGCTTTTGAACTGCTAGGTTGGCAGGAATATACTTAAGGTATAATGCCTTAAATAAATATCCATTTCTTGCCAGCCTACATTCTTTTGCCTCTAGCCAGCAGTTTCTAGATTCCCTTTCAACACAAGACCTACTGATCCTGCTTAGCTTTTTCAGGCAAGGCAGCAACTCAACCTCCAGATCACATCTCTGGTCAACCAACCTAATTTTTATTGTCCGCTAACTCAGTACTGCTCGTTCCTGGTACCTGCACCTGGACCACATAAATCTCCCTGTATGGAGATACGCAAGTTCTTTCAACAGAGGAAGCTCAAATAGAGAAGAGGCATGACTCTCTTGCATTCCTCATAGCATCTGAAGCTGCCCTTGTTTTCTGACCAGTATAGCCATAGATGCTAGTTTAGCTCCATAAAGAGGAAAAAAGGCACAGGTATTTCTCTTGTGCAAGACCATCCGCATGCAGAAAACTGCTGCCACCCTAGTGACACGTGGAGAGCTTGCTGTCAATGCAAACTTTTTGTGCAATCCATCATCGCCCTGCAGTCTTCCCTATTTTAGTCTGCTTCTCCATTGGTTCCTTCTAATTGCTTTTTGTAGCCAAACTTTTTTTCTTTAATCTCTTAGGGGATCATTTCTGAAGGCAGAGCATTTATAGATACACAATTTAAAAAAAAAATCTCCAAGCATGAAGATCCAGTAATATTCCACTTCCATTGGAAAACCTAATCTCAATTCTCGGCTTTCTCAGGCATGGTTCTTCTCTGCAGTTCTAATAAATTGCAGCAATATATTCATTTATATATTCACCCACCCCTGGATTTCCTCTGAGTATTTGACTTGCATCCCCAGCCCCTGAGCAGAATTTTAAAAAACACCATAAAAAATTACTGCTACGAAACTCCAAATTCCCTTGTATCAAAAAGGACACCCTTGTGAAAACGCCCCTCATCAAAATCACAACACTTTAATAAGGAGAGAGATACCGTTTCGTTTCCTGCAAGTCGCAGCAATGCTGGTTAGAAAATGAATCCGCCTGGGCAAAACAAATTGCCTGTCACCAAAATCACTTTCCAAGTGGGGAACAAGGGCCAAAACAGATAGGTTGACTTACTATAGAATTCCAGGTCTTTTCTTTTCCAGGACAGAATTTCGTAAATGAAAAGCAGCTACAGGAATAGCAAGTGAGAGCAGAAGAAATTTAGACCAACACTTTCCATTCATGCAAATAGGTCTGATATTTATAAATACAAAACATGATGCATAAGAGGGAAGGAGGTGTGGACTGACGATTCTTCTGCAGCTACTGCCTGAAGCTGAGCAGGAGAATCTGTGGCCTTGTTTTGGGATGGGAGGCAACTGTGACAAGCTGTAGTACCTGTTATGGCAGGACAGAGTCGATGTTGAGCTGATCAGTCACTGCAAGTGAGAGTTGCGGGGGAGTGTGTGAGAAGGCCAGCCAGCAAAAGAACCAAGTACTACCTTGAGGACCTGTCCAGGCTTGACTTACAAATGCCTACTGAAGTTCAATGGCACACAGCCAGAGGAGAGACCCACAAAGTGGAGGCTACTTCTGGGACTGAGGATTTGGTGAATCACAGAATACTGTATATTTGTAAACATCCCATTGGAAAAGGGTGGTTTAGGTAAGCCTGCCCATGTTAGCCACCTTGGGCATTTGCTTTGGCATGGGAAAGGTGGGATCAGAGATGAACCAAGCGCCGAGTGTGCCCATGGCAAGGCGACGAAACCGCTCCCCTAGCACGTCGCCCCGCCCCCATGCGTCGCTCTGCCACGCCTCCCTGAGCCCAGAATAGCTCCATTTTGGAGTGAAATGAACACCAGGGAGGGAGGGAGGGAGGGAGGGCCAAACAGGTTAGCACGCCAGTTACTCTGCGCAATGGCGCCCCGCCGCCCCACCGCTGCCGCTGCCCATGGCTCATGCCACCCCGGGATACACCCACACTCCGCCTCTGGGTGGAATGGATGGATAGATGGATGGATGGATGGATATGAATGCAAAACATTAATGTCCCATGCAGTAGACAGCCTGCCGTTTATCACCCTGTAGATACTAAAGTATACTATACTTTGAAATATGGTTGCTTATGCTCAGACCATGTTGATGATGAGTGGTATGAAATGCCATTTTTTTTCAACAGCAGAAATACCTGCAAAGCAATTGACATGGCTCAAGGAATGTGAAGACGGTTTCCTGTTCCGCAACACCCAAAAAAGACCCAGCAATGGAAAGAAGCTATGCAGGGATGATCATGACCTTGCCATGAAGGATTCCATCTCGAAGGTGAAGAGCTAAACCACCCTCTGTGGAGCAATTATCGTTGAAACTCATTTGGATAAAAGATGAGTGCAGTACAGCCTGCCTATGTGAACTGCCTTGAGTTTGTAAGACTCTCATGGTATGCTACTGTTGTCATCATAGTCATCAGAGTTTGTTGCTCTTCCACTGCTAAATACTTGCCACTTATTCCTATTATACCATTTAACCAAAAGAACAAAGAATCTCATTTTTAATTCTGGCTGAGGCAGGGCTGGGCCAAGGCCTCTGGACACCTGAAGTGGCATGTCAAATGATGTCCCTCTTCCTCAGTAACGTACCAGCTGCAGCTCTTCCCACACTCCAATGCTCTAATTCTGCACTCCACCCCACATTTCCTCTTCCCTTCTGTACCTCCTCTTCCTTTTCCAATTCAGGCAGTGGGAAAAGAAGGAAGTTCAGTGGAGGCACGTAGGCAATAGAGATGGGCACCACTGGCATAGCTAATGAAAGTGTAGCCCAGTGCAGAGGGCAAAATGAAGCCCAAGAAGTGACATCACAACAGGAAGTGACATCACAGTTGCATTTTCACTTTCTTGTTTTTTTGGCCATAACTTTTGACAGAATGAAGATATTACATTCCCAGGCAGGACGTCCTAGTCTAGAGGGTTAAAGCCTCTGTCATGCCTGAAGATAAGTTCTGAAGGTCGCCAGTTTGAGAGCACCGGACGTTTCTGTGAGCAGCAGACCTTGAAGAATGCGGCTGATAAGATTGGAGCTGAGCCAAGGCTGCCTGTGAGAGAGGAGTTGTGCTGGCCAGCTGTCTCTTGGTGAGAGCAAGAGGCGGTGTATCAGCCGTTGGGAAGGCATAGTGAAGCCAGAAAGACAGACTGGACTTGAAAGTGTCATCTGAATGTAGATAGTTCTTGTAAGATTAGAACCAGTGATGTCATGCACCCACTACGCACCACTACGCGAGTACCGGTTCCTAGTAGTTGAGCTGGCCCCGCCCACTCAAAGCTGGCCCCGTCGGCTGGTTGGCTCAGCAGCTGCGCATGTGTACTGCACGCCCGCAGCCGTTGCCTGCACTTTCTGCGAGGAGGGAGGCAGCGCGGTGGTGGCGGCAGCAGCGGCAGCAGCGGCAGCAGCGGAGCGAGAGGACCGGAGGCGGTGGCAGCAGCAGCAGCACTGGGAATAAGTCAGCAAGCATGAGAAGGTAGGCTGCCTGGGGCTCCCGCTCCCTCCAGCCGCACAGATCCAGTGTCCCGGTTCCTCCTGCAGCCTTCCCCCAGCCCCAGCCCCCACGCGGTCTTTTTTTGGTCGCCCATTCCCCCTCCTGCTCCTTGCCGGCCAGCCCGGCACTCGGGCCGGTGCCCACTTGTAGTACAGTCTAGCCTGCTATTTAACCAGGGAACAGTTGAAACAAACTATGTCTATACACATCTCTAGAAAGCAAAGCAACAGAAGTTAAATCAACACTAACCACAAGCTGAAGTTATTACAAACATGATCACATCCATGGCAACAATCATGACCTCACTTCCGGCTATGACCTCACTTCTTGTCATGACATCACTTCTGGCTATGACCTCACTTCCTGCCACGACATCACTTCCGGCTTATGACCTCACTTCCGGTGGGCGGACGCCAATCAAAAGTGAGTACCTGTTCCTAAATCATTTGGATGACACCACTGATTAGAACTCTTTGTGATTGTAAAAACCGTTGGGTTTAGAAATGCCTGCCATGTAAACCACCTTGAATTAAAGTCAAAAGAGCAATCTGATGGCCAAGAAAGGTGGTATATAAATACTAATTATTATTATTATTATTTGCTTCATTGCATTCTGCATGAAATTCCGCATCGAATGGTATATAACAGGATGCTGTTATTCATGCATACCAAGGTTTTCACAATTTTGGCAACTCGTGTTAAACTCAGCTTGTTCCCCCTCCAAAAAAAAACTTGTTGCCTGGTGCAATTGCACCCCCTGCATTTCTTTAGCTAAGCCACTGAATTGGGCACCTCCCACCAATCTTCCTGAGGCAACTGCTTCAGCTGGCCTCACTGTTGGGCCATCCCGGGTGGAGGACTGGAAACGGCAAAGTAAATGCATATGGCCGGCAGCTTTCAGTGAGAACCCTTCAACAATCAGCACTTGGGATTTGGGCAGTGATCTTTGGTATAAAAATGGCTGTTTTACAAGTATCCCTATTGACACCTGTGAGATGTCAATTAATCAACATATTTTTATACCACTTTTCAACACAAAATTGACAATGCAGTTTACAGAAGAAGAAGAGGAAGAGGAGGAGGAGGAGGAGTTGTTAAATGGTTCCCTGTCCCAAAAAGACTCACAATCTAAAAAATGCCGAAACTCTCACATTCGTCCTGAGGCTTGGGAAGAAGGAGGAGGGGAGCTTTTGCCCTCTTCACAACTAGTTCTGTCTTTTGCTGGGTGATACATTGTATTATGTATTATGTATTATGTATTAGTATTATGTATTGTATAATGTATTAGGATACATTGTCCTAATGTATTCGCTAGGAGTTGGATGCTTTCTTATTTTTGTATCAAGCATCATGTTATTATGCCTTGCTTTGGTCTGATTTCAAAGGCCTTTTTAAGCCTCTGTGCTGTAACTTGTACTTAATAAATTATTACGTTTTACTCCATGGTGTGCCTTGTGTCCTAGAAGCAGGGTTAGCTGAATCCAGTCTTTATGCTGTGCTACACTACTGGTTGGGCTATGAAAAATGCCTTCTGGGCCACTGAAGGTTGCTAGTGGCCAGGAGGAGACCACATCCCACGATGCCTGGGGGCAGTCTGGAAGGGCCAGGCCCCCTGGTATCGTGATACACCACCAGCAACAGCCACTAGAAAAGACACTGCGCTGGGGTGAAGAGGACAATTACTCTCCCCCTGCTCAATGTAAGAGGAACACCACTTGAAAAAGTGCCTCTTGCCCAGTTAGCAGGGGTTGGAGGGTGTCTTCAAAATCACACTCCCCCAAGCTAGTTTCCCAAGCTTTTCCCCAAGCTTTTCACCTGCAAGTGAAAAGAGGGTGCCATTTAATCTTCTCCATAAGCAGAAACGTCAGTCCATCAACATTATTTATATACCACTTTTCAACAAAAAGTTCCCAAAAAGCAGCTTGAGAAGGAGGATTTTGAGCTGAAAAATGACCAGGAGAGAGAAGGAGAGCAGCCTTTCCCTGCTTGCTCTTGCTCTACACAGAATGACAGAAGAGAAAACCAATAGAGAATTCTGTGTAGCATCTTGTTTCACCCTGTCCTACTGTGCTTTTTGAGCATTTCCAAGCTTGCAGAAACCTAAGCACTTGCCTTTATGAGCATGCAGATCTGGGGAAGATAATAAACCAGTTATCTAATATTAGTAGTAGCTTCTGAAATTGATTTTTTTGTCCCTTGCTTGCCAAGTGCTTAGTGTGCATAGGAAAGACATTACAATAAACAGAGATGGAAATAAGAAGGTCAGTCCAGTTCAAATTCATTTGCTTGAAACAATAGGTAAAATTAAAAATCAGCACATTATTTACATGAAATGATTAAAAAGTAATTGTAATTCTTTTTAAATAAAAAAATTATTAATAAAAATAAGCACACAGCAACCATCCTGGGGACCAGTAGCATATGATACATTCAACACAAATGCAAAACAAAACTACAGTTTGGTTTTGTCTGGTGTAATCTGGAGATTTTGCTGTTGTCTTGCCTGAAAAAGCTAAGCAGGATTTGGCTGCTGGGTGGAGGAATCAGCTGACAAAAAGGATAACATCTTTAAATAGCCAGTCTGAAGCAATTTCCAATCCTCTTGCAGGCAGCTGCAACCAAGCTTCAGACCAGTAGTAGCATTCCCAGAGGTGGGGCAATGTGCTACTAAAGCACTGGCTATGGAAGCACCTTCCCAGACTTTATGAAGTGACACTTCCTCTAATTTCTTACAGCCCTTGTTAGTTGTTTGCACAGGGAGTTGGCTCCCAGTTGCCAGCCCAAACAGAGAAGAGTTCCCTCTTTAAAAGAAGAGTGCTGGCTGGAACTCCACCTGCTGGATAGGCCTCTTATCTGGTTAGTCACATCCCTTAGAGGCTGAACTGCCAACTGATGTTAAAAAGCTTGATTTAATGTAGACCATTAGGTCTATGTATTTGCATTTGGCAAGGAAGCTGTTTGAGCTATTACTTAATTCTGGCTAAGACACAACGAACTAGCAAAGCACTAGCTCCTGGCAGAAGATAAAAAAAGTACCATTGCCATGATAAGCTCATGTTTATTATCTAACACACCTCCAACTCATTATAATCTTATTTGCATGGACATGAAATGTATGAAGTGAGGGTGGGAGAACATGCTTAAAAGTGAATGTTTTGGATTGGTCAAAGCTTCAACCAATTAAAGAAAAATTAGGAGGGGAAGAGAAATGGAAGAGGTGGTACGTTCAAGGAGATATAAAATGCTAAGCCCTGTATTAAAAAGTGTGGACTTCCTGCTTGCTGGTTATTGAGAGCATGTTTAGAAGTTTCATCAGCCTTTTTGCAAAGTGACTTCAAGAAACCTTAACCTTGCATCAACACAACGGGAATTAAGAGTCTATTTCGGACAATATTAATAAAATATCTAGGTGTCACATCATATTTACATATGAAAACGCCAAGCATTTGCCTCCACAGCCACACTTAAACCTGAGATAAAACACTGCTGCGATGATGGAATGCAACTGAAAAGGATTTAAATAACTTCCCCTCTCTCCCCTGTTTCGGTTTCTCCTTATTACTACTTTGCTGATGCTGTTGGTGCTGGATTTTCCCCAGGATTCTTCCACCCCGCAACTATCTCTGACATCACAGCAAACAATGAAGAATATTCTATCATGCTGAAACTGCAGGGGGAAGCGGACTATAATTACTCAAGTGGGAATTAAGCCAGAACCTTAGCACTCACACCTCTACGCGTTCTAAGAGAGGAGATGCTATAAATCAGGAGGCCTGATTTATGTTGCATTGAAAAGATGTCAGCCCAAGTCCTGTTGCACAGTACAAGCTCATTCCACACTGAGGGGGCAGCCAAGCTCAACTAGAAAGGAAATTAAAAATGAAACGCTACAGTACTTTATCGGTGGGGAACACTTCCGAGAAAGAAAAGATCTACAGCAGTAGTCTCTGAACTGGGGGCCGCTGCGGCAAGGAAAATCTTCCCTGGCACGAACAGCACTTTGCATTCCACCAGGGAAGCAGCAAACAACCCCAACTACAGCTCCCGGGGGTTGTCGTGCCAACCGCCCATGCGTGGAACACCAGAAGGGCTGGCTGTGAGGATGCCTGGGAGCTAGCGCTGGGGTCGTTCACGGCTTCTCCGGCGGAACATGAATTGCTGTTCATGGTGGAGAAGGATGAGGAAGGGACCGGATCCAGCCCGCAGGCTGGAGTTTGGAGCCCCCTGCTCTATAACGGTAACAACATTTACAGTGCAATCCTGTACTGTGCTGGAACAAGCAGGCCAGTGGGCCTGTGCTCAGTGGTGTCATTCAAATGATTTAGGAACAGGAACTTCACTTTTGATTGGCACTTGTCGGGAACCTGGAACCAGCCACGGAGCCCATTCCCCCTGAATGACATCATTGCGTTCGCCCCCCTAGGAATCTGGAGTCGCTCCCTTTAACCCCCTGAGTGCCGGCCAACCAAGAAGAAAAGCTCTTTGCAGAGGAATTGGGAGGGGGAGGAGGGAGAGTGAAGTGGGTGGAGTCAGCCCTAATTTTAACTAGTGGAACTGAGTTCCCCCGCGTTCCCCCTGCATGACATCACTGCCTGCGCTGTATTTAGCGCAGTATCAAGGGAGACTGGAGCCTCCCCAGCGCAAGGGCACATTTGTGCCCTTGCATGAGGGGAGGCGCCTGCCTCCCCAATGTGCTCCTCAGATCTGCACCGGCTAAATAGCAGGCATAGATCCCAGGAGGCCGCGTGGGCTGAATCGGGGCCACACATGGCCTGGGGAACAAGCTCTTGGATTCAGCAGAACGGCCAAATCCTGGGCCCTCCCCCTCCCCGGGCCAGCACACCTGCCTGGCAGCCCACCCACCTCTGCCCACTCCCACCCCACCCCCTGCGCACCTTGGAATGCCTCTGCACCAGCCAGCTTTGGTGCGCCCATGTTAGCACTATGTGTTTTGCGTTGACGCAACAATGTTAGTTTGATACAAATGGGAGCCTGAGATTGCGCCCTTAGTAGTTGTACAGCACTTTCTGACTGTGCAGAAACTTCACATATATTCTCTTTCTGTGATCCTTTCAAGAACGCTGTAAGCTACTTAATATTGTTATCCCCATATTGCAGATGAGGAAGACCGAGGCCCAAAGGCAGTGGTTTGCCTAAGGTCACCTAGGGAGTTTGTAGCAAAGGTAACAACTGTATTAGGAAATCTCGAGTGACAGTTCAGTCTCTTAGCCATGACACCACAGTGCCAAAGAGACACAGAACAAGTATCAGGGTGCATAAAACTTTACTTGTGCAGAAAAAAGGAATGAGTGTAATTGACTCTGTTTTCTTGAAATGCCAAAATTCAATTGTTTCCAAAATGAGGTCAATATCAGCTCTGGAATTTTGGAAATCGTTTTTGGAAACAATTGAATTCTGGCATTTCAAGAAAGCAAAGTTAATTACACCCTTACTTAGTGTTAGACTGTGAGTTAAAACTGCCACATACAGTACAACCTAGCTAGGCAGAGAGACAAGAGGTCAGGTTGCCTACTGGACAAGGAACATTTGGCCTGTGTTGCTCCTGTGCCTTTAAAAGAGGTTTGATATAAAGATGTGGACACCAGGCCTCCATGTGGTGATTGTGGCACGTCACCCGTATTGTGGCTATATCACGCAGAGAGGCTCGCAATGAGAATCAACGTGATGGCATGGAAGAAATGCATCTTGCCAGAAAACATGATGGGGAGGGCGCAGTGCATAAGAAAAGGCTGCTTAAGCCTTCCTCTGCTCCCATGCACCCACCGGAAGCTTAATACCAGATATAAACCTGGCTGGGAGCAGTGGCGTAGCTATATACGTCCTGCAGGTAGCAGCTGCACTGGGCTACACGCTGCCAGCTGCTGTGGGGAGCAACTACTCTGAGGATGAAGCTTGCTGTGTGACTGAGAACAGAAGGGGCTACGTTGTAGGGGGAGGGAGACAAAATTTTCTTTTAGGAAGGGCGTAGGAAGGATTGCTGGGAGGAAAGCACGGGGTTAAGTACTGCCACCTCCCATCCATACTTTCTCCCCTGAAACCCCACCCCCAATCATCCAATTCTGCAAACACCCAATTGGACGTGGTAAAAGGCAGTTCCACCATTGCACTATTAGCAGTGGTGTCATTCAAATGATTTAGGAACAGGAACTCACTTTTGAGTTCAAATTCAAATGTTGAAAATAAAACAAAACCCGGAAGCAGCCACGGAGCCCATTAGGATCCCCCTGAATGACATCCGTTCCCGTTCCCCCTGAATGACATCACTGACTATTAGTAATATCTTTTCGATGCAAGTGAGTGACCCATGTGAGCAATGATGTCATGGTCCCGTACATGGCTGTGTGGAGCACTTGCCACAGCTTCTTCAGCCACCCTGAGCATGGGAACCGTACTGTGCAAGCCGGTTCTGAATCCTCTCCAGCATTTCCAGCTGACTAGAGGGAAAGAAATTTGATTTCAGTGGAGAGACAGCATGATCCTGCTAACTGGGCAAGAGGCACTTTTTCAAGTGGTGTCCTCTTATATTTAGCAGGGGGAGAGCAATTGTCCCTCTTCACCCCAGCACAGTGTCTTTCTTGTGGCTGTTGCTGGTGGTGTTCTCCATTCTTCTAGATTGTGACCCCTTTTGGGACAGGGAACCATTTAACTTTAATGTTATTATTTGCCTGTAAACCGCTTTGTGAACATTGTGTTGAAAAGCGGTCTATAAATGCTAGTGATTGATTGATTGATTGATTGATCCTGATTAAGCATCTTGCATTGAAGTGCTTTAGTTTTACACTGGATCTCTGCCAGATTAACACAGCCCCCTACTTGTCACAGTGAAGGAACACGTAGGGGGGGGAAACAACACCACTTGGACAGCACGACCCTGTGGTCACGGAGAGGGGAAAAAAGCTTCCGGGCTGTTGGCTAGCGCAGTCATGCCCAAACTGTGGGTCAGGACCCACCAGTGGATCGCAAGCCAATTTCAGGTGTGTCGCAAATCACCTAGAGCAGCCATATTGAAAATATGGGAAGATGGGGTGCTGGAAAGGAGGAGGGCTACGTGGTTATTTTGTTTGTGTCAAGGTTGTAAACAGGCTTTTTTTACTTTCTGATACACTTTACTATTAGAAAATGGCTGTGAAGTAACCCGACTGATTGCTGCAATCCCAGTTAAGCAGCAGGCTCTGGCATCACAATGATGGCACTTCTGGCCATGACATCACTTCCAGTGGGTCCCAGAAAGACTGTTACTCTACAAAGTGGGTCCTGGTGCTAAAAGGTTCGAGAACCACTGGGCTTGCGCATATGCTTTTGTGGAGCACACTAAGAGCCCACGTGTGTCTACTCAGAAGTACCATCATTGCCAAATAGGGCTTACTCCCAAGTGTGGATAGGATTGCAGCCTAAGTTTGCAATCCTACACCCACTATCCTGGGAGTAAGCTCCATTGAACACAATGAGACTTCCTTCTGAATAGACATGCATACTGCTGCTCTGTAAATAGCTATCTGAAGCATTACAAGTGCTCTATCCATTTCCCCCCAGCACAGACTCTAGTTCAGCCAAACCCTTGGAGGGTTGTGCTTAAATAATTAGCTGAATCACTGTTTAAATATTGAATATGTAATAACTGTATGGAAGAGCTGTAAACGTTTATTTTCTAGCTCTGCTCTGTCACTGCCTCTATTAGTAGCATCTCTTCATTTAGCTCCTTGCAAGTTTCCTAGCAACATCCTTACAACTACATTAACACCTATTAGATCCATAATGGATACCTTTAAAATAAACAGTCAGTGTGAAATGCTGCAGACTCTGGATGCCTGAGCGCGATCTTTGGGTATACACTGCTTGCTGAAGACAGTAACAGCCCTGAGTGCAAAGGGGTATGGCTGCTGTCCCGTGACTTACCTCTTTCCATTGTTACTCTCACGGCAATAGGAGAATAATGAAACATTGCCCTTTTTTGTGAGAGCAGCGATTGCAATCCATCAGCTGAGTTCCACTTTGCTGTATACATGATACAGCCACTGTGCAGAGGCCACGTTAAGAGTGCAATCCTAACCTGCGCTGGAACAGGCAGGCCGGTGGCCTTGCGCTGTATCCAGCACAGAGTGGGAACAGGCTGGAGCCTCCACAGGGCAAGGGCACGTTGCAACAGACACCCCATGGGCTTCTCGGATCTGCACCCACTACATAGCGGGTGCAAGTCTGAGCACACTGCATGGCCCAAATTGGGGCCGCGTGGCTGTAGTCAGGCATTTGGATGCAGCCTTTACATAAGAACATAAGAAGAGCCCTGCAGGATCAGGCCAAAGGCCCATCTAGTCCAGCTTCCTGTATCACACAGCGGTCCACCAGGTGCCCCAGGGAGGCATGAGACAACGAGATGCTTGCATCCTGTTGCCACTCCCTTGCACCCGGTACTCTGAAGTAGCCCACCACCTTTGTAAGCAGGTTGCACAATCCATCATTGCCTATAGCCCACAATGGACCTTTCCTCCAGAAATCTGTCCAATCGCCTCTTAAAAGCATCAAAACCAGATGCCATCACCACCTCCTGTGGCAAAGAGTTCCACAGATTAACTACCCGCTGGGTAAAAAAGTACTTCCTTTTATCTGTTTTAACTCTCCCAACCCTCAATTTTAGCGGATGCCCCCTGGTTCTGGTGTTTTGAGAGAGGGAAAAGAACATCCCTTTATCGACTCTATCCCTTCCATGCATAATTTTGTATGTCTCAATCATGTCCCCCCTCAGGCGCCTTTTTTCTAGACTGAAGAGCCCCAAACACTGCAGTCTTTCTTCATAAGGGAGGTGCCCCAGCCCCGTAATCATTTTTGTCGCTCTCTTCCTTTATTTTAGGCATTTTATAGCGCCTTTATTTTATGGCACTTTCGCAGCACCACAGGGCCAATGCAAGCAGTGTGCATCAGCCCTAGAGCACTTTAGGATTGTACCCTAAATATCTCACGCATGCACACAGAGGGGGGAGGGGAGTGCAGTTTTTATTACCATGAAGTGAGACATTTGTGTGCACAGCAGGGCAAATTGGTTCAAAAAACAATATACTGCATGCACACACCCACAGGGAATACCTTGAAGCAGATTTCCATGCAGCACTTATGTTCTGTGGGCCAGCCATTAGACTCAGGTCTGGTTCAGATGTAACCGCCCATCACAATGTGGACCTCAGGTCCGAAGCTCAGCTCTTGGGTTCCAATTCTTGACTCCCTGGTTGAATCTGCCTCTTCAACTGTTCAACTTCCTGTTGAAACTGATTGCACATAATTTTATTTATTTGAAGAATTAATATCCCACTTTTCCCAGGCTGAAGCAAATGCCCAAGGCAGCTTAGCTGGGCAGGCTAGTCTAAACCACCATTTTCCAGTGGATTTTTTTTTACAAATATACAGTAGTCTGTGATTCACCGAATCCTCAGTCTCAGATGTAGCCTTCACCGGGCAGTTCTCTCCTCTGGCTACGTGCCATCGAGCCTCGGCAGGCAATTGGAAACCCACTTTATACTCTGGTTGCACAATACTTAATTCACATGCAACGGCAGGCAATGTTTTGCCACTATTGTATATGAAGGAACTATTGTATATAAGGAGGGAACACACTAACCAAGGCTTGAACCCAAAGACCAAATTAGAGTTTGGATGTTGCCCAACTGACATTTGGCAAAACAACATCACCACAATCCTAAACTGGAGTTAGGCTGGCACAGTTAGGCCAGCAAAGTTTGGCCGGCACAAGGGCCACCATAAAGCATGTCTGGACCACTCTTGAAGTCAGGGAGAATGGCGCACGTCTGTGTGCTGGCCTCTCTGGCTCTGAGAGTGGTTCAAAAGTACTTTATGTTGTCCCTTGTGCCAGCCAAACTTTGCTGGCCAAACTGTGCCGGCCTAACTCCAGGTTAAGATTGCGCCCTGAGTGAACTAAACCTGTGAAACAGCCAGATCTTGAGGCAAAGTCAGTAATGCCATCCAGGGAATGACGGAAAAAGTGTAGCATTCGAATGAAGGCCAGATGGTGCATCAATGCCAGGCCCAAGCTCTAGTGCCAGTCCTAAAGGAGAAATGGGGTCTCCAAACACAATTAATGGGGTGGAATCCAAATTATGAGCCCTGGGAAGCAGTTCTTCAATAGAGGGCCCTTATGTCCTCTAAAGCCAGCTATTCTCTCCTCCAGAAAACAGCCTTGTAACCATGTCTTGCTAAAAAAACAACAGCTTAGTGGCAAAAATGAAAGAAGGCAACTGTTATGGTATGCTGAACAGAGAGGAAACCAGAGTTCAGCTTTTGGAGCTGGGAAATGTTTACTCTGATTGCTGTTTGCCTTTGCTGGCAAACATAGATACCAAGAGGCCTCATAATGCCCAAACCTATTATCATCACACTCATTAAGAGTCCCAGAGCAAGGCACACTGTAAATAAGTAAAAGTTCTGAAATTAGCTAGCATTGTTCACTCAAGTTAGCTCAGTTAGGGCCCAACCCAGCGATGGGATCTACAAATGAACAAGGGGAACGCTGGGCGGGATGTAGGCGGGACTTCTGCTTGAGTGGCAGTTCCGCTTGAGTAGCGTTCCGCGGCTGTCCTGGCCTCGGGGGGGGGCTCCTGCTCACCGCGGGGGACAGGTGAGGGTCGAGCCGGGTGCCTGGGCGAGCAGCGGGGGGGGCGCGCTAACTGGGGGCGGCCAGCTGCGGAACGCTACAGACGGGCAACCAATCACGCGGAAGCCCCGCATAAGTCCCGCCCAGCGTTCCCCTTGTTCATTTATAGATCCCATCGCTGGCCCAACCCTATCCAACTTACCAGTGCTGGTGCAGCTGCAATGCAGCCCTAAGGTAAGGGACAGGGCAGTATTATCCTATTAGAGTGAGTAGGCTGAAGCCTAGGGGCCCCACAGGGACTAGGGCCCATCAAGGTGGCATGCGGAGAAATCAGCCTAATGCACGGGTCTCCAGATCTGCGCCCTGGCGACTCCCCATCCAGCCCGCCAACCCTCCAGCTGGCAAGAGGCTACAGCAAGTCTGACCTTGAAAAGGTGAGGCTTGCAGAGCTCTCCAAGAACCACATGGGGCAAGCCCCGCCTCCAGGGACTGAGATGGGCTGCACGTGGAGGCTGCATCGCTGGGGAGCTTCCATGCAAGCCTGGGTCCCGTTTGTGAGGGGTTTTTTTTCCCCTTCGGGGCACAACTTGGAAGTGCCTGGCTTCTCCGTTTCTGGCCCCTCAGATTTCTGTTTTAGGAGTGGGGGTGAATGGAGAGCTTCCATGCAAGTCTAGGTTCATTTTTGAGGAGAAGTCCTCCTGCAGCTGGATTGCCTAAGGTTGGGGGTTGGCTGCAAAGATGGGCTTGTGTGTGTGTGTGTGTGTGTGTGTGTGTGTGTGTGTGTGTGTGTGTGGTAAAAATGCAATAGATGGGGAAAAGTGATGCATTAGCTGAGCTGCAGGGGCCTTATTTGTAAAGGGGGGAGGAGAACCATGCCTGCCCGTCCACCTAGTGTGGCAGAAGCTTTCCTGAAGAGTTTCGGAGGGGGCCCAAAATATCTTAAAGCCTAGGGGCCGGCACTGGTTAATACAGCCCTGGTAGGGAACAAACATTCCTTTACCTGAGGAAGCCTCCTTGACTACCCCACCCCCACACTGCAGGAGGCAGCACACACCCCGTTGGCATGACTGCATAAGCCCTGGACAGTTGGATAGGATCGGGCTCCAAATCAACAAAAACTCTGTACATGTTCATAATGGTATTGTAGTTATGGGTGTGTTTTTAGGGGAAGGGCTGGCTCACCAAGGAGCACAACTGAGTGGGCATCTCAGGAAGCAGCAGTAGTGTAGCTAGAGGGAGGTGGGATGATAAGTACGGCAGGTGCAGCACGTAATGCGTGTGCATTGCTGTCACCGCCCCAAATGGCTCCGACGGAGAGGGGGAAGGGTGCATTGTGGGCGTGTTACATGGCGTGCTGTGGCACATAGCCCCCCCCCCTTGTGGCTATGATTCTGGAAAACAGATTGGGGGCACCTACCTCTGTCTCCTCATTTGCCTCTACTGGTCCTCTTCCCCTTACTCTCTGGCTTCGAAAAAGAGGAGGGGAAAGGAGCAGAAAAGGAGGTGTGCAGCAGTGGCGTAGCTAGATCATGTTGTACCTGGGGCCCATCAATTTTTGATAACCCCCCCCCCCGACAAAATTCGTGGACTCATCATGCAAGTCCATAGGCTATATGTTTGGCACCCCTGCATAAGACACTTGTATTTTGGGTTTTTTTTTGGGGGGGGGCATAACACACTCCAGGTTTTTCATTCCTGGTTTGAATGCCTGGTGAAATTATGTATCCAGTGGTATACAGCATGATAGTATTATTCCTTAAAATTGCAATTTGAAAAACTGTGATTTGTACAAAATAAGTTTTATTTTCAGTTTTTAGTTTCCCGGCCATAACTTTTGCTACAATAGCAATATTACACTCTGTTTTTTTCCATTGAATTCCAGGTGAAATTCCACACCCAATGGTATACAGCATGATGGTAGTATTCCATAAACGCGATTTTTGAAATTTGGGGTTCAGTGGTGACACCACCACCCCTGAGGATGACACCGGGGGTGCTGCATCCCCTGTCCCATAGGTAGCTACGCCACTCGTGTGCAGGAGAAGAGAGAGGCGAGTTCAACGTCTCCATGGTGGGAGAATCTGGGGAATCCTCTGCTGATACGATTGATTACATGAATGGATAGGCAGCTTTGTCTGGGAGGAGATGGTTCATTAGATCCCATCTTAAGGCAACTGGGATCATGTTTCTCGCAGAAATTTCAAACGCTAGCTGTCTCTCACTGTGATGGCATTAAATGCCTACAGCCACAGATTGACAAGCAACAGAAGTGGCACCAGAATCCTGTACTTTGAGTAGCTGTGTACACAGGAGAATTTCAGTCACTACCCTTTTTATCTTCCCAGCATGGTGACATGACAGGCGGCACCTGTCAACATTTCACGGGGGCAACCCTATTAAAGGGACAGGAGTCATGGTGCCTCTTCCAACTGAATGAGAACTCATCACACACTTCAAGAACAAGAAGATGTTTGTTCCCTTACCTCAAGGCTGCATTGCCCTTATTCTGGTGCTGGAAAGTTGGTCAGGATTGCACCCTCAATCAAGATTTTACATGCATGGGGTCTCTGTATGGAAGGCCCACATTATTTTAGGAGCATGGCAGAGCCAAGACTGTTTGCCCACTCCTACACCCAATTAAGGTGGCAACCACCAAGTGTCTAGTGTAGGTTTTTTCAAGAGTTAGGATGCATGTGTGACAAGAATGATGATGCGTCACCCAATCAACCTGTCCTTCCAAACTAAAATCACTGAGAAGAATGATTGGCCCGTCTTTCATTTGCCTTTTTTGGTGGAAGTATTTGTTAGGATTTAGGGCCCATATGTCACACCTTAAGTAGATTGTCATGGAGTCAGAATGGGATCAAAATCCTGTGATGTTCCTTCATGGCAAATTTGACAGTCCTCTTTAGCTTATGCACAGCAGGCTCAGGGAGCCCAATCCTAAGCCCTGAGGCTGCCTGAAGGAACAGTGGCGCCAAAATGGCCACTGCTGCATTCTGTGGGCCCAGAGTAGCCACCAGAGCCTCCTTAGAGTCAGGAAACTTTTGTTCCCTTACCCTGTGTAAAGCCCTGGCGGACTCAATGGGTCCATTTAGTGGAAGCAGAACCAAGGAGGACCATGTAGGGCTCCACGGCCTGGAAGGGGAGTGTTGTCCAGTTCCGCCCCCTCCCTCCCTGCCTTCCCCCATCAACAAAAAGGCTCACTGGTGTCTAGTGGCTAAATGCACCACCCAGTGGCAGACCTGAGGGGGTGCAAGGGGTCCAAATGTCCCAGGCATTGTCCTGGGGAGGTGGCGACACCACCACCCCCGGCTGCCTTCCCGCCACCACCAAGAATGAAGCCTAGATTGGCCTCAGTGCAGCGACCCCTGGAGGGACTACCCGCTTTTTAGCCACGTCGCTGTGGGAAGTGGGCAGGCGCTGACAAAACGTGTCCTGCATGGCCACTTCTCTGATCAGGTTTGATGCTGCGGCAGCGCCGAGCTGAGAAGTGGCCGTGCTGGGCCAAAATGCACCCCGTGCGGCTGCTTCTTAGAATTGTGAGGCGAGGGTAGCATGCACCTGAGGGGGGCCCACCTCTGGCTGTATGCCCCCGGGGCACTCACCCCCCCCCCCCCAGGATTGCCTCTGGTACCACCTAGCGCTCCATTGGGTATCTTATCAACACTGAGGCCCAGTGCTTGACTGGCTAAATAGCCGGCACTGAAGCAAGTAGACGGCTTGCCCACCCTGTGCCCTTACTGCAGGGAAAGGGACAAATGTCCCCTTTCCCCGCAGAGCCTCCTGAGGCTGCCTGGCTGCCGCAGGTTGCAACAGTAGCCACCTAGCTACCACCGCCCTCCTGAGTGGTCAGACAACTCTGGATTGGGCTGTCAGTCTGCTAAAGTATGTTGCCCCTACAGCGCAATCCTATGCATGTCTACTCAGGAGTAAATCCCACTGAGCTTACTAGGTTAATGTAGCCCTAGAGACCATGTCATGCCTGTACAAATGTGCTTAAAAAGCTTAGCACCAGTCAGAGAGAAATGAACTACCACTCAGCCTTCCTGACTTACTTTCATCTTATCTGAGACTTACCAAATTAGAAAGTCATCAGTGCTCAATGCATTTTGAATGGTGCATTAATGTAGCTTTCTGACAAATTACTCCATGGATAAGAAGCAGATCTCTTCACCTTTTAAAAACAGATACACAAGGATAGCTTCTTTTTGTTTTATCCTTGGCCGTTCTTAATATTTATTCTTGGTTAGATCAGAGTTAACCCTGATTATCAGGAGCTGATTTGGAGGGTGTCCTATTTCCACTTCAACATGTTGTTCCAAGGCCAGCCCATCCATGAGGCCAACAGGTTACCTTAAGCCACAGATAGGTGGGGAACACCCATCTCTGTCCACCTACTTGTCTCCACAGTTCTTCCTTCCCCATCCACTCCCTGGATTGGAGAAGTAGGAGGGTGACAGAGAGGAAGAGGCAATGTGGATGGGGAAGCGGGGAGAGTATTGAGCTAGAACACTGGATAAGAACATGAGCCCTGCTGGATCAGGCCAATGGCCCATCTAGTCCAGCTTCCTGTATCCCACAGTGGCCCACCAGATGCCTCAGGGAGCACACAAGACAATAAGATGCCTGCATCCTACTGCCACTCCCTTGCATCTGGCATTCTTTCACCTGGATCTGGAATGGTGGGAGTCCAAACCTGACAGTTTAGCACATGCTTCACAGAACAAGACATTCCAGGGAGTCCTCAGGGTGTGATGGGGGAATCCAGAGACCAAAAAGAATCCAGATTTTTGATGGTATGATGCATCTGGTATTAGGAGAAAACTTCCAATGCAATCAAAAAGACAAGCCTCCATTCATGTTAGAAGCAATGACCCTCTTTTATATCTTCTTTGTCCTTCCTTACAATGAATACACCAGAACCAAGACTGCCTTAAAGAAAAATCTGTACATCCTTACAATTTTCCCACACCCATTAAAATTCCCCCAGTGATTAAAATTCAGTTGATTCATTTTCTAATTACTGCTTCAAGCTGAACTTCTATCCATGCTTTCCTGGGAGTAAGTCCCATTGAAAAGAGTGAAATTTATTTTAAGTCAACACGATGAGCATGTCTCCTTAGAGATTGCTACTCCGCAATACAATTGTGAACAAGCCTTTATGGTGAATGGTCCCAAATAGTTAGTGCTCTGTTCCTATCCAATGCTCAGAAAATATGGCCTCACCCCAGGTTCATCGATGCCTTCTTTCTTAACCCTCTTCACGGCAGAGCCTTTGCAACTGGATCACAAATGTAGGATTCAAATCTTTCCTGGGAGGGTTATTTATTCATATAATTGGTTAAATCCTGGATTGTTGGCCCTAAGTGGGACCTCCCAGTGTGACTCACAGTCATGCACAAAAACATAAGCTCAATATTAAAACAATAAAACAAACTGCCGCAACAGCACAAAAACCCAAGATAGAAGAAAATATCACAAGCCAGAAATGGGGTGTGCACCAGTGTTCAAAAAGTTGGTTTGCCCTCTTGCCTGAATGAGTTCCGCAGTGTGGCCTGGGGCAGTGAACTCCATTATCTTGGACTGGGGTGGTGTAGAGAGACTGAGGTCCTGATCCCAATTAAAGGCTGCCCACAGGGGGCAGCAGCACTAAGACAGACCCTAATTCATCCTGCAGGTGGCCAGAGACCCTGCAGGGGCAGAAAAGTAAGTAAACATTTCATTATCTTACTGTGATCTCACATGGGCCCTGATGAGTCTACTCAGACTTGTACCAGCTCTTTAGCTGGTGCAAGTCCCAAGTTGAGGCAAGGAAGCCACCTTTCTCAGTCTTCCATCTGCAATATGGAGATAATAATCCCCTTACAGCAGTGGTTTTCCAACTTTTTAGACCGGGACCCATTTTTTAGAATGGCACTCATGTCAGAACCCATCGGAAGTGATGTCATTAGCCTGAAAGTGATGATGTAGCAGGAAGTGACATCATCAAGCAGGAAGTGCTGTCATTGTAACATAAATGAAATGACAGTCCTAAAATGCAAATTGGCATTCCTGGACTGCAGCAATTGCACAACTATGAAACATCCCTGACAGAAAGCAAGACCCACTGTTTGAATAAGACTGCCTTACAGACTTTATGTAATGATGACAAGTTGATACATATGAAGCACATCACAGGGCAACTACTGAGGCCCACATCATACAAACTGGTTCTGGCAGCACCAATAAGTCTTTCAGATATACAGGTTCTACACCATTGAGGACTTCAAAGGCAAGGGTGGCATCTGGGGTTGGCCAGATTGGGACCCATCAGGTGGCCCACTTGGACAGACTGACTCCCAAACCCTCAGTACAGCAACAACAGTAGTATCCAGCTCACTATCCAGGTGTAGGAGGGGATGCCAGGAGGGATTTGTTTTAGGACTTTGACCTGGCCAGGACCCTCAGCAATCTGGTGCCAGCAATGCTTAAAGGTAACAATCAGCATCCTCAATTGGGTCTGGAAACTCACTTGGAAAAGGTTTATTGTTCATCCAGGTTATTGAAACTTAAAACCAGTGGTGTCATTCAAATGATTTAGGAAGAGGAACTCACTATTGAGTTCAAATTCAAATGTTGGAAAAAAAACCAAAAACCCGGAAGCAGCCACGGAGCCTGTTAGGATCTGGAACGCCCGTTCTGGTCCGTTCCCCCTGAATGACATCACTGCCTTCTCCCCAGTGGGCTGCAGACTCACCAGAACGGCTGCTGACTCCATGTGTGTGGCTGGAGGGAAGGTGGTGTGCAGGATGGACTTCCCCACTGCAGCCCTTCCCCCTTCGCCCCCCTAGGAATCCGGAGTCGCTCCCTTTAACCCTCTGAGTGCCAGCCAACCAAGAAGAAAAGCTCTTTGCAGAGGAATTGGGAGGGGGGAGGAGGGAGAGTGAAGTGGGCGGAGTCAGCCCTAATTTTAACTAGTGGAACTGAGTTCCCCCGCGTTCCCCCTGCATGACATCATTGCTTAAAACCTATTGTTCATCATCACGTTGACAGCAGTTTTTCAGTATGCAAAAGCTTTGCTGTGTTTTCCTCACTTATCCACTCAATAATACTGTGCAGCAAGCTAAGGTAAGGTGGTGGGTAGCAGTGCTCAAATTACAGGGGAATACCTAGGGAGCCCTTGATGGAGGTTCCAAGCACCACCTTTGACTCCCCACACTGCAGCCCTATCATGCCATCTAAAACAGTAGCATCGGTCCTGTTACTGATACCAAGGGGGCCACACCCATACACACAGCCCTCCCACTCATTCAAGAGCTGGTGCAGCCCGACTTTCTCAAAGCCACCCAATTAGCATTTTTGCTGAGCAGGGATTTGTGGAGGTGACACTCTTCCAAGTCAAACAGCACCCTACTGGCCTGATGATAGCACCCCCTCCTCAGATTGCCACCTGAAGGCTCCCTCTGACATTTCAGATCTTTGACGGCTCTGCATGGGAACTAATAGCCTCTCTTTAATCTGATTTCCAAAGTGAGTCAGCAGCACAACTCCCTGCATCTCCGTAGACAGCTTAAGCATCTGACCTCCATGTCACAAGCATTTAAGTCCCACAACATAATATTGCTCATGCTCTGAGCTGACAAGGGGCCGTCTGTGCGGAGCACTCTGGCGTGCAAATGTAAATTTCTGTTTCTTTGATTACTCCACTGTTCAAGTGCCTTACAAGCATATACAAGCTTGCATTTTTTTTATGACCAAGCGATAATTCTAGAATCACTATCACTCTCCGGTCCTCAGCTCACAACAATAAACAATGGCATTGTAAGCCCTTCCCTGTGCATAAATCTGCACTGAGAGGATGTACTGTACTTGAGGAGAGAGACTCCATTTTCTGACCACCTTTTGGCCATGTGGTTTCTATGTAATGGCACTTACAGTGTAATCCTATGCATGCCTTCTCTGAAATTGCTCTGTGATAAGTGTGATGAGGCCACAGCCAGTGTAAACACTGTGGGAGTGAGCACAGCACTTCACACAAATTGCCTGCCTTACAACAACCCTATACGATAAGCAATTGTTATCCCCACAATGCAGTGATATACCAAGGTCAGTTGGTACTATTTTTAGTATTGTCATGATATGAATAATAATGATCAGAGAAGAAGCACAGTGAGTGAACATTTCTTTTTATTGAACTCTCTCTCTCTCTCTCTCTCTCTCTCTCTCTCTCTCTCTCTCTCTGTGTGTGTGTGTGTGTGTGTGTGTGAGAGAGAGAGAGAGAGAGAGAGAGAGAGAGAGAGAGAGAGAGAGAGGTTCTTGGGTAGCACAATCCTATAGACCGTGCAGTGTCGGCGCTAAGGGATTGCGCCAACACTACGCATTTACCATTGATGTAGGGGTGCCAATCTGCACCCCCACGTCAGCGCTCGAGCAAAGGACAGGTGCTGCAGGCAGCATAGGACCTGCTGTGCCTGCACTGAACCTCTCTCGCACCGATGGAAGCTTGTCGGCGTGAGGGAGGCTCCATGCCAAGGCGGCACAGGGATTGGAGGAAGGCAGGGGCGGAACTTGGGTGGGACATGGGCAGATTTGGGAGGTGGCCATACGGCCACATCCTAAGCCCATCTGCGAGGCCGCGAGGCCCTGATTCGGGCCGCGCGGTCTCCTCAGATCTTCGCTCGCTCTTTAGCAGGCCAAGATCCGAGGAGCACTTACGGGAGGCTGGAACCTCCCCTGCAGTAAGGAGCGCATGCTCCCTTGCCATGGGAAGGTTCCAGCCTCACCTATACTGTGCTAGGATACGGTATTGGCTGGCCGGCCTCACCATTCCAGCGCAGTCTAGGATTGCGCCCTAAGTGGCTGTCTCTGTGGGTCTGGCATCTGTGGGCCCTGACAGATTGTCACTCTAAAACTGCAGTCTCCAAACTGGAGACTGCTGCAGCCATTTAAACACTCCCCGGCGTGACCCATGCTTACCGTTCCACTGGGGAGCCAAACAACGATCGCGCCTACCTGTCTCAAGTGCCCCCACGGCCAGCTGCCCCTGCTCAGAACGCCAGGTGCTCAGCCTCCAGAGGTGACACAACCAGGAAGCTGAAGGCCGTGGGGATACTTGGGTCATGTAGGCGTGATTGTCGTTTGGCTCCATGGCAGAATGGTAAGCACAGGTGACCTGGGGGAAGGAAACGAGGGGCACCAGATTTGGCCCATGGGCCAGAGTTTGGAGCCCCCTGTTGGGGAGAACAATGGATCCCAGTGCTAAAATGTTTGTGGGCCACTGAACTGCGATATTAACCTTCCTCTGTCAGTTCTTTCCTGCTTATACTACTCCACCTGCACTGTGGAGTAAGATCAGGAGAAGTCCTCTTCATACTACGGTTTTGCTGCCAGCCATTCTCAAGCTTTCCTTGAACCACTTCATTGTGGTACTCTTCCATCAGCCCCAAACTCCAGGACTCACCAGCGACAGCATAACATTTCATATCTCTTTCCCTTTTGGGTAGCCGTGAAGTGTCGGAAGCAGGTGACCAGTTGAAGCTGAAAGAGCTGTTATTGTTACTGGAAAATCAGGACATTGAGATCAATGTGCCTGGCAATCAATCCAATTGCCTGGCAAAATTTGAAAGAAATCTTCCCAAGCAATGAAGGTATGCAAGACATGAGTGTCGTAACTGGGCTTACATTAACTGGGTACCATGTTTTGAAAATTAATTGTAAAAATCACATTGACTGGCAGCAAGCTGAGCTTTGTATATTTAATGCCTCTCATGCAGTATTTGTTCTTCCCTTCTGCCTTGTGGCACCCTAGATATAAATAGCTGTCTCACTGGAAGGAATGGCACTCGTCACCTCAGGCAGCAGGCTGGTGGGTGGCATTCACCTCCATCTGCCCACTTGCTTCCACCACTCCTCTTCCTTCCACTTCCTTTCCAACTGGAAAGGAAGAGGGGAACTGAGCAGAAGAGGAAGTGTGGAGGGGAAGAGGGGGATGGGCTAGAGTGGAGATTCTGTGACCCACCAGTCCCTTATTTTATTTAATTATTTGAAGCATTTATACCCTGCCTTTCCCATGCCAAAGCAAATGCCCAAGGCAGCTTACATCGGCAGGCTAGTCGAAACCACCATTTTTTCAATGCGGTTTTTACAAATATACAGTCTTCTGCAATTCACCAAATCCTCAGTCCCAGATGTGGTTCTTCACAGTGTGGTTCTCTCCTTTGGCTATGTGCCATCAAGCTTCAGCAGGCAATTGCAAGTCAAGCAGGACAGGTCCTCAAGGTCATATTCCGTTCTTTTGCCAGCTGGACTTCTCACACACACCCCTGCAACTCTCAGTTGTGGTGAGCTAATCAGCTCCACAGCGACTCTGTTCTGCCACCATAGGTACTGCAGCTTGTCACAGCCTGGCATTCGTCTCCCATCCAAAAACAAGCCACAGATTCTCCTGCTTAACTTCAGACAGTGCCAGCAGCTCAACCATCAGTCCACACCTCCTGCCTTTCTTCTGCTTTGTCCCCCTCGTCCCTTTCCAAGCAGAAGCAGAGGTTGCTGGTTGGCACCTGGTATGGAGAGGTAGCACTCGGCACGTCACCAGGAGGTCTTGGGCAGTAGCATAGCCAGGGGGGCGGAATGGTACATACTGTAGGCACTGCAATGCCCTGTGTCAACAGCCCCTCCCCCCGCTGTCAGAGCCATTCCAGGCAGTAACAGCAACATGCAGGCATTCACTGAGTGCCTCCACATTGCTGTTGCTGCCCTGAATGACTCTGACAGCAAGGGGGAGGGGCTGCTTACATAGCGCATTGCAGCCCCTGCAGTATTTACCATGCTGCCTCCTCTCTGGTCTTGGACCCTACTGGTCTTGGGCCAACATTGGGAAGGAAACATTGATAAAACCTTAAGAATATAAAATAATCTTGACTAGACCGAAGTCTACTGGTCCAGCATCCTGTATCCCACGATCATCAATCAAATGCCTTCAGGAAGCCCCCACTGAAGCCATGAACCCAAAGGTGCCCATAGCCCTTCTGGGCTATATGAACCAGGGGACCTCAATGAATGAAAGTGTAGCCCAGTGCATAGGGCAAAATGTCCCGGAAGTGATGTCACAATAGAAAGTGACATCACAGTTGTATTTTTGTCCACTTTGTCTTTTTGGCCATAACTTTTGATAGAGTAAAATATTATACTCTGGTTTGTTTCTCTGCATTCTGCATTAAATTACCTTTCCAATGATATATACCATGATGGTATTATTCATACATATCAAGGTTTTCACCATTTTGGCCACTAGTGTCAAGTTCAGCTTATTGCCCCCCTAGAGCTTGTTGCCCGGTGCAATTGCACCCCCTGCACTTCTTTAGCTATGCCCCTGGGCCCTGCTGATTCCAGCTAACATCTTTAAAAGTGCCTTAGAGTCCAAATGTTTGCTCCTGCACACACACAATCAGTTCAGGCTTCTCTCTCATTCTCTCTTCAGTAAATATTTTTGTCTGGAAGCTGAGCAAGAGAAAACATCGAGGAGATGGACTTCTAATTGCACTGCATTATGGATGGGTGCACTTTTGCCAATTTATACAGCTCCTGTGAGAAGAAGCAAACATCTGATAGATAAATCTAATTTCAGCTTTCTTGCCGGCTTCATTATGGAGTACGTTTATGGGAGAACAATCTGTGATAATGCTCTCATATGTTCAGGTCAAAGCCAGCAGTGGAATTTTAAGCCAAGGAAGTAAACCTTGCAAACTATTTTAGGCTAGCGGGTATAACCTGTGCATGTACAAAGTCTGCATGGGCCCCAGGATAAATGCACAAAACATCTTGTGCAAAACTGCTTGATATAAAATAATATTAATTAATATGCTTAATGATTGCTTGTTGGATACTCGTCAGCTTTAAGTACCAGGCCGGGATGTGAACCAAGCAAACATATGACCAAAAATCAAAGGCATTCTGGAGTCTGCTGGTCTGTTTAATCACACACACACACACACACACACACACACACACAGAGAGAGAGAGAGAGAGAGAGAGAGAGAGAGAGAGAGAGAGAGAGAGAGAG
>JAJKFI010000030.1:4460900-4492992 GCA_029204185.1 Lerista edwardsae
TATGTATGTATGTATGTATGTATGTATGTATGTATGTATGTATGTATCATTACTACTACTACTACTACTACTAATACTAATACTAATACTACTATGTAAAGCAAGTATTATTGTTATCCCCATATTGAAATTTAGGGGCAGAGGGGAGGTGACTTGTTCATGGCAGAGGTGAGCAGGACATTCTGCACTGTAGCTCAATTTTTAAGCCATTCTCCCATACCAGCTCTCAGGCCATCAAGGGTGGCACCAGGGATTGCCCAGGTTGGTCACACCAATCAGAAGGCCCTCTTGACTGGACCAACTCCTGACCCCACACTACTGGAGGCAATAATAGAACCCAATGCACCATTAGGGGGTAAGCAGGGATTTGGGGGAGGCATGAAAGGGCGTTGCCTTAGGACTGCAATTTTCAACCAGTGTACCACTGCACATTGGTGTGCCATGAAAGATGTGCAGGTGTGCCACAGACCTTTGGAGCAATGGTGAAAATTGCTGAAAAACTCTTCTGGGTTCTGCTGCTCTATTTCGAGGGCAACTGTCTGTAGTAACAAATTGTCTATCCCTCTTCCTCCACCGGCAGAGAATTCATTACTACAGATAGTTGTCCTAGAAACAGAGCCACAGAATCCAGAAGAGTCTCCCAGCAGCCGGAAGTGACGTCACAAGTTGTGAAGACCATAGAGAAGACCATTGAGAAGACCATAGAGTTCAGTGCACTGAGAAGAAAAACATTGAAAATCACTGCCTTAGGGCCTCCCAAAATCCAGCACTGGCTTTGCAACTAGCTCTCAGCATTCCCTAGCAAATTAGCACCATCACACAATGAACAGATCCTGTGAATCCACTCTTGATCTTTCTGCAGATATATTCCATTTTGAATGTATTTGCAGAAAGGCATCCTGCTGCGGCCTTCTCAGAATTCCACTAGCACTGTGCAGGTGTTAGGAGAGCTTGGCTTACAAAGATCTGGTTGCACGTTCAAGTGAACTTTCTGACTCTCCTTGAAAGGTGTCCTCAGAGCAAGACTTGGCAGCAGGAACTTCTTCAGGAAAGTGAGCTTGCATCTCTCTCTGCCCTGCTTGAGACTAGCTGCTCTAATTCCTCCTGACATTTCTTCCGTAACAGCAGCAGCAGCATGTCAACACTAATTAAACTAAATGGTGGTTGGATCCCACAGAAGAATCTACATCTGCTATGATCTGCCCCTACCAAAAAGCTGGGGAGTCTTTCTCGGAGGTGGGAGGGAAAGGGAGAGGAGAGGGGGAGGAATTTCCCAGAAAAATAGCATGTTCAACCAGCCAGAGCGGACAGACTCCCCATCAACACAGAGAAGCTCTGGCGAGAAAGTCAAACAGCTGGAGTTTTATTGTCATTTTATTCAACTGATCTGATGGAGCGCAGCCGTGTTTATCATGCAATCAGTGTATGGCCAGGGTAGCCAAAGTATCTCTTGCAGATCCAAAATGAGGCCGATTTGGGTAAGCAAGCTCCAGAAAGGACATTTCATGCAACTTCCACAATATTGTTCATTATAGCAAACAATACGTGTAGGAGTTTTCAAACAAGACGAACCTCTGTGAACAATACATTCAGAGATTCCGGTGCTTTATAGCTGGTGGGCTGCAGTAAGATTTCAACTTCATTCGAGGACCATAATAACATTGCAGCTCTGCAGGTTAGGTCAATGTTAGTGCTATTTCAAAGATGGGGGACTGAGGCTACGAGATTTGCAGCTTAAACCTATGCCTGTCTGCTCAGAATGCTCAGTGGGGCTTATTCCCAGGAATGTGTGTTCAGGATTGCAGCTTACATGACTTGCAGCAGCATTAGATGTTTTCAGAACTGGAGATGTCGGCAGCTTTCCAGCTGTCGCAAAAGGCGACATGCCAGAGCACATGGCCTGGCAGCTGCCAAAAGTGGCAAGCTGCCAGTTTGGTACGCCAGCAGCCTACAGACACCCACCAGCCCCAGGTGGGAGGGAGGAAGCCCATCCATGAGGCCAACTGAAGCACCATGCCAAGTATTGCCCCCCTTAACTTCCCACTGAATTCCCACAGCCCAGAACTGGCAATAGGCTGAAGCTCCCCATTCAATCAGAACTGCCATCAGCCCTGCACAACAATCTGCCGCTAGCTGGAGAAGCAGAAGGAGCAGCTGGGAGCACCGGGTAAGGGGCAGGGTTAGCTTAGACCGCAATCCAGAGGGCGCGCTACGCTGGCACAAATCCCTTGTGCTGGCCCAGTCAGGCTGCAAACGTGGCTTATAGTGAGTTTGCATTGACCTAAGGGAGGATGCATCCAGCCCTGCCCTGTGGATGAGCAGGTATAGCCCAGGCGGTGGCCCTCCCCATGCAGTTAGATAGGAACAAAGTGAGGCCAGGGGGCGGGCTTAGCGGCCATGTTGTCTGACCCATGCGTCGGACATATTGTTTGACCGGTTTGACCAGACCATGGGACCAGACCATTGCGTCGGCCATATTGTTAGACAGACCGGAAGTTTCAAGAATATGATGTCATTTTTGTTGTGAATTTGGAGTGTTTATAGCAGAGTTGGGGGCTTGTGGACCCATTCAGCGCTTGCCTAGCGCGATCGGAGCGGAGGAACGAAGCGATCGCTACATTTCAATAACAAAGTCTTTTATTGGTTACAGTAGCGATAGTCAGAAAGTGAGAAGTTCTATTTGCCGGTTAGCGAAAGCCGGCGAAGGCTTGCCGCGTACAAGCGGCTTTTCAACGCATGTTGTTACATTCTCAGTTACAGTCTCAGTCTGCAGTTTCCAGTGCGCACACAGTAAAAATATAAGTTATATAGGAACAAAGGGGTGTAGCCAGAGCATATCTGGTAGGTGGATACCTGAAGACCCTTGTGCCCCATGTTAACCAATGGGGTGACCCTTTGAACATCATGATCTCATGAGAAAGTGGATGTTTGCTAGCCAGCGCTTCCCGTGAGAAACATTGCCTGCTTATGTTACACTATCTAAAGGGAGTTCAGCTACTGTGTAGCAGGTTGCACTAACAAGCTGGGAAGCTGACCACCTCAAGGACACGCAGGTGCTCTATCTGATCTGGAGACGGAGAGACGGAATGCCAGTTTCCACCAGTTCTGGAGTGTGTGGTGTGAAACTGCAACAATTTTTTCTCCATGTTTATTATACCTTCATGGTACAGCCAGCATCTGGAGGCCAGTACAGGGGCTCAGGGAGGACGGAGGGAGGTGGAACGGGGTGGGAGGGAAGTGGATGACAGGTGGGCCCATGGGTGGACCTACCCAGGAAGAGGGAGTGGAGACAGGATCCGGCACCTGGGCCTCCTGGAAGCAGTTGGCAGTGACGTTATCATATCCCCACCAGCCATTTCCACATGCCGTGCTTTGCGCGTGGCACCAACAGCACTCTTCTTGGTGAGTGGGGGGCCCCACAGGGAGGGTTGGGGGCCCCGCAGGAATGCCCCACATTGGGCCCCATTGCTGGTAGAGCCATCCCTGGCCTCTTCTCACTGTCTTGTTCCACAGCGGCTAAGACTGGCCTTGCTCAGGCTGTGACCTCACAGGGTTGTTGGGAAGACACAAGAGGTGGGGAAACAGGATGGATAGTGATGGGCAGGGGTGGGTGGATTTGGTCCCAGGAGAGGGTCAGGATCGGCAGGACGTCCCCAGTCTAATTATTTATTTGTTGGGGTCATGGCATAAAAAAGATTGAAGACCACTGCTATAGGCGTTCCTCCCACAAGCTCCCTTTGGACACATCCCGCTGGAGGTTTGAATCTTCATGGCTGGTTTCACCAGAAGCAAGTTTAGCCCCCACCCAGAGATAAATGCATGCCTTTAATCTTAGGCAGATTAATCAGAGGCCCTTTCAAATTGCCCACCAGCTCTCTAATCAATTGATTGCCACCATTCATCAGTTAAGGTTGCAGTCGTGCTCATTAGCCTCCTCGTTAGAAGTATTTACAAAGCTGTATAGCAGAGCCACCACTCTTTGAGCCAAAGGGAAACTATGCAGTGGGTCTGATTTTTTGATATACTAAGATGTCCTCAGCTTGGCAATTAAACCCACTTGACCTCACGCTGGCCACAAGGGACACCGTATCATTCAGCATGGCCACATAGTCATGCTATTCGATACAGCAGTGTTATTCAAACTGTGGGTCAGGACCCACTTGGTGGGTTGGGACCTGATGTCTGGTGGGTCACGGAAAGCTGGGAACAGCCATTTTGGAAACTGCAGACCTTACTCTTTCTATATTCCTTTTGTGAATGTTAACAGTTTGAATTTTCAAGTGAGGGTTGTTTTTTTTTTAATTTTATTATTAGGTCAGTGCTTTTACATACTATTTTGCCCTAATCTTGCTTTCTGTCAGGGATGTTTCATGGTTGTGCAATTGCTGCAGTCCAAGAATGCCTATTTGCATTTCAGGAGTGTCATTTTATTATGTTACAATGACAGCACTTCCTGCTTGGTGATGTCACTTCCTCCCACAACATCACTTCCAGGTTCATGACACTTTCGGTGGGTCCCAACATGAGTGCCATTCTAAAAAGTGGGTCCCGGTCTAAAAAGTTTGAATACTACTGCCATACAGGCATATTTCTGGATTTCTACACCGTCCAGAGAATAATGCAGTCCATGAAAATGTGGGTATTGGCCATTCTGGAGGTAAACAGATCAGTGCCTGACGCAAAATTGATTTCCTGACAAGGTTTTAAAACATGGGAAAGACTGTTATTATGTTGATTTTATGAACTGTGTAACTTCCCTGACGCCGTCAGATCCCATAAAGTATCAATGTGTTCCTAGACTGAGTTGCTCCTTACATAGCTCTTTGATCTACCTGCCTCTGCTCTAGACATGGGATAAGAGTGCTTTTAGCCAGCCAAAATATCTGTGATTACTGTATGAACTTGAGAGAGTATCTTGACTTTGGGAGGCTTATTACAAAAATTATAGGAAAGTTGGAAGAGCCCTGGGCTATAATAGCTACCTTGTCAATATGAGTAGGGTTCAATTAACTGCACTGTCAGTCGATAATGACCAGGCAGGGGGCATCCATGTCATTCATGGTGGGCACCAGAATTAGCTCCCTATTAATGCCACCAGGAAGTGGGTGTTGACTCTATTTCTGAAATATTGATTTGCCATCCTCCTCTTAATTATTTCAGCAAATTTCCTGTCACCAGAAGAAAACAGGCAACTGCAAGCTGATGAAATAGACTCCAACTTTAAGGACTAGTTGAGTTAACTCATTCATTATTATTTTTTTAAGATTTGCAAGCTACTTTTCCAAAGTTCAAAGTGGTATACAGTAATAAAACATAAAATACAACAATAAAATAGCAATAAAATAAAAATGATCAATAATGATAAAGGAGCAGATAAAAAATCTAATACAACAAGAATAAAACCAGAAAAGCATAGAAGTAGCATAGAGCGGTGTTTCTCAAACTGTGGGCCGGGACCCACTTGACGGGTCACAACCTGATATCAGGGGGATCACAGAAAGCTGGGAGCTGCCATCTTGGATGCTGCAAGCTATATTCCTTGTGTGAGCATTAACTTTGAATTTTCAATTGAGTGTTGTTGTTTTTATTTTGTTTGTAGTTCAGTGTTTTTCCTGTTTTGTTCCTTGCTTTTTGCCAGAGATGTTTCCTGGTTGTGCAAGTGCTGCAATTCAAGAATGCCAGTTTGCATTCTAGGAGAGTCATTTGATTATGTCACAGTTATGGGTCTTCCAGCTTGATGGTGTCATTTCCGGCCATGACATCACTTCCAGGTTAATGGTATCATTTCCAGTGGGCCCCAACACGAGTGTTTTCATGAAAAGCAATAACTTTCTAGAAAGACTGATATGAAGAGGAGGGGAAACCCCTCTGTATTGGATCAGGTCAGGAATGCATCTAGGCTGCTAATGTTCCCAAGAGCCCTGCCTGAACACACCAAGGGTCCATCTAACGTCAGGATTCTTCTTCCAACAGTGCCCAGCCAATGCCTTCAATAAGCCCCCAAGCAAGGCATGAAGGGAACAGTCTTCCCTCACTGTTCCCCCCTCACATCTTAACCAATAGGGGAGGGAGACATTGTAAAGTTGTACAAGATGAAATTTCACAGACAATACAAAATATACACATGTGTTCTGCTGGGTTTTTAAAAATTGTTCCTGTCAATTTCTAGATGCATTTTAAATGTGGCACGCTAACCTTTTGTTCCTAGGATACTTTAGGAATGAAAGATAGTTGAGCCTCCCCCAGAAACTAGTCTGTTCAGTATACAATCCGGTCTTACAGTGGCCTCAGTACCAGCTGCTTTAGAAGATCTCCTGCAAACTCCCTACAGTTGGCAGATGGGGAATAAATTGCTCTTACAAGAAATCAGACCTTAATCTCTAGTAGTTAGAGATGGGATTTAGACCTGAAGCATCTGTTTTTATAGCCTTTTCAACATTTGGCAGCATTAAAGCTCTAGTTGTTGTCATTATCCATAGAATGATCCCAGATATATCCTTAAATCATGATGAATTCTTAGTGTCAGCCACATCATGTGGCACTGAGTTCCACAGCCAAATTTTTCTTGTATTATTTCTTGAGATGGAACTCCCACTAGAGGTCAACGTTCTTTACTACCTCTAGTGCTGCTTAATGCTCTCTGTTTGAAACCATTTTTTAAAACTGATGTTGACTCGGTTTTTCATCTCATTCCTTGCATCTAGTGAGAGGTTTATTTTGGAGACTGTATCAGTTTGGACACATTTTCCCACTTCATTTTACTATAGTACCAACATATGTATGTACAGAAATATAGATACATGCTCCTGACTCAGAAAACACTGGTAGGCAAAAGTGGTAGACAAAACCATCCCCCAGATTGCCATCAGCTGGTCCATTGCTCTGAGAGAAACAACCTTTTATATCTATCAAAGCTTCCACAGTTGGCATTATAAAGGAACAAAAACCATTGTAAAGACATAGGTTGCATTACCCACATGTTTCCTTGACTCTCCTCTTTTAGGTCGTTGGCATCGATTTCTGGACCCTGACCCTGAATGTCTGCAGCATGTACTCCAATCCCACTTAAGCTACCACATTACTGCTGAGCACAAATTCAGCAACCTAAGAATTTCAGCTTTCATTTTAGAAAAGCCCTTTTGTCTGAAATGGGAAGCATGGGGCACTGCCTTGTGAAATCCCAGAAATCTTGGATCCTCTTAGAACAGCGATGACAAACCTTTTGGGCTCAGTGTGTCAAAACTTAGGAAAATGCTTAACTTGATTCTGCTGGTGTGTCAACCCCCCCCCCAAACAAAAGAGAAACCATTCTTTATATTCATTTATTTAAACAAAAAAAATAATCATGTGTGGCGCTATGTATTATATAAAGAAACAGCAAATAATTACAAAAACGAAAAATGAGTAACACAAACTCAGTTTTTGTCAGGCATTGGTGAATGCTGGTGTTTCACCCCAAATGTTGTGGTGTGTCAGCTTTGACACGCATGTCATAGGTTCACCATCACTGTCTTAGAAGGAGAGAAGTGGAATCATCGTCATCATCACCACCACCACCACCAGTAGCAGCAGCAGCAGCAGCAGCTTCAGTGCCCATTTCAACCAAGAAAGTCCACCTATGAGTATACTGGCAACGATAAATTGTAATTAACTCCCTTGCCACATTGGCATTGAATTGCCACGTGAGGAGTTCGGCTTGAGCTGCCTGATAAGGGGCTTGGTACAGTGCTCTAGACTGGCCAAGAAATTGGCTGAAGAATGATGCCTTCTTGCATATGCATTGCTTTACAACAAAAAGTTTTGTTGTTTGTTGAATCATGATTATGAAATTCACCCCCCCCATACACAAACATAAATAATTAATGGGGTTATCCCTATAGAGGGCTCTTTACACAAGCAGGGTGACTCCTAGACCACAGGAAGAAAGGGAATGAGGGGTCTGCTAGAGCAGGGATGTCAAACTAATTTCATACAGTGGGCCGAATGGCATTCAGGGTGTCTGCGGAGGACCAGAAGTGACATCACTAAGCAGGAAGCCATTAAGCAGCTGATGGCTTAAAATAAACACTCTGTTCTCAAGATAGAATTCTGGCTGGAAGTTGGGACTCAAGAAGAGACAATGTGTAAATCTTGGTCATATTTTCACGATATGGGAGGGTCCAAATATCATGGTGGGAGAGCCCAGCTATCACACAGGCCATCCTTTCAGCAGGGCTGGTTCTGCAGAGGCGCCGCTTTGCAGCTGAGCAGCCGAGAGGTGCTCTTTGAAGTGATCCTTGGCAGAAGCAAGGCAGCTGAAAGGGCAGCCCACGGGATAATTCAGACTCTTCCAGCACCTCTGCAGTGTCTCCCTCTCTCACCTGACCCATCCCCTATGGAGTTCTCTGCCTTCTAAAGCCGCCTCCTGTCTCTCCCTCCCAGAGAGTCAGCAGAAGCAGTGCACTGAAAGGGCAGTACAGGGAGAGCCCAATTATCATGTGGGCCAGGTAAAGACTTCCCATGGGCCATAAACAGCCTACAGTACTTGACACCACTGATCTAGAGGTTGCGTTGTGCTTCACAGGACAATACGATATGGCAGTGCTCTTCCAACTGGTGGGTCGCAACCCACCATAGGAAGTAAAAAGGGGCCATTTCCCCTTAAGGGAAGTCCCAGAAATGACTGCCAGTGGTGTCGCAGCAATCGCGGCCCCGTGGGCATTTATGGGACCTGGATGGGGTCCTTGGGGGGTGCAGAAGGGTTGGGGAGGCCCGCTGCCACCTCCACGGGCCACCCTGATGCTAAAAATAGCTCTGTTGCAAGGTCGGAGCTAACTTCCTATTTAGCATCCAAACAGGAAGTTAGCGCTGATCATGCAAAGGAGTTATTTTTAGCATCAGGGTGGCCCGTGGAGGTGGCAGCGGGCCTCCCCAACCCTTCTGCACCCCCAAAGATCCAGGTAGGGCACTTGCTCCTAAATGCCCACGGCACTGTGGTGCGGTGCCACCAAGACCTTCCCTCCCAACTTCTACTCCGCCCCCACAAGCACTTACAGTGTCTTCAGTCTGAGTAGGACTTTGAAGACCATTGCTCTATGGTTTTTTGGGAGGAAAAACCAACTCTTTCACTTTTCACTTTCTCCCTCCTTCAGTTTTATTGTTTATTCCACCAAACACGGCCACTGAATTTCTTACAGCCTTGGCTTCCCAACAGACAGGCAAGAGCACCACCCTCCGCCGCAGCCGGTACAAAGGAGCTCCCTCCATCTTCGTTTCCTCGTTTTGCCCTGTGAGCAGCAGGAAATCTTCCCATTAAGAAAACAAACCCATCACATTCCGAAGACTCCAACGCTGAAGTGAGGAGGGAGGTGACGGGGGCCGAGACAATCTATTTTTAGTCGTTTTGATAAATTATGGAGACGCGAAGTTGATAATTTATTGAAGAAGGGAAACGGGGGACTCTATGTAAATGTTTTTGGATGAATAATTAATCTGGCTTTCGAACATCAGGGGGTCTTTAATTAAAGCCTCTGTTAAACAAGGCGCGGCAGACAAGCCCGTCTCCGCGCAGCGCCTAATTGCACCTTTCCCAGGCAAAGAAATGCAGCCGTTCCGAAAGGAGGTGTGGCTTCCATCCAGAGAGGGAGGCAGATGCCACTGGGGAGAAGGCTGTGATGTTCTCTTGCTTGGCCTGGTAGGCCCCCGGGTTGGCGTACGCGTCACCCGCCTGGCACCAGCCAAAGGGCAGCCAGGATGGGGCCGTCCTCTGAGCACAGCTGGAAACCCAAGCCAAGTCCTCACAAACAGGCGGGTAGCGATGCCTCCCTCCATCTCTCCATTGCCAGGCCCCAGTGGGCACCTCCTGGTTTGATGGCTCCTTCTTCTATTGCCTCTGTCAGCACCTCCCCGTGCAACAGCGAAGAAGCGGGTCCCATTAGGAACGGATCACCAGGATAAGGCTGTGCCCAGCCGTGAAGAGGAAAGCGAGGCTGATACTCAGTGGTTTCATGAAGTGACAACGGTAAATACAGAGCAATAGGCATGGCCTTCATTAGAAGCCGAGCAAGCCAACTGCTTCAAGTGGTGGGCTGAGGGACAAACCAGTAGGGGGTGCCCCAAGTCCTGCAGCCACCCACACCCCCAGTTGCTGCCTCATTCTCTCCTTGCACACTGTCTTTGGAGAGTGAGTGAGGGGATGGGGAGGAGGAGGAGCCCTTGTTTGAACAGGTAGAAAGGCTAACACTCATACATCGTACCCCTGGAATCCACTCCCACTTGAGCTTTCCCAGACTGGAGGAACACAGACCAGCAATGGGGACAGGGACAACGAAGGACGTTGGGTGCATTCGTGCTCCCCATCTGGAGGCTACTGGAAGTGCATCCCAATTGCTTCCAGGAGGCTTTCTGGGGTGTGGGAAGGCCGCGCCCGACCTTCCCAAGCACCAGAAAACCTTCTTGATATGACTGGAAGCCACTCCCTGTTGCATCAGGATCAGTAATGGCATCTAAATGATTTAGCAACAGGTACTCACTTTTGACTGGCACTTGTGTCAGGGCCCGCCCACCGGAAGTGAGGTCATAGCGGAGCCCAGGAACTGCCCCCAGGAACCGCCGCGCCTCCTCGGTAGGCAGTGCGGCGGCCCGGGAGAAGGCCCGGGAGTCCCGGGCCTTCCCCGGCTCCGCCGCACGGACTACTGATTCCCCCCCAGGAACCGCCATGCCTCCTCAGAAGGGAGCCCCAGGCAGCCTACCTGCTCATGCTGCTGCTGCTGTCGGTCTCCCTCACTCCGCTGCCTGCCTGCCTGCCTGCCTGACTCTGAGAACGTGCAGGCAACTCAAACGTGCAGGCAATTCAAACGTTGCAGGGGGTGGAGCGGAGCGCCGACGGAGTCGACGAGTGGGCGGGCAAATAGGCGGGGCCAGCCCTAATCCTAGGAACGGGTACACGCATACCCCCGCGTACCCGCTACATGACATGTCTGATCAGGATGGTCCTCTGACTTCCCCCAGCTGCAGGTTCGGCACCTGCAGATATTAAAATCTGCAGACACTGAGCCTGCAGAGAAAGGCCCACTGTATTTCTGATGAAACCTTAACCAAGCCTTCACTCCTGTGCATGTTTATTAATAGCAGGTGGGATAGCCCAGGTGGGATATCTTACCATAGGAAGGGGATACTTTCTCGGATTACTCTGCTTCCCCCCCCCTTTGCAAAAGTGTTTGGAACCCTCCAGGAGGACGGCCAGAGATGGAGCAGGCAGGGAAAGGGCTGAATTTACGAAGCTGCATCATAAGACTGTTGGTTCACCTTGCCTACCTCTGCCTGATAGCTACTCTGGTATCTACTCTACCCTAGCCAGATGTCTATTCTGACAGACAGCAGCTCTTCCAGATCTTGTGCAGAGGTTGTTGCAAGCCAAGATCAATGTAACAGAAGAGGCCAGAGTGAGCACCAGGCATCTTGCATTCCACTACCGTGTTGCAGCCCCTCTGAAACCCTTCCCCACTTGTGAGGAAATGGGGCCGTAAACTCAGAGGGACAGCACCTGCTCTGCATGCCAAAGAGCCTGGGTTTAATCCCTGGCACTACTAGATAGGACTGAGCAAGAAACCTTGTCTGAAACCCCAGACAGCCTAAAGCAAGGCTAACATGCTCAACAGACCAAGCAGAATAAAATCTTGATTCAAGATCCACTATTTGAGCCAGGAATGTGCAAGAGGGAAGAGTCACAATAGTTCTTCCAATTGCAAAAACTAAACAAAGCAGGAGGGAACATGTAAAATATTTACAGGACTTACCGTATTGCAAGGCTGCAATTACCAGTGCGAATAATTGGGGGAAACAATTCCAAAATACAAATGCTAACCTCACCTTCAGGTACACTCTGAGCTGCCAAGAAAAAGCAGGCTGGTCTCACTGTCAAAGGCAGAAGCCAGGTGCAGGAAAGGTGCAAAAGGACGTGTCATTGACATTCTCCCTCGCTATTACCCAATGCAATTATCTGGGGCGACTGAGAGACCATTTTTGGGAAGGTGAGCAAGTGAGGGCAAAGAAAGGCAGAAGCAGAAGGCTAGGCAAACCTCATTTTGTTCTCACCTTTCCATATCTTCTGGATCCAGCAAACTTTGTGCAATTAGTATTCACAAATCATGAATTACTTTGTCATATGGATGTGGCTGGTTTTGTCTGAATTTAGCTTCTGTGCTCGGCAAGGTGCAGTTTTAAATTTGCATCCATTTAAATTAACATAGGAAGCTGATAGTGGATTCTTTGTTTTTCTTTTTGGAAGAGATGGTAATTCTAGTTTTGTTTTTTTTAAATACTCTCTTCTGCAACTAAATGGCTATTTTTAGCCTTATTTTCATTTATAAAAATGTTCTTGAATTATGGGCGGGGCGGGCAGAAGGGTTGGAGAAGGCCAGCAGTCTTGCCTTGGATGATGGTTCCCTTAGCTAGAGGGGATGATTTGGCTGAAAGCTAAGGGGAGTCAGGTGATGGGACTTGTGGATTTCATGGGCAGCGCAATCCAATCCACTTCTCCACTGCCAATACAAGCCTCTTGCACTAACCAAGTGCTGTCGCACATGTGCCGTAAAGTACATGCGCACCAACGCTTCTGGTGCGGTGTCAACGCAGGTGTCCGGCGCAACCAGCACAACCAGTGCAAGCACTGCTCCTGCACCAGCTGAGTTTGGCTGGCATACAGGGGGTTCTGGGAGGGGAAGGCAGGAGGGAGGGTGGGATGGGTCGGACGGCCTGGGGAGGTGGGTGGAGCCTGGATGCAGCCAGTGATGCAGTGATGTCATGTAGCCAGGACGCTCTGGAACGCTGTTCCGGTTGTTCCGTGAAGGGCTGGCTCCGCCCACTGCAGTTGGTCCCAGTAGCTACTTCCTGTGTTCCGGTTGTTAGCGCAGGTAGATTCCACCACTGGCCGCATCCCTCCCCCCCAAAAAACCCATCCCCATCTCATGCAGCCCCAATTTGACCCACGCGAGGAACTCGAATCTGACCTGGAACGGAAACCCCATGCCTGTATTGGGTATTTTTTCAATATAATTCTTGAAACATCCAAGGACAATTTGTAATTGCTTTCCCAGATTTCTAGTCTACTGTTCTGGATATGTTTAGTGCTAATAGCTCTCAGAGATGTTATACCCACACCCACCCCCCCACGGGTAACATTCACAAAGGCAGTTGGTGAAAATGGGGTACAGAAAGCGTAGCTGATACATTTTTTGCAGTGCCTGAGACATCTCAGCTACCAGAATGGCAAGGCATTTTAAACGACTGCACTGTGTTGAGCAGACTTTTAACTACTGGAACATTAAAAAACCAACACAGGGAGCTACAGAAACATGGTTCCTGTCAGTTCCAGTCCATTTCAAGCTTGGAGAAAAGTTATTTACAGTTATGAGCATTTGCTACCCTCTACTGGTAAACTGCCATAATGCAGCAAATGGGTTTCCACAGAACACCTCGTATTTGTCAGGTACACACAGGCCAGTCAACTGGCTGACCAGCCACGCAACCAAACACTGGTCAAGTGTTTAAAGCATCAGTTCAGCAGAACCACAGCAAAGAAAGAGGTGTGGTAATGTTATCATCCACATTAGCTCACTATTATGAAATAAAAAGTCCCTGAATCCTACATTATAGCCATCATTTAAAGTTAAGAATATTGCAGAGATATAAACATAGTGAATAATTAGTAAGAGACTATACAGATATTTTTGGTTTTTGTCCTGGAACCTTGCAATAGCCAAGTACATTTAGAGTGCAATCCTTACCTGGAGTTAGGCATGGCACAGTTAGGCCAGCAAAGTTTGGCTGGCACAAGGGCCACCGTAAAGCATGTTTAGACCACTTTCAGAGTCAGGGAGGATGAATTGGCCTCTCTGACTCAGAGAGTGGTCCAAACATACTTTACAGTGTCCCTTGTGCCGGCCTAATTGTGCCGGTCTAATTGTGCTGGCCTAACTCTAGGTTTCTGACCGGAAGGTTGGGAGTTCAAGACTGTGCAACGGAGTGAGCTCCCGTTGCTTGTCCCAGCTCCTGCCAACCTAGCAGTTCGAAAGCACCTAAATGCAAGTAGATAAATAGGGACCACTTCAGTGGGAAGGTAACGGCGTTCTGTGTGCTATGGCATACAGTCATGCTGGCCACATGACCACAGAAGCTTGTCCTCGGACAAAACGCCGGCTCTACAGGCTTTGAAACGGAGATGAGCACCGCCCCCTACAGTCGGTCACAACTAGACCATTCGGTCGTGGGGAAACCTTTACCTTTTAACTCCAGGTTAGGATTGCCACTGAAAGGAAAATGCAATGATATGAAATGCACGTATCTCAATCCAGGCCCAGTGAAGCCTGGTTAGAATTTTAGGGGACAAGACATTTTATTACATTTTATTACCAAGCAATGGTTCCCAATTTTTTTGACTGACAGCTCCCTTGACCAACTGTGACTCCCCATTAGGGCTACAATCCTATACATTGTAAAAGGCTGTGGGGTTTTTTCCGTGAGGATTCCACAGCTCCTCTGACGGGTTTCCATGGCGCCCTGGGGAGCCACAGCTCACAGTTTAGGAACCACTGGGCTAAAGGGACTAACAATACACTCCTCAGACTGTGGAATAAGAATAAGTTGTCTAGGTGGTGGGCATTCACAAAGGGCTTTTACCTTATCTGTATTTGTAAGGAATACCTGGTCAACCAAGGCCAACTCCAGATTTTGAGGGGCTTGCATGTGGCAGCCTCAGTCATTTCCTGTAAAGTATGAGGAGAGAAATCTGAGAGGGAACCATGAGACTTCCACACAGGTGGACCCACACTTCTCACAGAACCACTTAAGGACAGGTGAGTGAGCAGTGGCTCCTCCTCCTTCTTTTGGCCACCCTCCACCATCATCCCATAGTGAGAAGAAAGCAGGCCGTGAGAAGATGGGTGGTGCTCAATCAGCAGCAAGGAGCCCTCTGGGTAAACAAACTAAATAAAAGGGAAGGGGGTGGCTCCAAGTTACCTGGTCCTGCCGACTTGGTGCTTCATTACCACCAAGTAAGCAAAGAGAGGAGATCCAGGAGATCCAGTCTCTTTTTTCCAGTGCTGGAGGGAGTTAAAAGAACATCCTTCCTTACTGCATTGCACCCTCAGAGGGAGTTTAAAGGGAATGCATCCCTTTAAACTTTAAACACTGCACTAGTACAGAGTGAGGGAAAGGAACAGCGAAGCACTCCTCTCTCATGCAGCATTTAAGGTTCAAAGGGACATATTTCTTTTAAACTTTAAACCACATTCAGGAATGGAACATGGGGAGGGAAGGGGATGATCCGATGCTTGCTCGCAGTTAGCAAGCAGAAAATCAGTGGCGTTTCTACAGGGAGGGCAAAGCTCTAAGTTTTGCAAGGAGCCTTACCCTGTCATGTAAATCCCTCCTCTCCCTTGCTGCTGTAGCCAGTAAGCAACACCAAGACGTTGCTTTTCCCTGTACTGTGAGGATTGGCTAAAACGGTGTAGGAGAGGAGTGATTTCCACTGCAAGGTAAGGCTTCTGGCAAAATGTGTTTTGATGTGGTTTGAGATTCTCAGCCAGGTTGACTACCAATACTGGGCCTGTAGCCAGCTTGCAAAAGTTCCATCCACCAGTGTCCCAACCCTAGATCTATAAGTAGGGAACCACTCTACATCACAGGTCAATTCAATATAACATTCTTTCACATGGAGCAGTAGTGGGATCTGGGGATTGACTACCGGAACGCTGGGCGGGGCTTGGACGGGACTTACGCGTCATTGGCTGCCCGTTCGTTCGGTCCGCCCCCCCTCCCGGCCCGGGGGGGGGGGGCCGGCCCCCCGGGGGGGCGGGGGGGGGGCAGCGCCAGATGATCGGACATGCAGCGGTGGGGCGCGCTCCCCCGGAGAAGCCCGCGCGGCCGGCAGGCAGCCCAAGGAACGAAACGGGCGGGCTGCCAATCACGCGTAAGTCCCGCCCAGCGTTCCACTAGTCAATCCCCAGATCCCATTACTGACATGGAGTCTTCTGAGGAAATCAGATCCTACAACACAGCAGATGGAAGACTGGCCAGAGTGACATGCCACTGCTTCCAACAAAAGCAGAACAATAGCATCGACTATGCCACATACCCTTCTCACCAGCATTGTCTCCTCCTTCCTTTTGAAAAGGCAGAGGCTGTGCAGGAGCAGTAGAGATTAGAGCAATGGGCTACAAGAGAGATACTCTCTAGCTGACCCCTCTAGTCTCCACTCTTCCCTCCCTCAAAGTAGCAGCAGGAAGGGAGGAAGAGCACCAACTACGGTCTCCTCCCTAGGCAGGAGGACTAGTCCAGAGGTTATGCTATCACCTTGCCTGAAAAAGCTAAGCAGGGTCAGTTGTTTGGATGGGAGACTGAGAGGCTGCTGGTGTTATCTGTGCAGATGAGAGGAGTGCGGATGAGTGAGCTGGGAAAATAAAACCCAGATAATATCCATGAGAAACTTGGTCTGAAGCTGCCTGCAAGAGCTTGGAAAAAGCTGGCAGCCAGGATGATGAATGCGCTATGAAGGGGAACACCTAGAGAAATGGAGGTTCTATTAAATTGCCCCATGGAGCAATACTTGTAAAAGTCTCATTGAAGAATGGATTTATGTTCAGCCTGCCTTGAGCCTATTGAGGAAGGCGGTGTAGAAATAGTGGAATGGAATAAATAAAGAATATCTAAACTGGGGCGGACCCTGTTTGGCAGTTGGGGAGGGTATCATGAAGAGCTCTTGCACTTGAAAAGTGACCACGACCCCATTGCCAGAGCGCACTGAGCATGCAAACATGACACCAGAAGGGCTGAGCTGTCCACTGGGTGACCCAGCTGAGTGAAAGGCAACCCTCAAATCTTTGTGATGCTTCAGCATGACCTCGCTGTAGGGACAGCATTGTCCCTGAGCTGGGCTTTACCTGTGCTCTAGTTGTTCAAAAACTGAAAGGGGCCACATAGCTTGAGAAAGTGCTTTGGTTCTGCCTACTGTGCAAGACTATATTGTTTATAGAAGCTAGGAGGATATCTTAATAAGGTAAGTCTTCTTGTCCATCATCTCCTTTTTGGGGGGGGGGGGGGTTATGACTCTGATTTTTATCCTCTCTTCTCCATCTTCAACTCTGTCCCCAGCTTTTCTTTGGTCCCTGAATTTCTCCCTGCCCTCCCAGCTTCCCTCTGCACAGTCAGAACATGGATCGTGTTCTCATTCAGTCACAGGAAAAATCACATTGCAATATTCAAAAGCATCTTCCTAACATCTGCCTATACTCTTCACACACCAGCTTATCAGTCAGACCAGCCATTAACATTTCATGGAAACATGTGACCACACTATGACCAACAACCCAGTCCTATATTGTGCTGGAACAGCAGGCTGAAGGCCTGTGCTATATCCAGTGCAGCATAGGAGGCAGCTGGAGGCCACCTTGGGGGTAAGGGGATACTTTTCCCTTACCCTAAGGCAGGGCCCAGCCGCCTGAATAGGGTTACTTGAACCAGCGCCAGTGAAATTGCTGGTACAAATCCGAACAGCCCATGCAAGGACAACTGGGTCAGGGATGGGGGTTAGGATCTGGCATAAGTCCACCCATGGGCCTGCCCCCTCTCCACCCTCCCCACACCTTGAAAATCCTCCCTCCTTTCTTCCCCCCCTGTTGAGCCACAGGCCGGGGGTTGGTTGTGGCTATCAGCAGAAGAAATATGCTCAGTCCAGAGTCAAGATGCACAGGCACTTTATTTCTTCTAAAACAAGGTTCATATCAGCGAGCAAAGCAAAACTTACAAAGTGTCATTAGAGTGACACCACGCCGCACTGGTGTCCGAAGTCAAGTTGCTCCAAGTCAAGTCGCTCCCTAACCTAAGTTAAAAAGATAAAAGTTTCCCCACGACCGAATGGTCTAGTCGTGACCGACTGTAGGGGGCAGTGCTCATCCCCGTTTCTAAGCCTGGAGAGCCGGCGTTTTGTCTGAGGAAAAGCTTCCGTGGTCATGTGGCCAGCATGACTCTAAGGAACTACGTTACCTTCCCACCGAAGTGGTCCCTATTTATCTACTTGCATTTAGGTGCTTTCGAACTGCAAGGTTGGCAGGAGCTGCGACAAGCAACGGGAGCTCACTCCATCACGCAGTCTTGAACTTCCAACCTTGCGGTCGAAAGCCCAGCAACAGCGGATTAACTTGCTGCGCCACCACGTCCCATTACCTAACCTAAATTACAGCCAGCTTATATAGGTGAGGTGCCCACTGATCAGGACATCAGTGCTAATTGGCAGAAACAAACTTTTCGACAGCACAATGATATATAACAAGCTACTACATGGGTCACATCATTCATCTTGACAAGTGGGAGATGTCCCCCTCGTTGGAAGACGGTGGGCTAGGCACCTGTGACTGATAAGAGACATCTTCTCCATCACGTGCCAAGAATAACGGGACAGACACCTGCCAACAGCGAGGTCAACAGGAGTTGTTCCCATCATTAGGGTGGCGGGCACCTGGCTTAATGGGTACACATAAAACATAAATCATAACATCAGTCAAGGGTGGTGGCTAAGGTATTTGTTTTGAGTCCAACTTCTCTTGCTTCTTATGGGGGCCGCAGGGTGAGAGCACGGGCAGCTCCCCCCACCTCTGAGAGAGACACAGAATATTGCTGGCAGGCACACAAGATGTGAGACAGTGGCTGAAATCGTAACATAAAATGGAAGGCAGTAGCTAGGCCTACCACCGGCCGTTACACCTCCCATGCCAGCCAAATTTGGCCGGTGCTTCCCCACTTACCTGGGGTGACATGGAGACAGGATCCAGACAGGATCCGGACTGGCGCAACTGCCTGAGTTGGCCCATCCGCCTCTCAAAGTGATGCAGACATGCCTGACCACATGTTTACAACACTCCCAGACCAGCGCAACTGACATGCGCCAGCCTACGTGCGCAATAGGATTGACCCTTAGTCTCAAGTATGTACAAGTAGCTCTCTCTCATCCTCTCGCTCCCGCCCCCGCCCCCAAATCACAGGGCAAGCTCTAAATTGCTTCCATGATCTCTTCTCCAAAAAGGATCTTTCCTTCCCAACCTCTTTTGAGTGTCGAACATAAATTTCCTGTGATGCGTGAGACACATACCTTGCCCCTTTAAAGACATGAACACCTTGGGCAAGCTGCAGGGAGTTTGGTCTAGTTGTCGTCCCACACAACACGCATATGTAGTATTCACATGGGGGGGAAGACTGCATCTACGTCCGCAGGGAGTACTTGCTAAACTGCAAGGCTTTAAGGCAAGCAGCCCACAAGCGCCCATCTCTACACGGTTTCATATTTTGTTACGTTTTAATGAGAACATTTGCACCCCTCCAGGCAAATGCAGGAACACGACGGGACCTGAGGGCAGGGGACAATGCACACACCTTACTGTCTAACAGCCCACTCCTAACCAGTGCTGGAATAGGCAGGCTGGCCGGCCTGCACGATATCACTGATTAGGAAGTGTCTGTGGCACAACTCGGGGTTAGGCTTACTATCCCTGGTGAAGGTTTTGAGGCTACTCGGTATCTGTGTCAGCTATCTCCCCTGCCAAACCCCGATTTGGCCTGATTCAGCAGGGCTCTTCTGTCGGGATCAATAAAGAAATCTAAGGTTACTGAAGACCCTTTATGATCCCACTTTCCAGCACTGATGCAGCAGTACCAACAGGACGCACCCCACACATCCTATAGTTGGGGGGGGCAGTCCGAGGCCTCCCCAAGGTAATGTCTGTTCCTTACCCCCAGGGCTGCATTGCAGCTGCATCAGCACTGGAAAGTAAGCTAGAATTGGGCCCCAACTCAACAAACTCAGGGCGCAATCCTAACCTGGAGTTAGGCTGGCACAGTTAGGCCAGCAAAGTTTGGCTGGCACAAAGCACCTTCGGACCACTCTCCGAGTCAGAGCGGCCAGCACACAGTCGTGCGCCAACCCTCCTGACTCCGAGAGTGGTCCAAATGAGCTTCACGGTATCCCTTGTGCCAGCCAAACTTTGCTAACTCCAGGTTAGGATTGCGCCCTAAGAAGTGGTATTTGACATGCAATGCGCGTTCTGAAATTCTTCCTCGCGTACTTTCTCTGCACCTTACCCGACATGTATCTGCTCTTCCGAGATTTCTATTTAAAATATGCTTTTCAGCTTTTACCAAAACAGCTACTCCAGGCTTTTGTGTTATGTCCCTCAATCTTTCACTCTGTATGAAAATGAACAGTATTACTTGAGACAGCTGGCTCCTGTAGTAACAAAGCAGTGCTTTTAACTCTGATCCTTTCATCTCTTGCTCTTTCTTTATACATGAAATTGGCAATCTGTTTATTTGTGCCTTGTGAAAAAGCAAACAGTCAGCGAGAGAGCTCTAGTCTCATCTTCTTCTCACCAAAATACAGCTTGTCCAATGAATAAAATATTCTAGGTTCTTTTATCCTTGCCCCAGGTTTTAGCTACTGAGCTGCTTGCAAGGACAGTCTTTAGGGGCAAGATACTTGATAAGCAAATGACAATTCCCCAACTGTTCACATTCCAATTCCAGAAAATTAAAAACCGAGATTAAATTAAGGCATGGGTTTGAAAAATGTGCAACTAGACAAGCTCTCTTTGGTTGTGTTGCTCAGATATATCCCACTGAACTCAGTTACTTATAATTTATTTTATTTCTATAGAACCATTCATATACTGTATATGTCTCTTCCGTTTCTTGTTTTACCACTTAGAATTCCAAACTGAGTATGAAGTTCATTTGCAACTCTCTTTCTGAGTCTGCACTGCACACTTTCCATCACTTCCAACTAGTCGATTTCCTATGAACAGAGTTTTGCTTAACTTTTGCAAATGTCAGGGGGATTAGCAAAGTAAGAATTAACCAGAAGGCCACCCAAATTGGTCCCTAGCAGAAACTACTAAAGATGTTTTACTAGCCAATTAGCCAACAAAACAGTATCCTACACTAATCCAGATTAACATGTTCAGAATACATGAAGAAGATGGATTCTGAGGGAGGGAAAAAAATAATAGCTATAGTCTTTTGCACGGATACACATTACACTAATTATCGAGTCCTAAAAAGGGTTTTTTTAGGAAGTACTTTTTTACCCAGTGGGTGGTTAATCTGTGGAACTCTTTGCCACAGGAGGTGGTGGTGGCATCTGGTCTAGATGCCTTTAAGAGGGGTTTGGACGGATTTCTGGAAAAAAAGTCCATCGTGGGCTATAGGCCATGATGGATTGTGCAACCTCCTTACATTAGTAGTAGGCTACTTCAGAGTACCGGGTGCAAGGGAGTGGCAACAAAATGCAAGCATCTTGTTGTCTCATGCCTCCCTGGGGCACATGGTGGGCTGCTGTGAGATACAGGAAGCTGGACTAGATGGGCCTTTGGCCTGATCCAGCAGGGCTCTTCTTATGTTCTTATGTTTAACTGAGTGAAACTTCCTTCTGAGTAAATTTCCATAGGAAAGGTTGCAAGGTGGATCAGGCACCAATACTTTGCCACGTAACAGAAAGCAGAGCAATCCTTGTTTCTGACAAGGTTGCTGAAATCTCAAATTGCTGAGCTTTGTAACAAACTGTCTAATTCACACCTCCTATTCACACATATTTAAACCTAGACATTTAAAGCCCAGACTTGTGCATCCCAATTTCAATGTTCCTCTGCTTGTGACAGTGATGAGATTTTCCTGCAACACCACCCACCACAAAAGCAAGACTGGGCAATCCAGCCCTGGCAGCTGAAAGTGGTGGTGGGAGAGGGACTCCTGGGTTAGAGCAGGACTGGCTCATCCATGAAGCCAAGGGGGTTGTATCTGGCACATCCTCCGATTTGCTACCATTATTTCTCCTTCTCCTTTCAGTCCCTGGATTGAGAAGGAAGAGGGGGGCAGAGAGGAAACATGGAGCAGAGGAGAGAAAGAGCTGGTGCAGCAGTGGCTGGCACATCATTGGCTAAAGGGGGCAGCATTTGGCATGCCACCTCAGACATCAGTTGGTGTTGGGCTGACCCTGGGTTAGAGACAGTGGTGTCATCTAAATGATTTAAGAACAGGTACTCACTTTTGATTGGCACGTGTCGGGACCCGCCCACCAGAAGTGACGTCATAAGCCGGAAGTGATGTCGTGGCAGGAAGTGACATGAAAAAAGCCCTTTTTGAGGCCTCAGACAATTTTAAACTGACCCAACAGTTGCAACAGTGTTCCACAGCACCCCCAGAACATGTTAAGGAGGCCTGGCATCATGTTAAAGTGACCCAACAGTTCCAAAACCCCAGAGCAGCTCATTTTTCAGTGGCAAGGCAAGGCAAGGCTCCGCTTGCTGCCTGCCTGCCTGGCTCTGAGAACATGCAGGCAACTCAAACATGCAGGAAATTCAAACGTTGCAGGGGGCAGAGTCGACGAGTGGGTGGGCGAATGGGCGGGGCCAGCCATAATCCTAGAAACCAGTGCTCGCGTACCCCCGTGTACCCCCTGCATGACATCACTGGTTAGAGAGTGTTACTACAAGGAGCAGAGCAGAGCAGAGAGACCCAGGTTCACAGTTATGAAGCACAGCGGGGCCATTCTGAGTTCGCCACGCCCTCCCAAGCCAGCCTCAGGGTTGTCGTGAAAATAAAGGAGGGAAATGCCGGGGACCACCTTATAAACAGTTGCCCTCCTCCAATTGGTGGTGTTCCCTCATTATGATTTTATTTATTGCATTTAGATGCAGTATTGTGTACTTTATTAATCTGAACTGTAAATCATCTTGGGCATTTGCTCTGGCATTGGAAAGGCGGGATAAAAATCTTTTAAATAAACAAACAAACCATGTAAATCCCCTTGAGTTCCTCGGACAGAGGATGGTGGTGGTGGTGATAAATAAATACACTACAGGCAGCAGCATCCCGTTGTCAATAGCGCACAGGGGCACGACTTATCTGCTGCCACCCCATCGCCTTGGGCAATGTGTTCCCAGCACAGCCGGGCATTTTCTCACAGCCCAATCCGATGCAGGTCTACTCAGAAGTAAGCTCCTTTATTCTCAATGGGGCTTGCTTCCAGGAAAGTGTGGATAGGATTGTAACCTCATCCTTATATACTATGCCGGATTGTCAACCGTTTAACACACCCATGTCATTGTTATGACGTGACGCTCATCCAATTCATCGCTGTATTCCACTGCCTGTGTTTTGCCCCGAATCTCGCGTATAACTTCCGAGTTTTCCGCCTGCAGCGAATGAATCGCACATGACAAAAACTTCAGACTGAAAGGGGGCTCCCGGGAGAGGAGGGAGGAAGAGGATTGTAACTTGAGTTATATAAAATTAAGCACTTCGCCAGCGCTGTTCCCTGCTCCGGAGCAAAACAGATTGATTTATCTTTTTTTTTGTTTGTTTTTGAAAAAAGAAAAAGCAGCAGCTAAGCTTATACCGCAAGTTCTACCTAAATGCGATGGGGAGCTATGGCCAACTGGCAGGGAGGAACTTTCGCGCAGGGCGGGCTCTCACACCTACGAATCAATTCGGAACGCTTCATAGAGAGCACTTCCGCCCGCAACAAAAACGTCCGCCTGCACTGCCGAATGCCCGAGGACCACTCAGCTGACCGACTCTCTTTCTCCCCCCCCCCCCACGCGCCTTACGCACGCTGATGGACAAGCGCCGCAGCCTAACAACCAGAGGATGGGGAAAAGGGGCAGATTCGAAGAAAGGTTTCCATGGCAGCGCCAGCCACGGCGTCCTTTTCTCCCTCCTTCCCCCGGCTGATGGATGAAGCTTTTGCTTCAAGATGGCAGAACAAGGGCAAGAAATGGAGCAGGGGCAGGCGGAGCAGGAGGAGCAGCAGCAACAGGAGCAGGAGCAGGAGCAGGAGCAGCAGGGCACGCTGGAGGTGGTGGAAGTGGAGGAGGAGGAGGTGAGGGGGCGGACCAGGCTTGGGATAACCAGAGCATCGTAGAGTGCCACCCCTCGTGGCAGCCAGAGGAACGTCCTGCGCTTTCCCACCACCAGCGGCAAACCACTGTCCAGTGGGGTTAGCCCCTGTCCACACCTGCGCTGCCTGGCTGAATGCCCCAAATCCACCACATATTTTTCATCCTTGCCCAAGCCGCCCACTGTCCAGCCATTGCTGACGTCTCTTCTGTGCTCCCTGCATCCTGCATTGATTTATCCTGCAGTCATCAATTGTGCTGATTTACTGCTCAGGCAGAGAACAGGCTTCGTGTAGATTCCTCTGGGGCTCGGGATCAAATCCTCACTCAGCCAAAGGACTCACTGTGGGCCTGGTTCTAAAGGCCCTCGCGGCTAAAAATGTCACAAATGTGCCATAATAGTAATAGATTCTCAGTAGTTAGCTAGCAAGGGCGATTTGTGTCATTTCAAGAAAGTCAGGCAGCTTCAAGCTTTGTCTCAAACTGTTTTAACCGTTCACAAACCTTACCTGGCTGTTCCTGCAGGTTTCAGACTTTCCTGCAGGTATCAGGGATCCCTGTTCATCCATGGTGTGCATCTATACTGTATTAAGCATCGCTCAGATTATTAAGCATCGCGCTCAGAATGTCATATACTGAGAAGCATGCCAGTTTCCGGGAAAGGGATGTGCCAGCAGACATCATTTATGGAGAAACTGACCCTCACAGGTTATGGGTATATGTAACCTCCTGGTTCTAGAAGTAGTCTATGTCTGAATGCCAGATGCAGGGGAGTGACAGCGAGATACAAGTATCTAGTTGTCTTGTGTGCTCCACAGTGGGCCGCTGTGAGATACAGGAAGCTGGACTAGATGGACCTTTGGCCTGATCCACGGGACTCTTCTTATGCTCTTAGTAATTTTTTTACCACCCTTGTCTTTAGTGATCTAAAGGGTCAGAACCTATTTTTAGCCAGGCATGTGTGAAATAATTTTTAGTCAGGCATGTATGAAGTTCATAATCTTTGGAGATATGATTAAGAATCTAACCATGCAACCTATCTGTAGGAGTGGGAAAGAAAAATTAATATTTATATGTGGCTCAGCTGATGTTATATATATGATTTATATTAGGCCATATTCCATAGCATAGAGGAGTAGTGATCTAGTGACCCCCCCCCCCATTGCAAATAGTCATCAGATCACTAATCTTTTTTTTTCAGCTAGCAGATGCAAAAAATAGAAGCTTCCATATGTCAGCTATGAAGGGGAGATTTTTATTCATGAAAAGGCATGGATCCCCACTTCTTCTAGTAGGATATGCTAAATTCCTGGGCAGGTCAATGTGAAGAGTCCAGCTGGATAGAGGCCGGGCAGCCCAGTCCAGAACTGCCTGACCACCTGCGAGTGCAGCAGTAGCCAGGCACCTATTGCTGCATCCCACGGCAGCCAGGCAGCTGCGGGAGACTCTGCAGGGGAAGGGGATGCTCGTCCCTTTTCCCCGCCATAAGGGTACAGGGTGGGCGAACAGTCTACTTGCCTCTGCGCCAGCTATTTTGCCAGCGCAGAGGCGAGGCCCTCCATGTAAGGCTGCAGGGCCCTAGACTGAGGTCAGGATCGGCGGTGAGAGTCATCACCGGTCCCACCCCCGCCCCACCTTGCCCCCACCACAGAACGCGCTCCGGCCCCGCCCAGAAAGGCCACAATGCCGGCCACTGGTGGACTTGCCTGCTTGCAGAGCTGTGTCCCGGCGGTGCAGGGACAGCGTCACCATGGCGTCACGCCAGCAGTAATGGCTTACTGCTGGCGCTGGAGGTGCTTTCCATTGCCTTGTGCAACAGGGACACAGGCGGCATGAGCATACCACCCACAATAAGCCCAATAGGATCGGGCCCTAACCCTCTCCAGCCATGTCTCATAGTCTTCAACAGCATTAGATCTGGCTCAATCCCAGCAACTTGCACGGTCAGTATAAATGTGGATTTCTGAGCGACTCCTTTCTGCCTTGTTGTCTGTTGCAGCTACAGCCTGGAACGGCTTTGATTACTGAGGTGCAGGAGGATCCTGACTTACCTGTATTCCCAGAATTCCCAGAACCATCAGAGGTTAAATCTCAACTCTCGAGACTCGAATTGCTCATGGATCAGGACCAGTTACCAGAAGCTCCCCAGGAAGCACCGGAGGTTCCACCTCTCGCTTCTGCTCCTTCAGACCCTTCGCTCTCCTTACCTGCTGATATGCCGCACTTCGAAACCCTTGGCTCCTTGCTCTCCCAAGGCAAAATTGAAATCCCACCTCAGCTCATGGGAGGAACGCCTCTAGTCAGGTCGCTGGAAACTGCCACGCTAGAACACCAAGCAGAACAGCCTCCAGTGGCCCCATCGCCAGAGGTTGCTGCGGTCCAGTTACCGGAGCCGGAAGTGCAGCAGGAGGAGCCCGAGGAGCCCATGCCGGAGGTGTACGAAGATCCCTTTGAGGTTTCACTGAGGTACATGGAGAGGCATAACATTCTGCAGGTCTTTCAGGTGAGTTTTCCCCCATTTGTCCTTTTCCTTTAACTGGGCATGATCTCTGTTGAGCCAGCTTTTCCTCCCCAGTCCATCTCCTGCCCGAGCAATTCATTTATCCACTTGTCTCTACGCATTCTCAGAGTCAGGGCACACCAGACTGGGCCCTGTATTAACGGCCCAATCCTAACAGGACCTTCCACTAGCATTTGCTCAGTGCAAGACCTTTCATAGCTGTTGCAAAGTGCGACACGCCATTCTGCGTGGCCTGGCTGCTCCCGCAAGCAGTGGGTGGCCCGGTCTATGCACCAGCAGGATGTCAACAACCCCCAGCAGTGTAGGAGTGCAGGGGTGGGAGGGAGGCAGGAAATGGGACGTGTGGGGCAGAGTTCAAGGTGGGGAGGAGGACGGATTGAGGCTGCGATGGGGGCGGTATCAGTGGCACTGCCAATATCCTATTTCCCCTTCCAAGCCTTGATCTGCCTTCCCAGGTCCACTCAAGAAGGTCCGAATAGACCCATTGAGGTGGTGAGGGCTTAGACAGGGGAAAAAAGGTTCCCTTACCCAGAGGAGACCAATGGGGCCTGAAACTCCCCTATGGTATACAGCACAGACCCCATTGGCACAGCAGCATCACCATGTGGGGAGTTACGTAGGATTGGGCTGCCCAGGTACCTCTCTGTTGTAGTCCATGGTAAGATCTGCCTCAGAGATCCTGTTCTGGTGCCTACAACATTCTCAGGCGTAATGGGCAGGAACTGGTGAGAGGCTTTCTCTGTGTTTACCCTGCTTGTGGAATGCCCTCCGGAGGTAAGTGTGCCTGGTGCAGAGAGTCTTCTTCCTTTTCAGTGTCTGGTGAAAATCTTTGTTGATTTCTCAGCCTTTTTAGCTTGCCTGGCTTTTTTTTTTTTAGTGATTTATCCTGTTTTTGCACTATGGTTTTGTTTTTATGTCTTGCCCATTTTTAAAAAAAAAATCAGATTGATTCATTGATTATTTTGTTAATGTTGTCATCTACCTAGGGAGGTTTTTCTTGAAGGGCAAGATAGAGATGCTATAAATAAATAAAATAACCCAGGCAGAGGAAAGGAGGGAATTTGTCATCTGATGGGAGACTTGTGTCCACCATGGTGTGATGATTGAACTTCCTTTCCTCCCTTAAGAATATAAGAAGAGCCCCACTGGATCAGGCCAAAGGCCCATCTAATCCAGTCTCCTGTATCTCCCAGTGGCCCACCAGGTGCCTAAAGGAGTTCAGTAGACAACAAGATGCTTGTACCTGTTACCACTCCCTTGCACCTCGCATTCTGAAGTAGCCTGCTATTAACGTTGCCCAACCCATCATGGCCTATAGCCCACGATGGACTTTTCCTCCAAAAATCTGTCCAGTCCCCTTTTAAAGGCATCTAGGGCAGATGCCATCACCACCTCCTGTGGCAAGGAGTTCCATATCTTGATTGCCCGCTGGGTAAAAAAGTTATTTCCTTTTATCTGTTTTAATACTCCTAACACTCAATTTCAGTGGATGCCCCCTGGTTCTGGTATTGTGAGAGAGGGAAAAGAACGTCCCTCTATTGACTCTATCCCTCCCGTGCATAATTTTATATGTCTCAAGATATATGTCCCTTCTTTCTATGTTCCCTTTATGGAAAGCCTCAGCACAAGATTCCACACCCGAAGGCATGTGGAAATCAGTGCCTTTGCCAGAAGACAGCATGGCCAGGCAGACAGATCACTTGTGGGTCTTCCTTGTCTTTCTCATCCAGATCCACCAAGAGCACTAGCCCTGTAAATGCCTGCTTGTATTTTTGCTAAGATCTAGGCTCTTCCAGCATCCAAGCCCCCTTGTTCTGTTCTCCCCTCTTTGTATTATCCATGCACACCCCTTTTTTGAATCCCCACCCCATCCCCAATCACCACACCCCTTCCCCAGTCTACCCCTGTCCCTCCAACCCAATCACCACACAATCTGCCTAAAAGGGATCTAGGGCCAAATCCTAGCCAGGTATCCAGTGCTGATGCAGCTATAATGCAGCCTTGACGTGAGGGAAGAAACATCTTCTTCCCTCAAGGAGGCCTCCATGATTGCCCCCTCCTGGCAGGATGCAGAGCATGTCCCATTGGCATGGTTGCATCGGCACTGGAAAGTTGGATAGGGTTGGGCCCAGCGGTGATATACTGCCGGAACGCTGGGCAGGACATCCGAGTGATCGACAGCCCGCCCGTTGCGTTCCAGAGCATTACGCCGTTTGCGTAACCAATTACGCCGCTTGCGTACGTTACGCAAACGGCGTTATGCTCTGGAACGCGACGGGCGGGCTGCTGATCACCCGGATGTCACGCCCAGCGTTCCGGCAGCATAACACCGCTGGTTGGGCCCCTAAAATGTCAGGCAGCATTCCTCTCAGAAAGACCTGCTGTGGCCATCCCTCCCTGGAAGTGTGATGGCCAGACCCCGCATGGACTATGTCTGAGGCCAGGCAATTGGGCAAGGTCACAATGGAAGTCTCAGCACCCACAGCACAGAGCTGAGGTTCTATTGGCTCAGCTGTGACTGGTCCATTTGCAGGGCTTGTCCCAGTGTGCTGAATCAGCACGTCAGGAATGCAGTGACGGCTTCCCAGCCCCTGGTGGGTTCACTGCCAGTGGGGCTTGAAATGCCTATAGAGATCCATCCACCTCTGCTTGTCGCCCCATGTTCTGCCGCATCTTATACCTTACAGCACTGACTCCTCAAATCCACCCTGGCATCTATTTTTCAAAAGTCAGGGACCGGATGAGGTTTAGTGGTAGGAGAGCTGGTTCAGGGCTTGTCTTTTTGTCACGCCGTTTGGGTTGTTCTAGTACTGTACTGCGCTTGCTAGCATTCTTGATATTTCCACCCATATACCTTCATGTCCCCTGAGGTCATCAGAGAGGGCCCTTCTTAGGATTCCGCGGCCATCTGAAGCCGGGGGGGGGGGGCGGCGGCAAGGAATAGGGCCTTCTCGGTTGTGGCACCACATCTCTGGAACCAGCACCCGGAAGATCTGAGGGCAGCTTCCTTGGTATAAGGTTTCCGGCAGGGTTTAAAAAACCTATCTGATTCAACTGACTTTTGGGGAGAGAGGTACTAGGGACCCCTTTTAAAACTCTAAAACTTTTTAACCTTTCACCCTTTATGCTGTTTTGTATTTGGTGCTGTTCTGCTCTTTTATGCTTGTTTCTTCTTGGCTATGTCATTTAATGGTTTTAATTTGTTTCATTGATTTTAACCTGTTATTCTAATGGGTTTTTAAATTTTTTGTAAACTGCTTTGAATTTTACAAAAGTGGTATATAAATCCAATAAATGAATAATGCTTTTCAATTTGGCATTTTAAAACAGAGCAATGAGGTAGGATTAACACCCAAACTGGGATTGGCTTCGGAACAGTTATGTACATTTCAACCTCAGCTAACTGGGCAAAGTGGCCAATTTTTTAAGCGGTTCTACTCATATTTAGCAGCTAACAACAGCTTTGAAAGAGATATAATGTGAATTACAGTGGCGCTGTTTCTACAGAAGCCAATCATTTTGGTGCTGGTTTTATTTTTATCCTGTGCTTGCTGGATCTGCCCTATACATTTATATTGATTTTATACCCATTTAACTGCAAAGAATCATGGAGTGATGTGGGTTCTGAAAATTATCTGTCAGAAATCCCAACCACCTTTTCTGACAGCGCTACGCAAGATTCACAGGAGTGGTGGTTGGGGGGGGGGATGTTGGGTTTAGAAAGACTATTAGCTTTTGTTAGCTATACCCTATAGCTAAGCCCTGAATATGTTGTCAGAAGTGCTTTTAGTTGCAACCTCCAGATTTCCAAATCAGGGTCAGTCTGGAGTATACAAACATTCCAAATTGCGAGAATTACTTGCAATTCCATATTAAAGTACATCTCATATCATAATACTTTTGGGGTTTACGTTAAAATTATAAATGCATTTCAGGAAGACAGTCGTGAAAATATTGTGTATGTACTGTATTATTAGACTTTTACACTCACACTCTCTCACACACACGCAGAGGGAGAAGGAGAGAGAGAGTTGTCCTCCTTTACCCACCTCAAAAGACATACAGGCGTGCCCCAGATCCACTGATTCAGTGTCCACCGTTTCAGTTATTCAGGCATATCATAGATACTCGGGTGCCTTTGAAAAGGATAGAGGAACATTAGACTCATCTCTTTTTTTTTCCTTTTTGCTGCAAAACCACTAATGTTCCCCTGTCTTTAAAAAGGAGTCCCCAGTATCCATGATTTCAAGTATTCACAGTGAGTGAATGGAACCCCAAATGGAACCCCAGCAGATACCAGGGCAGGTATCCCTAGTGAATAGTGGATAGTGGATAGTGAATTTGCAGATAACTAACCATTGATTGAGAGGGACGTGGTGGCGCAGCCGATTAAGCCACTGCTGCTGGGCTTTCCAACCGGAAGGTTGGGAGTTCAAGACTGCGTGACAGAGTGAGCTTCCGTTGCTTGTCCCAGTTCCTGCCAACCTAGCAGTTTGAAAGCACCTAAATGTGAGTAGATAAATAGGGACCACTTTGGTGGGAAGGTAGTGGCGTTCTGTGCGCTAAGGCGTAGAGTCATGCCGGCCACATGACCACGGAAGCTTGTCCTCGGACAAAACGCCGGCTCTACAGGCTTTGAAATGGAGATGAGCACTGCCCCCTACAGTCTGTCATGACTAGGCCATTCGGTCGTGGGAAAACCTTTATTTTAACCATTGATCTTAAGGATCAATGGGGTTAGGTGCAAGAGGTGCCTTAGGGGGGAAGGGTGCCTTACCTGCACTCAGAATAATCCAGCAGACCCTCAAGAAGCCAGCAGAGTGCAGCAGGAAATGCCAAAAGTTCCAAATGCAATAGAGACCTTCCAGAGGCTGCACAGACCTTCCAAATGGCACCTGTGACCAGTGCTAAGCCTTTTAAAATGGCCAGCAGAAGCGTCTGCTGGCCATTTTACAGTGATCAGCGTTGTTTGTGTGTGAATGTCTGCATAGCAGGTACCAGGGTGCAGACAATGAGAGGCAGGTAGCAATTCTGCCCCTCGCAGATAAGCAAATTCGCAGATAGTGCATTTGCATATAAAGAGAATTGGCTGTACTGTCCCTCTGTTTGGCAGTATATTTTTATGTATTTGCTAGTTGCCTTCAGGAGAGAAATGTAATGCTGTCTGTGTTCCTCTCTCAGGAGATCACTGAACATTTGGTTATCCAGAAGCCCGAAAAGCCATTAGACTTCATGCTGCAAGAGGTATGGCATCTTCCTGTGGCACAGAGGACCTGATTTTTGTGCCTCCCTGAGCAAGCAGAAAGGACATGGGCGCTACTGAATGTCGTATTAGCAAAAGCCATGATATGCCCATCTCTCTCTCTCTCTCTCTCTCTCTCTCTCTCTCTCTCTCTCTCTGCAGGGATCATACATAAGTGAAAGGAACGTGCTGATGGAAGATATGGTAGAAATACAGAATGGCCCTTGTTTAAATAAGTGATAGGCAGGGTGTGAGTTAGAGAAAGAAACTATATATTGCAAGGGCCCCAGTGGATGCTCTGCATCAGTTTGTGTACATATACAATGTATACATACATGTGCAGAAACTCTGTCTCATGTCATGGTCTAAAGCAGTAATGGGATCTGGGGATTGACTACAGGAACGCTGGGC
>JAJKFI010000030.1:4507230-4587462 GCA_029204185.1 Lerista edwardsae
TCTCCAAGCCCCCAACTCTGCTGCTATTTACACAAATTCACAACAGGGGGAAGCCACAGGCGGCCTTTCAGCACCTCAGAACACCTTCTGAATGCAACCCAAAGACATTTCCAGTCCCATCCGCGAGGTTCAGTGAGGCCCTTAAGAGACAGGATGGGACCACCTGCCTTAAGTCAAATCCGCAAATCCACACCCACAGGTAAGGATCTAAATTTGTGTCACTGTCAAAATAAGCAAAAGTGGTGTGTTTTTTTGGCATTCTGACCTGAATTTCATTTTATGTGGTGTTTTCAGTTGAAATTCTCATTATTTAGTCTTCTGTGTTGATCACGGAAAAAACCATCCCTAGCCATTGGAGGAGATAGATGCCAACCCTGACTGAGACATTGTTTTCAGGAGCAACTGGAGTACCTAAAAGGAGCTTGTGTGCCTTTAAGAGCAGTTCCAGAACAGATTGCAGAACTCTTCTGTGCGGCTTCTGCAATTGCTGTCAATGTGGCACAGAGAAGCAACAACCTTCAGTCAGTGGGTTCCCTGCCAGCAGCACAAGGCTAAGCCCTCCGTTCTCCCCAGGTGGGTTCCCCACTCTTTGAAAACCACTATTGACCTGCATAACTGAATGTGCAGAAACCGCCTTGTCAGGATCATAAAAGAGCAGTCATGGGACCAACCCAGTGATGTCATGCAGGGGGAACGTGGAGGAACTCAGTTCCACTAGTTAAAATTAGGGCTGACTCCGCCCACTTCACTCTCCCTCCTCCCCCCTCCCAATTACTCTGCAAAGAGCTTTTCTTGATTGGCTGGCACTCAGAGGGTTAAAGGGAGCGACTCCGGATTCCTAGGGGGGCGAAGGCAGTGATGTCATTCAGGGGGAACGGACCAGAACGGGCGTTTCGGGTCCTAACAGGCTCCGTGGCTGGTTCCGGGTTCCCGACAAGTGTCAATCAAAAGTGAGTTCCTGTTCCTAAATCATTTGAATGACACCACTGGACCAACCCCTTCGCTGTTAAAGAGTGTAATACAACATAAGATGTTGTGCAATACACAAGTCGAGGCCTTTTTGGATCTGTTTATACATTTTCTTTTTTGTGGAACAGAAACAAGTGGATCCAGTAGCATACTTAGAGGGGGAGCACAGCAGTACGTTGTGCAAGCAGCCGCTCCCCCTCCTCTTTGGAGCCATTTGTAGTCAGTGTAAGCCTCTGTTTTGTTCTAGTCACTGGGAATGGCTCCCAAAGAAGAGGGGGAGCGGCTGCTTGCACAACGTACTGCTGTGCTCCCCCTCGACACATGCCACTGCATGGATCCAACCTCAGCTTGGGACTGTCAAAGATGAAGGGCCCCAGGCCACACCTTTCATTCATTCATTTGTGTGAGGCAGGTGTGTTATCTGTGACGGGTGGAGTCCCCATAGCCATAAATAAAGCACAGTGACCTGTGACTGAGGCAAGACAGTCAGCAAGGGTGTGGGCTGTCAGTGAAATGACACATGATGTTTGATTAATAAGCAAGGCAAAGTTTTTTGTTCATTTAAAAATAATCCAATCCAACCTGCCACTGGGAGTGAAAGTTTGTGGGAGGGAGGGGCACCAACCTTTTTTCCTAGAGGGCTGATCAAAATCACCCCCTAAGTCTAAGCTGCTTCCCCAGGAGAAGAGGGGCAAAGATCCAGGAACTTGTACAAGCATCATAAATAAATGCGTTGCAGTGACACACAAGCACTGGCTCAGCTCCCATTGCTGCCGAGCTGGGGATTGTACAGGAGAATTTCTGTAGGAAGTGTGCCCATTAGGACGAGCCGATTCATCTATTAAACATGTTTTGATTCCCGCTTTCATAATTGAGATGCAGGAGATGGCTAATGACACATACATCAAAGTACAATCAGAAGCGAAATAATTGCAGGAAGGAAAAGAAAAATGGCAACTCTGACAAAATGGCAAAACAGATCATGCACAACAGAATTAATTCCATCACAAAGGGTGTGTGTGTGTGTGTGTGTGTGTTTCCTTAATAATGGAGCTTGTCATAAGCTCACTGGAATAGTGATGCTTAAAGCTGCAACCCTACGCACACTTACATGGGAGTAAGTCCCATTGGGTCCAGGGGGCTCCCTTCTGAGTAAGCATATATAGGATTGCAGCATTAATCTAGCACAGTGGTTCCCACACTTTTTGGACTGGAGTCTCCTTTGACATGCTGGGCCATTGCTGTGACTCTCCATTAGGGCTACAATCTTATACATTCAGCAATGGGATCTACAAATGAACAAGGGGAATGCTGGGCGGGACGTAGGCGGGACTTCCGCTTGAGTGGCAGCCCGTCCGCAGCGTTCCGCGGCTGCCCTGGCCTGGGGGGGGCTCCTGCTTGCCGCGGGGGACAGGTGAGGGTCGTGCCGGGTGCCTGGGCAAGCAGCGGGGGGGCGCGCTAACCGGGGGCAGCCCCCCCCGAGGCCAGGACAGCTGCGGAACGCTACGGACGGGCAGCCAATCACGCGGAAGCCCCATGTAAGTCCCGCCCAGCGTTCCCCTTGTTCATTTGTAGATCCCATCGCTGTATACATTGTACAGGGCAGCAGGGTTTTGTTTGTTCGTTGTTTTGTGAGGAATCAGCAGCTCCCTTGACTGGTTTTTGTGGCCCCCTAGGGAGCCATGACCACTAGTCAAGCATCTAAGGGAAGGGCCAGCTTTAAGCCAATGTGACCAATGTTGTCACATTCGGACTGCTCTTGGGGGGGGGGGCGCACCAGCACAGCAAGCAGATTGCCTGCTGCAGCAGCCAGGATTTCTATGACGTGTAGGTCACTGGGGCAAGCAGAGCAGTTCACCTTGGGGCCCCTGCCTCTAAACTGTCCAAAATAGGCCTCCTGGAAGAAGTTAAGAACATAAGAAGAGCCCTGCTGGATCAGGCCAGAGGCCCATCTAGTCCAGCTTCCTGTATCTCACAGCGGCCCACCAGGTGCCCCAGGGACGCATGGGACAACAAGATGCTTGCATCCTGTTGCCACTCCCTTGCACCCGGTACTCTGAAGTAGCCCACCACCAATGTAAGGAGGTTGCACAATCCATCATGGCCTATAGCCCACGATGGACTTTTCTTCCAGAAATCCGTCCAAACCCTTTAAAGGCATCTAGGCCAGATGCCATCACCACCTCCTGTGGCAAAGTGTTCCACAGTTTAACTACCCGCTGGGTAAAAAAATACTTCCTTCTATCTGTTTTAACTCTCCCAACCCTCAGTTTTAGCGGATGCCCCCTGGTTCTGGTGTTTTGAGAGAGGGAAAAGAACATCCCTCTATCGACTCCATCCCTTCCGTGCATTATTTTGTATGTCTCAATCATGTCCCCACTCAGGCGCCTTTTTTCTAGGCTGAAGAGCCCCAAACGCTGCCGTCTTTCTTCATAAGGGAGAAATTCACAGTTGGTGGTGACATCATCATGCCACCACCAACTATTTCCAGGTGCCACTTGCAACACCACAAGTGCTTTTATTGGTGAGTGCGGGTCCCGTGGGGAGAGGGGGCCCATGGGAATGCCCCACATTGGGATCGCAATCCTAACCTGGAGTTAAGCTGGCCTAAGCTAAGCCAGCAAAGTTTGGCCAGCACAAGGGCCACCATAAAGCGTGTTTGGACCACTCTTGGAGACAGGGAGGATGGCGCAGGTCTGTGTATTGGCCTCTCTGACTCCGAAAGTGGTCCAAACATACTTTATGGTGTCCCTTGTGCTGGCCAAACTTTGCTGGCTTAGTTTATGTCGGCCTAACCCAGTTTAGGATTGTGCCCGGGGTCCTGCTGCTCCTAGAGCCGGCCCTTTCTAAGGGCCATGAGGAAAGGGGCAATCCGATCTGTTGGGGCAGGAATTCCAAAGCTTCAGCATCGCCACATCCCTGCCAATAATACTTTTATGGGACATACGTAAAAGTGGGCTCAACGCTCGACACACCCCTTTCTAAAACAGATTACTAGTCGTGGCTTGCTTTGTGAACCCGAACATCCCTCTCCGTCTGATCAAGCCAACCCATCAGGCTGTCCACTTGCTCAGCTAGTTTCGCAGAGAGCTGCCTCTTGCCAAACAATACTGGCAGCAAATAGCCAAATTCCATTCCGTCCTCCACACCCTGCTCTGCTCAAGGAGGGGATTAAGCCTGGAACGTGACTGCGGCCACTCCACGACGCTCCACGAGCTGCAAACCCTCCGTCGAAGCTAGAGTGGCCCCGCAATACCCAAATCTCACAGGCGTGATTCATCTGCTGCAAATCAATGGGGCCACCAGCAAGGAGTGGTTTCAGGCAGCGCAGCTGGCCCTAATGTGTCACGGTGCTGGTATTCGTAGCCCTTTGTTTCAACAGAGTCCAAATCGATGATGTTGTGCTATCTGAACCGGGGAAGCGGCAAAGATCCTGACTTGCGGAGGATAAAAATGCAACCTGAATCCAACTAGAGAACGTGTAGCTTGTCAAATTCAGGCTCCACGTTGCTGCTCCTCAGATACTGGCTTGTTTACAAGGTTACATGCTCCTCCCCAGCAGGACTCCTAACACAGGTCTGCGGCAAGAATTCTCTTCCACCAAAGGAGAGAACGTGTAGAATCTGGAGGCTGTGCTGTCCTGAAAGAGAGGAGGCCCAGTCAACACAACAGTGCCTGATGACGACGACAATTGTAAGCATGGTCATGTAAGCATGGTCATGACATCAAAATGGCCATGTGCCTCACCTCTGAAATAAGTGCTGCTGGAGGAAGGATAGTAGGGGTCCCCCCCTTTTTTGCTTTCTTCTTTTAATAAGGCAGGGGTCAAGGACAAGAAAGCACCATCAGTACTTCCACCAGGCACAATGAAGTGGCTGCCTCAATCAGTGGAATTGGGGCACCATTTAAAGGGTGGCAAATGACTGGCAACTCAGCTGTTGGGTTGGGGAGTAGGGTAGGGCATGAAACTCATGGGCTCCGACAGTGCTCCTCCCACTGGCTAGAAACCATTGTGTTGCGTGTGCCCCCCAAAAAATCCCACTCTCTGAGCTGTGTCACCATCAGTGTATGTGTCTGTGTGTGTGTCTGTGGGTACTTAGGGGGAATACATGGAAACTTCATCGCCAAACACTGAATTCCTTGCACCCCAAACCCACTGATATCGCATTCCATTTTCACCATTTCTAAATAGCATTGTGAAAGGGAGGGAGCACAAGGGCTGCAACCTGATGCATGCTTTTCTGGGGGGAAACCCCACTTAATTCAATGGGCTCCAGGAAACAAAAATGGCAGCCACCTGGTGCAATGCTATTGCTGCCACTGTAGAAGATAAATAAGGCAAGGTAAGGTACTGCTTTCAGCCCCTGTTTGCCTGGACCCATCCAATTTCAAGTTGAAAGTTCTCACAAAAGCATGTTCCCAGAGGCGGAAGAAGGGTGTAGCCCGGGGTGGTGTGAGCCATGGGTGCCGGCAGTGGCGGGGTGGCGGGCACCATTGTGCGGAGTCCGCAGACAAACCTGCCTGCTGTTTGGTCCACCCGCCCTCCCTAGCGTACGTTCCACTCCAAAATGGAGCTATTCCGGGCTCAGGGAGGCATGGCTGGGCAACACATAGGGGCGGGGCGACGTGCTGGGGGTGCGGTTTCATCGCCCTGCCGTGGACACACTCGGGGCTCTGTTCATCCCCGCATGTTCCGTTCTGGAACTCAAACATCTCAAGTTCCTTCCAGACTAGGGTCCGTCCCTTTCTTGGCTCACATTTCCTACAACTCTTCCAGAAAGACCAAGGATCATCTAACTAGCTTTCTTCTAAACCAGTGGTCTTCAATCCTTTTTCATGCCATGACTCCAATAAATAAATAAAATAACCAAAGTGTGGGCCTGGGGACCCGCCACCAATCCCACCTCCCTCCTGGGACCTGACCTGCCCCATTTCCCCCTACATCTTCCATCTTCACAACAACCCTGCGAGGTAGCAGCTTGAACAGGGCTGGCCTTAGGAGCTGCAGGGCAAGATAGCAAGAAGAGGCTATGCAGGATTATATCGAGCTGTTTTGATAAGGTAGTACCAGTGTTGGTTTAGGTCCAAGCCCTCCCTTGCACAGGCTTTGAAAGTTTGTTGCGACCCCCTAAATGAGGCTTCATGACCCACCCACTCCTGGGGTCCTGACCTACAGGTTGAAGAACACGGTTCTAAGCTTTCATCATCCAAAGGCTGTTGCAGTGGAGTTCTTTACTTTTTCTTCTTCTCCACTCAAGTATACCAAGTTAATGCAGACTCATCCCTGAATTTGCAGGGTGCTTTGTTAGACATTTCCCGATGTGTAGGCTGTGCCCTTTCATCGCTGCAGTACATGTGGAGGAGGAAGTGGGAAAGAAATGTGTTGAAGACATTGTCTATGCTGGCAGGTTCAGTCCTCCCCGTGACTGCATTGCTATACTGGGAATGGCTGCACCCGTGCCACTTCTGCCTGCCTCGCAAGCTGTTCAAGGTGGCAAAGGGTGAATTCCTTCCGGAGCACTGCTGACGTGCACATACCCACCAAGGTGACCTTTTCTAGCATTCCCGTCAAAGGCTTGAAACATCTCAAAAGATTTTTTTTAGGAGCGTTGGCTGGGATTGTGTGAACAGTCCAAATAGTTGATGTAAGTGAACCTCACATATTTCAAAGAAAAAAGGAAAAAAAAAAACAGTAACAGAAAAAAGGGATCTTTTAAAACTGCAAGTCCCCAGAATCAGTGATGTCATGCAGGGGGTACGCGAGTACCTGTTTCTAGGATTACGGCTGGCCCCGCCCATTCACCCGCCCACTCGTCGACTCCGCCTCCTGCAACGTTTGAATTTCCTGCATGTTTGAGTTGCCTGCATGTTCTCAGAGCCAGGCAGGCAGGCAGGCAGCAAGCGGAGCCTTGCCTTGCCTTGCCACTGAAAAATGAGCTGCTCTGGGGTTTTGGGACTGTTGGGTCACTTTAACATGATGCCAGTCCTCCTTAACATGTTCTGGGGGTGCTGTGGAATACTGTTGCAACTGTTGGGTCAGTTTAAAATCGTCTGAGGCCTCAAAAAGGGCTTTTTTCATGTCCCTTCCTGCCATGACATCACTTCCGGCTTATGACGTCACTTCCAGTGGGCGGTCCGGTGGGCGGGTCCCGACACGTGCCAATCAAAAGTGAGTACCTGTTCTTAAATCATTTAGATGACACCACTGCCCAGAATCCCAGAAGGAAATTACTCTCTGCATCATAGACAGTAGCAGAGCGTGTTCCACATGCATGAAGTCCCAGGCTCAATTCTTGACATCTACCCCGCCCCCCAAAGGGTGCCTGCCAGACCTTTCAAGTAGGGCAGTTTGCACCAAGAGTTGCCACAGTCAATGGTTTCATTCCGTCACAAGTTGATGATACAGACGCCCTTCAGTAGGAAGGGTGGCAATCTTGCTTTCTCAGCTCTGAAGCAGTCTTCATTGGCAGGGCTACGTAGCATAGCTAGAGGGGGACAAAATGGTTAAGTACTGCAGGCACTGCAATGCACCATAAAAGTATCCCCTCCCACTTGCCTTCAGAGCCATTCCAGGCAGTGACACCAAATTATAGGAGAGTCTGGCTCAACAAGCACTTGCATGTTGCCTTCGCTGCCCAGAATGGCTCTGAAGGCAAGTGGGAGGGGCCGCTTATACAGTGCATTGCAGCACCTGCAGTACTTACCATTTTGCCCTGCCCTCTAGTTACACTACTGAGGCTATGCTTGGGTGCTGATCCAGCTCGGGTGGGGATGTCCCATTCTGCTTCTGTGCCTTTGACGTATGATGGAAACTGTCAGTGAAGTTTTCCGTGACCAAGAAATTGCATTATCATCTACTCATGTCTGTGCATCAAGCTGCTGTCAAGGCACAAGGCAGCCACTCTCAATCCAGCCCATAGTATTGCTACTGTAGGGTTGAGTCAAACATTCTCCTGAGTCCATCGGCACTGAAGAAGCTGCTTCCCTTGTTTGGCTGCTGCACCTGCAAATCCAGGTTGGTGGGGGGGGGGCGTAGCAGAAACCCTTTCCTCCTGTGCCAGATTCTCTCTCTTGCCAACCCGGCATCATGTCAGTAGCATCCCTGGGAGGGGGGACACTACATTTTGCAAGGAGCCTTACCTTGCCATATAAACCACTCCTCCCCCTTGCTGTTGTGGCCAGTAGGCAACACAGAGGCATTGCTTTCCCCGTCAGGGCTGGCAAAGAAGGCGAGGGAAAGGAGCAGTTTACATGGTAAGGTAAAGCTAGGCTCCTTGCAAAATGTAGCATTACTCTCCCGCCTCTAGGAATGCTACTGCATTGTGTTGTTGTGCAGAGGGGGATTTGGAAGAAGAAAAATGGCAGCTCCAGGGAGATGCTGCTGCTGCTACACAGAGCTAAGCTTCAAATCCTGAATTTCATGCACCCCAAACCCACTGACACCCCCCATTTTCACCATTTCCAAATAGCATTGTGAAAGGAAGGGAGGGATACTGTACATACTTTTCAGGGGGAACCTCCTTGAATGCAATGGGGGTTACTTCCAAGTAGACATGCATAGGATTGTGCTGCTAGTCCAGACTTAGTAGCAGTCTGCATAAGGTAAAGGTTTCCCCACGACCGAGTAGTCTAGTCGTGACCGACTGTAGGGGGCAGTGCTCATCTCTCCAAAGCCGAAGAGCCGGAGTTTGTCCAAGGACAAGCTTCCGTGGTCATGTGGCCGGCATGACTCTACGCCAAGGCGCACGGAACACTGTTACCTTCCCACCGAAGCGGTCCCTATTTATCTACTCACATTTTAGGTGCTTTTGAACTGCTAGGCTGGCAGGAGCTGGGACAAGCAACGGGAGCTTACTCTGCTGCGTGGTCTCAAACTGCCAACCTTCCGGTCAGCGAGTTTAGCAGCAGCAGTTTAACCCACATTACCACCACGTCCCTAGTAGTCTGCAGTCCCTAATAGTCTGCAGTACCATTAATATGCACATTTACAACCTAAGCCCTTTACAACCTAAGAGGATGGGTCCCTCCCCTGAGGGGCTTTCAATCCAAAACAACAAGCATGACCATTTTGCCGTTCTCACATTAATGGTAGCATTAACTGCTCTTTTCACAATAGCATTTACAGTTAGCACTTATGTTTCAGTGTCGTTAGCACAGCAACTTTCTCCAAGAGGAGCACCCTGTTACATTGCTGCCTCTTTGCCCTAGACCCTCTTGTCTTTGCCGGAGAAAATAGAGCCATTTACACTTTGGATCGATTAGAGATTGGCCAGGCCAACCAGCTGCAGAAGGTCCAAAGACAGTATAAGATGGAACGGAAGGAAAGTTCACTTATTGCTTGGCTTCACAATAGAATAGATACATTCTCACCTCCTTAGCTAGCATGGGTAGGGCAAAAGGGAAAGGCAGGTTGCTTCGATGAGTAATGGGGTAGACGAAACTCCAAATTCAGCTGCCACTTTAGAATGAAATGAAATTCTTCTTTAAGCTGATGTGTCACTGACTTCCTGGCAAAATACTGTAGGTCTCAGAGGAGAATAGATTGGGTCTGTGACTTGGGAGTAAGTCAATGTAAGCATAATGGGGTATACCTCCAAGTAACGAGGCATAGGACTAAGTTGATGGTTAACAAACATCACCTGTGCAACACTGATGCTTAGGGGCTTACACCTGAGCCATCTAAAGGGTACCATCAACAACCAACAAAGCCTTAAAGAACACTGTCCTGTGACAGAAGGACATCCCTAGAAGGACACAGAAGGACAGAAGGACATCCTTAGAGAGGATGGATTTTTCTTATTTTTTTCTGGCAGGGCTCCTGTGCCTTTAACAGCTACAATGTGTGGCAACTTGCTACAGTGTTAGGGATGGTGGGTGAGAAACTCCCAGCATTTTACAAACCACACACACACATTTTGAAATCAGGTGTCAGAATGTTTGGTGTGACATGGTTGGCCAGAATTACCTGCGCATGAGCCAATGTCATCATTTTCACTTACTATGCACACTTTTATCTGTCTGTCCCCACTAATGTATGTGTACACCAATTTACTTATTTTTAGCATCTACAGGCTATTCTTCCCTACTATGGGCCAGCAAAATAGTTGTTTTGCTTAACCGACAAGTTCACATACTATGGTTAAAAGCCTTCAGGGTGCATAATGATTCCTTTGCTGTCACCGTAGCAAGAGCCATTGAGACAGAGCAGAGTGTGAGTAGGGTCAGACCCATGTGATATCATGCAATTACCATAGTGGGGATGGAACTCATCCCCATTGCTGAATCTTGTTTAACAATACAAACTACAAAGCTCCCACCTCCCTACATGGCTCCTTCACCCTTCTCTAGACCAGCGGTTCCCAAACTGTGGGTTGGGACCCACCAGTGGGTCGTGAGCAGTGGTGGTATCTAAAGTGGGAGGAACCGGTACGCTGGGCGGGACTTACGTGTGATTGGCTGCCCGTCCGTTCGGTTCCGCCGCCTGCCTGCCCACCGCGCGGGCTACCCTGGCCTCGGAGGGGGCGCCTGCTCGCCGGGGGGGGACGGGGGGCGCGCCAGGTGCCTGGGCGAGCAGTGGTGGGGCGCGCCGACCGGGGGCAGCCTGCACGGCGGGTGGGCAGGCGGCGGAACGGAATGGATGGGCTGCCAATTAACCGTATGTCCCGCCCAGCGTTCCGGTTCCTCCTGCTTTAGATACCACCACTGGTCATGAGCCAATTTCAGGTGGGTCGCAAGGCACCTAGAACAGCCATATTGAAAATATGGGAAGATGGGATGCTGGAAAGTGGGAGGGTTGTGTGGTTGTTTTACTTGTGTCAAGGTTGTACATAGGCTTTTTTCCTTTCTGGTTCACTTTGCTGTTGGAAAATGGCTGAGAACTAACCCAATTTATTGTTGTATTCTCAGTTAAGCAGCAGGCTCTGGCTTCACAATGATGGCACCTCTGGCTGTGATATCACTTCTGGTGGGTCCTGGGCAGATTGTCACTCTACAAAGTGGGTCCTGGTGCTGAAAAGTTTGAGAACTACTGCTCTAGACCCAACGACTAGGTGGCCTCCTCCACAGGAACTGCCAGCATCTGGCTCAAGAGGAGATGTGAGTTCTACTCCAGCCAGAGTTCATTTAGCAGGCATTTGACTCAGGCTTTGTCTAGGTCCTAATAGGTACCAGACTTTTTGGTAGGAACAGATGGCAGACCCCATCCAACACGCAAGGATAAGGACTAGAACAAAAGTGTTTACAGCCTAAGCATCTATGAATGGTTGGTAAGGCAGGTCCATGACCTCCTGGCACCCGAGGGTCTGTGTCTAATGCTGCCTCCCCTTAAGAGGTGACATTCCATCCTCTTCTCCTCTGGCACTCTATCCCACCACTCTCCTCTACATGTCCCCTTGTCCCACCTCTTCCTTTTCCAATCCAGGAACTGGGAGGAGCCTCATCGGTGGAGATGAGCAGGTGAATGGAAGTAGGGTTCCTTTTCCAGTCTGCTGCCTGAGATGACAGCTTCAGTTGGCCTCATGGATGGGCTGGGATCAGGTCTACGGAGCTGACTATAATTGGCTTTTTAAAACAAAGCAAAAAGCCAAGGGCAACTATTGGCAAGGGTGGGGAGAGGAAATCAGACACCCAGGGCCCAATCCTATCCAACTTTCCAGTGCTGATGCAGCCATACCATTGGGGCGCTGAGGTGGGGGAACACTCACAGTTGTCTCCTTAAGGGAAGGGAACATTTGTTTCTTTACTTTGGGGCTGTAGTGCAGCTGCATCAGTGCTGGAATGTTGCTTAGGATGGGCCCCCTGTTATTTTATTTCATTGCTTTCTTTCAATGCCACTTTCTTCTTAGGATGGAACATTCTCTTTCTACTTAGCAATGGCAGCAGTGTTTCTTAACACTGATTTTTTTTAAGGTGCCTGTTCACTTTAAAATATCCCATGCAGATGAGTCAGTCACCTGCCCAGGTTTGTCAGACTGTTATAATAGAAACCCCTGCAGAGTTTGGTGAATGGGTCTGTGTACAACAACATTCCAGCATGAAGAATCTTGTTGCCAGAGATACCCGCTTGTCCCATCACTACTAAGGAACAGGTCTGACCAGATGTCTCATGTGATGTCCCACCAATCAGACACCAGTACGCTTAGGTGGTTCCCTGGGCTCTTTTAAAGGGTGGCTGAAGGGGAGTTTTCTGGATACGGGTTGTGTTTGGGTCCCAGTCGGAGAGCAAGAAGGGTGAGTTATTTTACTATTGTATCTCAATAGCTACGTTCATTAAATTTTAAGGTTATTTGCAAAGCTGGCAAATGTTGGCAGTTAGTGCTTTCTTTCGTTTATGACTGTAATCCTATTATCGAGGAGTAAGTGGCATTGAATGCAGTGCAGTTTACTTCTAAGTAGACATGGCATTGCACTGCTAATGACTAAGCCTCTTCTTTGAGGTTGCAATCCTGGATCCTGTTAAGTGGCTTAATTCCCAAAGACTTCAGCAAGCCAGCTTTGCGCTGGATGTCAGCTCTGAGCATTAATGTTTCCTAGAGGGGCTTTTGCCTGATGCTAAAGCCGCATTTAAGAGGCAGGAAAGAAATGTAGAGAAGGAATGAAGAATCTATGTTCTTGTTCATGAACGCGCACAAGAAAATGAGTTTTTCCTGGTTCAGTAAAGTTAATAGAAAAGTGGCACCCTTCAGCTTTCTGCCTAGTTAACCTTAATGTTGTTGTTCTAAGGCTCATTTAGGCATTCTCCTTGCCACAGCACTTTGAAGGGGGTAGCAAAGGACTCTGTTCTAAAAACTGTCTTTATTCTGTTGACAAGCTTGGAGTTCTTTGATGTTGGCGTCTGTCCTTTTGCACAGTCTTAATCAGCGTGGCATACCAAGGCTGTTTCTTGTTGAACCGTCATTCTGCCTCTGATATATAATGTCAAGTGGCAAGTGGGAGTTCTTTGTTTAATTTTTAAGAGTCTTGTTTACACCTGATCTTATTTGGAACTGCCAGTGAGTTAATGGGGCCTTATTCTCAAATAAGCATACACAGGATTGCAGCTTTACAAAGCTAGCAAACTATTTATTGTAGCCTTCCCCACCACCAGCAACACACACCTTGCCGTACTGTTTTACCCCTATCTTCTGAGATGTGCTTGCACATTGATGCTTCCCCGACATGCTCTGCTTGAGCCGTGGTGGTCTATGATTGAGCTTGCTCTGCACAATAGCGTAGCACATGGGTAACTGGACTCTCTGTGGAGGGGCAACTAGATTTGCCAACCGTGACTCGTTTGCCTATTAAGAGTCTGGATGTCAACAAGGTTGTGGACGCTCACAGTTATGGATTGCTAGCATGAGGGCAGCATCAGATTTCTCAAATGGGAAGAACCAGGGATAGGGGCAGAGGTTGGGCATTGGCCAAGAGTCCAGGCATGTAGAAGGGCCGTCTCCCTGAAGCTCCTAGTACTGTAGACCCCTTTTACACCTCCTCAGTTGCCAACAGGGATGAGGGAAGGAGCTGCTGTTGCTGGACATAAATTGACCAGGAGGAATCCAGTGCAGGATACGAGGGTCTTTAAGCAATGAGAGACTAGTCGTACTGGCACTGATGCGAACATGCTTCAAAGCAACATAGGATGGTGTACTCCGGGTTCTGGAGTTGGACTTAGACCTCAGAGATCCAGGTTCAAACCCCCGCTTGGCCATGAAGCTACCTGGGTGACCTTGGGTCAGTCACAATCTTGAAGCCTAACCTACCTCGCACGGTTGTTGTGAGGAAAAAAGAGGGGCACAACTATGTACACCACCCTGAGCTCAATGAAGGATGTGAATATATATATTAAATGTGAAATTAAAAAAAAAATCTTAGCAAGAAGAAGCACCTCAAAAAAACACATTAACTTACAATTTTATGGGCTCAGTAATGGAGAGAAAATTGGGGGTAAGTTGTAGATGATGACTCTCTCTTGATACCTTCTCTACTGGAAAAGCAGAATCCCTTCACAGCATCAGCACTGTCAGAACAGTAGCTGGGATGTAAGCTCAATAATGGTGTCGTGGTCAAGCGATAACCCTGCAGAACACCATGGTTTTTTGTTCGTACAATTGACATTCCCAGTGCTATTTAAAGTCTGTTTTGCAAAGCGTGGTTGCTTAGGTAGCAAAAAGGTCTACAGTGACAAGTGCAAAAGAATTTGTGGAATTCTTCCAAGATGTGAAGTACGTGTCGGAGCGGATTGGATTGCCTTTTTGGCCACTGGAGGTTGCTGGTGGCCAGGAGGGGACATAATCCCACGATCCCTGGGGGCAGTCTGGAGGGGCCATGCTCCCAGGTATCGTGATGCTACATAAGCTGGAGAGGAAGGGATGAATGATTCAACATTTTCAATGGGATAGAAGGATAGTATAGCACTTACGCAGATGCCATGGGGTTTGGGGTGAAGGTATGCTTGTTTGTCAAGTGGGAAATAGTCAGAAATGTGGTTCATTGAAGAAATATGGGTGAGGCTTCGCTGGAATTAAGTGGGCTTAGGGCATGTTACTGCATGGTTGTGTCTTTACAGTGCAGGGCAACCTCCCTGTTACCAGTGCTGAGAAGTTCGGGGTTTCTTTGTTTGGCTAACAACCAGTGGGTCTGTTGCATCATCTGGTGTCTACGCCCCTGCCTTAAAACCTTCGAACCATCCACAGCACAGCACAGAAAGGGCACAGTGGTTGAAAATGGCTGGTCTAGAGCAAGTATGCCTGTGGAAGCTGTCAAGTGCGTGGGTGTGTTCCGCGTGGCGTGGCTTAATGCTGTCTCATGCATTGCGTGGCAGCCGGTGGGAGTGGGTCGTTCCTTCTCTATTCCTTTCTGTGTGATTCATTGGCCACCATGCTTGGATGGGCTAATCACTTTGGCAGGGGTGAGGCTAGCAAATAGCCCAGTGTCAGAAGGTTTGGCTGGACATGTCTGAATCACACTGTGGCTCATGATCTTTGGGGATCAGCAATAGAAGGTGGTGGCAGGGTCTTAAGACACTTTCAGGCTTAAGGCGATAGCATCACTCTGTAGTGTAAAATCTCCACATGTTCAGTGTTGGCAAACTATGGCATGCGTGTCAAAAGCAACACACCCAGTGGTGGGATTCAGGGGGTTCGCCCAGGTTCTATAGAACCGGTTGTTAAATGGCCAGGCCCCGCCCACTCGCTTACCTCAGCTGGCTTTGGGGGGTTTTTTTTTGGCTCCGGCTATGATGCCATAGAACTGGTTGTTAATTTATTTGAATCCCACCACTAAACACACCGCGGCACACTAACATGCACCAACAACTGAATTGTATTTCATTAATGATTTGGAATTTATTTACATAATACATAGCACCACACATGGTTGAACTGCGTTTTTTAAAATAAATGACTATGTAAAGAATTTTCTCTTTTGTTCGAGAGGTGTGTATGCGATACACCAGCAGAGTCAAGTTATGCATTTTCCGAATTCTTGATATGCTGAGCCCCAAAAGGTCATCATTCATCATCCCTGGGGATATTTGCTGTGTGATGGAAATAGGAGGGTTTTGCTGTGTCGACACACATTGCCTCGTAATTTTTCGAATGATGTGGGAAAAGCAAGCCTTCTCCCTTAACTCTGCACTGTGGCTAATGTGTTTGTAATGTGCCCAGATATTCATCTCCTTACTTTCAACTGTAGCAGACCAGTGGAGAAATGACCACCTTTCATTGTACAGATATATTAGGATGGAGTCAACTTACCTGTTCCTCTCCCAGGATGAAGATGCGGTTTGATGGTGGGGGAAGAGGCTGGGTTTGGGCACTTTGTTTGACTTGGCTAATACAGCACGAGCTTGGGAAGAATTGGGGAAAGATATGCGGAACATGGCAATTGATTGCAAAAAAAAAAAAAAAAAGTACAAACATCCTATGGAAGAAGATGAGAAGGGTTAAGAATATACCATGGCAATTGGGGGGGGGCGCAACCAAAGGTGGGAGGGGGTGATTTTTGCTGCCCCTCCCTGCCTGCCCCCCCCACACCGTAATGGATGCCACTGCATCACACAAGCATTTATAAACTGCAGTCCCTGTGGTTCAAGATATTGCAGGCCTCCTGGAGGAAGTTATAGAACAGCTAGACATGGCTACCCTCTGGAAGCCACACACACAAAAAACTACCTATCTATCTACCTACCTATCTATCTATCTACCTATCTATCTACCTATCTCTTCTTCTTCGACACCAAGCTTGGTACGCATATGCCTTGTGGTCTGGGGACAAATACTGCAGGGGTCAGACCCCCCTAGCACCAGGGGTGGGGGTGTGAAGGGGGTGCCATTACATGTAAAAATACTCAAATGGCCAATATCGGTGTCAAATCCATAGTTTGACACTGAGGTCGCCGAGACGAGCGGTGATGCTCCTGATGCCGTTTGAGTCCACGTTCGGCCCCCATCGGCATGGGGGGTGAGAAGGGGCGCAAAATAAAATGTCCAAAATGACCAGCATTAGTGTCGAATCCATAGTTTGCGTGGTCACTAAGCTGGAATGCCTGGAGTGATTTACACCAAACCTGGTACACATATGCCTTACACTCTGGAAAGAAATACTGTGGGGGTGAGACACCCCTAGCACCCCTAGGGGTGGGGTGGGAAGGGGGTGCCATGTGAAAATAATAGAAAATGACTGATATTACTGTTGAATCCATAGTTTCCGGGTCACCGAGAGAAATGGTGACACTCCTGAGGCCGTTTTGAGTCCAGGTTCGGCCCCTGTTGGCATGGGGGGTGCGAAGGGGTGCAAAATAAAATGTCCACAATGACCTGCTGGAACACCTGGAGCGATTTACACCAAACCTGGTACACATATGCCTTATGATCTGGCAACAAATACTGTGGGGGGTACGACACCCCTAGCACCTGTAAAAATGATCGAAAATGGCCAATATTAGTGTCAAATCCATAGTTTTTGGGGTCACCGAGACGAATAGTGACACTCCTGATGCCGTTTAAGTCCACATTCAGCCCCCATCAGCATGGGGGGTGAGAAGGGCCAAAAAATAAAATGTCCAAAATGACTGACATTAGTGTCAAATCCATAGTTTTTGGGGTCGCTGAGCTGATTGGTAGAATTCATTCCTTTTCGTGTCTTAATAGAAGCTTGGGATGAATAAATACCTGGGCAATGCCAGGTAAGGAAAAGCTAGTTTGCTATAAACAAATGTGAAAAAAATTTATTCCTTATTCTGCCTTGCATTTCATCCGAATCCCTTCCATTACACACATGTTGGCTTTATCTTGTATTCTGGGCAACAAGCCAAGAGCAGACCAGAAACCTGATCCGAAAAGCAAGCATGCCCTGTGTCATTTGGGATAATAAATACATAAACTCTTATAAGATTAGATCTGAGCAAACTTCCAGCATAGCTTGAGGGCAAATAGGAAGGAAACGCCTGTTTAACCTGCTAGTGAACAGGTCTGAGCAGAGATGCTGTGGCTCTTGCGGCATGAAGAACAATATTCTCAGATTCTCCACAGTCTTGAGGGTTACAAAGGAGATACAGTTTGACAGCGCAATCATAACCTGGAGTTAGGCTGGCACAATTAGGCCAGAAAAGTTTGGCTGGCACCAGGGCCACCGCAAAGCGCCTTTGGACCACTTTCTGAGTCAGGGAGGATGGTGCACATCTGTGTGTTGGCTGCTCTAACTTTGAGAATTTTCCAAACATACTTTATGGTGTCCTCTGCGCTGGCCTAACTCCAGGTTAGGATTGCGCCCGTAATGTGTTTAGCAGGAAGAATATTGGAAAGGTTGGAGGGAAGAGAAAAGAGGTTTTTCTGACAGATCAGTATTTTACAATAAAAATCACAATTTTGTATACACTTATTCATAAGCATGTATGTCTGACCTCACACAATGAAATCTTTGGGTCTTGTGCGTACATCTGAGATAGATCTGGCAACCAAGTGGAATTTCTGTAGATTTGTGTTGACTCTGTACCAATCACCATATGAGTCATATCATCATGTTGATTTTTCCCCCAAGCTCTTTTAACTATGGCCCTATGTCTCCTAAACTGACCTTTCCACTAGTTGGACCTGACACACCAGTTGAAGATCAATTATTGAAGCCAAGGACATCATGAACTGGTGTGAGTTTGTTTGGCATCCTGGAACTAAACACAGCACCAGTAAAGTGCATTTAGTGGTGCAGTAAAGTGAATTTAGATCCAGTGTTGTCTTTGCTATACTAGATAGTGGCTCCCAAAGAATCTTGTTAATAGAAAATAAGTTTGTGGTCCTTTCCTAGGCTGTAGGAATGGAATTGACAGTAATCCCAACCTGAAATGGCCGCCTTTGTTTCTGGAACGTTTCTCCTGTGTTCAATGTGCAGACATGTCTTTTCAAACTCTTCATTGGCTGTTTTGGATGCAAGGGCTCTATTCTTAGAGTTGTCATAGCAAGCCAGCTGTTGCCGAGAGAGACGCGAGTACTCCCTGGCAGTGGCGTAGCTATTGAAAGTGTAGCCCGGTGCCAATGTCAAAATGATGCCTCAGAAGTGGTCACAACAGGAAATGACCTCACTTCTGGAAGTGGCAGCATGCCTGGGCTTTTTAAAAAGTTGAGAAATGAGGGGGAACCTGTGTCCTCCCTCATCAGCATGCCCCCTCCTGCTGCCCCCAAGCCTGCAATCACCCCCACCCCCAACAATGGCGGAGCTAGGTCATTTGACACTTGGGGCCCATAAATTTTTAATATCCCCCCTCATATGACAAAATGATTCATTCTCTCATATTTTTCACATTTTTATACACCCATTCTTCCGAGGGGCTCAGGGTGATGTGCCTGGTTGCCCCCTTTCTTTTGTCCACTTTAAATGTTATCTAAGCCACCCATGTTTACTTGACTGTTGTATCTTCATTTTTTTTTTGCCATAGCCATTGATAGAATGAAGATACTATACTGAGGTTTCTTTCATTGCATTCTGCATGAAATTCCACGTTGAATGGTATAAAACAGGACAGTATTATTCCTAAAAACTGCTATTTTAACAAACTGCAATTTTTACATTACAGTTGTATTTTTTTGTCTTGATTTTTTGGCCATAATGTTAAAGATATTGCACTTCGGTTTATTTCTTTGTATTCAGCATTAATTTACCTTTCCAGTGATATATAACCTGATGGGATTGTTAATACATATCAAGGTTTTCACCATATTGGCCACTAGTGTCATGCTCAGCTTGTCCCCCAAACGCTTGTTGCCCAGTGCAATTCCACCCCCTGCACTTCTTTAGCTACACCGCTGCTCTCTTGGCCTCTCTGGCTTTGTGGAGTTAAAGCATGGTTGTTATCCTCTTCCTCTAAGAAGCTGGATGACTCTGGTTTCAGAGCTACAAAGGAGTGGGCTGCCACTGCTGTGCTCTTTCTATAGGTATACCTATACACTATTGCTAGGACTCTGAGCCATATATTTTATTCTGGTGTCCATGTGCCATCAACTGATCCATGCTGATAGTTGAACTATAGGTGTGAGGGGCACACAGTGATGTGCAGTGAGGCAGAACCATCTTTGAAAAGTACCACTACTGCTACGGTGGCTGTGATCCCACAGACACAATCAGTGGTGGAATCTACCTGCACTAACAACCGGAACGCAGGAAATAGCTACCGGGACGCTCTGCAATGGGCAGAGCCAGCCCTTCACGGAACAACCGGAACGGCGTTCCGGAGCATCCTGGCTACATGACATCACTGGACACAATCCATGGGCTCCAGCTGCTCAGAACCTGTGGGTTGTAAGTCTTTGCTTTATCCCAGCAGTGGTGGCACTTTTCAAAGAACTCCAGTGTGGTGGTTCCGCCACACCCAAACTGCATACCACTGGAGGCAGAAGCAGGCTATAGTACTAGAGAAATGCCCTTCTCATTTGAGGTTGTCAGGCCTGGGAGAAAAATTCCAACTTGGACCTGGGTTGCAATATTCAAGGAATAATTATGTAGCCTGTATTTTCTAGAGCAGTGGCTTCCAAACATCTTGACATCAAGACCCACCTAAAAAAAAAAGTGGGTGAGTTTACCTGGTGGTGCTCTAGGTCAGTGGTCTTCAACTTTTTTCATTTCTGTAAGTTGCTGTCACCCTACTTCACAACCCCATTGAGGTCCCAACTCGAGGTCCCAAATCAAAGAACACTGACCTATAGCATGCTGAACTTGAAATTCTGCTCGGTCCTGGTGGTCTTGCCCCTACGCATCTGTGTACAGAGGTTATGAATTCCATGCAGAAGGTGTGGGCCTGGAAGAATGCAAGGTAGAAAGGTGAAAACCATTCAGAAATACAACCAGAATGCTACTTTCCTGGTTCTAGCTGCAGCTGGATCTTCACATTCACATTTTTTAGGCCTCCTTGATCATGGCAGCCACAGCATAGTTCTAGTTTCTAACCTGGGTGTGACTGTCTCACTAGAGAGGTTGAGTCAGGCTTCCTGCAGGCTATTTCATCCAAGTAGAAGAACCCATAGCCCAAGGTAGAAGGCACCTCCTAGGTGGGCGGTGAGCATGAGAACAACGCTATGAAAAATGTCGTGCATGCCACCACTATCTCTCCCACAGCACTGGTACGATGCATAAGTAGGTGAGAGGATTGTGATCTCAGCACGATATTCTTCAAGGCAAGGATGTCGGTGGTAAATCGAGAGCAGAGCTGTATATATCTTCCAAAGTTGTATTTCAAACACTGTGGTTGGTTCATGTTGCGCTTCCAGGTGTTTAGATCCACACCTGTGATGAGGATCTGTGTATTGAACTGTGTACAATTTCCACTTGCAAAATGAGTGTATAACCTTGTACAAGCCCATGAATAAGGCTTCTGTGTAGGGAACATGTAACATGGAAAGCATCTTTTCACTGACAGTAACAGCTAGCAGAACTGGTCTAGAAGGTTAACTTGGACAAAAACTCATTGCATGTGGTGGGGGAAACCCTTCTTGGAATAAGAAGTTGGGACCTATCATGAATTGGAAGCAACGGGAAGAAATGATTGGACCATTTTTCCCAGTTTGGGGGGGGCAAGGGATCTGTACTGGGACCATTGCTTTTTCAAACATGTCTGTAATGGACTTGCTATGCTAGTGCTACGAAAGGCACTCTTCTGCAAATTCTTCTTGTAGCACTTGTGGGATGTTTAAATTCCCACCACTATGTCAGTAGGGTGGTCATGTGGGTCTGGTTTGCAGAGTTGGTATCCCATCAGGAGGTAGCATTATGGGGTGTCATGGCACGAATGTGCTGAAAAGTACTTCCTATGATCCTGCAATGCTTTTTTTTTTTAAGGGCGCCCAAGTGATTACCTAATTTGATACAGTCAAGTGTATGATATGTCTTTTCCTGTGTCCAAAGAACAGCACCTGTTTTGGATGAAGATCACTTAAGATCGTTAAGAGCCAAAACCTGATGCTCTTAATGCTGGTGGTACATGCGTAATGCCAACTAAAAGTGTCACAAACATGCTGGAAAGCACATTTGCAACACTATGCGAGCAAGTACTGTCCACAGTGCATGACACTAGCTGGTGTCGGGCTTCAGCACCGAGCAGGAGGCTGGGCGGCACTAAGAACATAAGAAAAAGCCTTGCTGGATCAGGCCAAAGGCCCATCTAGTCCAGCTTCCTGTATCTCACAGTGGCCCGTGAGATACAGGAAGCTGGACTACACTCTGGAGATACACTCTGCTGCTGAACAGTGAGCCTCTTCGGGAAGGTGGAAAGGGAGCGGAATTGGGTGGTAGAAAGGAGAGGATTGGACCCGTGAGAGGGTCGGGGACAGCAGCAGCTCTGCCATGGCATAGGAAACCCCCTCCTGAGCAGAGTGGCCGGATACAGGCCTCCTCGATTCTGGGTCCGTTCAGACACTGGCTGAGAGCCAAGGAAACCCATTGCTGCCAGCTGCTGTCTCCCCAGGGGAAGGGAGCAAATGCCCCCTTCCCTTGAAGAGACCCTGGCAGTATCCTGGGCAATCTCAGGATGTAGCGGTCGTCATTTTGACACTGCTGCTCCTCTGGATGCTAGAGGCCTTAGGATTAGGTTTCCAGTCTTTTGTTCCTAAGCTTGATTTACCCTGAAGCTCAGATAAACCTGAGCAAGAGTGGGTGTCTGTCTGACAAGATGCTCCATCCTTTTACATCACCTTTGACATCTATATGCAATAAAAGGGGATAACTACCTTTGCTTAGCCTCTGCCTTTCAACACGCATCACTGAAATCTCACTTAGCCTGATGTCTTTCAGAATGATACCATTCACCAATGTATAGTACAGCCTCCATAAGCAAGTTTTGAAAGTGTGTGGAACATTCTTTACAGGAGAAAATGTTGCATGGATAGATTATTTTGGTGCAGGTTTTGAACCTTCATTCTTGAAGTTAAATAGCATAGAAGATTGGGAGTAAATTTCTTTTTCAGTGGGAGAGTGATGTTCTTGAGAGAGCCTGCAATGATGATAACTCTGCCACTTTACTCCAGGTTGTAGGACGAGCTGAAGATGGCAAAAGGCGATACAGGTGTGCGATGTTTCCAAGGGTTGCTCATCATGGGAAATGTCGTCCTTGGGGTAAGTGAACTCCAACTGAACCATGGGCCATTAGAGAAAAGTGTTGGACAGCATTGTTTTTTCGATGGCTTGGCGCGATGTGCATGTCACTTGAAATGACCCAATCGTTGCATCAGTGCTTCTATGCACATGAATTGCATTACACACGAACCACTGTATTGTTTGCTATTATGTATTGCCAACACAGTCATTGTATGCTATTCATAGAGGATACATTGCACCTCTATGCTCAGGATTCCAGAAGATATTTTTGTGCATTTATAGTGCTACATATGGTCCCTAGGACTGTTGTATATATGGGTGTTGGTTTTTGTAATGTAAACTTACATTTTTTTAAAAAAAGCTCATACTGGGGGAGGGAAAAGTGGGGATGCAAAAGACTGAGGGCGCACTCCTAACCTGGAGTTAGGCCAGCAAAGTTTGGCTGGCACAAGGGCCACCACAAAGTGTTTGGACCACTCTCAGAGTCGGGGAGGATGACGCACATCTGCGTGCTGGCCTCTTTGACTCCAAGAGAGGTCCAAACATGCTTTACGGTGTCCCATGTGCCAGCCAAACATTGCTGGCCTAACTGTGCCAGCCTGTGCAAACTCCTGGTTAGGATTGTGCCCTCAAATATGAAGGAAGAATAGCTGCACAATGTCTGGCTGAGAAAAATGAGCATCCTGTGACAGTAACCCTAATGAAAACAATGGGAAGAGGCTACTGCCTATTTAATGGGGTTCTAACTTGCAAGGAAGGAAATCCAGAAGTAGAGAAGGCAGGACACGTGATGGAAGCAAGGACTGTACAAGCAGATACATCCAATTGCAAGTCCTGAACGCTGTCCGAATACCTGCACTGCACACTAAGAACAGTGTGATTTGTTTGGGGTGGTTGTTGGGTTTGTTTGTTTGTTTGTTGGATGGGTAAAAGATGACTGTTATGTATCTTTCTGGTTCTCAGTGTTGTGGCCTTGCATTGATGGCAGAGTGCATATTTTTTGTGTCGGATCAACCAACGCTGTATCCTCTGTTGGAAGCCACTGACAATGACGACATCTATGGGGCTGCCTGGATTGGAATCTTCACTGGTTTCTGTTTCTTTTGCCTGTCTGTCCTTGGGATCGTGGGGGTCATAAAGTCAAACCGAACAATGTTGCTGGTGGTAAGTTGGCTACCTAGTGGCAGGTGATGGTCTCATGATCTAAGGAACTGATCATCTGCCTTTGCCTCGAAGACAAGGCACTTCTAGCTTTTGTATAAGGGATCTTCCGCAACAGTGAAAAATGTGCTAGGCTGCATTTTCATGACAATATAGTCATTTGCTCTGCGTGCAAAATTCTCGACAGCTAGAATCCTCATGTGGACTGGCACTTTCCAAATACATAAAAAAATTTATTTTGGAGTTCATGCTGTTGTAAAGCAAGGAAAGAGATAGAAACCGTTTTCATATTACAGATTGGTTTCTATCGTTCGTTGTTAGTCATTGTGAAAAATATGGCAGACTGAGGGTGCAATCCTAACCTGGAGTTATGCCGGCACAGTTAGGTCAGCAAAGTTTGTCTGGCACGAGGGACACTGTAAAGCATGTTTGGACCACTCTGAGTAAGAGAGGCCAGTACACAAATGTGCACTATCCTCCCTGAGACAGAGTGAGCCACACTTTGCGGTGGCCCTTGTGCCAGCCAAACTGTGCTAGCCTAACTTCAGGTTAGGACTGTGCTATGAGACATCTTTTTCTAGGCAGATATTATGCCTTGCTATTGTCATCCCAGGGATGTGGTGGCGCAGCAGGTTAAATCGCTGCTGCTAGGCTTTCTGACCGGAAGGTTGGGAGTTCAAGACTGCGCGATGAAGTTTGCTCTCGTCGCTTGTCCCAGCTCCTGCCAACCTAGCAGTTTGAAAGCACCTAAAAATGCAAGTAGATAAAAAGGCCCCACTTCAGTGGAAAGGTAACAGTGTTCCGTGCACCTTGGCATATAGTCATGCCGGCCACATGACCACGGAAGCTTGTCCTTGGACAAACGCTGGCTCTACAGACTTAGAAACGGAGATGAGCACCCCCCCCCCTACAGTCGGTCATGCCTAGACCATTCGGTCATGGGGAAACCTTTACCTTATTGTCATCCCACAGATCTCTGTTTTCTCTACTAACTTATAGAGCACTTGAAGATTTTCTCCCTCGGTTATAGAATCTTGTTTGAAAAAATTTCTTATCTAAAATATGTATTTTTGGAGGTGGAGGCTTATATAGGAAAAACGGCGTGGTGATTTCCCTCTTTATTTGTAAAGGATTTGTTTCTTAATTTGATTTTTTTTTTCCCCCAAAAAACCATTGTTTGAATACCAGGGTGTGGGGAGGGAATGACTTGTGCAACATAAACCCTGACGACTTTGTTAAGGGACTAAGGGCACAATCCTTTCCAAATTTCCAGCCCCAGGGTAAGGGCAATGCCGCTTTGGGGTAAGGGAACAAACATTCCCTTCCCTTGAGGAAGCCTCCATGATTAGTGTCCCACTGCAGGATGCAGCACATGCCCCATTGGCACAGCTATGTCAGTGCTGGAAAGTTAGTTAAGATTGAGCCTTAAAGGGAGTTAATAATGGAAAACAGTGTTTCTAGTAAGATGTTTCTCAAGTATACTAAACCTTTATACGGAATGTTCAAATCATAGAATGCTTGGGCCAGTGTTTACCAAGAACTGGGTGTGGGTGACTTCAGCATGGGATATTCCTAAGAAGTGGCTTTCAAATGATTGCTTGAAATGTCACTGAGCAAACACTAGATAACATGTTCTGAATGGCCATGGGAGTTTATTTGGTGTTAATAAAACAAAACAGAAAAACCAGATGAGTCATCCAAGTGATGTGTACACACACATGAACCAGCCTTAACCTGTTGTGTTGGAGGTTCTAAACTGTGGATGCTTGAAGGCTGGAGAAAGAAAAGGAGATGCATATCTCCTGCATGGAGAGGCATGGTTTCTGTTTTCCTAGGGCAGTGTTTCTCAAACTGTGGGTGGGCCATGAGCCAATTTCAGGTGGGTCACGAAGCACCTAGAGCAACCATATTGGGAAGATGGGACACTGGAAAGGGGGAGAATTATTTTGCTGGTGTCAAGGTTATAATAGGCTTTTTTCCTCTCTGATTCACTTTGCTATTGGAAAATGGCTGAGAAATAAACCAGCTTATTGCTATATTCTCAAGAAAGCAGAAGGCTCTGGCATCACAATGATGGCACTTCCTGCCATGACATCACTTCTGGTGGATTCCGGGGACATATTGTTTTTTTAAAAAGTGGGTCCTGGTGCTAAAACCACTGTCCTAGGGGGTCTAGATCTGATTGAACACGTAGGAAACTCTGGGGTATCCCCAAATATTTTGTGTGACATGTGGTGTCATTTCCTTTTTTTAGTATATCATCCTGATGATGATAGTATTTGCCTTTGAAGTGGCCTCAAGCATCACAGCAGCCGTGCATCGAGACTTTGTGAGTACACTGCCATCTTGTTCAGGAACTTTGGGCTTTTTCCACGTCAACTTGGAAACTGGAGGGCTGTTATAAAGAGGGCACAAATATACAGCAGGCTGATGCAACGATGCTAATGGGAGACTTGCAAGGTTCTAATTAACTTTGCTGGTCTAATGGAGAGCTTCCTGCCCAGACCTACATGCTCCCTAAAGGTGGTGGTGTGTTCTTGAGACCAAACTGCAGTATTTGGGGCTCTTCAGTCTAGGAAAAAAGGCGCCTGAGCGGGGGCATGATTGAGATGTACCAAATTATGCATGGGAGGGAAAGCGTTGATAGAGGGATGTTCTTTTTCCCTCTCTCACAACACCAGAACCAGGGGGCATCCACTAAAATTGAGTGTTGTGAGAGTTAGAACAGACAAAAGGAAATACTTCTTTACCTAGAGGGAAATTAAGCTGCGGAACTCCTTGCCACAGGATGTGGTGGTGACATCTGGCCTAGGTGCCGTTAAAAAGGGATTGGACAGATTTCTGGTGGAAAAGTCCATTGTGGGCTATAGGCCATGATGGGTCATTCAACCTCCTTACATTAGAAGTAGACTACTCCAGAATGCCGGGTGCAAGGGAGTGGCAACAGGATACAGGCATCTTGTTGTCTTGTGTGCTCCCTGAGGCACCTAGTGGGCCTCTGTGAGATGTAGGAAGCTGGGCTAGATGGTCCTTTGGCCTGGTCCAACAGGGCTCTTAAGGAAACTTGGAGCCATGCAACGTGAATCCTTAGTTGCTTGAAACAAGTACAGTATTTGGCTTTTCATTGCTTCTTCAGAGCGAGAGACTGTCCAATCCAATTTCTATGGACTTTGTCCAATGAGCAGTTTCCTGTCAAACATGGTGGAGGACTGTTTGGAAGCTCCCCCCTTCCAAAAAACCCACTTGCTAGATGTTGGCAGAGGGTAAAATTCATCGACTGTAGTAAGACTCTTATCCAGAAAGGAATCTGTCTAACGTTTATGCTTCCTTCTCTCTCCACCACACAGCTCACTGAGACACTTTTCTTGAAGCAAATGCTGGAAAAATACCAGAATCCAGAGCCAATCAACAACGATGACAAATGGAAGAGTGAAGGGATCACCAGAACGTGGAACCGCCTTATGTTGCAGGTGATGATCGATACAGTACCTTTTACAAGGGCTAGAATCATGAATGGTCATGTCAATGCTCTAGTGTTCTCCCATGTGCTCCCACTTTATTTTAAAAGAACCAGGCCCTGCTGGGCAGCCTGTGTCTTGAGTGTGTGCCACTCACACCTGAGTAACTGATAGTCCAATCCTACCCAAATTCCCCTCCTCTTCCCATTGCTGCCAATGTAGTGTGCACTTTATCTGAGGGGAAGAAAGGCAGTCAGAAAGGTCTCCTCAGGGTAAGTGACCTTCTGTTTGCTTACCCCTGGGAAAGCCTAGACCTCTGCCATGGGACTCCTCAGAACTACACCTGCTGAGTAGCAGGCATACGTCCAAGGCCTGTAGCGGGATGGTATGGGAGACAAGGTTAGGATATTGGCACATGCGAGCACTGCTGATGCGGCCCTTGTTCTGCCTGCCCCTTTGCACCGTTTTGCTCCTGCCATCACTGCGCATACATATGTCGGTCTGGCAGCGGCCTCTCCCACTGGTGCCAGCTGCAACAGCTCACTCAAAATGGCCGCCAGCATAATTCTAGTCATAAACCCCAGCACGCACCCCATGAATGTCAAAACATGTTGGCTCCTTGTAAGACTTTTCATGGCTTCCTTGCCAGTTTTATTAGGCCCTACTTGTGTATAATCGCCCACTTCTTTTTGTGGGGGATATCTTGCGCTTTGAGAAATGGAAAAGGCATAATTCTATCCTCTTCTTCCCTGCTCTGCCCAATGCAGCAATGTCAAAATGGCTACCACTGCATACTGTGATGGGCAGTTGTGGAGGTCTCTTCTTGATAAGGGAACATTTGTTCTCTTATCCAGGGGGTATCTTAAGAAGAGCTGTGCTGGATCAGGCCAAAGGCCCATCTAGTCCAGCTTCCTGTATCTTGGAGTGGCCCACAAGATGCCTTGGGGAGCACACAAGACAACAAGATGCCTGCATCCTGTGGCCACTCCTGTACACCTGGCATTCTGAGGTTGCAAAAACCCATCACAACTTGTAACCAGTGATAGCCTTTTCTAAGCCTCCACTGTGTGGGGATGGGGGGGGGCGGGGAGTCTACATGGACCTGGACTAGTGAAATTGCTGGTGCAGGTCTGCTTGGACTTGGGCCACAGGATTGCTGTCAGGAAGGAGGCTAGAATTCAGTGGCTGCTCCTGGACCCTTCCCAGCAGAGCCGTTACGGTCCTACCCCAGCGCCCTGGGGCAGTGACATCACACTCTGCCTGTTTGCGCCCTCCCCCAATGTCCACCTCCTTCAGGGAGAGCCTGAAGGAGGCTGCCTTTGCTCCGCAAGTGCAACGGCAGTTTCCTCCGTCGTCTCCCTGGAGGAAGGCTGCTTGTAATCGGCAGTGCCACCTCTTTCAGGGAGATCCTGGAGATGACCGTCTTCACGCTGCTTGTGGTGCAAAGCAGTCGCCTCTGTAACTGGGGCGGAGCTGGGGGCAATCCTGCGCCCCCTTTAATTCAGCACCCGGAGCAAGTGCTCCTCAGGCTCCGCCCTAATTACGGTTCTGCTTCCCAGACCAATCCATCAGCACCAGTGGTGTCATTCAAATGATTTAGAAACAGGTACTCACTTTTGATTGGCACTTGTCAGGGTCCGCCCACCGGAAGTGACATCATAAGCCGGAAGTGAGGTCGTGGCAGGAAGGGACATGAAAAAAGCCCTTTTTGAGGCCTCAGACGATTTTAAATTTACCCAACAGTTGCAACAGTATTCCACAGCACCCCCAGAACATGTTAAGGAGGCCTGGCATCATGTTAAAGTGACCCAACAGTTCCAAAACCCCAGAGCAGCTCATTTTTCAGTGGCAAGGCAAGGCAAGGCTCCACTCGCTGCCTGCCTGCCTGCCTGGCTCTAAGAACATGCAGGCAACTCAAACGTGCAGGAAATTCAAATGCTGCAGGGGGCAGAGTCGACGAGTGGGCGGGCAAACGGGCGGGGCCAGCCGTAATCCTAAAAACCGGTACTCATGTACCCCCGCGTACCCCCTGCATGACATCACTGATCAGCACTCCATTCCCCATTTCCCTGTTGCTGCCTTGTCCCGCCAACCCCACTTGCCCCTCCTTCCTGCTGCCTTACTTGTGTCAGTGGGACTCCTTGCTCTGGCAAGCAAGGGAAGGCTCCAGCCTTCTCACTGGCACTCCAATAGCATGCAGTCTTGTGTGCTGTCAGGGTACTGTCAGGGTACTGTTGCACTAGGCAGTTAACACTAGCAGAATGCTTGTTTCCCCCAGAGTTGAAGCCCTATAGGATTGGGCCGTAACTTTCAATTCTACCGAATCATACTGAGAGTGCAATCCTAACCTGGAGTTAGGCCGGCACAGTTAGGCCAGCAAAGTTAGGCCGGCACAAGGGTCACCATAAAGTATGTTTGGACCACTATCGGAGTCGGGGAGGATGGTGAGGTCTGTGTGCTGGCCTCTCTGGTCCAAACATACTTTACGGTGACCCTTGTGCCAGCCGAACTTTGCTGGCCTAAAATATCTAACTTTATGGCAACACCTTCACCTAAATGTGTTCCATGCCCAGTCCTTCTGGTACTGAATAGTCCTAAATATAGTTGGAGAGCTGGTTTCATACGTGGTAGTTTAGCAGCTAGGACCATATCAGCAAAATTCCATACTGTTCTGTATTCTGTAGCCGCTGTACTAAATGGCGCCTAGGAAGCTAGGCACACTTACTGGATGTAAATTCAGTTGAATTCCATAGGACTTTCTTGCACAGCATGCATGCATAGGATTGGACAATAAATAGCTTGGATTTCATGCTTCAACTGCAACCCCTGGTTAGGACTACTTGCATTCTAGAACTGCTGGGTCTGCTTATCCTTCTAAGACGTGTACAGGCTACACATCTTTGCATGCAAGTCTGAGCTTAACGTGATCAAGATTGATGGCTTAGATTACTCCCAGCCATTGCTGTCTTGTTGTATCAACATCCTTTCCATGTGAGTTGTACTGAGATGAATGGGACTACTATTAAAAATACTTAGGATTAACCCGAGAGTTGAGAGGGTTTATGATGGCAATAAACTGTTTTAGACTTGAGTTTGTTTTATTCTTCAGTGATTTGAGCCTAAGTAGCAGTATCCTATTCACCATCTTGTCAAAGCCAACTTTAATACGAGGGGATAATTGTAGTGGGCTTTGGATTTTGCCTGGTGCTACTATAATCCATTTTGTGCAGTGGTTCCCAAACATTTTAGCACCAGGACTCACAAAACGACAATCTATTGCAACAATTTTCAATCTTTTCCCATTCACGGCACACTGACGAGATGTTAAAATTAACAGGACACTCCATCAGTTTTTTTAACCATTGACACACACCATGTTGCTGCTGATGGGGGCAGCTCACATCCCCCAATGACCCTGCTAATCAATGACCCTCTCCACCCACGTCACACCACTGGACCATCTGAGCCCACCATTGTGGCCTAGCACGGTGGTTGAAAATCGCTGCTTTATTGGGACCCACCGAGTTTTATGAGACTAAAAAAAGTTTTCACTTTGAAGCAACAGTTTCTGTTGAAGCCTCTGGTTCATCAGATCGGGACCATTCTGGTGGCCATTGAAGGTGGCTTCCCCTCAGCCTGCACCTCAAAGTAAACTGAGGCCCAGTCACCAACTCATGAGTAAACACAGATATACTGCTCACATTTTGGTTTCCATAGGGCTCAATACCTTTTCCTTGTCAGCTGTCAACTTTTCAGTTTTGGGACCCATCAAAAATCGGGTCGCAACCCATTGGTGGATCCGAACCCACCGTTTGAGAACCACTGATCTAGTTATTTCATTCTGTATAGGGCGTGGGAGATTCCTTAGACTGAATGCAATCCTAAGGGTGGCTTTGAAGGTCACTCATGAAGGTCACTCAAGGGCTTGTGCCCATCAGAGGGCCTACCTGGGTACTGACCCCTGAACCCTCATACCAATGGAAGTAGTAGCAGCCAATGTTTGTCAAGGGGTGGACAGATTGTCAGGGTTAGGTCACCCCCAAATATTTGGAATGACAAGAGAGGTGCTTAATTATATTCCTATAGATCAGTGTTATTCAAACTGTGGGTCAGGACCCACTTGGTGGGTCGCGACCTGATGTCATGCGGGTCGCGGAAAGTTGGGGGCAGCCATCTTGGAAAGTACAGACCTTACTCTTGTTATATTCCTTTTGTGAGTACTAACATTTTGAATTTTCAAGTGAGAATTTTTTAAAATTTTGTTTTTGGCTCAGTGCTTTTACATCATATTTTGTCCTAATCTTGCTTTCTGGCAAGGATGTTTCATGGTTGTGCAACTGCTGCAGTCCAAGAATGCCAATTTACATTTCAGGAGTGTCATTTTATTATATTACAATGACAGCCCTTCCTGCTTGGTGATGTCACTTCCTGCCACAACATCACTTCCAGGTTAATGACATCACTTCTGGTGGGTCCCAACATGAGGGCCATTCCAAAAAGTGGGTCCTGGTCTAAAAAGTTTGAATACCACTGCTATAGATTTAACATACTTTCTCTCTCTCTTCCCATTTGTAAACCCAGAATAAGTGCTGTGGTGTAAATGGCCCTTCAGACTGGCAGGAGTACACCTCCGTTTTCAGGCGAAAAAACCTGGATGCCGATTTTCCTTGGCCACGCCAGTGTTGCGTCATGGATACCCAAGGAATCGCAATCAACGTTGATGGTTGTAAATTGGGAGTAAGTGGCTATTACCACAACACGGTAAGAATTACTTCTTGAACTTGCTTTCACATCTAGTGTATACCCACCTTTCTCTCTCGAATGTCTGCAAGCAGCCGATCATTGTAGTAAATATTGGCCCTGGGACTGAAAGGGTTGGTCCTTGTCTTAAGGAGAAATGATACTCCATTTGGGTCAGACTGCGGTTTAATCTCTGTGCAAAGATCCAACTTAAGAAAGACTAATTCAATATCGTGAAGAGAGATGGAAACTGGAAGTAGGCTGCGATAGCATCAGGGAGGTGTTCTGAAACATGGGGAGGCCAGTGATGTCATGTAGCCAGGATGCTCCAGAACGCCGTTCTGGTTGTTCTGTGTAGGGCTGGCTCCGCCCACTGCAGTTGTCGCTGCCGCGCGCCCCTGCAATACGCGAATGGGGCTGGCCGCGCCTGTGCCCTGCACGCCTGCAGCCGGAGGTTTCAGGCAGGCAGGCAGGCAGCGGACCGCGGGGGAAGCGAGGATGTGCGGAGGAACTGCCAATCAACCGTGCGTCCCGGTAGCTACTTCCTGTGTTCCGGTTGTTAGCGCAGGTAGATTCCACCACTGGGGGAGGCCCACAAAGGGGACAGTGGGGTCCTCATGCCCTCCAGAGGGCAAACACGATCCCAGTAAGTCAAAAACCCACTCTTTCACTGTGGCAGCACAATCAATGGACAGTATTTATATACCACTTTTCAAAGTTCACAAAGCAGTTTACAGGTTAATAATAAAGTTAAATGGCTCCCAAAAGGGTTCACAATCTAAATAAATGCAGAATAGGCACAGCAACTAGAAAAGACACTGCGCAGGGGTGAAGAGGGACAATTACTCTCCCCCTTCTAAATATAAGAGGAACACCACTTGAAAAAATGCCTCTTGCCCAGTTTACAGGGGAATCCAGGAAGTGCCATCGCTGCCATGTCACCATCACCCCCATCCCACCACCACCCCCGAAACATAGTGGTTCACTTACCTTTGGAAAAAGATTGGGAACCAGTGGCCTAGGCCACTGGTTTTAGTCCACAAAACATCACTCTTGCACGGTCCGACTAATTGCATTTTTGGACTGTGGTGAAACTTAGAGGCGGCTACCCAGTGGTGGGATTCAAATAAATTAACAACCGGTTCTATGTCCTCCTTTCTTTGTACTGCTTCTTACTACAGCACCACTTTTTGTATATCAATAAATTAGCAACCGGTTCTGCAGAACTGGTGAGAACTGGCTGAATTTCACCACTGAGGCTACCCCAGTTGAGCTTAGAAGAGGAGGGGGCGTGTGCTGGAAGAGACGGGTCTCTGTCGCTTGTTGCTCAGGTGCCTGTAACTGATGAAACCTCCTCCTTGTCTGATTTGTCAGGGTTGCTATGAAACCATTGCTGGTCCAATGAACAGACACGCCTGGGGTGTTGCTTGGTTTGGATTTGCCATTCTCTGCTGGGCTGTGAGTATCTGATATAAAATGTACATGATGGTTATGCACTAAGCATAAAGGCGGGGAGGGGAGACGACTATCTGCCCAGTGGGACTGTTTTGGTGTTATGGTTGTGTTTTGAACCTCTTTTTTTCTGCTTCAGAAATAGTTTCTTGGGCATTCTAATTGCGGGGGGGGGGGCACTGTATGAAGTTACCAAAAGAGGAAGCTTGTAGATGCAGCCATCGCCTTTTATGCATTTGACATTTTCACAATAGCATTTGGTGCATTGGGGGTGGGGAGCAGGGGAAGGCTCATTTTAGACATAAGAACATAAGAAGAACCCTGCTGGATCAGGCCAAAGGCTCATCTAGTCCAGCTTTTTGTATCTCACAGCGACCCACCAGGTGCCCCAGGGAGGCACGAGACAACAAGATGCTTGGATCCTGTTGCCACTCCCTTGCACCCGGTACTCTGGAGTAGCCTACTACTAATGTAAGGAGGTTGTACACCCCATCATGGCCTATAGCCCACGATGGGCTTTTCCTCCAGAAATCCGTCCAATCCCCTCTTAAAGGCATCTAGGCCAGATGCCATCACCACCTCCTGTGGCAAAGAGTTCCACAGATTAACTACCCGCTGGGTAAAAAAGTACTTCCTTTTATCTGTTTTAACTCTCCCAACTCTCAGTTGTAGCGTATGCCCCCTGGTTCTGGTGTTTTGAACCTTCCGTGCATAATTTTGTATGTCTCAATCAAGGCTCCCCTCAGGCGCCTTTTTTCTCGGCTGAAGAGCCCCAAATGCTGCAGTCACAATTGTGCAATCACAATTGTGATTAACTCCATTAATGAAACATGTTGGTTACAAGTTCTTTTAAATCCCATAGTGTGATTCCATGTATTCTTTCAATCTAATTAAGAATAGCCCTGCAAGACCTGGTCCAAGGCTCTCTCATTTCCTACTGTGGCCTGTTGAGAGTCCATAAGCAGGACAGAGAGGCATAACCCTCCCCTGCCATTGCACCCCTCCAACTGGATTTCAGGAGCCGGGCCATTTCTGATCCAATGTAGGTTAATACAGCCATCAGAACTAGTAGTACCAAGGGACATCCACTAAAATTGAGTGTTGGAAGAGTGAGAACGGATAAAAGGAAATACTTTTTTACCCAGTGGGTAATTAAACTGTGGAACTTCTTGCCACAGGAGGTGGTGATGGCATCTGGCCTAGATGCCTTTAAAAAGGGACTGGATGGATTTCTGGTGGAAAAGTCCATTGTGGGCTATAGGCCATGATGGGTTGGGCAACCTCCTTACATTAATAGTAGGCTACTTCAGAATGCCAGGTGCAAGGGAGTGGCAACAGGTTGCAAGCATCTTGTTGTCTACTCCCTTAGGCACCTTGTGGGCCACTGTGAGATACAGGAAGCTGGACTAGATGGGCCTTTGGCCTGATCCAGTGGGGCTCTTATGTGTGCATATTTTTAGGCATGGAGACCATCGCACAAAACGGAAGCAATGTTACATTCATTGTCCACTTGCCCCAACTGAGACAAAGGCCCATTATAGGCTCCATGTGGAAGGGTGTGGTTTCCCTTTAGATGGCTGCATGAACGACAGCAAGTGATGTGGTTAGCTGAAAAATACGTGTTGGAAAAATGTCCAAATTCTTCTCTGCCCCAAGACTCCTGGGAGCAGCCCTGTGGTCGGTCCTTGACTTGTTGAGCTAGCTAAGGTCAGGTGAGCTCTCTGTATCAGGGGAAAGCTTGTTTGCTGTACTAGTTCAGTGGAGCTGCCCTAACAGGACACTTGCCACACTGAACCCTGTTTACATAGATACCTAAACTGGTATAGCTGGCCCCAGTGTAAATGCCAAAGGACTTGCAGGGAGATGGTAGACTATAAATAGCTGCAGGAAGCCTGGGTGTCAGTCCATCAAAGGTATGTAGACGAACTTGAATAGCCCCCTCCACCTAAGCCAGTGATTTGTCAACCTTTTCCATCTTGTGAAAACCCTTCTTCATCTGCATGGGCAACGTGCCATAAATTGTCAAGGTGCACCACCTTTTTGGTCCTACAATGGTCCAATGGTCCTACAAATATTCTCCCCAGAATTCCCTATGGTATACCTGCAGACCATTCCATGGCACGCTGGTTGAAAATCATTGACCTAAGCCAGTGATGGCAAACCTTTTGGGCTTGGCCTGTCAAAACTTCAGAAAATGCTTAACTGGATTCTGCTGGCATGTCAACCCCTCCTCCCAAACAAAAGAGAGAATTTTGTATATTCGTTTATTTAAACAAACAAAAAATGCAGTCCAATCATGTGTGGTGCTATGTCTTGTATAATGAAACATCAAATAATTACAAAAATGAAAGATGAGTAAAATAAACTCAGTTTTTGTCGGGCGTTGGTGAACGCTGGTGTGTCGCCACAAACGGTGTGGTGTGTCACTTTTGACACGCATGTCATAGGTTCGCCATCACTGACCTAAGCAATTGGAGGGAGACCCAGAATGGCCAGTGTGGTGCTGTGGATTGGGTGCTGTATTTGGACTGGGAAGATGTTGGATGCCTGCTGAACCTCAGGGCGCAGTCCTACCCTTGAGTTAGGCCAGCCGAATTAAGCCAGCAAAGTTTCGCTGGCACAAGTATGTTTGGACCACTCTCGGAATCAGAGAGGCCAGCACACAGACGTGTGCCATCCTCCCTGATGCCGAGAGTGGTCCAAACACACTTTACAGTGGCCCTTGTGCCAGCCAAACATTGCTGGCTGAACTATGCCAGCCTAACTCAAGGTTAGGATTGTGCCCTCAGAAAACTTAGGCTAGATTTGTTCTCTCTCAGCCTAGCTGCCGTTGGAGCCTTGTTGTGAAGAGAAAACCAATAGATGAGGGGACAGCGTGGTGGGAGAAGAGATCACTGCTCAGCTCCCTGTGTCTACCCACAACCCTCTTTCTATCCTTTACTCAAAATGGAGTGAGATAGTGTGAAGGCCTACCATAATTTCCCTGGCATTGCTACTTCTGTTGGGAAGAGGGAATCGGAGGTGTGGTGGGGATTTATCCAAAGTGGCCCAACTGGGAACTTGGATTGTGGTACTTGAACATGTTCACACATGAACACAGTCCTGTTTGTCCCAAAACTGTTTCTGGTGCAGAATGGAGAGAACTGGTGGAAGGGTAATTTGCCCATCAGCAAATGGCTAGAAAAGGATAATAAGTAAAGGTTTTTGGCCTAGGATGAAAATGGTGTTCTAGATTTATTCCACTGTTGTTTAAATTAAATGTAACTGAAATGGAACACCTTTGTTGATTTGAGAAGATAGGCTGGTGAGTCTTGTGGAAGTTTTCCTTGTAACAAAAATGTGGCTTTGGTGTTCCAGCACGTCTGCTTTCAAAAGAATGTCTCCCTGGTGAGAAAATATCTTGTAAAAATGGAGTCTTGGAGTTGAATGTAGTCAATGCAGTCCAGAGTTATTTCACTCCACATACTTCAGATGTTTGTACAGACTGACTTCAGGCTGTCCTGCTGGTTGGTGGAGTTTTGGATAGAGAAACAGGACAAAATGTGTAAGAAAAATGTTGCAATGACAAAACGTGTGGCCATCCTTGACTGTTTTTACTTTGTCTTTCAGACCTGGGTCCTCCTTTGCACCATGTTCTACTGGAGCAGAATTGAATATTAAAGAGCCAACGTCCTACCAACCTCTTGTCCTTGGAGTCTGCTCTTATTCTTATGTGACACTGTAGTATTTTTCCAGTTCAATGAAAGAACTTTATCTCCTCCATCTCCGCACAGTTCCCACCCACCCCTTCATTGGCATGATATGGGCCTGGACACCACCCTCTGGGGGGGCATGTAAATTAGTATGTGTCATCCTCCTCCTATCCCAGATAATTCACCAGTTTGGAGAGCAGTCCAAAAGGTTGAAAGGATGGTAGCAGGGACAGCTGAAGCTCTGGCTGGTTCTTGGCTGGTAGGAACTTCAGTTTCCACCCATCAAGATTGATGGGCATGGTCTGGAGGAGTAGGAAGGTGGCAAGAACTTCAGCTGCCCCTGCTGCCATTTTCCTGCCTGGATCACAACTAGGAGGAGTGAGAACAGCCACATTTGTGCCTGGGCAAGCATGCTGGGCAAATGATTGACAGGCATAGGAGTGTGGGGTACCACTACCCAGCCACCTTGCCTCACATGTCGCCAAAATTCATTGCTTCGTCCTTCGTCATGGGTGGGCCGAGGGCATCACTTCAAATATAGCAGCTATATTACTTTGCAAGAGGGAAGATGGAGAGCTCCCTTCCTTTGCTCTAAGCTCTAAAAACATCTCTGCATTAAGTCCCATTGGATACTATGCCCCGAGCTGGAAACGGTAGAGAAAATGGCTCCTAATACATCAACCAATTTGAAGGCAATTGTCTGGAGCCGGGATGTTTCAAGATGTAACGGTCCATAAAGAATATTGCTGAAATGATTCCCCGCTGCATTACAATCGTGTGTCAGCTCTTCTTTCCTTTGCAACGTGTGAAGTATTTTAATACACCAGCTGGCTGCTTAAGTATAGAGGACAGAAGCAACTTTATCTGGGAAGTGATGTACAGTATGTCAAATTGCAAAACTTGACTTTCAGGATTAAATTGGGTTAGTCTGTTCATGGCAATATCTGTGAACACTATATGTGACACTGCACTAATGTCTACCTCTTTCAACTGATAGCAGTGTTATACCTTCCATGCCACCAGGGACCACCTGCATGATAATTTTTGTATGTGGCTCACTTGGGGGATGGGTTTAAGCAACAGAACTTGAGCAAAAAGACAGCATTTGCAAAATATTAACTGGACAGTTGCATTAATGTTTCTTCTGGTTTAAAAATACTATTGCAATAATTCAACAGGAGCTGGAGCTTGTTAGCTTGCATAGGATGTTCTTGTAAATGAGGAACTCATTATACAAGGGACTCTTTAAGGGGAAAAAAACTAATTCTGATATTTCATATCACATACTCAAAACTGTACGTTTTCCCTGATATTTGTCCGTTGTACAGAATGTTTTAAAATGGAAGTTTTTTTTCTAAGTGTACTGCAAACTCCAAGAAAACAACTTGCCGACTCTGTTGTGAAAGTTCCTTTGTATTTGTTCTTGAAATCTTGAATAAAAAAAAGTGGAGTTTAAAAATGACATGGTTGAAGACAAATGGAATGTTGTCTTGTGTACATTACATTTATATGTTTTGGCCGCCTCCCTGATCGTCTCGGTGCTGAGAGAGAGAGAGAGAGAGAGAGAGAGAGAGAGAGAGAGAGAGAGAGAGAGAGAGAGAGAGAGAGAGAGAGAGAGAGAATGGTGGTTCTCTAAAGCTGAAGGATGAGAATGAACAAAAATGTGAAGAAGATTCACATGCCAAGTTGGTTAGGCAATGCAGCAAGAAGCAGAGGCATACCTGACTCATCTGATGTCACCCCCAGTGTGCAGAGGCAGAAGATTGGTAGACAAGAACTGGTAGCGATATCGTCGCGTCACCACCAATTACTTCCGCATAAGTTGACTCAGCAGCTTTTTTGGTGCGTTCCGCTCTTGAAGCACAGCAAAAAAGCAGCCGTGTCAGCTGCTGCTTAAAGGCAGTGGGTGGGATCTCGCTTCCTGCCACCCTTGTTTCTTCCAAAGGCCTTGGCACCAGGAGGGCAGCAGACAGTGCGATTGCACCTGCTGCCACTGCCCTTAAGCGTTTGAAGACACACTTGGAGGTGGGGGTATGTGTGCCCTGTTGTAGCTGCCCCCTCTGATGGCCTCAGAGTTTGTGCCCCTAGGCACAAACTGTGCCCTGGGGCAGGTGCCCCTCCAAGCTCTGCTCTTGTTATGCCCTGACAAGAAGCACCTGCCATTTAAAATACTGATGGTGAAAGAAACTTTATACCTTCCGGGTTACAGTCTTTAGCCCCAGACCCGGATCCTTTTGTATCTCATTTTGCAAGTTGGAGAGAGATTATATATGAGAACTCTGCCCATTGTCCTCTCACTAAAAAGGTGCCTGCAGCTTCAGGAACTAGGCCCCAATTGTTTGATATCACAAATGCATACACTGATCCTCCCCATGTCTTGTATTGAGCTGAAGCAGGGCAACCCACAGAGATGAGAGGACTTTAGCGCTTTGTCCAAGCCATGGTGACAATCCTGCCTTCCCCCCCTTCCCTGTGCTATTTTATGGGGGCAGCAGGAAATGCTTACTGAAATCAATATAATGGTTGCCATATTGACGGCTTGTGGTGATCCTCTCTCAGGCTAGATAGGAGGATTTACACTGTGCAGTTTTGATCTCGCACACACAAACACACCAGTTAGCCAGCAGCCAGTACAGGATGCCCAGATTACTAGTAACATAAAGGATATCCAGATCTGGAACTGTGATGTGTTGGTGGGGTGACCAGTCTTTCCCTCCAGTGTTTTTACAACAAAAATCTTTCACCTCTACACCCACCCCCAACACTTCCTATTTACCATGGCAGGAAAAAAAATGTCTACGCAAATAACAATTTACAGGTGGGTTTTTATTGGGGGGGAGGAACACCACTGGAGTAAGGATTAACCCTTTACTCCCCCGATGCCACAGTTAGGATCTGGATGGATGCACCCTGGGTCTATTAATTGCCATAAAGATGAAAATGTGACAACTGTATTAGTGTCCTGCCTAGTTAGAATCTTGCTTTTGAAGTTTTAAAAAAGGACATTGCAAACTTTTTCTTTCCTTCTTTTTAGCTTGCTTTGGATAGATGAAAGCCTGGCTTGAACTCTTCAGGGCAATAGTTCCAGTTTTCATTTAATTGCCTGCCTGCTAGCATGAGGCTCTGCCATTTATTGGAGCTCACTCTTTTTGTACATAACTTCGCTTGCTGCTCTCTGAGAGCAAATAATAGTTTGGGTATTTATATTACTGGTAGATCAAAGAACCAGAAACCCAAAATTTCTGTCCAAAGTGGGTCTGTCTATCCTAGGACTGTGCTACACCAGACCAGCAAAGAGTGATGACAATTGAGCAAAGCCACATACTGATGCCTCTGAAGAAAGTGCTTGCATCATGATTGGGCTTTTGCTTCGGCAGGGGAAAGACAGGGTGCAAAATTATAAATAAAGCCATCAAGAGGCTACTTGCTACCGCATTATTTACAGTTGGGCCACAACCAGGGTGGCGACTTGAAAGACTGAGGGCACAATTCTAACTGCACCCTTGGGCCGATGCTAACCGCTTGCGTTGGCCCAACACCACTAGCTGGGATGCCCGCCAACCAGCACCCCTGCCTTGGCCCTAGTGCCATTGGGCCGATGCTGAACTCAGCTTGGTTCTGGGCAGAGGGAGGGTGGGCTGGCAGGAGAACTGGGCAGGGGATGGGCAGCCAGTGAGGCATCCGAGCCCCTCCGTCCCCGGGCTGCTCAGCATCCTTGGCTCTGCGCCTGCTCTACAGCAAGCATAGATCCAAGGCTGGAGTCTCCCCTGGGATAAGAGCGCGAATGTGCCCTTGCCCTGGGGAGGCGCCAGAGTGCTCCACAGCTGCACGGGATACTGCACAGCCCTGCACAGCCCTGCCGGCCTTGCTGTTCCAGTGCAGGTTAGGATTGTGCCCTTAAAGTAACACCCTAGTTTTTCCCCCTATAGAACCAACCTGTCCTAAACCGAGTTACAATTAAGAAATGTTCCTCAACCAGCCATAGTCCAGGTTGCCTGGCTTCAGGGGCGGACCTAGTCAAAATGGCGCCCAGGGCACCCAATAGAAGTGCGCCCCCATGGGAGCCCAGGTCTACCCACCAGAAGCAGCCCTGGGTAGACCTGGGCTCCACAAACCCCAGGTCTACCCATTGGGACCAGCTGCGGGTAGTCCCGGGCTCCCCTCCAGGCACCCCAGGTCTACCCATTAGAAACGGCCGTGGGTAGACCTGGCAGCCCAGGTCTACTCGCGGCTGGTCCCAATGGGTAGATCTGGGCTCCAGAGCCCAGGTCTACCCACACAATGTTGCGGGGGCCACTGCCGCCCCCCTAGACGGCCCCAAGATGGCGCCCAGGGCTCTTGCCACCCCTGCCACCCCCTAGATCCGCCACTGCCTGGCTTTCTGATCAATACTGGCCTTGCCTCTGCACCTCATATGTTCAGAACTGCTGTTGTTGCACATGAAATAAATTGAGTTTTGCATTGGCTCAAGAAAAGGCGTTCAGCATGTTCCTTTTTACACTTTTGTGGCCATGGACCACCTTAAGCTTTTCCTGAAGCCCTGCTGGGCTACCCCATTAGAATGCATAAGCTTGCCGTCAACACGGGAGGTCCTGTACTGACCTCGATTGCGCCATGTGTCCTGGCAAGATCTGGACTGTTTCTAACCGGAATCAGTGTGAGGGAGGTTACTCCAGCTTTGCAAGCAGGTTCAACTGTTACAAACCAAGTTGCTCTTCTTGATCTTAGGCAACGATAACCGGATATTTCCTGATGGTGATTTACTAGGTTTGAAGCTGACGTGTTCCTTTCCTTAGGCAACCTGCAGCCCAACGCCCAAAATCATCCAGCCCACATAGCCTCCAGCAGAACTATGTCCACCCTGCCTGTGTTGTGATCTTAGAAGGAGGCTCAAGCAGAGGCCATGGAGGGTGGGCTGGGTGGGGCATGGCGCAAGGTGGGCGCCAACGACCTTTAGCCGATTGATAGCCATCTGTCTGTTGAGGCAAGTGCTGTGTGGGCAGCAAGCTGTGATGCAGCATCCCTGTGAGTGGGGGGGCCATCCTAATGCAGTCCCTGCCGGCAGCATGATCCAGAAGGGAAACATGGCTGGCATGAGTAGGACCAATTATGGACTGGCATAGCACTGGAAGGAGAGGCAAGGTCAACAAGATCAGTCTGCACTGTGAAGGCCCACCTGGGCATTTGACTGCCATGACCTGCCCAGCAGAGGCGTTTCTACAGGGATGGCAAAGCTCTAAGTTTTGCAGGAAGCCTCACCCTGTCATGTAAATCCCTCCTCTCCCTTGCTGCTGTAGCCAGTAAGCAACGCCAAGATGTTGCTGTTCCCTGTGAGGATTGGCTAAAACGGTGCAGGAGAGGGGTGATTTCCACTGCAAGGTAAGGCTTCTTGCAAAACTTAGAGCTTTGCCATCCCTGTAGAAACGCCACTGCTGCCCAGTCTATAGCATGTCATTGTGGCATGAAAGGCAATTCCGTAGCACCTTGCCTATGTTGTCCTGGTGAGGCTCTCACACTCATGTGCTTGTGTAGAGCAGGCACACAGAGCCCTGGGAAATGATCTCCACACTGAACATAGGGTCAGCACAGTTCAGTATGGATCTTCACATCAAGTCTAGGTATTTGAGGGTTAGAAACAGAGGAGAGGAAACATGTATCTGTGCTCAATATTACAGCTTCAGGCTCTAAATATTGATTTCAGCCTCCACTATCACTGGGATTCGTAGAGATGAATGTGACGCACCATCCATTCACACACGTGGGCCTCTGGCTCCTAGGCAGAAGATTACCGAGCCCTGCTTTAGAAGGAAGTGAAGCCACCTTTTCTCAAAGAGTGGAGGAGATGGAATTACTGTTTATAACAACAATCCAGCTTTGATTACCTAGATGGCCAAAGAGTGGACCGGTGGCAGAATGTGGCCAGGCAGGCTCACCGGGACCTCTGCACTGCTCAGTCTGGTTTTCCTGCTCTTGAAGTTATCTTCAAGATACCTTAAAGTCTTTACTATCCTATGTGTTCCTTTTATTCCTCCACCCACCATGCTTAAGGAAGATTCCAAGCTAGGGCAGGTAAAGATCAGCGCAGCAGATGCGGTAAAAGGACGAAAGTCACAGGTGAGCTAGTAAATTAATGTGCTTATCTGAGATGTATGAAATTTCCCTTTGGCAAGGATCTGGTTATCCTGAATATGATTTCTCAAGGCAACTTAGAAGTGAAGCAGATGACCCCAAACCATGTCACAAATATAAGCTGCGGCTTTCGGACCATATTTGTAAGCCACGTAGTTTTTATCCTATGAATAAGACAGCATGGCAGTGGCATAGCTAAAGTACCTGCTACCTGGGGCAAAGGAAGATTTGTAGCCTCCATCTCCGTGACAAAATCAAATTTATTAAGAAAAATGAAATGTTTTCTGAACCCATTTCCTCCCGTAGGCACTTTAGCAAAACACTTTTTCTTTTGCCTTTTGAAACATGTACAGGGTCCCCCCTCTCCAGTAAATATGTGTTTGGAACCATGTCAAAGTGTTCCCATATACCTGAACTGAAATTGGGTCCTTTGCCCGCCAATGGTACTGAAAGTGTAATGCTTACTGTGCAAAAATGGTGCGCTATCCATGGTGCTGTGTATCAATTTCTATGGAAGTGTTGAAAAAAAGCTACCTTTACCCCTGAAAATCTTTAAAAAAACACATTGTTCACTGAGCACACAGCTTGCTTACTTCAGGAATTTGCAGAGGGGGGCCCTAGAGTGCAAATCCTGAAGTAAGAAGTTCATTCTTGCAAAACTGAATTTTTGGCATAGCTTTGACTGCTGCTAGGCTTAATTAGGTCTTTTGCAGGCTTCTGCTACTTGTTTTGCACCCCCTCTAATGAGCTGGAGACAGAATTCTTCTGCACTTTTCTTGATCCTTCTCTGCTTTATAAACATGTTGGGAAAAACCCTATTTTTTCATAGAGTTGGCTTCTGCAGCATGCAGCTTCCCATATACTGATATAAGGCGAACCTTTCACCTTTAGAGGTTCCCTCCCACCCCAGCCCTAGAACAAGCTGTGGAGAAAAAAAAAATATCTTTCTCATGGATTTGTCTTCTCTAGCAGCTACAGAGGCAAGAAATAACCTTTCATTAACCCTTTAGTTGCTGGAAGGATGATTCCTATCAATCAATCAATCACTAGTATTTATATACCGCTTTTCAACACAAAGTTCACAAAGCGGTTACAGGCAAATAATAACATTAAAGTTAAATGGCTCCCTGTCCCAAAAGGGCTCACAATCTAAAAGAATGGAGAACACCACCAGCAACAGCCACGAGAAAGACACTGTGCTGGGGTGAAGAGGGACAATTGCTCTCCCCCTGCTAAATATAAGAGGACACCACTTGAAAAAGTGCCTCTTGCCCAGTTAGCAGGGGTTTATGTGAAACCTATGTGAAACAAAGCAAAATCATCAATCCCATCTCCCATCTCACTATATTGGACTCAGAGGCGGATCTAAGGGGAGGCAAATCTGTAAGTTTTGCAAGAAGCCTTACCTTGCAGTGGAAAACATTCCTCTCCTGCACTGTTCTAGCCAATCCTCACAGGGAACAGCAACATCTTGGCTTTGCTTACTGGCTGCAGCAGCAAGGGAGAGGAGGGATTTACATGACAGGGTAAGGCTTCTTGCAACACTTACAGATTTCCCCCCCCCTTAGATCTGCCTCTGATTGGACTGTGTCCAGGTGCTGATCTGGAGGAATATTATTTGAATCTTATTCTGTGTTCTTGCACCATTGACAAGACTGATTCTACCACACCGTACAACTAATATAATTTATTACTAGTATGTTCCTGTTCTTGTGTCACTGACTGGGTCATTTTAGCTTTTCTGTAGCCTGAGGAACTCTAAGAGGCCTCCATGCTGCAGTGAAGCAACTAAGTGCCCAATCCTATTCAATTTTTCAGTGCTGAGGCAGCCACAATGAAACCCCAAGGTAAGAGAATATTTGTACCCTTACCTTGAGGAGACCTCTGTGACTGTCCTCACACTGCAGGATGCAGCACATGCCTCACTGATACAGCTGGATCACCACTGGAAAGTTGGATAGGATTGGGCCCTAGGTACTCATGCCAGTGCCTACAACCTGTGAACCTGGGTCATGGGTTTGGGTTTTTTTCCCCTCAGCCAGTAGGTAAATGGTAAATCTACAGTTGATGACTGAAAGCAAAGATGCATTACAGATTGTGTACATTACATATGCTAGTATGTCCCTGCAGTGGGGAAGGGAGCCCTGAGTGTGCATGTTGGCTATGCCCCAGTAAAGTTTGCTGCCATGGTGCAAGAAACAGGATGACCCTCACAGCATGAATCAGCTTTGTGAGAAAAGTAATTTGTCCGTTGTCACCAGTGAGATATCCATATCAATTGCTTTGGGTGAGTGGAGACGCACACGCAGACACAAAAATGCTTGCATTCAGAGGTTTGTAGAAATCAGGTGACCAAGTAACCTTAGGTGATACATTTACCACTGCAGTCTGAGGTGCCAACATATGGATAGCTGTGTGTATTTGCCATATTATGAGGAAACCAGTGGCTTTACTGAGAAGGCAAAAAAACCTTTTTGTTTGTTTGTTTGCGTGAGGTTTGTTTTGGTGACTAGATTGTAACACTGAGGTAAGAATGGTCACCTGATTTTCTAAATGGCTTGGCAATTCTCAGTGATTACAGTGAATAGAGTCACTCTAAATGGAGATTTTCTAAATGGCTTGGCAATTAGTGATTACAGGAATGAATAGAAGAGCTAGGTTTTTTTTTTAGGAGAGCATTTTGCACCTTTATGCCCCTGGTAATTCTCCTCAACTAGCTAATTTCATCGACTAGCCTACTGTTTTATGGAGTATAAAAAAAATTGTCTCTATTGCCACATGCAATAATTTATTCACAGTCTCTGAAGACATCAGAACATTAGAAATAACACAGGACCAAAGTTAGGAGATATGTGTTTTCTCTATGTTTTCACCTAACTTGTAAAAAGTAAACTAAAGTAAAAAAGGATGATTCCTATGTGAAACAAAGCATGTTTCCTATTGTTTCCTATGTGAAACAATCCCATCTCCCACCCCACTATATACTATACACCCCACTAGAAATAACACAGGACAAAGGTTAGGAGATATGTGTCTCCTCTATGTTTTCACCTAACTTGTCCCCCAAAATAAAAAGATAGTTAGCTACAAAGAAACCCTACAAAGTTAGCCCATAGTTTGAATGGAAGTACCCGCGTTCCCTACCATCGGCGGATTTGCCCGCCAATTATTTAAAAAATTATTACAGGTGCTAATTGTACCTGAAAGCTTTAAAGTTGACTCAGTGAGAAAGGTTAGCCCCTGCCCTAACACAGGAAGCCAAAATGGCAACTTTCATTTCAGATTTGTGGGCCCCCAATCATATTAAGAAACGGCCCCCCATAAAACAAAAAATCCCCAAATTCTGCCCCCGTTTCTTAAATGATGACATGGGTGGACAGTCAAAACAACTGTACCTCTAAAAAGGTCTATCCTTACACTGTTTACAGTGCAAGTTTCAGGTAATTTGGTGGAGCCACTTTTTGAAAATCTCTAAAACATTAATTGGAATTAATTGGCGGGCAAATCCACCGATGGTAGAAAACAGGGCGCAACCCTAAGCTAAGTTAGGCAGGCATAAACTAAGCCAGCAAAGTTTGGCCGGCACAAAGGCCACTATAAAGTATGTTTGGACCACTCCCCGGGTCAGAGACGTGACACACGCAGACGTGAGCCATCCTCCCTGACTTTGAGAGTAGTCTAAACACACTCTATGGTGGCCCTTGTGCTGGCCAAACTTTGCTGGTTCAGCTTATGCTGGCCTAACTCCAGTTTGTGTTAACTCCAGGATTGTGCTCTAATTCTCCATAACTTTTGATAGAATACAGCTATTTCAACATGGTTTGTTTCCTTGCGTTCAGCATTAATTTACCTTTCCAATGATACATCATATGGTGGTATTCTTCATACCTACCAAGGATTTCATAATTTTGACCACTAGTGTCAAGCTCAGCTTGATGCCCCCCTAAAGCTTGTTGCCTGGTGCAATTGCACCTTCCGGCACTCCCTTAGCTACACCACTGGGCATGGGGACGCAATCCCAACATTCAGCTCTATTGACTCCAAAGGCATGTTTTCTTCCCTGGGAGACCTTCAGAATCGTCATTCTGTATTTTCCACAATGACACTGTAATGCTAGACTGCTATGATCTTCTGCTTAAGGATCTTTCCTGTAATGTCCATGTAACTTTCAATGAATGTAGTGCTTTTCATGTTTATGCCATACTGGGAGCACTCCAAACAGAGGCACCAATTAGTGCGGATATGAAACTGGTATGTTGAATTGGACCATTGGTCCCTCTTGTTCATATTTGACTGGCAATTGGCTCTCAAGTCTCCAGGGCAGGCCTTCCACAGCCTTGCTGCCCCCAATCCCTTCACTGAGCTGAAAGGGAGCCAAGCTGTGCTTTGGGGAATGCAAACAATAGGGCCTTTCTTCCACTGAGTTAGGGCACCTCTTCACTTACATCATTTGTTCCACCCCGTGTAGCTGCCACAGCAGGATGAATGGCTTTTCTTCGGGATGTGCCTGACTGTGCGTTGGACGGATTGATTGATTTTCCATCTTGAAGATTATTAGATTCATGTTTATGAACATCACAAGGTAGCTTTCATGGTTTAAAACACCATAAAAGCAACAAAACTGAAATAAAACCATTAAGAACAATTTCAAAACACTAACAACCATTAAAACAGCAACCATAAAAGGTGTCAATAAAAAGTTTAATTGGCATCTTTTATAGGTGGTTTTACAGGCACGTGGTGGCGCAGCGGGTTAAACAGCTGCTGCTGGGCTTTCTGACTGGAAGGTTGGGAGTTCAAGACTGCACAACGGAGTGAGCTCCCGTTGCTAGTCCCAGCTCCTGCCAACCTAGCAGTTCGAAAGCACCTAAATGCAAGTAGATAAATAGGGACAACTTGGGTGGGAAGGTAATGGCGTTCCGTGCGCTACAGCATATAGTCATGCTGGCCACATGACCACAGAAGCTTGTCCTCAGGACAAAACGCTGGCTCTACAGGCTTTGAAAAGGAGATGAGCACCGCCCCCTACAGTCGGTCGTGGGGAAACCTTTACCTTTACAGGCCAATCCTAAGGGCTCTATCGCCAGTGCTACATGTTTATGCACCTGAAGAATAGGTATTGCCTGTGCTTGGGCAGTGCTGGCCAGAGGTAAGGCCTGTCAGGGCGGGAGGGAGGTGGGGAAAGGGCAGAACTGGGCAGGGGAAGGGAGGAGCAAGCCCGTGCGGGGGTAGGTGGGACCAGCGATGGTTTCCACTACTGAATCTTAACCCCCATGTCAGGCTGGGCAGCCTGACATGGGCTGCTCCAGAGCGCAATCCTGACCTGGAGTTAGGCCAGCACAGTTAGACCAGAAAAGTTCGGTTGGCACCAGGGCCACCATAAAGCGCATTTGGACCACTCTCGGCATCAGGGAGGATGGCTCATGTCTGTGTGCTGGCCTCTCTGACTCCGAGAGTCGTCCAAACATACTTCACCATGTGCCAGCCAAACTTTGTTGGCTTAATTGTGCTGGCCTAACTCCAGGTTAGGATTGTTCTCCCAGTCCCTGCCAGCAAAATACAGTAGCTGGCAGAGAGTGGAGTAGCCCCATTGTGGGGGCCTGGGCTTTACTCAGGGGAAGGGGGAAAATGTCTCCTTCCTTTGAGGAGACCATGGCAGCTGCTATGGCTCTCACAGGTAGCAGCAAAACTATTTTGGCACCGCTACTCCTACGGGAGTTGGGCAGCTCAGGAGTGGGCGGTCAATTATTTTATGCTTGTTCTTATTGACTGTATTATTTTTGAACACTGGCTTACACAGGAATAACCTAGGTATAACACTGATGGATGCTTGCAGGATAGAAGCACCCAGTGTCAGCCCTCCTCCTATAGAGCAGTGCCTGGATCATTTGGTATCTGTGCAAGAGTGGCAAGGTCTTCGCACTATTTTGTTGCTTAAGCACACCAAACCAGATGCTGAATTCAGTCTCAAGTACCCAGAGAACCTGCTGCTTTAAAAACTAAGGAGAATATACGCTCTCTGGCTGTTTTGTATCAACCGTTGCTTGAAAAAGTGTCAACTTCTGGGAATTTTGCCTTAATTAAAATAGCAAAAAGAAAGTTGTGCCCTGAACTCTTCAAAAATGTTCCAGAGCAAGCCAGGCTCTGCTTACCCACATGCATAAAACAGGCTTTTCAGCTCTATTCAGTCTTTCCAGCTACCTCCATACCACACTCAAAAAGGCTGTGCTGGTATCTTCCAACCAGGTTCATGATGCTTCTGAGAAGGTGCTTTAGGTAGCCAAGAGCGATTCTGTAAAGGGTTCACACAGCATGAGAAACATGCTGTGTATTTGAGAGGGGCTCTGCTTCCTTCTGACAGAAGGTGAGACTTCCAAGTTTACCTGCTAACAGGTAAATGGGAAACTCGTAACATGTTGTCCTGATTGCTTTGCGATTGGCGCAACATTCCTTTACAGACTGATGCCATACTGGATTTAAGGTATGAGAAAAATAAGATTCAGGAAATGGGACTGGAAAAACCCTTGGTGCAGGTATAATAAAGGTGAGGGTAGCTGGCCTATAGGGAGGCATGCGAGAAGCAGATCTGTCCTAGGGCTTTAGGGTAGTGGTTCGCAAACATCTTAGCACCAGGAGCCACTTTTTAGAATGACCATCTGTCTGGGACCCACCAGAAGTGATGACATGGCTGAAAGGGCTGTCATTGTGATGCCAGAGCCTGCTGCTTTCCTGAGAACACAGCAATAAGTTGGGTTACTCCTCAGCCATTTTCCAATAGCAAAGTGAATCAGAAAGAAAAGAGCATATTTGCAACCTTGACACAAGCAAAAAAACCCACACAGCTTCCCCGTTTCCAGAATCCCAGAATTTTCAATACGGCTGCTGCAGGTGCTTCTCGGCCCACCTGAAATTGGCTCGCAACCCACTGGTGGGTCTTGACCCACAATTTGGGAACCACTGCTTTAGGGTATTCAATAGCTGGGTTGGCAGCTAGCAGCAGACATGGATTACTTGAGGAGGACATATATCGGGCTGTAAGCCACAATTTCACAATGCACAGAAAGAGCATAACAGGTATTGGATGCAGAATTTTGCATAATTTGCCAAGGCTGCAGAATTCAGTTTTACTTGGTGCAGAATTTTGCATTCTCTGGATATTTTGAGGATGAATTCAGCATCCGATTTTGATCTGTTCATTATGAGTTTTGCCCTTGAGAAGCCTCTCCTTGTTCAGGCAACTTCATCAACAGGATCTCCCTGCTTCTTCTTGAATGCCATGGTTTATGCTGAAGCAACTGCTGCATTTTCTTTAACGTACACTAAGGTCTTTCCTATTGCCAAAATGAGATATTTCTGGATTGGGGAGATGCTAGAGCAGTGATGGCGAACCTATGACATGCGTGTCAAAGGTGACACACCACAACATTTGGGGTGACACACCAGTGTTCACCAACATCTGACAAAATTTGGGTGCATTTTACTCAATTCTACTCAAAAAATAATGTTTTGCAATTATTTGATGTTTCTTTATAGAATACATAGCACCACACATGATTGGACTATATTCTTTGTTTAAATAAATGAATATTAAAAACTGTTTCTCTTTTGTTTCGGCAGGGGATTGACACACCAGCACAGTCAAGTTAAGCATTTTCCAAAATTTTGACAAACTGAGCCCAAAAGGTTTGCCATCACTGTACTAAAGCCTACAGAATGTGCTGCATTTCCTTGATCTGCAAGTGCCACTGAGATAAGCTGCTCAAAACAATAAAGGGAACACTTACACAACACATCCGAGATCTGAGTGAACGAAATATTCCTATTAAATACTTTGTTCCTGACATAGTTGAATGTGCTGACAACAAAATCACACAACAATCATAAATGGAAATCACATTTATTAACCCATGGAGGTCTGGGCTTGGTGTCATACTCAAAATTGAAGTGGAAAAACACACTACAGGCTGATCCAACTTCGATGTAATGTCCATAAAGCAAGTCAAAACGAGGCTCAGTAGTGTGTGTGGCCTCCACGTGCCTGTATGACCTCCCTACAACGCCTGGGCATGCTCCTGATGAGGTGGCGGATAGTCTCCTGAGGGATCGCCTCCCAGACCTGGACTAAAGCATCCGCCAACTCCTGGGCAGTCTGTGGTGCAACGTGGCGCTGGTGGATGGAGCGAGACATGATGTCCCAGATGTGCTCAATTGGATTCAGGTCTGGGGAACGGGCGGGCCAGTCCATAGCATCAATGCCTTCATCTTGCAGGAACTGCTGACACACTCCAGCCACATGAGGTCTAGCATTGTCTTGCATTAGGAGGAACCCAGGGCCAACCGCGCCAGCATATGGTCTCACAAGGGGTCTGAGGATCTCATCTCGGTACCTAATGGCAGTCAGGCGACCTCTGGCGAGCACATGGAGGGCTGTGCGGCCCCCCAAAGAAATGCCACCCCACACCATTACTGACCCACTGCCAAACCAGTCATGCTGGAGGATGTTGCAGGCAGCAGAACGTTCTCCCTGGCGTCTCCAGACTCTGTCACGTCTGTCACATGTGCTCAGTGTGAACCTGCTTTCATCTGTGAAGAGCACAGGGCGCCAGTGGCGAGGTTGCCAATCTTGGTGTTCTCTGGCAAATGCCAAACGTCCTGCACGGTGTCGGGCTGTCCGCACAACCCCCACCTGTGGACGTCGGGCCCTCATACCACCCTCATGGAGTCTGTTTCTGACCGTTTGAGCAGACACATGCACATTTGTGGCCTGCTGGAGGTCATTTTGCAGGGCTCTGGCAGTGCTCCTCCTGTTCCTCCTGGCACGAAGGCGGAGGTAGCGGTCCTGATGCTGGGTTGTTCCCCTCCTACGGCCTCCTCCACATCTCCTGGTGTACTGGCCTGTCTCCTGGTAGCGCCTCCATGCTCTGGACACCACACTGACAGACACAGCAAACCTTCTTGCCACAGCTCGCATTGATGTGCCATCCTGGATGAGCTGCACTACCTGAGCCACTTGTGTGGGTTGCAGACTCCGCCTCATGCTGCCACTAGAGTGACAGCACCGCCAGCATTCAAAGGTCACCCAAACATCAGCCAGAACACATAGGGACTGCGAAGTGGTCTGTGGTCACCACCTGCAGAACCAGTCCTTTATTGGTGGTGTCTTGTTACTTGCCTATGATTTCCACCTGTTGTCTACTCCATTTGTGCAACAGCATGTGAACTTGATTGTCAATCGGTGTGGCTTCCTAGGTGGACAGTTTGATTTCACAGAAGTGTGATTGACTTGGAGTGACATTGTGTTGTTTAAGTGTTCCCTTTATTGTTTTGAGCAGTGTACTATCACAGAAGATTATAGCAACTGCAGTGGCTATGTATTAGGGATCAGAAGTCCAACCTTGAATTCTGCGCTCCCCATTCATTGCATGATATAGAAAGAACTGTCTGGATCATGAGACTAGCAAGTCCTGTTTTCTGCATTCACAATCTCCTCCCATTTTTTTGTGTTATAAAAAGAAATCTACGCCTGCAGCATGCAACTTCATTTCTTAAGCAAATCAATTTGTAATTTAAAGTGTGATGACGCTTTTGTCTAGAACCACAAGAAAGCCAATAATTATGCTGGCATTGCTATTATGTCTGTTACGTCTGACAGGCACTTTCTTCTGCAGTTGGAGTGGCGGATGCGATGTTGAGGAGGAAAATGGCAGAAAGACAGGACGAAGTCATGTTCTGGTATCCAATGCCACTGTGTCCAGGCACATTAAGAAAGAGCTCCTTGTGCCTTTGGTAGCGGCATAGAAGAAAGAATTCCAGTGGGCACAACTCCTCTTATTACTCCTTTGTTCCTGGAGAAATTCCTCTGACATTACTTTAATCTTGCAAAGGCTGTTCTTTCTGCAACTCAAACATTGATGAGCTCTGGTACCACTGGAAAAATTCTTCCTTCCATGGGACTGCAAATGGCACAAGAATATTGTTTCTTATTGCACTTGCAAACCCTGGCATTGGGCACCCAAATTGGACACACACACACACACACACACACACACACACACACACAGAGAGAGAGAGAGAGAGAGAGAGAGAGAGAGAGAGAGAGAGAGAGAGAGAGAGAGAGAGCAAAGGAACAACCCAGAAGATGCTGCCTCTGATCCACCACCTCTACACAAAAAAGGAAAAAAAAAAGCAACCACTTACTGTGCTTCTTGTGCAGTGTCTTCAGTTGCAGAAATGTGGGACATCCATGTTCGGTTTAAGGGACCAAAGAAATGAAGGAGCTCCGTTGTTCTCATGGTCTTTGTAAATCAAACCAGAAGTCCTGCACTTCCATATTTAAAAAAAACACAACTGAATGAGGAGCAAGGTAAGGAGGTGGGTGATCTGCTTTCTGTTTGTTTTTATCAGGCAGAAGGCTGATCAGTGCAGATTGCATCCAGTGGCATAGCAAGTGGGGGGGCACCCAATGTGCTATTCTGCAAGGGGTGCCACATGAGGCCCACCCAAGACAGTGGTGACAGGAGAAGCAGCACCAGCACCAGCACCAGCACCAGCTTGGTTGCAGGTATGCCTCCTCCTCCTCCTGGTTCGGCGGCTTGTGATCTCATTGCTGCCACGTTCCTTGTCCTTTGGAGGTTCAGCCTCCAAAGGAGAAGGAACGGGGCAGCAGCAAGACTGCGACATCACCATTACCTTCTCTTGCAGGAGAAACGGGAAGTGACGTCACAATGTCACCACCCAGGATTTTGGGGGCTCTGGCAACGCCACTGATTGTCTCCATGGCAGGCTGGAGGGAAGTAGTTGGGGAGGCAGCCCAAATCCACCTCTCTCTCCTCCCCTTTGCAAACTGTTGCAACCTGCATTGCTTTGCCTGAGTGTTATTCAAACTGTGGATCGGGACCCATTTAGTGGGTTGCGACCTGATGTCAGGTGGGTTGCGGAAGCTGGGAGCAGCCATCTTGGAAACTGCAGACCTTACTCGTGCTATATTCCTTTTCTGTTAACCGTGTGAATTTCAGATGAGGGATTTTTTAAAAAGTTTTATTGCTTTTAATTTCAGTGCTTTTACATATTTGTCCTAATCCTGCTTTCTGTTAGGGATGTTTCATGGTTGTACAATTGTTGCAGTCCAAGAATGCCAATTTGCATTTCGGGAGTGTCATTTTATTATGTGACACTGACAGCACTTCCTGCTTGATGATGTCACTTCCTGCCACATCCAGGTTAATGACATCACTTCCGATGGGTCCCGATACGTGTGTCATTCTAAAAAGTGGATCTCGGTCTACAACATTTGAATACCACTGGTCTAATGGCCCCTACACACACTTAGTTTGGTTTCTGCAATCGTCCTCCTTAGAATAGCATCATGTGTTTACAGTATTCATTCAGATGCCTGGAGGGCTTTAACAATCAGAAAATTATCAAATTCAAAGACAGCAGTACGCAGCCATTACCCATAAAACTAGAAAACAGCCGAGTCATAAATGTCAGCAGTCAAAACAAAATAAAAACAAATTAAGGAACACCCTGCTGAAAAGTGTCCAAGACGTGGCAGATATAATAAGCATAGCACAAGAGGCACATCAGCAGGCCATGCTGTCTGCTCATTTGGCAACCCTCAATATAGCGCTGAAGAGACCCATTTCAGAGAGGGAATGGAGGTGAGAGGAAACATTCCGGGTGTGGGTCTTTGTGTTTTTCCTCCATAAATATACTGTATGTGAATGGCCTTTCCGGCAGTACATTTTTTATGTACTTTTAAGGCACAAGGGGAATACAAATAAACACATTTATGTTTTCAAAAAAAACTGCCCAATAAAATATTACAGAACGCTAAATCACTCCCAAGTCAGGAGCTTGTGGTGACAGCAGTCAAGATGGATGCTTTGTGTAAGAGTGTGAAGTTCAGCTGCCACAGAACATAATGTTAGATTTATGTGAGTTGCTGTGGAAACGCTGTAGAATGATATCCTGCTAATTTTCCTTCAAGGGAACACAGGAAGGGAACTGGGGGAGAGCAAGGATCCTTAGCTTGAGAACAGCGATAGGCTGACAACCGAGCCAAATGGCCTTCCATGCTTTCTGAGCGCCTCTCACAGGCCTACGTGCATAAATGGGTCACATTGATTTGATAAGCCACATGATGTGGCTAATATTTCTGGCCTAATAGGTTCTGGCCAAATTAGAACTATCTTGCTCAAAATAAGAGATAATTGTCTGGTCTTCCTGAGGTAATCCCAGCAGAATATCAACCAATCAGGTTTGGCCATGTCATGATATCCCAAAGACAAATGAGAGTGAAGGCAGAAAGCATTGCCCTCACTCTCAAACTGCTTTGTGAATTCTTTTGCTGAAAAGCCGGACAGTATGGTTTAAAAAAATAACAACTACCAGCTTTGCCTTTGCAGACCCAGAATCAGCTCAAAGCATGCCAGGGGCAGGGTGATGTGACCGCACCCCTTGTGCCATCGTCCCACCCCCTGCACCCGCCCGGCCACACACCCCACATGGGGAATTGCTCCATGTAGGAGCATGCAAGAAGTGAGGGAGGGCAGGGGGAAAAAGCACACCATTTTTTTGCCCCGCCACAACCGGTACCCGCTGCACCCACCCCCCTGACACTGTCTTTACGCCTCTGTGCCTTTCTGCCTATACTCTAGATAGTCAAACACTTTTGCCCTTTTTAACAGCCACTCCCAAAAGAAAAAAAATCACGAAATTGGGAAAGGGAGGTTTTGCACAAAATACACTCTCCTAGTTTCAGTTCTGCACTAAGGAAATAGTACTGGGTGTGTCCCCTTTCCTTAAGCGACTACCAGACCCTAGCCGCTCTTGGTGCTTTAAATACGTGAATGTATATCTGGATCAGTTCTATAACCTTGGATAGGTCAAGAACCTTAATTCCAGGTCTTGAGCAGCCCAATCCTAACCTGCACTGAAGCGGGCAGGCCAGCTGCCTGCACTGTATCCAACACAGGTAAGGCAGCAGCTGGAGCTCACCTAGGGGTAAGGGTTTTTTTCCCCTTTACCCTGGGGTAAGCCCCAGCCACTCCTATGGGGCTGCTTAGATCTGTGCCAGAGAAATCACTGGGGCCGACTGGCCAAGGAACAGGAGTTAGGATCTGGCCTAAGTGCCGGATCAGTGCTCCACCCCCTCCCCAGACTGGCCTGCCCCCTCTCCACCCTCCCCGTACCCCAATATGCCTCCCCCACCTGCCTTCTGCCCTCCCCACAACAGCCAAAGTTGGCTGGCCTTATCTGCGGGCTGATCCAGGGCAGGCAGGCAGGCAGGCTGGTGCACGTCTCAAGCTGGCAGTGGAGTGGCACAGATGTGCCCTACTGCACGTTTGAGGCACTCTGAGGCTGGAGCAGGGTGCCTGCGCTGGCCTAACGGGTGTTTAGGATTGTGCCCATAGTGTTTTAGGCTAAAGAATCAAGTAATGGAAGCCATAGCTTTTCCTTGTGTAATGGAAGCAGATTTTTCTTGTGTTCTTCTAGATCACCATGACGAAGTACATCTCCAAACACCACCAGGACACATATACTTTTTTTTTTTTTTTAATAAAAACTCCAGTTTAATCTCATGGTTGAGACTTGACAAAACTCCAAAGCAATAAAGGCACAAAAGCAGATAGCCTGCAGGAGCAACAACGCTCCATGAAACCAATACCCACCAGACATGAAACACAACACATTCATGCATAGCCCGGACCACACTCCGATGGTGTCTCTTCCCCTCTTTCCGACACTGACTGTGACTAGTGGATATGAGAAGCAAGGGCTGGCCACATCTGTATCAGGACAGGGGCCTGAAGCTTTAGGGCAAGAAGAACCCCAGCCAGATCTGAAAAGGATTCGCTTGCAGCCATCCTTGTATCATTCCCAGGTATTGCGCTAGACAAAAACACCCCAGCACCAAAGCAATTCCAGTGCCAGCACTGTAGGGTGGGGGGTGGGTATCTCCTTACCAGCTGGCATTTAAACAACAAAACCATGTTCCCATCTCATGGTACAGGACCACCAAATGAGAAGGATATCAGGTATTGCTTCAATGGGTTAGATCTTGAAAGGATAATCGCATGCAGATTGCACTCTAAGGGCGCAATCCTATGCAGCGCCGGAATGGTAAGGTCGACTTGGCAGCGCCATATCCAGCACTGCTTAGGAGAGGCTGGAGCCCCTTCCAAAGGCAAGGGAGCATGCACTCTGTTATTGTAGGGGAGGCTCCAGCCTCCCCTATGTGCTCCTTGGATCTGTGCCCGCTAAAGAGCAGGCACAGATCCAAGGAGACCGCACAGCCCAAATCAGGGTCTCGCGGATGGGCTTAGGATGTGGCTGTATGGCCCCTCCCGAAACCTGCCCATGACCCACCCCAAGCCTCCCTCCCTCCCACCAATTCCCGTCCCGATATGGGACAGAGCCTCCCTTTCGCCGACCAGCTTCGGTCGGCGCAAGGGAGGCTCTCCGTCGGCGCTCTGAAGCTGACGCTACGAGCAGTGTCACCGTCAGAGCTTTAGCGCCAACATGGGGATGCCGCTTGGGCCCCCCGCGTCAGCACTAAGCACGTAGCGCTGACGCAACGACGTTGTGTCGACGCTGCGCGCACTCTAGGATTGCGCTGTAAAAATTTCCCATTGAGATGACATACCTCTTTCAAATTACTTTCAGCCATGAGCTGGACTGGGTACAGAGACTGCCAGGGTGCCTGCTGTAATTATTCAGGACAATGTAGGAGAAAGAGTGGGGAGGGGGAGAGAGAGAGACATCTTCATGACTGGTGGAGCTGAAATAGGTCTTGAAATTCCATTGGGTGTCTTCTTAAAAAAAAAAAAAAAGTATGGGCAATACAGTGTGAGTGGAGTTCTCAACCAAGAATCATTTCTGTACACTGCCCTGCCCAAGATGTGACTGCTTAGATCACGCATTAGTTTTAATTACACTTTAATATATTTATATATGTTCTGTTTATATATATAAATTTAACACAATATTAATCAGTACAGCTATTTTTAAAACTCTGAAGAGAGGAAAAAAAGGCCAGTCAAGAAAGGCTGGATTGCAACCAGATTTTTTTCAACACAACAGTCAGTGGCAACCCTCATGCCCTACTACTCTTCGCACTGGCAGGCTACAAAAGGAATGCAGCTGAAGCTTCCCCTTATGCCCCACTGAAACCCAGCTTCAGAAATGTTCTGTGCTCCTTGCACAGAACATGCAATTACATGTAATTGTCAATTACAACCTAGTCTTCAAGCAAGCTCTAGGTGCAGTTCCAACCAAGAGACCATCCTTTCCAACCAGGTGAGTCCTGCACACCTCCACTCCCATTTAGGCAGGCTCCACTCCTATTTGGATGCATGAATTCTCCTTTCTTTTAAGGGAGTAGAACGCTATACTAACCTCCTTCCTTATTATTCACCTGCTCTTCTTCGACACTCATCCTTCCCAATATGCTTTTCAGAAGACAGCTTCATGATGCTTTCCCCTGAGCACAACAATCACATGGCATCTCTCTCTCTCGCTCTCTCTCTCTTCTGTCCCTTTTTCCAGATCTCGTACACACATGTGTATATACATGTGTGCACACACTCAGGGCTAGCCCAGGCAGAGGCGGATCTACAGGGAGGGCAAAGCTCTAAGTGTTGCAAGAAGCCTTGCCCTGTCATGTAAATCCCTCCTCTCCCTTGCTGCTGTAGCCAGTAAGCAACGCCAAGATGTTGCTTTTCCCTGTGAGGATTGGCTACAACGGTGCAGGAGAAGAGTGATTTCCACTGCAAGGTAAGGCTTCTTGCAAAACTCAGAGCTTTGCCCTCCCTTAGATCTGCCTCTGAGCCCAGGTATGAGGCTGAGGGAAGTGGCTTCTTTGAGCAGTGGGCTGGTGGGGATGGTGAATTGACAAGAGGTGCCCCATTCTCACATTTGCCCACAGTCCCCCTCCAGTTGCCACCCAACCTACAACTTCAATTAGTGCTCTCATCTTCCGAGAGCAAGCAAGAAGCCAACTAGGGCAATCCATCTCTTCCCCCAGCATTTCTACCACAAGTAGGGGTGTTGCCAGGGTTTTAAAATACAGGTTTTATTTATTATATACAGATCAATACAGGTTTTAAAAGTAGGCTACCTCAGAACAGCAGGTGCAAGGGAGTGGCCACAGGATGCATGTGGGCATCTTGTTGACTTGTGTGCTCCCTGAGGCATCTGGTGGGCCACTGTGAGATACAGGAAACTGGACTAGATGGGCCTTTGGCCTGATCCAGCAGGGCTCTTCTTATGTTCTTATGATGATGGTACGGCCCTTAAGGCCAGCCACCCAGCTCGTATAACCTCCCCTCCTGTTGGGTCTGGCTGCAACATTTCAGTCAGCATGAGACCCAAGACTTTGGTGGCATCTGGGACAGACCACTGAGTAGCCCACAGGACAGCATCTCCCGCCCACCTGTGGAAACAAGGCTGACTGTCACACCACACATCAAGGCCTAATAGGATGGATCACTGTGAGAAACAGGAAGCTGGACTAGATGGGTGTTTGGTCCATTCTTTTTAGCAGGGCTCTTCTTAGGTTCTGCCTCTTATTTAGGTTCTTAGTTCTGCCCAGCGGCGTCATGCAGCCGGAACGCTGGGCGGGAGGAACGGGTGAGTGGCAGCCCGCCCATTGCGTACTGCTCCGTTTCGCCGTCTTCCCCGCCCCCGCGGGGGCAGGGAAGATGGCGAAATGGAGTGGTACGCAACGGGCGGGCTGCCGCTTACCCATTCCTCCCACCCAGCGTTCCGGCTGCATGACGCCACTGGTTCTGCCTCCTGCTTGCTCATCCAGCTGCTCTATGCTCCCTCCTGCTTGGCTGCCTGGCTGCTTTCTCAAATAGCCGAACAGGCAAGAGGAGGAAGTAGCAGTGGCAAGAGGAGCAAAATATGGGAGGGAATTACTGGGTGGGTATGCACTGGCAGGAGCATCCTGTATGTGAGTGTGCACAACACTGTGCCCCGACGAAACTACAGGTCTTTAAAAAAAAAAACACCCTCCTTTATTTGATACCCTATGTGACTGGTCCCCAAACTCCTTAGCGGTCCTAGAGGCTGCTGCCTAATGTATAAATGCCAAGGGGTGCGGCTATAATGGTGATTGAGTTGCCAGTCCTAATCCTAGGGTGCACATAGCCTAATCTGCCTTGTCAATTTCACAACCCAACAACATTTAGCTCATGATCCACTGTTGGGTCCCAGACCCAGTTTGGGAATTGCTGCCCTATGTTATCAGACACCCACTTGATCAAAGTGAGCCAAATTCAGCCTGAACTATTCTGTGGCTAGATCAAAAAAGTCACAACATCTTCTTGGATTTCTTCTTGACTTCCTTCAAGTCAGGAAGACCATCTTCATGTTAATTTAAAAAAAAAAAGAGTGGGCAAAAATAGAGGCAAAGTCACCCTTTTCTCACTTAGAAAAGAAACTGAATAGTCTGGGACCAACTGTGTTCAAGCCTCCTTCCCAGAACATTTGAAATTCTTTCAAGTCTTGTCACAGAGCAAAATAAGGGTCTCATAATGGATCGCTAGGGCCTCAAATAAGGGGCAGCCATTTTGTTTGATGAATAGCCTTTTAAAAGAATGGAAGTCCTTGGCAGATGAATCATATGAGGCTGCCTGATACTAATTGGAACCTCTGCTCTATCCTGCCTACCCTGAACAGTAGTTGGTCTTCCAAGGCCTCAGGCAGAAATGTTTGCTGTCGTCTACCATGTAATCCTTTTAAATGGTGATCTTGGGGAGAAAACCAGGGACTATCCGCATGCAGAAAGTTAGTATTACTGAGCATGCAATCCTAACCAACTTTCCAACACTGATATAGCTGTGCCAGTGGGACATACGCTGCATCCTGCAGCGGCATAGTAGTCACGGAGGCCTCTGCAAGGTAAGAAAGTATTTGTTCCCTTAACTCAGAGCAGCATTGCCTTTACCCTGGTGCTGGGAAATTGATTAGGATTGTGCATGTCACAACTGAGTTCTGGCTCAAGGTGCAAGCCAAGCAAGGCTGTTTTTGTGCCCTATTTCATCCCTCACGTCAGTGTTGCTTACCTAAACCTTTCCTATCTGTAGGAGAATCAAACCCCAGAGTATCTTGGGAAAATGTGGCTCCTGGCTGCGGTTTTGTGATCTGAACCCTGATCTAGAAAAAGAGGAGATACAGGTAGATGATCCCTTATCAGGACATTCAAAATCCAGATGTTTTTGCCCAAGACTTTTTAAAAATTTTTTATGTAATGTGTACACTAGAAGGTCTTATGTACAGGCTGTAAGCGCTATTCTCTGCTCTGCAGTGTGTGCCATCGTTGAAAAATGTCAAAGAGGCCAGCCGATACCTAGATGGGGTCACAGTGATAAGAGCAAGAGGAAGCCCTTCTTATTATATTTATGCAGTTATTCCAAAAGCCAGATAAATCCAAAATCTGGATACCTTCCCATCCCAAGCCGTCTGGATAAGGGATACTCAACCTGTATTTTTAACCTACTGCATTCGGAAGCTTTCAAGCCCGCAGCTCATGCTACATGACTCACAACACCATGAATTAGTACTAGCGTTGCTTTGCTAATCAAATCCTACGGTCTTGCCACCTACAGTTCTGGGGGACGCCAGCTGAAAGAACGAACTCATTCTGAACAAACAGCAGCCATACATCTTGACAGAAAAGAAAAACCCACCGGGATGTTTCAAATAAAGACTGGCACAGTATAAACACAGAAGCAATGCTCTGGAATGCGGCTCAGTGCAACGGTCCTGTCGGGCCACCCCTCCAGCATTCACCAGGCGAGTGCCTGACCCTGCAGCAAGGCTAGCAAAACAGGCAGCACTTTTAGGAAAGGATCAGCACTTGTGGAGTCACTCCATGCGCCCGCATCCATCGCTAATGCTGCTAACCACTGAGACGGCTGGGGGCTTACATGGCTATTTGTACAATCCCCCAAAGTCAATGAATGTAAGCACCCGGCAGTTAGCTCCAAATTATCCAACACCGCACACAGAAACAGATGTGATGGGAATAGGGCCGTGGCAAAAACCAGGTGCACATTGGCAACAACGGCCTATGAGAATAGCTTTTAGCAAAAAGCCGCATCAGTATTCCTCTCCAGTCCCTTAGCTGAGTGCCAATCACACTCATTGCCCTCATTTACAACGCCACTTCTAAGTCTGTGCATAAACAAGCGGAGGGGGAGGAGAAAGCTGACAGGCTTTCAGGACAGATGTGGACCGAACTCCCAGGATTACAACAAATCAAGACTGACAACAACACAATGATCGGGAACATGAAAACCATCGCCAAGGCTAACTTGCTGAGATGACTCTTGGGAATTCTTGAGTCTTGCCTGGAGTCTGAAGGGAGTTCTTTGGTCAGGGTAACAAGGCCTGTTCTGGGCCTTCCTTTTGGCAGAATTTTGCTTTCCCATCATGCCCCTCACCACGTCCGGAGGCCACGGGGACAAGAGGCCACGTCCACAGAACATTCTGCACATTTATCAAAAGTGATTAGTTGTAAAATAAGGGATTGTTGGAATTGGCAGGGAAGCTTTCTTTCTTTTTTGAGTAGGGGGTATCACAATAACAACATCATTACCATAGTTTTCAGTGTGGCCATCCCCATCTCATCCACCAGGGAAGAGAAGCCAAGGAAACGGGCATTATTCAATCTGCCTCCCACTTCTCCCATCCAGAATCACCGACCTCCTCTGGGGTTGGTAAAAACAGCTTGTGGAAGTCTCCAGCCTCTGACCATTCTTGGGAATGGTCATCTTGTTCCGAAGAGTGGCCCCTTCTGAGGCGGACCCTGACAAATCACTGGAAATGGGGCTTGGAGAAGGGCTTTTTATGGGGGACAGCAACACTCTGGAGTCTGCAGAGGATGAGGGATGGTCCATAATAGGGAAGGGAGGGCTAAACAGGATGAGGCTCTGAGGTCGTCCTGGTCTAGATCTATAAGATGGCTTGACAGCTCCTGATGGCCTCTCCATTTTTGAAGACTGTGGATTGTCTCCTGTGGTCTCTCCTTCGGAGGTGCGCTTTCGGCGAAGAACTGGTACATCCTGGGGAGAATTGTGATTAGGGAGGGATGGTTCTGCCTTCCTCATTCCCATTGAGTCCTTAAGGGTGGAATTACTGTTCTCCTTCCCCTTTCTATCTGAAGTTGGACTCTTTGGTGACTGCAGCTGACCCTGAGCAGCTTGAGTTGGCTTGTGTTGGCCAACACCGACTTCTGCCTCCTTGTTCTCGGGTACCAGCTGGGTCCTGCAGTTGGGGTTCTGTGTCTGCAGGGGTTGGGGGACCTGAGTGTACTGAATCTTTGGTGGTATAACTGGCACAGCTCTCGCTTGGCACATCTTCACCATAAAAGAGGTCCTCACTGCCGAGACGCTCACCGGAGCAGAGTTACGGCGACCAGTGGTGGCATGAGCCATCATTATGTAGTCCAGGTCTAGGTCTTGCGGGTCAAAGTGAGAACCCCAAAGGTCCTTGCTTGGGCAAGTAACAGGAAGCGATGGAACAGAATCACTCGTCTTAACTTCTTTTTGTCCACAGAGGAAGTGCCCTGGTGGAGTGGGTACAGACAGACTCTCAAAGTTAAAAAGGCTGGCAGCTGGAAGGACTGAATCTAGATTGAGAGAAGAGGGTCTAGGTCTCCCTTTCCTTGGGATGTCTTCACCTTTGCTGATTTGTGGCTCTTCAGCAGAACATGGGTCAACAGTTCCAAGGCTGTCAACCTCTTGAGCCCTGGATGCACAACTCTCTGGACTGCTGGAACTCAAGATACCATCCCCAGCATTAAATTGTGGGCAACGGGACTCAAGCCGGTTTTCTTCATCCTCATACACTTGCTTCTCACTTAATTCCTTATCTGCAACCGGGCACAGTTCTTCATGCCCAGGTGCCAATTCTCTAGCTCCAAAACCTGCTTCATGGCTTAAAGGTTTCCATTTTGTTTCGTCTGGCTTGGAAGGTTCCTCTGCAAAATTCAGCCAGGTTTCTGCTTTGTCAGTTTCTCTCCATCTTTCTTGTGATGGTTCTCCAACCCCTGATAGGCTGTCACCACAAGGATGTTCCTCACCAGCACTTGTGAAAGGCACTTCAACAGCCCAGTGCCTTTTCACAAAGTCTTTACTGTCTAAGGAAAAGCTGCGGCTGAAACATGGCTTTCTGAACTTGCCCGAAGTCACTCCGTGGCTCAGTAGCTGAATCTCTTTTCCATGAGGGTCTTTGCAGGTCGGGGAATGGAGAGGACTCGTGACCCACTGGTGATCTTCCCATGGCTCCACCAATTCTAAGCTCTGCATATGGTCTGCACACGTGTCTTCCTCTTGCTGGTCAACAGAGTCTTGGACTTGATTGTTTATGCTTAGTTCCTTGAGCTGGTGAGCTTCAACTCCTCTGAAGATCTTGGAACTGGTCAGATTTCTCCTACCAGAAAGCACTTCATCATTTTTTTCTCTATGGGTCTGGGTTATAGCAGCACTTTCCATCTTCCTTTGAGGAAGCCAAGTGATACTTTCCCACTCCGGTTGGTCTAAATGCTTTCCTTTGGGACATGACGACTCTTTCCTTGAAAGAACTGCGCTTTCATGTGCTTCGGATGGAAGCTTCCAGTCTTGAGGTTGCGGTGGAAGATCACTCCTGGAGTGCTGCTTCTCTAAAGAGTCCTTTGGAGAAGTTGACCCACATGGGCTATTTTCCAGTTTTAGTAAGGTGAAAGAAGCACCATCCTGTTTTCTGCACAGCGTAGAGTCAGAAGCAGGTGAGTCCTTTGATCCCTTGGATGGAGCACCAAACAAAGAGATGTCAGGTCCAGCTGGTGGGTTTCCAACCAATTTTTCTTTACTGGATGGTGTTGAAGGCAACTCAGAACCCCATGTCTCTGGGGTAGCTGCAGCAAATGACAGCTCTTCTTCAGATTCAATAATTTTCAGCTCTTGTTGCATTTCAGGCCATAGCCGTTCCATCAGGGCATTGCAATGGTTGTCATCAGTCTGAAAAAAAAGAACAAAATTTACTAGGCAACATTCTCTTTATCGGTTTGCTCTCCTTTTTCTCCCACCTACCTGCCTTATTTTCTTCAAACTATGTCCTTGTTGGAAAGCTAAGCTAATCTGAGCCCAATTGTACACAAAACCACATGCACGCACATCCCAAGCAACTTTGCCAGAGATAAGCAGTATGCCCATTAGCAAATGGGACTCCACGGAGGATTTGCAAAGCAGTAATTCAGCTGAATGAATGAATAAAAACCAAATTTCCTTCAGGCCCTCCATTATCCTTCTCCATTAAAAAGACACTGTGCATCACACATTCCATTAAATAAACATTGATAAATGGAAGTTTACAGGCATTGAAAAAAGAAATCTTAAATACCCATCTGCACTGCTCTATTTGGAATAAAATGTTTAAAATTCAGGGCTTGTTTGGGGCCCGGGGAGAGGTGGGGAGGACATGTGTGACGAACAAATGCACCGAAACCACTAAATTGGAATTTCTGTGTATTAGAAAAGCTCATATTTTTTAGAAAAATCTACTCAAGAACTAATATCTAAGGGCAGTAGTGACACTTTAGAAAAAAGGCACCTGAGGGGGGACATGATTGAGGCATACAAAATTACGTATGGGACAGGGGATGTTCTTTAACCCTCTCTCATAACCAGAACCAGGGGACATCCACTAAAATTGAGTCTTGGGAGAGTTGAAAAAGGAAATGCTTTTTTACGCCGTGGGTGATTAATCTGTGGAACTTCTTGCCACAGGACGTGGTGATGGCATCTGGCCTGGGTGCCTTTAAAAGGGGATTGGACAGATTTCTGGAGGAAAAGTCTACGAGGAAAAGTCCACACTCCCTGCGGGGCCCCCCACTCACCAAGAAAAGTGCTTTTGGTGCTGTGCACAAAACGTGGCGCCTGGAAATAGTTGGTGGTAAAATGCTGGCATCACTCTCAACTACTTCCAGGAAGCCCATTTTGGGCAGTTCAGAGGCAGGGGCAGGCAGGAAGGCCCAAGGCAAAGCTGCTCTGCTCACCCCACAGAGTTATAGTCCATAGAGATTCCAGCTGTGCTAGTGCGGGGGCCCCCAAAGTGCGGGGCCCAACGTGATGACATTGGTCACATAAGCTTAAGGCCGGCCCTGGAAAAAAACATTCTCCTACCCAGAGAATGGGTACCCAGAGAATTATCTTACCCAGAGATGCAGCCTGTGCTCTAGTGGCCTGGCTGTATAGCCTGAGGATGATAAGACTGGGCTGTTGGAAAGCCAAGCAGAAAAATAAAGTAGAAGATGCCATAGTTCCACAAATGAATATAATGGGGAACCAGTTCAGGTGCTGGTAGTCATAGAACTAGAACCAGGTTCCATTGGAATGGGAGATGGACTGATTAGCCAGTTGGCCTTGCTCTGCCTTGCAATCTGGAGAACAACCAGGTTCTGATTGGCCTAAGTACAAACACACTCTTACGTCAAGATCTGATGTCAAGTCCTGAACATTCCATTGGCCACGACCATCAGTAAGCCACCTCCAATCCAATGTTCCCTGTTATTCTGCCTTTCTCAGCACAGATCTTCCGCTTCTCTTGGGTGATCCTTGCTTTCCTATTACATTTCTCTTACTATTTCAGTATCATATAATAATTGCATAACCCCAAACTCACCTACTCTTTAGTTAAACTTGATGGTGGATCCCTTGCTATCTCTGGGCAGCCAGACCTCAACCCCCACAGACCTACCCACCACCCATTGGAAAACTATTCAGTCAGCTGTTTGTTACCTGCCCAGATGAAGAATTCTGCCAGCTGCTCAGTGTGACAAGCTCCCGAAATCTTTCAGTGGAGATTTGTTAACTGAGATGATGATGCCTTCCGAGGGCATCTACCACCTGACAGTCAGTGTCTAGTTCTGACTTATTAATCTAGCTAACTCACATTAACTGGCAGGTAAGCACAGAGACTGATCAGCAGGAGGCACAACCTTGAGACTCACCTTTGCAATATTATGGGCTGGATAGCATCGGGCAAACAAAGTTATAGCAGAAGGCTGCGTTCAAAACTTAAGCCCAAGAGGCTCATGGAAACTTCTAACTGAAAGCAGGTAAGTCTGGGATTGGTTAAGCAAGAGATGATTTTAAAACGCCATATGAAATAATGAATGAAACAAACATTAGAGGTGGGGCAGAAATGGGTGTGTGCAGCGATGGGATCTACAAATGAACAAGGGGGACGCTGGGCAGGACTTCCGCGGGGCTTCCGTGTGATTGGCTGCCCGTCCGTAGCGTTCCGCAGCTGTCCTGGCCTCGGGGGGCTGCCCCCGGTTAGCGCGCCCCCCTGCTGCTCACCCAGGCACCTGGCGCGACCCTCACTTGTCCCCCGCGGCAAGCAGGAGCCCCCCTGAGGCCAGGGTAGCCATGGAACGCTACGGACGGGCTACCACTCAAGCGGAAGTCCCGCCTAAATCCCGCCCAGCGTTCCCCTTGTTCATTTGTAGATCCCATTGCTGGGTGTGTGCCATACAGCTGAGGCTCTTAGTGGCCATGACATGCAAGAGCTGAACATGGGGAGAGCCAGGGGGCACAACCACAGGGCAAGAGGGTATGGCTAGTCAACGTGTTCCCATGCGCCTACATTGTGTGTTGGGCACAATCCTAACTAACTTTCCAGCACTGGGGTAAGGGCAATGCAGGTCCATGGTAACGGAGCAAACATTCCCTTACCTTGAGGAGGCCTCTGTGACTGCCCTGCAACCGCAGGATGCAGCGTACATCACATTGGCACATTGCTTGGAAGCTGGGTAAGATTGTGCCCTAATGTATGAAGAGGGGTCTTCTACAGCATCACCCAGACAATGCAACATGGAGCTTTCTTTGCTTGTTTCAAATGCCTTTTCCTTACCAGTTCACTTGGGTGAGGGGTGTTCTCTGTTTTATCTCTAGCCACTTCCTGCTGCCAATTGTCTCGTTCTGGCCTGTCCTTTGCCTGGAGCTGGCCCTGAATTCCTTGGCCTGCCTGTGGCTGGCTTGGTGGGACCTTGGCAACCGGCTTCTGTTCCTGGTTATGTTTTTCCTCTGAGGTTTGGCTGCTTGTCTTTGCCTCCTGAGTTTTGACCTCTTTGCTTCCTAGTTGAGAGGTCCCTAAGGATTCAAGCTTCTTGGCCACTGCTGGTTCCTCAGTAGCAGAATCTACGTGGGAAGCAAAAAGAGGTGTTATAAAAGCCCAACCAAAAGCAAACTCACTCAAGCACTGTAGGTAAAATGTTCAGGTGACTCCCAATTATCACAAGAGAGTACTCCACTTTCACCCTGCTCTTTTTCCAGTATTGGCTACATCCACATTTTGAATTCACATCCACAAACAAGGATTACACCAAATTATTCATAAAAGACATACACTTTCGTGGAAGCAGAGGGGTATTTAGGTTGCTGCAAGGGAGGCTGGTGCCCTGGGTGCAAGTTGCAGTGGGGTGCAGCAGGAGGAAAAAAATTTCAGCCCACTCACCCTCCCCTGAGCTCATATGGCTCTGAAATGGAGCAGGCGCAGGAGGGTGAGACAGTGGTGCTGGAGGCACCCATGAGGTGACATCATGACATCGCATCACCCCCAGAACAATCAGAGCTCCAGCTCAGTGTGGAGGTTGTTTCTTTCTCATACTGAACTTTTGTTAAGTAAGTGGAAAGACAGAGAGAGGGGAAAAATCCACCCATCTTGGAACGAGGCAAAGAAAAAAAATGTCTTTATAGCTTGAAACACATCAGGACTTTCAGGAACAAAAGCAGCTTTTGCCTGTACATTTGGATGGAATTCCTCTTAGCTTTGCCACTGCAATAGTTCAGCTCTTCTCTCTACATTACTGACACCGAAGCAACTGTTGAACCAATTGCACCGGCGCTGCTGTCCTGCTGCAACCACAGGTGAAGCCTGCACATGGCCTTGCCTGTCCTGGCTGTGTGCCTACATGCAGCCAAGATACGGTTTCTCCAACACAGGCTAGTATGAGCATCAACGTGATCACTCCGCCAGCATCTGTATGGTTCTGAGTTCCCTCTTATATTTAGCACCAGGGGAGCAACTTTCCCTTTTCACCCCAGCTCAATGTCTGTTCTAGTGACTGTCTGCTGGTGTTTCTTCTACATCATTTTTAGAAGCCTTTTTGTGTCAGGAAGCAATTGATTTACGCATCTAAACCACTTTGTGAACCTTTCTGTTGTTGAACAAATATGAATGCAGTAGACTACCACCACTACTACTACCACCACCACCAGACTAATAATCATCTGGAGTGGCAGGTGAGGACTCCTTAACCCTTCCCTTGCGGGTTGTTTTTATTATCTCCAATTCTTTCCCACCCCCAAGGTTCAAGATATACCCAAGGACAACTTTGACAGTTCCTCCCAGCATGCCCTTGGAAGCTCTTCTTTTCCAATTCTTTATTAAATTGGGTAAGACAATTCATATGTGATATTTCACTGGAGCATTTTTTTTCATATAATGCTGTGAACAAATTACTGCCGCTTTTCTGAGCTTACCTACTACAGCTTTGGATTCAGATTTCTTTTCCTCCTTGCCCATGGGATGCTCCGGCTTTGTGCGATTCTCTCCTTCTAGGGATGCGGAAACAGTGTTATCCAGCCCCAGGAAGGAAGATTCTTGCAGACTGGAGAGAGCGGACTTGTCTTTCGCGGGCATGCGGCAGGGGGTGCTGTTGAGACTGATGACTGCAGATACCCGCAAGGGCACTGAGACAGCAAAGGGCTCGGAGATATTCAAGGCTTTCCGCTGGTGCCGGGGGGAGGCCTCCAGTGGGAAGAGAGTCCCGTGGAATCCTGATTTGGCTGCCTCGTCGTTGGAAGTATAGAACATGCGACACATCTTGGGGGAGGTTTGGTCATTCTCAGGGTCTTCTATTGCCCGGAACACCTTCAGTTGCTCAGGAAGTGATCTGACTTGGGCTGGCTGAGAAGAATCGTTCTCTCCGCCCTCCTCTGTGCCTCCCTCTGCCCCCTTTGTGTCCCATTCATTCTCCTGTTTGCTGGGGTCAGACGAGCTCAGTCCCCCCATCGGTGGCTTCATTACCGGAATAAAAAAACCTCCAGCTATGACTGGGCGCTTGAAGTGGCCTTTTTCTCTATCTCCTGAGGAAAAGAAAAAATGAAAGTAGACAAGCATTACCAAAGGAGAACCTACTGTTCCAGACGTATCAAGGGAATTGTCCGGATATGGTTCTCTCAGATGTTCCCTTAGAGCAGTGGTCTCCAAACGGCAGTACTGCTGTGCTGCCAAAATGCCCCCCTCCCGCTGTGAGCGGTCCTTACCATTCCATCATGCTGCTGCTTCTCTGTGCCCCGATCTAGGCCATAGGGACGCTCTGGGCAGTCGCATCTATTGTCCTTTGCCTCAGCAGGCTTTGGAACAGGATTTCTGGGCAGACGCAACTGCCTCAGCAGTTATAGTTAATAATAAACTATTTATTAGTTTAAGATATATGTGAGAGCTTTGGGGCCGAAGTAAAATTCCATGTATGGTGAAATTCCATGTATGGCCAATAAAAATTCTATTCTATTCTGTTCTGTTCTATTCAGAGAAATGTTGGTGCAGGGGAATGGTAAGCGCCACTCAGGGTGCAATCTAAACTGAGTTAGGCCAGCATAACCTAAACCAGCATAGTTTGGTCAGCACAAGGGCCACCGTCAAGTATGTTTGGACCACACTCAGAGTCAGGATGGCACACGTCTATGTGCTGGCCTATCTGACTCCAAGTATGGTCCAAACATACTTGACGGTGGCCCTTGTGCTGGCCAAACTTATGCTGGCCTAACTCCAGTTAAGGACAGTGCTCTCACAGCGGGGAGGGCTTTCTCCATGCTCTGGATCCATCCCACAGGCCAGACAATGGAGATACCTGCCTTAGAGACTTACACATCTCTTCTGAAAACTGTCCCAAGTGCACATTGTCTCAGCAAACGACCGTGTTCCACGCACATAACGTTTCCTTGAATGAGGCAATTCTAGTGGACTTTGGTGCCTCTGAGTTCAAAATGTGCAACTGATTACTAAATACAAACAGAAGAGATTGCAGTACTTGCTGGGGCTGAATTAAACATTTCTTTAAAACGTTTTTGAAATGGTGGGGTCCTTTGAACTAGATTGCCTGGTTTTGACTGAGAGTGAGCATGTGTTGCCTTCCCTATAGTGCGTGTCTTTGCCAGCTTTCTTGACTTACAGGAAGTTGTTTGGTTTGATCCAGAGAGGAGGAGGAGGAGAGAGACCGGCCCTGGGCCTGCCTTTGGGCAGGGGTTGGCATGGATGACCTTTGGTGACACTCTTACCCTATGATTCTATGAACAGAAATATCTGATATTCTACCCCCTTTCTTGGATCCACTCATCAGCTATATAGTTGCCGCAAGTTGGAACAGACCTAAGGGACAATGAGGGTTTTCCTGGGGCAAGGAAACAAATATTCCCTAACCTTCAAGAATCCTTCGCAGCTTGAAATGCCTCTGCAGGATGCAGCAGGTGCCCTGCTGGTGTGGCTGCACTGCCATGTGGGGAGTTAGGTAGGATTGGCTGCAACTCATTCAAACTCACATAAGCAACTATCACCATCACACATGTACACATATATAGTGCACATATCCTAGTTCCTTGGCACACACCAGCAAAGTCTTACCTTCTACTGGAAGCGAACATAGCGAGTCCATGCTTTTAGCTGGCCGAATAGTTGCTTTTTCTGTAGAGAGAAGGATTGTCAGTATACACTTGGATTCAGTTCTGAGGTTTCGGCAAATTAAAGTGTAACTGAAAATCAGGATACTGTCACAAGGAAACAAGCAGGGCAATTCTAAGCACAGTTCCTCTGCTGAAGGTAATGAAACTTGCACTTTAGTAAATGAGTTTAGGACTGCCATTTAAATACTGTATACCAAATTAACTTGCAACAACTAGGGAAAGTCCAGGCTAGGGAAGTGCCAAAAAAAAAGATCCCTATTTTTTTCTGCAGATAGTTCAGCCTCACTGAAAAATAACATTGCATGTCTGGCACATTTATCCACAGTAGCAGATGTAATTTTTGCAGGATTTTCCTACGTTACTTCCCAGATTATCGTAAATGGTGCTTCATTCTCTGTCCAAAGGACTCATCTGCTTGCTGCCAGCCTATTATCCCAGAGATCAGATTATCTTACATCTGTCTCATTCTATACAATTCATTGTGAAACACCTGTGCTAAGAACTAGGAGGCTCATTGTTTACCTAGAATGGTTATCTATAGCTCAAACTATGCAGTTTTTCGCTCCAAGAATCAAAAAGTCATGGACACTGGTTGTGTCTAGTCCATGCACCACAAGGAACATTCTAGAAGAGCTACTGCCTCTTTAAGGAGATGCAGACTTTTTGATAAATCCTGGAAGTGGGAATCTTATTGGTACCCAAGACATTGTATGCCCACTTTATACTGCACTTTAGTACTTTTCTAAAGTATCTTTAGCAAAACGGTTGGCGTAGACATATCCGTGGTAACCGAACTGCGGCAGACTTTCGACCTCTGTGCATGCTTGTATTTAGCTTGTATGGGAGCTGCCTGTTCACCCCAGCACTATAAAGGGGAATATTCACAACAGGCGGCTTGTATGCCCTTGGCTATGACTGCCTTTCATTGTCCTACTGAAGTGATACTCCACATGATGCAAGAGGTTAAATATGTGATCTCCCCTCTGCTCCCTTCAAAAGTCTTTCATGCTGTCTCTGAGTCCTAGAGACGTTATTAGCATGAATAGCCTCTTGCAATGTGCTGGAACATTTCTGTATGACACAAGGGAAGGAGTGAGAAGGACAAGCTAGCAGAGGAAAGTAATGTGCCATCCATGAAGGCGACAGACAGACTCCTTACCAGAGAGCTTCTGCCCTCGCACAAACACACTCCCATTTCGGCTCAGTTTTGACTTCGATTCAGACCCAGACCGGCCCAAGTTGAATATGGACTTCCATTTCTTGGATTTTGTAGATAACTTTCTCCTGGAAGAGAGAATTGATAAGAGATGATTATAGGGCACTGGTTCCCAAACCTTTTCAACTGGTGGCTCCCTTGACCTACTGAGCCATTGGCCACAGCCCCCCAATAGGGCTACAATCAGTAATGGCATCTAAATGATTTAGCAACAGGTACTCACTTTTGATTGGCACTTGTGTCGGGGCCTGCCCACCGGAAGTGAGGTCATAGCCGGAACCCAGAAACCACCCCCAGGAACTGCCGCGCCTCCTCGGGAGGGAGCCCCAGGCAGCCTACCTGCTCACGCTGCTGCTGCCATCGGTCTCCCTCGCTCCGCTGCCTGCCTGCCTGGCTCTGAGAACGTGCAGGCAACTCAAATGTGCAGGCAATTCAAACGTTGCAGGGGGGCGGAGCGGAGCACTGACAGAGTCGCAGAGTGGGCGGCCAAATGGGCGGGGCCAGCCCTAATCCTAGGAACGGGTACTCGCGTACCCCCACGTACCCACTACATGACATGTCTGGCTACAATATTCCACAGCTCCCCTGGCTCTTTCCATGGCTCCCAGGGGAGCCACAGCCCAACAGCCCATGCTTTGGGAACCACTGATATAGGGTAGCAGTACTGAGCCATGAGGCTGAGGAAGATAATTATCTCGCTTTGAAATCCACCTTCAGCAGTGGTTCTCAAAATTTTTAGCATCAGGGCCACTTTTTAGAATGACAATCTGTCAGGGACCCACCGGAAGGGATGTAATCAACCTGGAAGTGATGTCATGGCTGGAAGTGCCGGTATTGTGATGTCAGAGCCTGCTGCTTTCCTAAGAATGCAGCAGTAAGTTGGGTTATTCCTCAGCCATTTTCCAATAGCAAAGCCAACAAGAAAGAAAGAAAAACCTATTTACAACCTTGGCATAAGCAAACTAACCACACAGCCCTCCCTCTTTCCAGTGTCCCTTCTTCCATATTTTTAATGATGGCTGTGCTAGGTCCTACATGACCCACATGAAAATGGTTCACATCCCATCTAGTGGGTCCTGACCCACAGTTTGAGAAACACTGTCCTATCCCTTGTTTAAAGCCCTAACCATTGCCTTTAAGCAGTATAAGGGAAATGAGGTCCAAATCGCCCCACCATTTTTAGTAGGAACTAGGCATAAACTTTGTTTAAAAATCCAACCTTTCATATTACAGAATGTGTATGTATCACACCCTAAAGAGGGCATATACATAAACCTGTGCTGAACCTACATGCATGTTTGCATGATGTACCCAGTTTATTATTATTGCAAGATTCAAGTTTCAAAATGTTCAGAATTTAATCTATGACCCACCAAACAGTACAGAGCCTACTAGTCATGTCTACTGGGATTCCCAAAACAAATCACATGGCTGATAGGCTGCATTTGGCTTGAGGAGTCACAAATTGCATAGGCCTCCCCTAAGGACTAGTAAGATTGCATTTCATTATTACTCTTCTTTCCTACCGGAGAAAGGAGTCTGAATGTTTAGACCAAAATAATAAACTGTGTCCTTCCTTGCACTAAGAGAACTTTCATGAAGGAGACATCATGCAACTCTCTGCACCTCTTGGGAGTGGGTCTGTGGCACAGTGGGAAAGCACATGATTTGTATGCAGAAGGTCCCAAGTTCAATACCTGGTATCTCTAGGTTGTTGTTGTTCAATTGCTAAGTCGTGTCCGACTCTTTGCGACCCCATGGACCACAGCATGCCAGGCCTCCCTGTCCTCCACTAGCTTCCAGTGTTCGCCCAATTTCATGTTCATTGCTTCGGTGACACTATCTAACCATCTCATCCTCTGCCGTCCCCTTCTCCTTTTGCCTTCGATCTTTCCAAGCATGAGGGTCTTTTCTAAAGAGTCCTCTCTTCTCATGAGGTGGCCAAAGTATTTGAGCTTCAGCTTTAGGATTTATCTCTAGGTAGGGTTGGTACATAAGAACGTAAGAAAAGCCCAACTGGATCAGGCCAAAGGCCCATCTAGTCCAGCTTCCTGTATCTCAGTGGCCCACCAGATGCCTCAGAGAGCACACAAGGCAACAAACTGCCTGTATTGCGTTGCCACTCTCCTGCATCTGGCGTTCTGAGGTAGCTTACTTCTAAAGTATGGAGGTTGCACTACCCATCATGGCCTATAGACCCATAAACTCCTTAGACTGTAACGACTCCTATCTGCAACCTTAGATAACCACTGCCAGTCATTGCAGATTAGCAGTGGAGTAGCTGCACCATCTGACACCCAAGAGCAGAAACGTTTTTTACACCCGCTCAGAAGGCTTTAAAAAGGCACTTGGTTTTCAGGGAAAAAAAGGGAAGTGCATTTCTAAGGCCTCTGACAGGCCTTCTGATGGCAGGGAAGGCAAAGCAAGGCCCTCCCAACCATCCGAAGGCCTGCTGGATGCCTTAGAAATGCCCTTCCAGTTTTTGCTAAAAATGGAAGCGCATTTCTACAGGTGCACAGCCTCCCTGGGCCTGAGAAAGGCACCCCTGAGAGACACACCCCTGAGAATGGCACCAGAGCAACTGCCTCTCCGAAGCAGAGCTGGATATGGCGCTGGCTCGTTGGCCTCGCCAGTTCGGCACTGCTTAGGATTGCGCCCTCAATGATTGCACATCTGCCTGCAGGCTTCTCAGTAGTTCAGTACTACTTCTCACGCTACTGCTTCTTTAGATTCATCAGCTTCCAGCTACAGGCTCATAAAGATGTTGCAAAGCTGTGGTTATAATCTATTACACTACATATATTTGACTGAATATCACAGACAAGCACACAGTGGTTTAAGTTAGCAGCAAAGCAGCGCGGACAATTCCATCAAGGTTGGACGACATAAGGCTGACACGAGCACTTCTGCCGTCTTGCAACAACCTCTGCATTGTGTGAGAGGAATGAAAAGTAAGGCCTTACTAAACATCCTTCTCGTACTGTACGAGATTACCGGAGAGGTATGCGATCGGAGGGATGGTTGTCACAGGTGCAGTTGAGCCAGGGCACCAGAAGGTGGCTCTCTTATAACAGTCTCAAAGTGTATTTCACATTCTGCTCAGGTTGGTCAAAAATTCCAAACCAAGCAAAGCAGCAAAAGCATTTCCGTCAGAACAAGCCAACCTCCATCTGTTTTCCTGAACAGTAAGAGAGCAAACACCAACGAGGAACCACAGCTCAAGAGCAGCGTGCGCTCTTTGCTTACATATGGTCCCAGGTTCAAATCTTGCCATCGGTATCTAAAAGCGTGTCAGTCATCAAGTCCGGCAAAGGGCTCTACCTGAGATGTTGAAGTGGAAGTCAGAGGAAGCACATCTGTTTACCACACTGGGGGCGCAATCCGAACCTGGAGTTAGGCCGGCACAGTTAGGCCATCAAAGTTTGGCTGGCACAAGGGGCACTGTACAGTATGTTTGGACCACACTCGGAGTTATTGAGGGCAGCACACAGACGTGCGCCATCCTCCCTGACTCTGAGAGTGATCCAAATGTGCTTTACGGTGGCCTTGGTGCCAACCAAACTTTGCCTGGCCTAACTGTGCCGGCCTAACTCCAGGTTAGGATTGCACTCCAGGAAAGCTAGTCAGCCTTTGGAAAGGAAAATGTGTTTGAAGTCTGATACTTTCCTCAGTCTTGAGAGGGACATGCCTTTCACCAAGGGGTCGGCAAGGGAGGAGGAAGAGGCCCACCTTGATGTTATGTTCCCGTCTCCTCGGACCATGATGACAGGCCCACTTACTTGCTGTCAGGTAGGTCAAGCACAGTGTGGAAGACGGGGACAATTTCAGGCAAGCTGTTCTCCCTCCGTTCTTTGCGGGCAGGGTGGCAAGCTGACAGGCTTCGGGCCTGAGCTTCTTCTAGGCTCACCAGCTTCATGGGCAGGGAGGCAGAAGGCAGCGTCAAACTCTTCACAATGGTCTTATTCTCTGCAAGGCAGGGAAGGGAGGAGGAGGGAAAATTACAGATTCCAGCCGTGTTGGAATGGCAGAGGGAGAAGAGAAGGTCTACCGAGAGCCTCTCAAGCATCTCTTTTCCTGGCGGAACACTTAGAATAAAAACAATGTTTGGGAGAGGGTTTTGAATTCTCTCTTCTCCCAGCAATTTGATCCATTGCCCCGGCCTGCCCCACCAGCAGTTCCCTGGTCCCCAGCCAAGCTCCACACAGTGCCTTGGTGTGCATCTTCTAAAACGTATGGCCTGATGGTTCCCGCTGTCTTGAACTTTGTGAAGGCGCAGCGCCGGTTTTGGAATTTGAGACTGGTGAGCAACCTCATCTTCCCAAACATATGAAGGAAGTTGTTTTTAAGTTGAAATCACTTTTCCAAGTTAGCAATGGCTACTATCGTTATCAAAAACACACTGAACAAAACCGGATTTTTCAGTTCGAAAGCTGGTACTTTTCACTAGCAACAGTAGTCATAACTAAGGGTGCAATCCTAACCTGGAGTTAGGCCGGCACAGTTAGGCTAGCACAAGGGACACAGTAATGTATGTTTGGACCACTCTCGGAGTCAGAGAGGCCAGCACACAGACAGGCAGTATCCTCCCTGACTCAGAGTGGTCCAAACACCCGTTACAGTGGACCTTGTGCCAGCCAAACTTTGCTGGCCTAACTGTGCCGGCCTAACTCCAAGTTAGGATTGCGCCCTAAGACTTCTGAGCACGCTTGGAGCCTCAGTTACTGAGACCTATAGGTTTTTATGCCTATATAATGATAGTGGAGGACTCCCCAAGTTTGGTCTGCTTGAGTTAAGGAAAGCCCTCTCCAAATTCTTCAAGAAAGCTCAGAAAGATCAACCCAATTGTGAATTGAGAAGGGACAATTTCTCCAGTACTTAGACCATGCATGAAACTAGTCATCATGCCAAAGAGATCTCCTTGTGGAGGCTTTTCCTATTAAAACTGTCATGTCAATAATCCGACATTTCCCTTCTTTTGCCTCCTATTCCTATAGAAGGGAGATCCAGATGCACTGAACGAACAATCTTTAGACCCAGGATACAGTAGTTATTAACCACGCAGACGTGGACATCATCATCATCATCATCATCATACATGTATTTATATACCGCCTTTCTTAAGATCACTAGATTTCTCTAATGACTGTAACTCAAGGCGGTTTACATAGGCAGACTTTTATTCACAAACCGAAGGTTTTTCTTTCAAGAACAACACTCATACAGATGGATCTTTCTGGATTTAGCCTTCTTTCTTAGCCACCCGTCTGTCTTCTGCTGGCTGATAAGAGGCTTCCCTGCTCCCACCAGAGACACAGCTGACTTCAGCACACTCCTCCTCCCACGAGGCAGCTGGAACTCAGCTTTTAATCAGCCGCAGTTTGCAAGGTCTGCCGCTCACAGAGACTTCGGGTAGTCTCGAGCTCACGACCTTCAGATCTTCAGCTGTTATCTTCAGGCAAACGGAGGCATTAACCCTCTCGGCTAAATCTTCTACATAGAGAGGAACTAGCTTACAGACCAAAATGCTCCAAGGCTGGGGGTCAGAAATGGTCGCTGCTGACAAGGAAGTAGTGGTTCAGTAAGACTCACCCTCATTGTCTTTTGGCCTGGCAGCAACGCTGTCATTAAAAATTTCATCCACGTGGTTCAGTATAAACTCAATCACCAACTGCTGGACGCGCACCTCCAGGAAAGCGGCATCCCCGTTGCAGCCCACGGACTCAATCTCCTTAGATCTGCCACCCAGGAAAGAAAACGGTTGTAAGAGCAACGAAGCGTCACATCCCCAAGGCATTGCTGGCGAGGAAGGAAAGGGAGCTGCACACCTTAATATGCCAGGCCTGCAACTCCTGAAAAGAAACACATCATAGCACTGCAGAGGGTGTTTTTATCGACCATCTGAATACATGCCTCTCCTGGTTTTATCTTTTTTATTTCCATGTTGTGCCCCCAACACAACAAATAAAGGTGGGTTCTGTCATGAACGAGGGGGGGGCTGTAACCTCTGCCCCCCCTACTCGCCCACTCGGTTTGAACCCGCAGCCTAGCGGGAAATACCTTGGTAGGTAAATCCGCTGCCACCAGCCCAGGTATCAGGTTACCAGAGGAGTTCCCTGGGCTAAACTCCTCTCCACTGGAATCCAGAACAAGGCAGACTGATTTATGAAAAAAGATTTTATTAACAGTTTGCTAACGATAAAAGGGGTTGTCATACAGGGCCTAGGAAGATACGGAACAAAATAACCATAAACCTGACGTGGTCGTGCTCCCACTCAGATCCTGCCTCAATCTCCTCACTGCCAGGCCTCTCCCAGCAGCAACCCCCCTGTCTCTTCACAGAGCGGCTCTCCCTGCAACCATCTGGTAGCAAAGCCAGCAGGAAAGAGAGCGAGAGACCAGTGGCGTTTCTACAGGGATGGCAAAGCTCTAAGTTTTGCAAGAAGCCTTACCCTGTCGTGTAAATCCCTCCTCTCCCTTGCTGCTGTAGCCAGTAAGCAACGCCAAGATTGGCTAAAACGGTGCAGGAGAGGAGTGATTTCCACTGCAAGGTAAGGCTTCTTGCAAAACTTAGAGCTTTGCCATCCCTGTAGAAACGCCTCTGCGAGAGACTCTGCTAGTCCCAGGATCCTAAGCTGGAAAAATAACTGATTGGTTGGCAACCTTGACACGTGATCTGTTCCTTCTACCTCCCCACAGCTGGGACATCCTTAGTGTAACAGATCAGGCCCTTGGAAATGCACTTTAACAAAGTAAGTAAACAGAAAGTATAAAATAGAAATAGATACATGAAACGTAACTGTTTCGTCACAGGTTATATCTTTGGCTTTTTTATTCTCTTTTGCATGCAAGTAGCAGATAACACAAGTAAAGATCAGATGTTTATGTACATAAAGACATTGAAGTGGGTTGTTGATGGCTGGACTGGGGGGTTAATCTTTTGAGTACAAAAAACTGTTTTCATTAATGGTATTATGCTGTTTTATAGCAAAGGTCTTTAGTACACATGAATTAGTCAACCAGTCCATGTCCTACCACTTGGTAACTCATCATTTCATTAATACCCTTTTATTATTATTATTATTATTATTATTATTATTATTATTATTATTATTATTATTATTATT
>JAJKFI010000030.1:4587472-4603549 GCA_029204185.1 Lerista edwardsae
TTATTATTATTATTATTATTATTATTATTATTATTATTATTATTATTGAATTTATACCCCGCCTATTGCCCGAAGGCACTCAAGGCGGCATTACAACAATATAAAATATAAAAACTTAACATTAAAAACAATTTAAAACAATATTAAAATACAATAAAACTAAAACTAAAACAACAGAATTTAAAACAAGCCATGTGGATCATAAAATATAAAAAGTATAACCAGCCAGCCAGCCAACCTGTCAACAGTTAAAGCTTTTTGAAATAAAAAGGTCTTCAGCCCCCGCCAAAAAGTTAACAAAGAGGGGGCAGTTCTCAATTCAAAGGGGAGGGTGTTCCAAAGTTGGGGGGCCACCACCGAAAAGGCCCTCTTCCTGGCCGCCGCCCCTCTCACTTCTCCTGGTGGCGGCACAGTCAGAAGGGCCCCCCCAGATGATCTAAGAGTACGGGTTGGATTGTATGGAAGAAGGCGGTCCCTCAAATACCCCGGACCTGAGCCGTAAAGGGCTTTAAAAGTCAAAACTAGCACCTTGAATTGGGCCCGGAACAGAACCGGCAGCCAGTGTAGTCGCCGAAGCAACGGCTCGACAGAGTCAAACCGACGTGCCCCAGCAACCACCCGAGCCGCCGCGTTCTGCACTAGCTGTAATTTCCGGACCGTCTTCAAAGGCAGCCCCACGTAGAGCGCATTGCAATAATCTAATCTAGATGTCACTAGGGCGTGGGTCACTGTGGCCAGGTCCGCACAGCTCAGGTACGGCCGCAGCTGGCGAATCAGCCAAAGCTGAGCAAAGGCTCCCCTGGCCACCGCCGCCACCTGGGACTCCAGGTGCAGCTGTGGATCCAGGAGAACCCCCAAGCTGCGAACCTGCTCCTTCAGAGGAAGTGCAACCCCATTCAGAGCAGGACGATAGTCCAATACCCTTTTAGCACTGAAGACTTCTCATGAGGCTAGGAGTGCAATTCTAACCTGGAGTTAGGCTGACACAGTTAGGCCAGCAAAGTTTGGCTGGCACAAGGGCCACCATATAGCACGCTTGGACCACTCTCAGAGTCAGGGAGAATGACGCTCGTCTGTGGGCTGGCCTCTCTGCCTCCGAGAGTAGTCCAAACATACTTTACGGTGTCCTTTGTGCTGGCCAAACTTTGCTGGCCTAACTGTGCTGGCCGAACTCCAGGTTAGGATTGAGCTCTAGATCAGTTAGCAGCTTTCTCCCTGGGGAATGGGGAAGTACACTACCAAGGCTGCAAATGTACCAACTTGTTTGTACTTTCTGAAAATAATAATTTAAAAAAATGTACGCTCTATGTTGCACAAGGCATAGCCATTCATATTGATTTCGGCATGGTCTGATGCTCGACAACGTTCCACGCTTCTATCATACCTTTTAGTAAAAAGTTACAATGCCTTGCGATGACATCCTCCAAAGATTTCCTGTATATGATTGTGCTCCTTATCTGTTGTTAACTCCATCTGCTCTACACCCAAATGCAAATGCAGTAGATTTTGGAGCAATGCAATGCTTGCCCAGAAGAATGAGGCAGATAGCACAGCCCAGTCCATAGAAGCATAAAGCAGTCCATGGAATTCTATGTGAACATTTTTATCCTGGTGAGAGGCGCTTTCCTAGGTAGAGAGGCTGGGCCTCCGTGGTAGAGCATTTGCGTTGCATCACTGATGTTCTTGGGTCTTCTACCACCCCAGGGCCATCCCTTCAAATGCCACCTCCTATCTGGCCTAGAAGTAATTGTGGTGATGATGTTAACCACTCTGAGTGACAGCTGCTTTTTCACTCAGGGCGCTGTGCGACTGCTGCAAGGGGGCAGGTTCTCCTGCCTCCCCTTGCAGCCACTCACAGAGTTTGCATGCCACTCTGAGTAGCTGCCTGCTTCTTTCAAAGCGAAAAAGCAGGTGGCCGCTGACTTCACCTCAGGTATGCTAGTGCACAAACCTCAGGCCACTTGGTGGTGGGTGGTGCAACCAGAAGGTGAAGTGGCTTGGAAACTGCAGACCAGAAATGAAGGAGCTGAAAGAGGCTGAATGATGACTATCAGCAATTGCAAGGGCAGTGGATGGAGGTGACACCACCCCTCCAGACATGCCGCCCAAAACACTAGCTCCCCTAACCCCCTCTCAGGTATGCCAGTGCTTTGCATGCAGAAGATCCTCAAGCCCAGGCAGGACTAGGGAAGAGCCCTAGGGAAGAGTCTAAAGCCCTGGGGAGCCACCACTGCCAATCATACAATACTAAGGGCACAATCCTAACCTGGAGTTAGGCCGGCACAGTTAAACCAGCAAAGTTTGACTGGCCCAAGGGACACCGTAAGGCACATTTGGACCACTCTTGGAGTCAGGGAGGACAGTGCACATCTGTGTGCTGGCCTCTCTGACTCCGAGAGTGGTCCAAACATACTTTACAGTGCCCATTGTACCAGCCAAACTTTGCTGGCCTGACTGTGATGGCCTAACTCCAGGTTAGGATTGTGCCCTAAGCTAGATGGACCAAGGGTCTCACTCAGTATGAGGCAACTTTGCAGGTAGCTACGAGTTACAGGAAACTAGCAGAAGGGCCTGCAGGGGGCCAAAGTCTGGATGCAGAAAAGCTGTAAAGGCCAGCACAAACATGCACCAACCTTAACCAGTGTGCATTTTCCAGGGGATATCCTGGGAAGCCACTTCCACTTTCCAGGCAAAGCACTGCACATCTGTTGTGCAAGTAATGGCTGGAACTGTTGCAGTTTAAGCTTATCTGCAGGACTTAGCTTATCTCTGGACAAAAACCATCACATCAAACAACATCAAGTGGGGATGGAAGGGAAAGCATCAAATGTGAACCTCACAACTCATCTTGATGAATGTTGTGGGTTTGTGCTTTTTTTTTATGTATGCCTGTTTCTTCTCCTCCCCTCCCCTCGGCCCACCGCTACCACCAGGCCCCTCTCTCCTCTCCCCCTCCATCCCCGGCAGCAGCACAGAATCTGTTTCTTATCTTGACATGCCAAAGTGTTGCTGAAGAAATTATCTCTGGGCAACGAATCCTTTGTAAAGTTAATGGCTGGAGTGTTAGATAAAACTCAGAGGGGACTTTTGCAGAGGGGATAGCCATGTAAGGAAACTACTGTACAGCTGTGTCTGCCTCTACCTTGTTCTCCTTGAGACTATCAGTTTTATAGAGGGAACCCAAATTCCACATACGGAAAGTAGCTGAAATGAAACTACTTGAACCATGTGTGCTTAATAGATTGAGAGCGCAATCCTAAACTGCGCTGGATTTGTGAGGCTGGCGGGCCTGCGCCAAATCCAGCACAGCTTCGGTGCGCTGGAGACCCTTCCCGGGGCAAGGGCACGTTCGCACCCTGACCACAGGGGAGGCTCCAGCCTCCCCATTGGTTTCCTCAGATCTGCTCCTGCTGTATAGCAGAGCTGAGAAATCCACCCGTCCCGAATTGGGGCCTTCTCCTGTCTCTGGCCCCCTCCCCCGGCCAGCACCCCATGCCCAGTTCTTCTCTTGCACATGATCTGGTGAAACACAGTGGGCGTTCAGCAGTTCATCTCTGTGAAGCCCTTTTAATGCATCTTTCTGCAGAGAAGCACCTTTCAAATGCGCTTAATATTTTTTCATGGAATATTCCTGCGCTTCCTCCCGGCTGGCTGTTTCACCGCTTCCTGAATCTGTACAAAGAGCTGCCTCGGATGTTCAGGAAACGGGACGAACAAAGAATGCCGCACATGGCAGTTCCTCACTTCCATTGTGACATGTGAAAAAGGGGCTGGTGGATTTTGCTCACAGTGAAATCCAGGAGTCTCCAGCAAGTATGAGTGACTTGTGTGACTCTGCTGTGAACTTTAAGTCTAAGTTGATGTGATTAGAAGCATGTTAAATTAGGAAATGGGACGTGGTGGCACAGCAGGTTAAACCGCTGCTGCTGGGCTTTTCCGGAAGGTTGAGAGTTCAATACTGCATGACGGAGTGAGCTCCCGTTGCTTGTCCCAGCTCCTGCCAACCTAGCAGTTTGAAAGCACCTAAATGCAAGTAGATAAATAGGGACCACTTCGGTGGGAAGGTAATGGCGTTCCGTGCGCTACGGCATAGAGTCATGCCGGCCACATGACCACGGAAGCTTGTCCTCAAGACAAAAACGCCGGCTCTACAGGCTTTGAAACGGAGATGAGCACCGCCCCCTACAGTCGGTCACGACTAGACCATTTGGTCGTGGAGAAACCTTTACCTTTACCTTTAAATTAGGAAAAATGGAAGCATCTCCATGTGGGCCAATGCAACTATCTTCTTGCAACTATCTTGCAGTCAAGCTCTGTGTATTTTGTACTGACTCTAGCTTTGCATTCAACTCTAGCTTTGCGTATTTGTTGAGCCATAACATCTTCTCTGCCCAAGTTCCTTATTACTCCTCAGCCTCTTCAGGCTCGCCACTGGAATTTTATGGAATTTGCATAAAACAGGATTCTCATTTCTAGGTAAGCACTTCCAGGCTTAAAAGTTATGTATATGTGTGTACTTTTCCCAGAAAGTGTCAGCCAGGGTCCTCTGCAACCTACCCAATCCTGACTTTTGCTTGTTCTCTTCCCATGGGGTGACTAGTCAGTATCTCTCCATTCTTAAATCAACACCCCACAAATAAAATCACAATAACCTTGCTCAGAGCCAAACTAAAAATGACATGTGCTATCCTCTACCAAAGTGGCAAGTGTGTTTCTCTTTAAATCAGCTACTGTGCTGGAACCCAGTTTGGCTCAGTATAACGATGCTAAGGTTGGGAATTTGATCTTGTACCTCCTTGCTGTTTTCTCACTCAGCCCTCCCCCCCGAGCTATTTTGGGGTTCCCAAAGGGCTACTGCATCAAATTTAAACAGAATCAGGCCCCGGTATGGCTGCTTTTTAAAGTAAAAATGAGTCTACAGCTGGACGATGATGCATTTAATGTCTCATCTGGTTTGGAACTGACTGTCCTTTCTGCTGTGCAGTGAAACCAGAAGGGCTCTTACTGTACCTGAGAAGATTAGGCGCCCACACTAAAGCCAGATTCCTGGTGTGCATGTTGGTCATGCTGCTGAAGGACGCAAGATGAGTCAAGTGCTTGCTCAGGTATTCCAGTGTCCTGCAACAGTTTGGTTAATTAGGCAAAAAGAAATTAAAAAGATATTCTCTCAAGCCTTGTGCATGTGACCATATCTTACCCCATTAGAGGCACAATCCTAACCTGGGGTTAGGCCAGCAAAGTTTGGCCAGCACAAGGGACACCGTAAAATATGTTTGGACCACTCTCAGAGTCAGAGAGGCCAGCGCACAAACGTGAGCCATCCTCCCTGACTCCGAGAGTGGTCCAAACGTGCTTTACGGTGTCTCTTGTGCCGGTCAAACTTTACTGGCCTGTGTTGGCCTTGCACTCTAGGATTGTGTAGGATTGCACTCTAGCTATACTCAGAACAAGAATGCTGAATGTCCCTAAGTCCCTCATGAAACATCTTGATAGAGCCAAGATCTTCTGCCCCTGCTACTGGGACACCAAACTCACTCCTCCTGCTCCACTTCAAGGCTAGTTCCCTTTCCTCTTCTCCAAGCCCACCTTTCTCTCCCCGCCCCCAGGAGAGTCTGCTACAAGTTGTTCCTAAGCCAGTTCCTACCACCTGCAATGTTCTTTCAATAGTCTGCCATACTGTCTAGACATAAGAGAGCCTGTTGGGTTCCCTCTTTCTTCAGGACTAGAAAAGTCCTTCCAGTTTTGGCATGGAAAAGAGTTATCCCCTGCCAAATGGATAAAGAAGCACCTTTTAAGTGTTGGATAAGGTGTAGTGGTGCATAATTGTCCATATTCATTCCAGCATAGTATCCCCATAATGGTTGTTTGCTGGTATCTTTTCCCCACTTTTTTATGATTATGAACCCCATAGGATCAGGGAACTATCTTTTCATTTCTTCTGCTATATGACAATAATGCTTAGCACTTTCTGAATATGCAAATTAATTAAAGAGGTGGACAAACCCTGACTCACCAGCGCCAAACAACTGGTCATGTTTCTAATTCAAAGAATGTTGCCTGTCACCAGAATCCCCCCCCCAAGACTGCCTCCAAAGCTAACTTTTTTGGTTGTTGTTGGTTTTACCTGTAATGAGATGGTGGAAGTTCCTGAACGGCATTTTGAATTTGGGCCAATTGCTCATCTTCCGGAAAGGAAGACACGGCTTTCTGCAGGGAGATAAACAAGAGAAGACTCAAAGAGTTTAGAACTGGAGAAGGCTTCAAGAGGAAATTACCACCTGTCTGAAAACAGAGATTGCAGTGCCCCAGACATCCCTACCAAATTAGCCTATAAAACAACAAAAATTACCTACAAACAAAAATGTATAGGAACTAAGGGATACTTGGTAAGAGGTTCAGTTGGGAAAACAGAACAAGAGGGACTATATCCCAGTAATTTGTGGAATTCATTGCCACCAGATATGGGGAACTCCTTGCCGTGAGAATGTAGAACTCCTTACCACGAGATATGATGATGGCATTGGGCCTGGATGCCTTTAAAAGGGGATTGGATAAATTCATGGAGGAAAACTCCATTACAGGTTACAAGCTATGATGGGTATGTCCAGTCTGAGATTAGCTGGTCGTTCATCATGAGGGCCGGTTAGGAATTTTTTTCTGTCATCCAAATTGGCCGTGGATGGCAATATTTTTGCCTACCCCAGACTGACGAGGGAGGGATGGGTGTTCAGTAGGTTACATGATTTACATTGTGCTTAATAAAGTTAAACCCCAACCTCAGTCTGGTGTCTTCCTTGGAGGTGGTGCAAGGGTAATAGTCTACTTTAAAATGCCAGATGCAGGGCAGTGGCAGCAAAATAAAAGTATCTTGTTGTCTTGTGTGCTCCCTGAGGCATCTGGTGGGCCACTGTGAGATACAGGAAGCTGGACTAGATGGGCCTTTGGCCTGATCCAGCAAGGCTTTTTCTTATGTTCTTATGGGGATGTCTAGCCACTGGTTTAGGGTCCAACCAGATGTGACTTGAAATCTTTATTGCATTTCCATGTTTTACATTTTTTCCCCAAATAGCAACTCTATGTGTATTGGTGGGTAGAGGGGTATTTAACTCTTTCTCTTCACACTGGTTTATTGAACATCTCACCCATGTACCATGAAGGAAGCTGCTATTGGCATGGGCCTTATTTGTTTTAATGGTAAAGAATCCAAGAAAACCAAAAATAAGTTGTATGTCATGTCTACTTTGACCCCAATGACTTCCCATGCCCCATTACCTTTGTTTAGATTCATCACATTTAATTCACGAGAAGTGATAAGTGTCTTGCTCAAACAAATACTATAAGCCAGTATCTCCCAAACTGTGGGTCAGGACCCATCAGTGGGTCGTGAGCCAATTTTTGATGGGTTGCAAAATGTGTTTGAAGCATTAAAAATAACATCCTTTCCCAGCACCATTGACTGGCTTACAGAAGAAAATTGTTAGCAGGAATGCTAACCTGTGGTATGAGGTAATTTTCCTACCCCCAAATTAAAATGTCACATTTTCCAATTTTTGAACATTTTCCAATTTTGAAGTTTGTTGTTCTGCACATATCCTCCAACTGAAAGGAGGCAGACTGGAAACTCATGCAGAGACTCAGGTCATCTTCCCTGAGGGCTTGTAATTCTGCTGCTCCTCTGCCACTGGTTGTGGTTACAGATCAATGCCATTCAACTCACAGAAGCTTGCAATTCTCTACCCCCCTCACTCTGCTGTGGGCAGATACTTTGGGGCTACTGAATTAAGTTAGTGCTCCCCTTATAGCAAAGTAGTGGGGAAAGTAGAGGGCTGTCTGCGGCGGTGTTATGCAGCTGGAATGCTGGGCGGGACATCTGGGTGATCGACAGCCTGCCCGTCGCGTTCCGCAGCATTACACCATTTGCGTAACGTACGCAAGCAGCGTAATTGGTTACGCAAATGGCGTAATGCTCCAGAATGCAACGGGCGGGCTGTCGATCACCCGGATGTCCTGCCCAGCGTTCCGGCAGCATAACACCGCTGGCTGTCTGCCCTCTGATGTCCCTCTGGTATTCTGCCATAGTTTGTTTATTCCCCTGGTCAAGAGTGTGTGTGTGTGTGTGTGTGTGAGAAAGAGAGTGAGAGAGAGAGAGACAGACAGAGAGAGACAGACAGAGAATGTGAGTGTGTGTGTTTTCTTTTTCTCCCACCTTCCAAAGAGCTGATGAAGAGAATTGGGACTTGCTTAATTCCTGAACTCTCATTGTGTTCCTGTTAAATGTTTTTGTTTTATTTATTATGGTTGCGTTGTACTTTGTTGTTCTCTGTAAGCCACCTTGGGCACTTGCTTCGGCATGGGAAAGGTGGGGTATAAGTTCTTCAAATAAATAAATAAATAAATTCTGCCTTATACCAAGTCAGACCAATGATTCATCCAGTATAATACTTATCAAAGAGGAAACAACCCTGGTGGCCGACCTCTTAGGATGCAATCCTACACACACTTGGGAATAAGTCCCACTGAAATGGATGGGACTTATTTCTGAGTAGAAGTAAGTCAATTCTCATTACCTGCTGGAGTTCGGTTCCTAGAAAACTCAGCGGTTAAAGAATCAGTGGATACTGCATCCTGGATCCTATGGGGTCAATGGGGTTGGGGGAGGAGTAGCTAACCTAGTCAGACATGCCAGCACCCAGATAACTTCAGAATGGTGTGGACAGCTTCAGGATGGCTGCACTTCTGAATGGTTGCAAATAGCTTCCAAAAGGCCACCACAGGATACAGAGAATAGCTTCAGGATGGCTGCAGATAAGCTTCAGGATGGCCACAAATGCCGGGGATAGCCTCAAAATGGCCAAGGACAGCTGAGAACAGGTGGCAGATGGCATGATGTGGGTAACACTCTTGTTCCCACAGATAAACGAACCAGGGGGAATGGAGTGCATGGACAGCACAAATGCACGGCACATGGGATTATGCTGCTAATATCAAACATTGAACAAACTGCACAGGCTCTGACTTGCAAAAATAAACCATCATTTATAGCAGAAAACCCACCGTCCTTTTTTCTACCTTTCTTTCTGCTGTGTTCAAAACCAGATAAGTTAGTTAGAAAGGAGGTGTTCTGCCAGAAACTCCCTGCTGGGCCTCCCCAAGGGCCCCAATGCCCACACTAGGCTGACTAGTTTCCCCTTTAAGCAGCCTGAGAGATAGGCAAGAGGGAGGGGGTTCCTTCAACCACCTGGTTCTCCTCTCTTCCAGCAGCCTTGCTTCGATTCACCAGCTGGCCAGCCTCCTCTAGACTTCCCTTATCACCAGCTTAGCTCAAGATACCCTAAGTCTAACTTGGCACCACAAAACCCCACCACCAAACAATAGGCAGTCAGCTTACCTAAGCCACACTTGCCTCCTCCACTCTGTGGCTCCAGGGGCATGGTAGCCATACAACAACTCCCACAGTCTTCTTACCTACCTTTATCCAGTCCTTCCTTTATCCAGTCCAACAATCCATCAATCAGTCCATCCGTCTATGCCTACCCGGTGTCAATCACCCTTCCTTTATCCAGTCCTTTAACAATCCATTCATCCAGCACCTACCCTAACTTACTGCAGCTCCTGCCTCCAACTTTATACTGAGGCAGGCTTATACTGAGGTGTCGGTTGCTGGACAGGCTCTACCATCAGCCACACCCATCTGCACCTGTGCTAACCCCCCTTTATAGCCAGAGCCCTCATCAGCCTGCAGCTGTGTTCCTACTGCAGGAGTTCTGGGATTAACCCTGTACTTCCTGGCTTATTTGGACAAGGGGCCACTGCTGATACCATTCCCTATCTCCTCGGGGTAATTCTTGCCTTTTCCAATACACACAGACAGGAAGGAGGAAGGAAGGAACCAATATACACCAAGACCAATGCATCATTAAAAAATAATAATACAAAAGAAAACATTGGCATAATTACCTACAGTACACTTTCATTGAGCTCTCTTGGAAAGGGAGTTGGGATGCAGGTAAACAGAACCCTACATCATACTAAATATTAACTCCTATAATTAGGCTGCTGCATATGAAGTACTGCAATGTGTGCGATGTAAGATTGTAAATACTTCCAGTAACGAGCACCTTAGGAATGTAATTGTAATGTTAGATGGATGTCATGCCTTCCGCTTCCCACAAACATCTTGCAGCATCCCTTTCTACTTGTTATTTCTACTGCCTAACAATCGTTATTCTGATGAGAGCCCTGTGGGGCAGGTCGTTACGATTAATCCCATCCTACAGATGGAGCGGGCAGAAATAATCACTTTGTCAAGAACAGGGCAAGTCAGGCAGGGAAAACTCTGCGGACTAAGGACTACTTGACTACAGCTCTGGACAGCCGGAGGTCAGCTATGATCCTTGCTTGTTATCTATAGGCAGAACGGGGTATACTTAGGCGTTTTTTTTGAAAATGGTAAAGTGCTGTGCCTGAGACTGTTTTCAGTTCTGTTCAAGGACGATATGCAGCTGTGCCCAAGAAAGGGGGAAGATCAGTGGTGTCATTCAAATGATTTAGGAACAGGAACTCACTTTTGATTGACACTTGTCAGGAACCCGGAACCAGCCACGGAGCCCGTTAGGATCCGGAACACCCTTTCTGGTCCGTTCCCCCTGAATGACATCACTGGGGAAGATGGCATGGTGCAGTGGATGACAGGGAGAACTTAGGCTAGGGAAGCCTGGATTCAGCCCTGAAGCTCCCGAGTGAACCTTGAGCAAGTCATTCTCTTTCAGCCTGGCTTACCTCAAAGGGTTGTTGTGAATATAAAATGGTAGACGGGGAAAGAGAGCATAGCATGAATGCTGCCCTGAAGGGAACTGAGGAAGGGTAGGATGAACTTGGCATTAAAAATAGAGGTGTACACTGAGTTTGCCCTATGGAAGGGGAATTCCTCACAAAGAATATACGGTATTTATATACTTATGTGTAGGGATGGGTTTTTTCCAATGATCAACACAGAATGCTAAATAATGAGAATTTCTACTGAAAACACTTCATAAAACAAAATTTAGGTCAAAATGCCAAAAAAAAAAGCAGCGCACCGCTTTTGCTTATTTTGACACAAATTTAGATCAATTTCACAAAAAACACCACTTTTGCTTATTTTTGACACAGTTTTGAGGAATCCACATATAGTTTTCAGTAAGGGAATCGGAGGAGGACTGTTAGCGCACAGTGCGTGCTGGAGCGACTTTAATAGAATGTGGAAGTAGTAAGTAGCAGTTCCTCGATGCTCCAAGCAGCAACCAGAGTGGAGCTTGGGAATTTTTAGCATGTTATTTCAGGCTGGGGTATGTGTGCCAGTGATTGCTTGCCTTTGTAGGGCCATTCACCCTTATTTATTGCACTGTTTGTACAATTTGCAATAAAAATTTGGATAAAAACACATAACACTGCTATTTGCTATTTTAATCAAGAAATTTTGGAAAGAAGTATCACCAAAAAACCACCTCTACTTAGGTGTGACACCTGAATACCACTTCTGAAACATTAAAGATGTGTTGAGCATAGTTGAGCTGGGCAGGCAATCACACTTAGGTGAAATTGTGACTTCAGTGACTGAATGGGTACAAACCAGAGGACAGAACAAAGTAGGCAGTCAAGCTATGCCCCTATTAACCTTGTGGAAGGTCCAAAAGTAACCCAAACAATAAATAGCAGGAGTGTGGAGTGGCTTGTTTGAGGCTACCTAATGAACTCACAGCAGAGGGAGGATGCATCTTGAGAACCTCCTGATTCATTGCCCAGTCTCTGAGCTGCTACACTACACTGGCTCTGATATCTGAGTCTGCCAACGACTCAGCAAATTTTTGGCTGAGAAGACCTTTGGACCCAGATTCAAAAACATCACTCTGGCCAAGCACACTCTAGCATCTCTTGTGGTGCTTTCGCTGGCATCTTGCATCTAGTACGCTTACCAAGGCATTATTATATCTGTTAACCCTCGTCTAGAATTTGTAATGTGTCAACTTTCACTACAAAACTTCTGGGTTATTTCTAGTCCTTCCAATCTACTCCTGTCTTTGGAGTGAAAGCCATACACATAATCTACATTCAAATCCCCCCCTTTAGAATAAAGTCATTGCATTCTAAATTAAAGCTGGTTGGAGATTTCTGTTTTCACAGTTCTCACCTATACCTGTGGAAGCACCTTCTGAGACTGCAGTAAGGAGGTTGCCATGAGGTGATGAAGCCCAACAGGATCGGGTTGTCAGTAACTGCAGCTAACCCTTGGGTGAGTGGGCGGGAAATAGCTGCAACACCAGGAAGGTGTGGATTGGATAAAGCAAGGACCCCAAAACTATGGCCCAGGGGCCACATTCAGCCTGCCACAATATTTTATCCATCCCCAAGCAATTTAAAATATTTGGCATTTTTGCTCATTATATATATTTCTCAGTTTAAGCATGGCATTGTTTCTTTGTAAATGTCAAACATATTCATTCGTTTACATTTCATTCATTCATTTATGAAACTGATTTTTTTTCAGCCTACGAAAATCTGTAAAATATACAATATGGCCCTTGTACTGAAAAGTCTGGAGACCCCTGGATAAAGTGACAGTCAAAGTCCTTATGGAGGAAAAGAAAAAAATGATGCAAGAAAGATTTAGAAAAAGTGGGCTAACCAACTTTTCTTGTGCCCTTTGCATAGTGTTAAGGTTGGAAATACTGTTATGTTTCTTGAACTTTTACTACTAAAGGCAGTCTCAGAAGATGCTAATTGCAGCATGGGCAACATTTTTAAGAAACCTTCAATGTTGTCCTGATCGCTGAACTCATGTCCCCTATGGACCCAATATGTTCTTTTTTTCTTACATCCATAGTAATCAATTACAGGTAGCACATTTATTATAACATTCTAATTATTACTTTTGGTTTGCAACCTGTTTCAAGCCTAGGACCTTGGGTAAAAGTGGGCTTAAAAGATACATCCTTAGCCTAGGAAGCCTAATCCCTGTGAGAAATGGTTGAAGCTATTCAGCGGCAAGAGTATAGCACTCTGCACATGCACAAAGGCATTCTCTATTGGCTAAGAGATGAAAATTAAAATGCAGAAAATGAAAATGACAAAATGCAAAGAAACTGGAAGTACAGAGCAATTTTGTGTGTGTCCCTGGCTAGGATCAAGATGGAAAACATCTCACCGTGAATTTCTTGTAAAGTTCATATGTGAGGAGGGGATTGGGCAGCTCCCTGAAGTATAACTTGCACAGTGATCCCACACAGTGAATGTCCTGGAGATAAACTTCCCTGGTCAAGTCTGGACTTTGGTCTGAGCCAAACTCTTGCCTAAAACAACAGAGATGAAGGCACAGTGGTGTGAAGGAATGGAAACCATGCATGTCCAATTTCTGTCACAGACAAAAGAAAAATACAATGCATACGAACTGGAAGGCAAAGAGATCTTATAATGTGTTACCTCAGTGATGGGCCTGTTCAGCACCAAGGATCACCATGGCAACCTGTCAAAACCTTGAGGGCTCTATCGATTCCGCATAGTCTAGTTTCACATAATTTACATATTTTAAGTGTCATTTACCTTAAAAAAAAAGTGGTATACTTTGAGCTACTGAACATAACTTGGCAACGTCCTTAGGACTGTTCAGACAAACCACTGTGTTTTTTCTATGATTGACTAAGCCTGCAGTTGTGTCCCTTCCCTACTCATTAGGTAGAACTTTTGGAAGAATGCTCAAAGGTAAGTCCCTCAAAGGTAAATCCCGCCCAGAGTACCAGGTGAATAACGCCACTGGGTCTAACATCCATACAAATATACATACATTGTGATTTGCAGAGTCAATTCTACATGAATGAGAGTGAGCCTAAGGCTCAAACCCATGGCCTGCTGCTTATAAACTTTGGATAAACCTTGATGTTCATCCCCCAAATAATGACATGAGGGTTTTTTAAATGATTTTGAAAACAGGAGCGTCAGCTTTCTAAAAAGTAACTTGCCTTCTGACCATGGGACAAAATCCAAGGTGCCCGGGGGGGGGGGGGCATTTCACAAGCAGGCTAATGGCTACATTGACATATCTGAAGGCACATTGTACAGAAAATGGTGGAAGATAAGCAAATCTGAGCCAGAGAGCCTGTGAAGAACCACTGAGGCTACCATCCTGCACATTCTTTCCTGGAAGTAAGTTCCATTGAAAACAATGGGACTTGCTTCTGAGTAGGCATGCATGTGATTTTGCTATCAAGACCCTATGCAGGCCTCCTTCAGTTCTGTCACAGAAAGAAGGCAGCATATGATGGAGCCAAATTCATAATTGTATTATTTTATTTATGCATAAGATTCAGGGCTATGGTTGAATTTGTTTTCCCATTCCATTGCCCCATTTAATAACAAGGCAGGCTCAGGGTGCAATCCTAACCTGGAGTTAGGCCGGCATAAGCCAGCCAAGTTTGGCCGACACAAGGGCCACAGTAAAGCGCATTTGGACCACTCTCGGAGTCAAGGAGGATGACTCCGTGTGTTGTTGTGTGTTGGCCTCCAAGAGTGGTCCAATCATACTGACCCTTATGCTGGCCAAACTTTGCTGGCCTAACTGCAGGTTAGGATTGCGCCCTCAGTGACTGCATTCCTAGGTTGTGTCTGCGCAGTCCAATCCCATCCCCTGAATCTTATTTGCATGTGGGTTTTACTCCACCTCACCTCAATTTCTGGATGTTGGATGTTATCCCGGAAAGCCGGTAGATGCCGTCCACAATGCCGTGAGTCTCAATGAACTCCGCGCAGCTCTTCAGTACTGGGGGAACTAATAAAAGACAAAAGAGAATGAGGCAAAAGGGAGATCTTTCTCCAGGGCGTGAATTACCATTCTCAGCAAGATGATCATTATGATGGAAGAGAAATGACAAATACAGGAGGAGGTGCAACTTGATTTCTAGATTAATTGCAGATGCACAAAGAGAGAGTCTGTGTCACAGTCATTAGTGGGGCAAGCAACATAGATAGGTTGGCACCTTCCTGCCTGCCCCACATAAAAAAGAAACTTTAAAGATAGCTTTTCCTCTTAACTTGTATATAAAGGTAAAGGTAAAGGTTTCCTCACGACCGAATGGTCTAGTTGTGACCGACTGTAGGGGGCGGTGCTCATCTCCAATTCAAAGCCTGTAGAGCCGGCGTTTTGTCCAAGGACAAGCTTCCGTGGTCATGTGGTCGGCATGACTCTACGCCGTAGTGCACGGAACACTGTTACCTTCCCACCGAAGTGGTCCCTATTTATCTACTTGCATTTAGGTGCTTTCGAACTGCTAGGTTGGCAGGAGCTGGGACAAGCAACGGGAGCTCACTCCATCGCGCAGTCTTGAACTCCCAACCTTCCGGTCGGAAAGCCCAGCAGTAGCGGTTTAAGCTGCTGCGCCACCACGTCCCTATCATATCAACCTGTATATAAGCTTTGCTAAATGTATCCCCACATTCGAAGACATGATAGCTCTGAATGCCACATGCAGGTGGCAACAAGAAAGGATGGCCATTTTTACCATGTCTTTCTTTCAGGCTTCCTGGGGCATCCATCTGGCAGTTCTGCTGAAAACACAATATTGAACTATATACAACCTTAGAATTAAAGGCACCCAATTAGGGGAAGTCTGGACAGTCTGCCTCCTATATGAGTATGCAGCAGAATGCAGCACTGTGAGAGTAGGACCTTTGCTGCCTCATTATGACCATGTGTACAAGGGGCTGGTGGCCTAACTGTGCTGGACTAATTCCAGGTTAGGTTGTGCCCTGAGATGGTGAGATGATGGTGAGATGTGATGGCGAGAAACACCATCACAAGCCTAGCATTCTCACCTAGTTAACCTCTCCCGTTGGAGGCAGATGTCTTAGCAGAACAAAACTGCAAATTAAATTCTGCAATCCATAGTTGAGTTGTTGGTAGGCCGGAATGGCTTCATTTCAGGATTTGCCAAAGTTCTGTTACTCTCTTTGGTAATTTCCCACCGCATATGCAGCTGCACCTTTCCAGCCTGACTGGAGATGTTGTGTATTTGTGTAAATAGTAGCAGAGTTGGGGGCTTGGAGACC
>JAJKFI010000030.1:4603559-4617254 GCA_029204185.1 Lerista edwardsae
ATGCCAGTTTCAGCCAGTTCTGGACTGTGAGATGTGAAACTGCAACAGGAGATACCCCTGTACATCTTGGTTTTTCCACTGCCAGTTCGTGGAGGGTTTGCTTTCATCACCCACCTTCTTTCCCATTTGCCTCAGGTCTGACACGCAATGCCAACATGGCATTCCAGCTTGGCCTACACTTCCCACACCCCAGTAGCCAATTCCCTCCCTCAAACCTTACCCACGCTTATTTCCTGCTGTCCCAGTCCTTGATCTCCACTAAATAGAAAACAGCCTATTCTGCCAGACTAGATGGTGGTTTCGTGATGTCAGAAGACATCCACCAGGGACTCATTTCACTTGTGACCAAAAATTACAGTCTTGACCTCAATTCCCTGGAGATGAAAGGGCTATGCATCAATTTCCTGCAGAGCCATGCTCCTCAATGCAGTGATTGTATGAGCACAGAGCACAGGAAAAAAAAGTTCTCTTTCAGTAGAAGCACAATCCAGCAGTCGATTTGCTCTCCGATAGCTAAGGTAGCACTGGCCAGAGGCGGGGGTCAGATAGTTGTAACTACATGATAGCTCCTAAGACAAGTTCTTTCTGCGTCGTTGATTTGTCCGCAGCAGCAGCCTTTGTGGATATGAACCACAATCAAATTATCTGTCTTCATCATGAAAGGAAGTGGGATTCGGATCTATATGGAAATTTTGCAAAAAGATCCTTTTTTTCCTAACAGCATATATGGAGTGGAAATGGAAACCCTAAAGAGCAAACCTTGAATGTTCTGTTCTTTTGATAAGGGTGGTGCAATTGCGAGAGGGGGGGGGATGGAGCTGGATGTCCCAATCTTTGGTTCTATAATTGAAACCATACTGGAGGCTTGGAAGAGGCAACTGGTGTCACACAGTTCCTCCTAGTTCTTCCAGGCAGCCGGAATGGCCTCATTTTACAACTACAATAGAAACCAGATGCAAAAGAAAGAGAGAGGCGTCAGCTGGGAGAAAACCTGTGTTGCAACAAAAACACACAAGAATATCACTTTTCTTCTTTTTCTTCTTCAATGTGGACAATAATAAAACTGAACAGTGCTCATGAGTTTCAGAACTATTCCTGAATTATTCAGAACCAAGGAACGGCATCGACACGTCGCCCTGTTATCTTGACCGCTTTCTGTGCTAGTAACCCTTTATATGAAGATGGGACACAATCCTAACCAACTTTCCAGCACTGGCATAGCTGTGCCAATGGGGCATGTGCTGCATCCTGTAGTGGTCACAGAGGCCTCAATATAAGGAAATGTTTGTTCCTTTACTTTGGAGCGGCATTGCCCTTACCCTGGTGCTGGAAAGTAGGCCAGGATTGCACCATCATATCCACTTCTTGGGATAAATAAAGTCACATAAAGACCACATTAAGAACATAAGAACATAAGAAGAGCCCTGCTGGATCAGGCCAAGGCCCATCTAGTCCAGCTTCCTGTATCTCACAGCGGCCCCACCAGGTGCCCCAGGAAGGCATGAGACTACAAGATGCTTGCATCCTGTTGCCACTCCCTTGCACCTGGTACCAGTAGCCCATCTCCTATGTAAGGAGGTTGCACAATCCATCATTGCCTATAGCCCACGATGGACCTTTCCTCCAGATATCTGTCCAATCCCCTCTTGAAGGCATCAAGACCAGATGCCATCACCACCTCCTGTGGCAAGGAGTTCCACAGATTAACTACCCGCTGGGTAAAAAAGTACTTCCTTTTATCTGTTTTAACTCTCCCAACCCTCAGTTTTAGCGGATGCCCCCTGGTTCTGGTGTTTTGAGAGAGGGAAAAGAACATCCCTCTATCGACTCTATCCCTTCCATGCATAATTTTGTATGTCTCAATCATGTCCCCCCTCAGGCGCCTTTTTTCTAGACTGAAGAGCCCCAAACGCTGCAGTCTTTCTTCATAAGGGAGGTGCCCCAGCCCCGTAATCATTTTTGTCGCTCTCTTCTGCACCTTTTCCAACTCCACTATGTCCTTTTTAAGATGCGGCGACCAGAACTGGACACAATATTCCAGGTGTGGCCTTACCATCGATTTGTACAATGGCATGATAATATTGGCTGTTTTATTCTCAACCCCTTTTTTAATTACCCCAAGCATGGAATTGGCATTATTTAACATCATCAGGGAATGTGGGATTGGATGCAGATGGAACCCAGCTCTGACTCTAGGGAGATGGTGAAAGTCCTAAACCAGTGATGGCGAACCTTTGGGCTTTGTATGTCAAATACACCTAACTTGACTCTGGTGGCATGTCACTCCTCCCTCCCAAATGAAAGAGAAACAATTATTTACATATTCATTTTTTAAAAAATATAGCACAATCATGTATGGGGCTATTCATTATATAAAGAAACATCAAATAATTACAAACATGAAATACTAATAAAATAAACTCAGAGCGCAATCCTAACCTGAAGTTAGGGCAGCACAGTTAGGCCAGCAAAGTTTGGCTGGCACAAGGGACATCATAAAGCGCGTTTGGACCACTCTCAGAGTCAGGGAGGATGGCACACATTTGTGGGCTGGCCTCTCTGACTCCGAGAGTGGTCCAAACGCGCTTTACAGTGTCCCTTGTGCCAGCCAAACTTTGCTGACCTAACTGTGCCGGCCTAACTCCAGGTAGAATTGCGCCCTCAGTTGTTGTCAGGTGCTGGTGAACTCTGACGTGTCACCCATAAATGTCATGGCATTTCACCTTTGACATACATGTCATAGATTCACCGTCACTGTCTGGGCACAGTTATGGGTCAGACAAGGGCAACAAAGGCAACCAAGTTGAAATTAGATCTGGAGAAGATAGAGATGCTATTGGTTAGGAAATCTGTAATCCATGTTATGAACTGTCAGTCTTTCCTGGAAGGAACTGTACTCCCCTTGAAGAAGCAGGTTCACCCCTTGGGAATATTTCTGAATGCAGCTTTACACCTCAATGTTCAGATGTTGGCCACAGAAAGGGGTGTTGTTTCCCAGCGTTGGCTGGTAGGGCTGGCTCTAGGAGTGGGGGGGGCAATGTGGGGCATTCCCGTGGGCCCCCACCCGCCCTGTGGGCCCCCACGCACAAAGAAAAGTGCTTGTGATGCTACCTGGAAGTAGTAGTAGGAGACAGGATGACGTCACCGCCAACTGCTTCCAGGAGGCCCAATTTGGGCCATTCAGAGGCAGGGGACGGTAGAAGGGTCCGATGCAAAGCTGCTCTGCTCACCCCACTGACTTACAGCCTGTAGAGATCCTGGCTGCAGCCGCAAGATCCGCTTGCTGTGCTGGTGCGGGGCCCCCCAAAGTGTGGGGCCCAATGTGACGGTCACATTGGCTTAAGGCCAACCCTATCAGCTGGTGTGACAGTTACACTACATCCTTTTCTAGGTCAACCTCATGGCCACCATCTACAACACTGCATCTATCATGATGCCACAAATTTGAATGCAAGTTAATCCAATGTGGCCTGGGGGAAAAGACCTTTTTTCAAATACAAAGCAGAGGGGTTTGGGGTTTTTTGTTTTTTTCCTCCAAGCTTGCTTTCATTACACCTGCGTGTTTAAGCACCATTCAAATCCTGTTCCAGAAGTCAGGCATCTGTCCTTAAAACTGGCTCAGTCAAAATGCCAAATCTAAAGACAGGTACATTTGCAGGAAGATATAGATTTAACTTTTATCACCCAGACTAGTGATAATCTTAATGTAAGAACCTTGTGTTAGAAACTGTGAAACTGGAGTACAAACAGGACGTTATGTCCACAGTCTCTCATATACTTTATTGTGCCATGGTGATATGCCTCAGTTTTACGGCACACGTACCGTAGAAATTCACAGCTCCCTCGTTATAGCAACAAAACAAAACAAAGGCATCTACCCCATGCAATATTTATTGCATCAGCTCAAGTTGCAGCTGGAAACTTTGCATATCTACTTCCTAATTTTGAGGGGGGCTGGCAGGGGATTTAAGTGTTCAACCAGGAATCGGCATGATAAATACAGATTGAGAGAAGAAATATAACTAACAGCCCAATCCTAACCAGGGCTGTGCCATATCCAGCATCCAGAGTTAGGAGGTGGCTGTGGCTCAACTCAGAGTAAGGGGATGTTTGTCCCCTTACCCTGGGTAAAGCCCCAGCCACCCCTATGGACTACTGGGATCTGCACCCCTATAATTATGTACAGGGGTTAGGATTCTGCCCACGTGCCAGTTCTTGGCTCCACCACCCTCCTGCACCGCTCTGCCCATAGGCCCTTCCTCCCCATCCCCCTGTTCCACTTTCTCTCCACCCTCCCCAAGCCCTTGTGCTGGCCTCCATAGGCCAGCCTTACCTAGCACTAGGACTGGCACAGGGAGGACAGAGCATGTCCATCCACATAGGCCTGTGGATGTCCCAAGTTCAAGGGACTTGTGCCGGCCTATGCGGGAGGGTCAGATTGCACCCTAAGGGCTTAATCCTAAACTGAGGCTGCAATCCTACCCACACTTTCCTGGGAGTAAGCTCAATTGACTATAATGGGAATTACTTCTGAGTAGACAGGTATAGGCTTGTGCCCTGAGTTAGGTCGGCATAAATTAAGCCAGCGAAGTTTGGCCAGCACAAGGGCCACCGTAAAGTATGTTTGGACCACTCTCGGAGTCAGAGAGGCCACACACAGACATAAGCCATCCTCCCTGACTCTGAGAGTGGTCCAAATGCGCTTTACGGTGTCCCTTGTGCTGGCCAAACTTTGCTGGCTTAGTTTATGCCAGCCTAACTCCAGTTTAGGATTGCACTCTTAATTTGTTTAGAGAATTTCTTAACTGCTCTCCAGCCAGATCAGACAAACAAAATTGGAAGTACAATGAAATCTTAAAACAGCAGCAAACAGATCAACATTTCCAGTGCAACGATTCAGCCCACAATGCAAATTATGAAAGGCCTGGGTAAAGAAAAAGGTTTTTACCTCGTGACAAAAAGAAGGCAAACCTTCCTGGGAAGGAACTTCCTAAGGTGTGGCGTCACAATGAAGAAGGCGCTACCTTTGGACATCACCAGCACTGGTAAGGTAAGGATGACGACACCCCGACCTTGGGAAGGGCCTTGACGGACCATCTCAGTAATAGGGCAGATACATTCAGTGATCTACTGCAAGCAACATCTATTCCATGGAAATAGTGCATGTGGGAATGACAGAATCCAAAGCCAGCACACAACATTCATAGGGATTATGCCCTGCTAACCTCTTGCCAGTTTACATGCCTTTGCAATGAATTCAATTTTACAATTCAGCAGGTTGCTCTTGAAGCAAAGCTTCTAAGCATGGAAATGAGTAAAATAAAGTTGAGTATCTGGTCTATATTACTAGTCATTGAAGAAAAAAAACTATACTAATTGTGCAGATATTGCATGCAAAGTCCATCTCTTTACGAAGATGGAGCAGTGGCGGTGGCAGCACTATTCAACATGACTTGAGTCGCCTTGCAACAGAAGAACTGTCTGGATAGTTCTTAACAAATAGGTGACCATGGTGTTGCTTTGCACTAAAATGAATTTGGCTCAAGAAAAAACCACATGCATGTATTTGGGGCACCTGCCGATTATAAACACACTTGCCCACTTCAGGTTCACAGTTCCTTGGAAGGATGAAATCAAAGCACTAAGGGCGCAATCCTAACATGTATCCTAACCTGTAAAGCCCATTTGCAACACTCTTGGAGTCAGGGCGGCCAGTGCTGGTCTCCCTGACTCCAAGAGTGCGGCAAATATGCTTTATGGCGAGTTTGCAACACTCCTAGGCTGGCCTGAGTGACTTGTGCTGGCCTAACTCCAGCTTAGGATGGTGCCCTAAGTCAGCGATGGGATCTGCAAATTGAGAAGGGGAACGCTGGACGGGACTTGGGTGGGACTTACACATGATTGGCAGCCTGTTTGCAGCGTTCCGTGGCTGCCCTGGCCTTGGGGGGGGGGCTCCTGCTCACCACGGAGGATGGGTGAGGGGCGTGCTGGGTGCCTGGTCGAGCAGCGGTGGGGCGCGCCAATCGGGAGCAGCCCCCCCGAGGCCAGGGCAGCCGCGGAATGCTGCGGACGGGCAGCCAATCACATGGAAGTCCCGCATAAGTCCCGCCCAGCGTTCCCCTTCTCAATTTGCATCGCTGCCCTAAGTCCTTAAGGGAACCATCCTAACCAATTTTCCAGCACCGGGGTAAGGGCAATGCAGCTCCAAGGTGAGGGAACAAACATTCCCTAACCTTGACGAGGCCTCAGTGACTACTATTCCACTGTAGAATGCAGCACATGCCCCATTGGCACAGCTATGCCAGCTGGAAAGTTGGTTAGGATTGTGCCCTAAGACATGTCATTTTTCCTCCACAGAAACCCTCTGGGGCCAGAGCAGAAGACGTCAGCAGAACTGTCAAGCATAGCCATCAACAGACAAAGGCCTTCAGTCTCCATGGGCTGTCAATCCAACACCTCTACACCAGCACTGCATTCAATTTTGCCAGTGAAAAAATAACAAATGTGCCAGTCCTTCTGAGCCAATATTGACTTTGGCTATGATGAATGAGCTACCGGAAGACCCAGACACCTGTGTTTAAACAGGGAGATAGCCAGCCAACATCAAATGGGTGAATCCTTCTTTTGAAGCTTCTGTGCCCCTTTTCCATTTTGGATATTTCATGCTCTGTTTGACGCGAAACAGATAAGCTGTATTGCTGTGAGTCTATAACTGCAGTCATCATCCCTCCTCACTGTGTTTTGTGAAGTTGCTGCAACAGCACAGCAATCGTTCAGTACACATGTTAGTCCATTAGAAAAAAAATTCAAAAGCCACAATGTGGTAATAGCTTTATTAAGGCAAATTTTAATTAGCACTGACCTGTGTCATTTTGCTTGATCCTAATAACAGTTTTACCAGACCGTGACTTTTGGAACACCGCAGTCATTTCCAGCCTGTCCCTTTTACTTTCCTGATGTATGTCAGATATATTGCTGGCAGAGTTCCGAGGAGACCCATAGACCACCAGGAGGCTTATGGAGAGGTAATACCTACCCTACTATAGAATACAGCATGCACCTCACCCGCATGGCTGCATGCTATAATATGGTGCGGGATAGGATAGGGCTGTTAGAATACTTACAACCAAATCAAGTGGAGTGGAAGGTTATATCCTTCTGTATGTCTTTCTTGACAGTTTGTCGTCTAACTTTTCATGTGTGCCATCTGTCATTGAAATTTACTCTGATATAAACTGATTCTAAACGGCAGGGCAGTGTCCTTTCTGCTCAAGTTCTAGAATGATCCTGCCTATAGATTAAGAATGGATGGGTTGAAGGATATTTAGTCTTGTGTTTTTACGAGCTCATTATACGAAGAGCAGTGTGCACGCGTATATACTTATGACAGTATATATTTTCTGATCTATCAGATGGACCCTGTCTACTCATGTCATGGGTTTATAACAAACAGCCTGTTCAAAGTGTCTTTTATTTATTTGATCAGCCCTGTGTTTGCTTCTTCAGCAAAACACAGATTAATTCCAGAGACTTTATACATACTCGGGTATTTTAGTGATATTTCCTGGACTTACAGAAACAATTTGCTGTTTCTGTATAACAGCAAATTCTGCTCCTATAAGATTCTACTCCTGTTTATGATTTTAATTCTGGTGCTAATTTACTACTAAACCGTTCATTCCGCTGGCTTTCCCCTAGTGGTGAGCCAGTGTTAAGTCTAGGTTCAAATCTATCCAGCATGATGCCAAACACCCACCATCCTATCCTGGAATTGAGCAGACTGGGGGTCTCCTCAGAGTAAGGGGACATTTGTCCTATTACCCTAAATCAGTGGAATTCAAACTTTTTAGACCAGAACACACTTTTTAGAATGGCACTCATGTCGGGGCCCACCGGAAGTGATGCCATTAACCTGGAAGTGATGATGTGGCAGGAAGTGACCTCATCAAGCAGGAAGTGCTGTCATTGTAACATAAAATGTCACTCCTGAAATGCAAATTGGCATTCTTGGACTGCCGCAATTGTACAACCATTAAATATCCCTGACAGAAAGCAGTGTTTATTTTGTCTATTAGGACAAAATAGTATGTAAAAGCAGTGAACTAAAACAGTTAAAAAAAAAATCCTCACTTGAAAATTCAAACTGTTAACACTCACAAAAGCAATAAGGTCTGCAGTTTCCAAGATGGCTGCTCCCAGCTTTCCGTGACCCACCTGACGTTAGGTCCTGCCCCATAGTTTGAATAACACTGCCCTAAAGAAAGCCACAGCCTGCTCAGTGGGGCTTCTCGAATCTGTGCTAGCTATTTCAGGGAGGAGGCCTCTGCTGGTCCCACCCCCTCCCAGGTCTGTACCGCTCCCATTCCGCCCTCTCTCTGAGCTCCCTCCAGAGCTCAGGAAGGGCATTAGGCCACAAGGCATATGGTAGTGGTAGTGCCAGCAGCAGGGCAGCCTTGGATCGGGCTGCTCCATTATGTTAAAGTTGCCAAATAATGTATGTCAAGTGTTGCCACTTTTATGCAAAGAAATCAAGACGGCACCCCTGCAAAATGGCACAAGAGTTTCTAAGATTTACTATAAAAACTTGAGCCAAGTATGTTTCAAGCCTAGATTAGCTTTTCACTAGGGGAACACTAGATTCAGAAACTCTAAAAAAAAAAAAAAGACTTATTCGGAAATGTGGCTGCATGCAAGTGTTGGGGAAAATTCTCTGTATGGACTCCTACTCACTACCAAGTGACAATTTATTTTGAAAAAAAGGTTTTTTACTCAATTTGTATCTCACCCTGCTATATTTCAATGCACCCAAGGCAGTTTGTTTCAAGAAGATAGAAAACCATAAACATTATTATAAAATCAATTATTCATGATATAAACAATAAAAAACATACATCATGGGGGGAAAGTCAACAAGGTCCATCAGCCTCCGAAATAAGACTATTTCAGCCATTTTTATGGAACCAGGTGTGTGTCAAACTGGAATTGTTTGCTTTGTGATGTTTGTTATGGGGGGCAGTTGAATTAAAAGTCATTGCAAAAACTGTATTTGGATGGATACATCACTGATAGCATGTATTTCATCAACTTACTATTACTAAAACCTTTAATTAAATGCATGATGCAGAATCAGTTTATTTATATAGGAGAAGAGTTACTTGAACCATTTTTTTAAAAAAGGGTTATTTATTCCAATTAGTATCTTGTACAGCTTTAAATAGATTTGCAGTGTTTTCAGACAGATGTTCCTGGCATTTTGCTCTTGATTATTTTTAATGTAAAATATAAATACTTCCATAACACTTTAGAAATACAATCCTATTATTGGGGGGGGAGCATTCTGGGCACAATAAGATTATGGTGCAACCCCTGATGCTGGTGAAATTCTACACAGCTGTATGCCCACTACCAGTGCAATTCCAGCTGGGATAAGCCCCCAAACAGGGTGAAGATGCGGACAGGATGGAAGAGGACAAGTGAGGAGCTTACACCATACCTTATGCCCCCTCCAGATTACCCCGTCTACCTACAGTAACACTGCGCTGAAGTTGGAGCATAAAACTAAATGCACCCATAGAGAGCAAAATGATACCCCAAGTCCCCAAGTTCTCCACTACATCATTTCATTCACTCTGCTGTGATGTACGGACTACATCACAGTATGCCCACTCCAGTACTTAAACTTCCTGCCAGGAAGTATGCGGCATGGGGCTATATCTCTCTGGCTTCGTATCATGCACACAGAGAGGAACTTTGGTTATGGGGAACATGGAGAAAGGGCATTTGTGCATGCAGAACGGCCTCTGCACAAACAGCTTGCACCCACAGAAGATATAGGACAAGAGTACTTTGCTCTTGCCATTACTTGTTTTCTTCGAATTCTCATTACAAGTACTCTGCCCCATGAGGACTGGAACTCCCCCTCCACCTTCCCGACAGGGGATGCAGGGACATTATGGATGCCCCGGAGATAAGCAATGGGGAAATAATTCCATGCCTCAAGGTGTGAGTCAATTGCATTCCCAGAGTGGGGCACAGTGCTAGATTTTGCAGGCACATCAATGCACTGTATAAATGGCCCCTCCCCCTTGGAGCCATTGCAGGCAGCAAGAGCAAAGTGGAGAAAATGCCTCTGCTTTGCTATCACCGCCTGGAATGTCTCCAAAGGCAAGGGGAAGAGGCTGCTTACATGGAAAATTGAGCTGCCTGCAAAAATCAGCACTGTGCCCCTGCCCTCCTGTACTAGTGTGAGTATAGCAAATCTCCTTCATGTCCCCTTCCTATAAACTGTGCTGGCTTTTTCCTGCAACAGCTAATTATAGCAAGTATTTGCTCTCTCTTGCTGAAAGTGAGGTACTCCAACCATTGCTGCTGCTGGCCAAACACGCATCCTCGAGTTTTTTTTTTTCTTCTAGATTGCAGCTGGTCCACATGAAACAGAACAACCACTACCCACAGAATTCCACAACAACTACCCACAAAGAAGGTACTGTGCCAGGTACTGCATACTCATCCCCAATGGGACACTACTGCAAACACACAGGTGGCATTACTCTCAGTCACTAACACTAAACATGTTCCTGACCCAGAGATCATCTGATGCTGCTATTTTTTATTTCCTGCATGCCTCTCTTTGCTCTTCATCAGCATTTTTCCAACAAGGGCAGAGGATAGAGCAGTGGTTCCCAACTTTTTCAACAGGTGGCTCCCTTGACCTACTGGGCCATTGACCTTGGCTCCCCATTAAAGCTACAATCTTATCCATTGCGTGGGGCACTGGTTCTCAAACCTTTTAGCACTGGGACCAGTGATGTCATGCAGGGGGAACGCGGGGGAACTCAGTTCCACTAGTTAAAATTAGGACTGACTCCGCCCACTTCACTTTCCCTCTTCCCCCCTCCCAATTCCTCTGCAAAGAGCTTTTCTTCCTGGTTGGCCGGCACTCAGAGGGTTAAAGGGAGCGACTCCAGATTCCTAGGGGGGCGAAGGCAGTGATGTCATTCAGAGGGAATGGACCAGAGCGGGCATTCCGGATCCTAACGGGCTCCGTGGCTGGTTCCGGGTTCCCGACAAGTGCCAATCAAAAATGAGTTCCTGTTCCTAAATCATTTGAATGACACCACTGACTGGGACCCACCTTTTAGACCCACCAGATGTGATGTCATGGCTGGAAGTACCGCCATTGTGACGCCAAAGCCTGCTGCTTTCTAAGAATGCAGCTATAAATTGGGTCATTTCTAAGCCATTTTCCAACAGCACAGTGAATCAGAAAGAAAAAAGCCCATTTACAACCTTGACACAAGCAAAATAACCACACAGCCCTCCTTCTTTCCAGTGTCCCATCTTCCCATATTTATAAAATGGCTGCAATAGGTGCTTTGTGACCCACCTGAAATTGGCTTACGACCCACTTGGGGGGGGGTCCCAACCCACAGTTTGGGAACCACTGGGCAATGGGTTATCTTAAGGATTCTGTAGCTGGATTCCGTGACTCACCAAGGTCACACCAAGGCCACAGCTCGTAATTTGGGAATCATTGGGTTAGAAGATTTGCCACACCTCCAGCTGTGCAATCCATGTAACACCCACAGCACACCTGGCAGCAGAGACCTGTGTGATCCCAGCTGTGGAGTTGCAATCTCAAGTCATTCAGCCTCTGACTTGGGAGAAACATGCAAGAGCTACAACACACAAAAGCTGTATTTTAAATGTGAGTTTTTCAGATTCACAACCTTTCTCCCATGAAAGGAGAAAACGAAAAGAAATAATGGGAATTCCTAAATAAAACAACATTTAATAGTATAAAAACGTTTCCAGACAATGTGGAAAGCAGCCATTTTTATTCAAATTGTGCATAAAATTCATACCATCAAACAGAGACATAACTTGAAACAGTTCTGCACCAATGGCATGGCTCAAAATTTTTAGGACTTTCTTTCATCCCAGACAGCAAGACAAGGTCAGTTCTAGTATTATTTGGAATACTCAATTCTGCTCCTCTCTGACTGTACTCCCTGGGTTCCCAGAAACACTGTGAAGCTCAGTGAATTGCATCTTGCTTTGTTTTCCATTTGGCAAATCAAGAGGCTCAAATCATAAGGAAAAACAAAGGTTTTTTTTCCTCTCCCCCACTCTGGTATCTATGCTGTATGTCAGACCAGGTAGCACTTATCATTTCCGCACTACCACACACACACACACACACCAGCGCACATTCATTTCCTGTCTAGCTAGCTCTATATTACTAGCAGATATTGTTTTAGAAAAATCCCTTTCTTGCAAGCAGTAGTAGCTGGGCCGCACAGGGCTTCCTGTTGATGTCAGGCCCCACTTCCTCTTAAAGCAATGGGACGTCCTGTTAGCATATGTAACCTTTTCCATGAGGGCCATTTGCCTACATATGTGATAAATCAATATGGTTTTTTGAAGTGAGAATGGGAATAAGCAGAGCAAAGCGAAGCTGGGGTTGTTTTACTTTCACAAGAATCAAAGACTCCCATCACTAATGATAGAAAGAGAGATAATATGTCCATAATGGCTCAACTCAGAAATGCCAGCCTCTGCAAATGATTTCCGGTTATGTGGAGAGCCTCAAAGACTTACTGAAGTTGTTGAATTCCCCAGGCTAACATGGCTGCCACCTTGCTCAGCCTGATTGACTGTTAGTCCTGCATTTGTGGAAGCTTCTGTGCGCACAGTTATGTGACTAGGGGCCCATAAATTGTTGTGCTGTTAAGAGCGCAATCCTATACTATGCTGGCCTAGGAAGGCCGACATAGCAGGGCTGTATCCTAAAGCCCATTAGGAGGCAGCAGCAGCAACGTCCAGGACAAGGGGAGGTCCAGTCACTCCTATGGGCCTGCTCGGATCTGCGCCTGCTGTTTTGTGGGCGCAGAGGAACGTGCACAGAAGCAGCCTGAATTGGGGCCGCCCTGGCCAGTGACGGGGTTTAGGATTTGGCACTATGGCCGTCCTGCGTCACAAACCCCGTCTTCACCCACTGCGCCGCCCAGTTACGCCCCCAGAATGCCTCTGGAACACCCTTGTGGAGGCCCTGCGCCAACCAAGTGCCACCGACACTTGACTAGCACATGGCCGGCACTGGTGCCCAAGCGCCAGCACTGCTGCTCGTGCCAGTCCAGCGCTGGCCCAGCGCCACAGCGCCGATGCCGACACACTTTATGGCACGTTTGCAACAGTGTTTGGCTGGCGCAAGAACACAGCGCCGGTGCAAGGGAAGTATAAGATTGCACTGTGAATGTGCCTGTTATCCCTGTTCATTGAAAAGAATACATGACAATGAGATTATACAAGGGTGTCAAACTTGTTTCATTCAGCAGGCCAAATAGCATTGGTGGCACATGCTGAGGGCCAGAAGTGCCATCATTAAGCAGGAAGTGATGTCATTAACCCCTGCTAACTGGGCAAGAGGCACTTTTTCAAGTGGTGTCCTCTTATATTTAGCAGGGGGAGAGCAATTGTCCCTCTTCACCCCAGCACAGTGTCTTTCTCGTGGCTGTTGCTGGTGGCGTTCTCCATTCTTTTAGATTGTGAGCCCTTTTGGGACAGGGAGCCATTTAACTTTACTGTTATTATTTGCCTGTAAACCGCTTTGTGAACTTTGTGTTGAAAAGCGGTATATAAATACTAGTGATTGATTGATTGATTGATTGATTGATTGATTGATTGATTGATTGA